>JAUPFT010000007.1:41095492-42295492 GCA_036936625.1 Parnassius smintheus behrii
GATAGAACGCATGTTATTTTGGAGAACTTGTACAGTAAGCTATGTAGTTTAATAAAACATGCTAAAAAGGTTATCTCAACGTACTAGTTTTGAAGTTACAGACCAAAAACTAAAAAGAAAAGTATTTTTTTAACAAAAAAAAAATTATCGTATTTTTGACAAATTTCCTGCTTGATATCGTAGGGTTTTTTAATTTTTATTGCTAGTTAATCTTTCTAACTTTCAAATAAAACTACTTTGAAAAAAATACACCTGGTGGATTTGGCGTTTGGCCTTCAACCACCAAACTGCTGGTTCAAATGGATTAAATAATGTTATGCGGTGCGGCTATTAATTTAAATAGAATAGTGGACTGTATATGAACGTGGTGCGAGCGGTGAATGGAATTTAATTTATTCGTGATACTGCAAATCCCCTAAATTCGGGATATAGGAAGGACGTGAAGGAATGCATGTGCACCCACCTGGACTTCCGCTGATCTGCCTCGTGTCTCGATGGCTGCCGGCTGTCTTCACACTTATCAACTTCACAGATAATCACGAAATATAGCGTTATTGCAAATGTCTATACTTTTTACTATATGCTTGTATAATTCAATATCCAAATTACACAAGGGCGGGAGCGATGATGCGAGATATAAGCGGTGCGGTTGTTGCGTGTCTTCTCAACTTGTGTGAGCCCGTTAACACACGAATGCACGTGCTGGGCATAAAGCGGTAGATAGGAAACCGGAAATGAGCTTTGCAGTAATCTTATTGGATAATAATTAACGAATCCCTTATAAGCGTTAAGCGATAGTGCAAAGTGGCGCGAACACCCCCCCGGCCTTGAGGTATCCTCAACTAGCAAGTAAAGTATAAAAATATAGATATATATAGATAAATACTTATATAGTAGCGAAGTGAAGTGACGTTATGACCTAAGAATTAAACTAAATATATAAACGATAATGTAAAATTAACTATATTAATCATTGTGTTGGTAAAGGACACAGTTTGATAAGAGGGCGTTTTAAAGTGGAATTCTTAAGTTTAACTTGCGCAACGCGTACCACACCATCCTTACCGGGAAACAATTCGGTGACAACGCCTAGAGGCCACTGAAGCGGTGGAGTATTATCCACGTCTATTAGAACAATCGTCCCTACAGAAATGGCAGTAGAGTTCTTATTCCACTTCACTCTACTCTGTAATGTATGTAAGTATTCGAATCTGAAGCGTTTCCAAAAGGACTGAACTAAAGAATCTATTAAAGAAAAGCGTGATAACAGATTAATACGTTCCTTGCTTAAATCTGCAGCTGGTAAGCATTCAAGTGGTTTTAAATTTAGAAAATGTGCGGGTGTAAGTGCGGTAGGTTCCGATGGATCACTGCTTAATACATAAAGCGGGCGAGAATTTAAGATACACTCGATCTGACAAAGAGTAGTAAGCATTTCTTCATACGTGAGGATTTTCTTACCTATTACGCGAAACAAATGGGTTTTTACAACCTTAATATTGGACTCCCACAAACCCCCGAAATGTGGAGCGCTTGGAGGGTTGAGTTTCCAAACAATGCGATTATCAGTGAGCACCTGACTGAATGCCTTATAATATTCTTCTGATTTTAAAAATCTATGTAATTCATGTAAATATGAACGCGAGGCGACAAAATTAGTACCGTTATCGCTGTATATAAATCGACACGGACCTCTACGAGAGATAAATCTCTTAAAAGCGTCTAAAAAACCCGCCGATCTTAGATCAGACGCTAATTCTAAATGCACTGCCTTAATAACGAGGCATATAAATAAACATAAATAAGCCTTCTGGCTTCGTATACCACGTTTACGCGTCAATGTGATATAAAGTGGGCCCGAAAAATCCACACCGTGTGTAAACGCATTACACTGCTCTAGGCGGCAAGCAGGCAAGGCAGACATCATGGGGTAAATAGGTTTGGGTTTATGTCGAAAACAAATGTTACACCTATGAATGCGGTATCTCACTACACGGCGAGCTGATAATATCCAATATTTCTCCCGTAATGCAGCAAGTAAATACTGAGGACCAGCGTGGAAATGTTTATAGTGATAATAATCAATTATAAGATCAACAATATGCCCCTTTTTTGGTAGCAATATTGGATGCTTTTGGGAATCCGATAAAGACGAATAATCTAACCGACCACCTACTCGAAGTACGTCGTCTGTGATAAATGGCGATAACCTTCATAGTGTTGATGAACATAGTTGTCCTTTTTTAATATTTTTTATATCTTCGGCGAAAGCGATGCCTTGCACAATTTTAATAACTGTGATTTCAGAAATCTGTATGTCGGATGCGGTTATAATTTTATTTATGCGCGGTAATTTGTTTAAAAACCTTAAAACGTAAACAACGGATCGTAAATACTTATTCCAATTAGAAAATTTTAAGCTTAACGAGATAAATGGGTTTTCTTCCATGTCACTGACTCCAAGCGACACAGTCTTTTCTTCTGGTAAACTGATATGAGTTGATGCGAACCTTTGTACAGGCCATTCTTTACACGGCAAGGAAACCCACGAAGGCCCATGTAACCAAAGGTCACAATTTAAAATTTGTGAGAATCACGCGAAATATGATCTGCAGGATTTTCCGAGCCGGCGATGTGGTAAAAGTTATCCGGTAATAAATAAGACTGTATTTGCGAAATACGGTTAGCAACAAAGGTGTTGAACTTATGCGGTGAAGAACACGCCCAACAGAGCGCGACTTCCGAATCTGAAAACGCATAAATGTTGTCGATCGGATGCCTCAATGACAACGAATCGTAAACGGTGCGTACTAACTTAGCGAGCAAAACCAAGGCACACAACTCAAGCCTGGCTAAAGTTATAACCTTTAATGGGGACACCCGAGATTTAGAACATATGAGCGTTATAATTGGAGGATTATTTCCGTTAACAACATGCGAATAGATGACACACCCGTAAGCTTTTTCACTAGCGTCAGCGAAGGCTAGTAGCGATTTTTTATTTACGCCGATATGAAGTGGAATCTGTAAATGTAAGATTAAAGGTAACTCTGATATATATCGCTGCCATGTATTGACAATATTAGTGGGTGGAGTCTCATCCCAGTTAAGTTTAAGAACCCACAAGGCTTTAATTAATAATTTGGCGTAAAGTATTACTGGACCGACAAGTCCTAAAACATCGTACAAGCGAGCGGTTGCGGAGAGGATAACGAGTTTGGTACAAGTGACCGGTGGCGGCGAAACAAGAAAGGAAAACTTATCGGTAGCGGGATACCAACGAAGGCCTAAAATTTTTAAAATGTCATTATCATCAAATGATACCGAGTCTCGTTGACGATGTGCCGCTGGTATATGTTGTAAAAGCTCCTTGCAGTTACTTGTCCACTTAACCAAATCGAATCCACCTCGGCGAAACATTACAAAAAGTTGAGTGGCGGTGTTGACTGCGTTGTTGACGCAAGGCGCGGAGGAAACGAGGTCATCCATATAAATATCCCTTTCCACTACAGAAGCAGCAAGGGGATAGGGCTCCCTTTCGTCAGCGGCTAACTGGCGTAAAGTGCGAAGTGCGAGGAAAGGGGAAGAGCGTAATCCGAATGTGACGCGATTAAATTCATATGTTCGTATAGTTTCTTCTGTAGAAAACCGATATAAAATGCGTTGAAAAGCGCGATGGGATTTTTGGACTTCGATACACAAGTACATTTGCCTAACATCTGCAAAGAAAGCGATGCGATAAACTCTAACGTTTAATAAAATATTAAAAATGTCTGTTTGTAAATTTTGCCCGGTGTGCAAAATGTCATTCAAAGAAATATCGTTATCCGACTTAGCACTAGCGTCTAAAACGATGCGCAACTTCGTTGTACTTTTATCATTCCGTACGACAGGGTGATGCGGCAAATAAAAAGAAGGCTGTATACAATCATTATCAGAAACAGCGGATAAAATACCCTTATTAATGTATTCCCGTATAACAACATTGTATTGATCGCGAAGATCGGGATATTTGTTAAAGCGTTTTTCCAAAAGTAAGAGGCGTTTTTTTGCATTCATTAAAGAGTCACCCAATATGTCGGGCCTTTTCTTAAATGGCAGGACGACCACATACCGTCCGTCGTTTTGGCGGTAAGTAGTAGAAGTATAAATGTCTTCACATTCCTGCTCATCACGGCTCAAATATATTTTTTGCGGAAGTTCTTCAATTTTCCAAAATTTTTCCATTTTATCATTAAGACAATTTTGATTTAAATTTGTATCGTAAGAACAGGAAACAAATGAGCGCGGGGAATGATGTGATATAGCGACTTCAGCATCACCCATAATAATATATCCGAGTGATGTTTCTATGGCACTAGGCCATTGCGAATGAATTAAGTTTTCAGGCGACAAAAGTTTTATGTAGGTATTAACCCCCAATAAAATATCTATAGACCCAGGTTGATAAAACTGATCATCTGCTAAGCGTATTTTATCTAAATAGCGAATTTTTGAAACATCTACTATCGAATCTGGCAACTGACCCGTGATGATCGGAACAACTAATGGTTCAATATGATAAAATTTGTTATCATTAAAACGAGACGTGAACTGCAGTGAAGTGACTCCTAAAATCTTTTGGGACACACCACCGATCCCGTGTACTTCGGTAAAACGATTTTTATTCGAAACGGAAAGAAATAAGCGTTTACAACAATCCTTCGTAATATAGTCGCTTTGGGATCCGGGGTTAACTAAACACCGAATAAAATGTTCATTGTCGTATTTATCTACGACCTTTATTTTTGCAGTCCCCAATAAAGTAGTATAGCGTGGGAGAGTACTATAATCGCGAGAAATATTACATGAAGAGGTAAGTGTTTTTTCATCTTCCACCGTATTCGAATTGTGAGCGACAGAAGAATTAACCTTATTATCGTTAACTGCGCGGTAGTTAATCGAATGCGCGCTGCATGCATTAGCGTTACGCGTCTGCACAACCTCGGAATGTAACGTATTGCTACTACGAAAAGCAGTCTTAGAGCCATTCTGATTCGGGTCAGAATGAATTAAAGAATGGTGGCGCCGCGCGCAGTATATACACTTACGCTTCTATTTACAAAAGGAAGTCGAGTGTTTATTACTTAAACAATTAATACAACAATTGTTTTGTTTAATAATATTGTAACGTTGTTGTGCATTTAATTTTAAAAAGCGTGGACAAACATACAAGTGTTCATGATCATTTGATTTACAAAAGATACATGAATGCGAAGGATCTGTATTAATAAATGTTTTACTAAATTTATTCGAAAGTGATTTGTTTCGATTATTATTGGATATAGATAAAGTATGCAAATTGTTAAATGTATGGCATATAGCCCTATTCTGTTCGTATAAAAATTGTACTAAAGAGGCGTAGTTTGGTATGCTAATTGTGCGACAAGACATTTCAAATGACTTAACAGTGTCATGATCTAATTTTCTAAGTGCAATATTTAAAAACAAAAAATCAGCTAAGTCCTCAATTTTTAATTGCTTTAGAGCATTAATTGAAGCATCAAATTTGTCCATAAATTTATGATAACCTCCTGTTGTGTTTGCGTTCACCTGTGTTAAATCCAATAGTTGGTTAATATACGTAGATGCGAGTGTGCGTTCGTCATTATATCTTCCTAAAAGCGCATTCCAAATAATGGAATAATTTTCTGCGGTAGGGGCTAACCCGGCACAAACTGATAACGCCCTGTCACTCAATTTGTTAACCAAATAATAAACACGTTCGGCATCAGTTAATTGTAAATTGTCGTGAATTAATGTCTTAAATTGTTAATAAAACATGGACCACTGGCGTATGTCTCCGTTAAATGACATTAATTCAATTGGCGGAAGTGAAGTTTTTAATTTAGTAGGAAATCTATTTTCTAACGTAACAGTGGAAGGCGATGTGGATATTTTCGTAATTTGGCACTTAATACGACTATATAAATCTTCAAATGAGTTCCAAGCCTCGTAATCCACGTCTGCATTAGGGTTTAATTTTAAATGTTTAGTATTATAGTTATCTACAACTTCTTGAAACTCACTACGTAATTGTTCTATATTCGAAGCGATGCTAAGAAATAAGTTCTGCTCGTCCAAGGAATTAAATGCGCCCTTTGAGGTCTCGTAAATTTTTTGTAATCGTTCGTAAATATAATTACGTTTAGCGATAATAATTTTTAAACTAACTTCTTCATCCGAAACCAGTTTCGATTCTTTGCTTCTCGTCGTCATTTTCAACAAACAAATGCGGACTAAAATTATTGCGATAAGTGACGGTAGAATTAGTTAACTGGGGAACGAAGCAATCTCGCGTTAGTAGTAAGATGGCGGTTAATCAACAAGAAAAATATCATTAATGGAATAATGAAGCGGTGTGGTATGCGTTACAAAGGTATTATAATACGTGTAATAAGCGATGCGGGACAAATAAATATTGTAGTTAGTATAGTTAGAACTACAATTTATTATGATTTAATAATATATACGTATATAATTTTTTGTAATATATAAAAAAATGAATTTACTTCTCCGGGCCTAAAGGTTAATTTAATCCCGGCCGAAGTGACCAAAAAATATATGGTGGATTTGGCGTTTGGCCTTCAACCACCAAACTGCTGGTTCAAATGGATTAAATAATGTTATGCGGTGCGGCTATTAATTTAAATAGAATAGTGGACTGTATATGAGCGCGGTGCGAGCGGTGAATGGAATTTAATTTATTCGTGATACTGCAAATCCCCTAAATTCGGGATATAGGAAGGACGTGAAGGAATGCATGTGCAGCCACCTGGACTTCTGCTGATCTGCCACGTGTCTCGATGGCTGCCGGCTGTCTTCACACTTATCAACTTCACAGATAATCACGAAATATAGCGTTATTGCAAATGTCTATACTTTTTACTATATGCTTGTATAATTCAATATCCAAATTCCACAAGGGCGGGAGCGATGATGCGAGATATAAGCGGTGCGGTTGATTGCGTGTCTTCTCAACTTGTGTGAGCCCGTTAACACACGAATGCACATGCTGGGCATAAAGCGGTAGATAGGAAACCGGAAATGGGCTTTGCAGTAATCTTATTGGATAATAATTAACGAATCCCTTATAAGCGTTAAGCGATAGTGCAAAGTGGCGCGAACAACACCGTTTACTTAAAGAGAAAATAATTTAAAACCGAAGTATGGGAATTTTACCGAAAAAAAAAAATTAAAATGCTTTTATTTTTTAAATAGTTTACATTAAAAAAAATAATTCGATTTTTTACCGATAATTTTTTATCTAGTATCCGCACATTTCGTTTGATCAAGTGTAAAATTAACACACACACACACACACACACACACACACACACACACACACACACACACACACACACACACACACGCACACACACGCACACACACACACACGCACACACACGCACACACACACACACGCACACACACACACACACACACACACACACACACACACACACACACATATATATATATATATATATATATATATATATATATATATATAAATCTCTTTGATTTAAATGAAATCCGTTATAAAATCTCTAAATCGTTACTGTCATTTTACATGACATAATATCCATATACCGAAAGGAATACATTTAGCGGATCCTTCCTTCAATGTTCCTTCCGCAATTGATAATATCAAATTGATATCCTAGTTTGAGCAGAGATATTTTGGGTTTCATTCATAATAGTTTAGGAAAAAACCAGCCAAGGCTGTATGAATTAAAGCTTGATTGGATCGTATATGGCTGTATTTCTCATCCAACTCAGGCAACATCTCCTATCTGTAATTTTACTCGCATCCAAACGGGTTACCCTCTTCTTACTCGCTTCCGGGAACTGGGTTCGGAACCTGCGAATCATTGCATGTCTTTGTAAGATCAACTATGCGAGGAGAGCTTTGAGAAAACTACAAGATGCAAAAACGGTCAGTTTATTTTATAAATACCGTTGAGCGATTTATAATATACGATACGATAAAATCCTCTTTTTTGTCTTAGCAACTACCTACGTTTCATGCGGGTTAAAAGCTGACTTCCTCAGATCTTTCTCTTTGAGGTGGTTTAGACTCGAATTTCTGCAATATGATCACAAATCAACTTAAAGAAATATCCTTAACATAAATTACACAAACAGACAATGTCAATTTTAATTAATTTTCTTTATTTAAATCAATATATTCATTACCCAAGAGCTCTTGTCGCATGCAGGATTAAAATCTTGGTCGAACAGGCCATATCATTAATGTAGGGTTTCCATGATATCATAGTTCTTGTAAGTACAAAAATTGTTTATTGTTAGTCATGTTGGGTTAGGTTTGGTTGGGCCCCCGTGTGGAGTTGCCAGTGCTCCCATCGGGCGCGTCCCCAGGTGGCGGATAAGGCAATGCCACTCTGATATGAGTGGTAGCGGGAAACCGTCGCGGACCAAAACTGGCTGGGTTTGGGCGTACCTCTGGTTTCGAATGGAATCAGGTACGTGCTAGTTGCTTTCCGTATCCTCTCCACTGAGAGGAACAGAGGATGTAACATGCGCGGTGAGATGCCAGGTGCACTCGGCTTTTGCCGACGCCGGGCAACCCGTCATCGCGGGAATTGAACGGGCTCAGAGTTCCCTCACCCGGTCTCTGGGCAGGCATGGGAAGAACCGTATCGACTCTGCCACCGTTCGAACCTCGGAATCCCTTTGGCGTGTCGTGGATCATGTCTCGCGGCGCCTGAGGGGCCGATGGCTCTTGGCTTAACCGCCTGGAGTCACGAGGATGATAACCTCTATAAAAAATCACCCGAAGCTAAAGCGTGGCACGCCGTGAGGAGCTGCATGGCTGATGGGTAAATGTTCAGTCGTTAGCGTCGCCCGCCGTCAGGGTACCGGCCGACACCCTTGACGGGTTATGCATAGGCTTATCCGGGCAAAGGGGGCTCTGCTCGGATGGACCGTTACTTCCTCCACACTCGTGGGAAAAAAAATGAATAAATCTTTAAAAAATGTAGATATAGGAAAACAGGGTGGATCAGACGTGGACAGATCGCGTGGGACGTCTTCCGCCAGGAAACGTCCAGTGTGCCGGTCTTCGGACGAGGAAGGCCTGCCAGCCCCCAAGTTGGCGACTTCGAGGAGGGGTCGGCAGGCATCGAGAGGGGTGACTGCTTCGCAGCCGCGAAGAGCACGGACGATTCGTGTGCTCTAATACCTCGGCGGCTAGTGAAGCAGAGAGTGACATGGGGGTCACTACGGAGGACCCTGGCGACGGCGGTGAAAGCTGTGCCTCGCTGGGGAGTTCAAAGGCGGAGCTCAACGCCGCCAAGAGGGAACAGCGCAAAGCCGTCGCAGCAGACGAAGTGTCTGAAATGGCCCGACGCGCTCGCGAACGACGAACTGCTCTGGCGGCGGAAAAAGGAGAGCCATCTGCGGTGGCCTTGAGCCAGCTGGCTCTGGATGGGGTGGACTTAGTCCTGAAAGTTGCCACCAAGTCCGGCAGCCTGAAGGGTACGTTCACCCGTGGCTTAAAGGAGGCTGCCGCGGATATCAGGGAGGCGGTTGGCATTCTCCTCAACAGGACGGCCTCTGACGAGGTCGCAAAGCTACAGGAGGAAAATAGCCGCCTCAGAAATGATCTAGAAGACCTCCGGCAGCAAGTCGCAGCACTGAGCGAGCAGCAGTAGAGATGCACATCCACCGATGCCGCATCTGTAGTGGCCCCGACTCCCGCACTGCGACCGACAAGCCCTCGTACCGACGAAGAGGTCGAGCGCATTGTCCGGCTCTGCATGCTCCAGTGCGGGAGCATGGTTAACGCTCGGCTGGAGGTGATTTCTCGGCGTCTCCCGGCGGAAACCCTACGTCCGCCTTTGGCGGCTGACACACGGAAAACTGAGGAGCCGCCGAGACTTGCGCCTCAAAAGGGGAAGCCCATGGAGGGTAAAAAAAAGCCCGCGGAGGGAGCTCCTCCGAGCGACCAGCCCACGACAGCCGGGTCTAAGGGTGAGACATGGGCGAAAGTCGTGGGCCGCAAGAAGGCCCGCAAAGCCGCCAAGAAGGCCGCAGCAGCTGCACACGCCCCAGGTGGAACCGCAAAGACGGCTCCTCAACCTGCGCGGCGGACTGCCAAAGGCGGTCGCAAGAAATCGGCTGTACGTGTTCCGCGGTCCAATGCGGTGACACTAACATTGCAGCCCGGAGCTGTGGAGCGTGGCGTGACGTACCAGTCGGTCATCGCTGAAGCCAAGGCCAAGATCAAATTATCAGATCTTGGCCTTCAGTCCGTCACCCTCAGGCAGGCTGCCACGGGTGCGCGGCTGTTCGAGGTGGCTGGCACTGTGAGCGACAGTGCCGAAAAGGCGGACACATTGGCCGCCAAGATGAGAGAGGTCCTCAACCCTGAGGACGTCCGGGTCTCCAGACCAATGAAAACCGCAGAAGTGCGGATTGCTGGCCTGGACGATTCCGTGACATCTGAGGAGGTGGTGGCGGCCGTTGCCAGAAGCGGAGAGTGTCCGCCGGACAAGGTGCGGGCCGGCGATATACGCACCGATGCTACCGGACTTGGCGCGGTCTGGGTTCGGTGCCCTGTAGCGTCGGCAAAGAAGATCGCCCATAGCGGCAGATTGCTGGTAGTCTGGGTGGCGGCAAGGACGAAGCTACTACAGCCCCGGGCTTTGCAGTGCTTCCGGTGCCTGGAAAAAGGGCACGTCCGGGCGAAGTGCACCGCCGAGGTTGACCTTAGTGACCTTTGTTACCGCTGCGGCTAGCCTGGCCACAAGGCGGCCCTGTGCACCGCGGCGTTCAACTGCAGCCTTTGCTCTGCTGCGGGAAAGCCAGCGGAGCACAGAGTAGGCGGAGGGGCCTGTGGGGCGCCTACCAGCAAGTCCAAAGCCAAAAAAGAAAAGAAGAGGAGCACCAAGCCTGCCGAGTTAACCTCGCTGCCCACACAGGCCAGTAGCTCCGCGGCCGACTCCCGGCCCAAGACCGTTGCCGAGGGAATGGAATGTCAATAATGGCAAAGTTCCATTTTCTCCAGGGCAACATCAACCACTGTGCCTGAGCTCAGGATCTCCTACTCCAGAGCATGGCAGAGTGGTCGATTCACGTGGCTGTGGTCGCCGAACCGTACTTCATTCCCGCCCGTGACAACTGGCTGGGATGCGCTGACGGTTTGGTGGCCATTATTGGCGAGACTCTGATCGACCCATCTTAGGGCCGTGGCTGGGTTGCTGCTGTCTCGGGTGGCATCGTTATTGTGGGGGCGTATTTCTCCCCCAACATGAGTCTCGCCGACTTTGAGGGTTTCCTTGTCGAGTTGGGCGCCGTCGTAGGCCGCTATCACCCTCGTCCCGTTCTAGTGCTCGGGGATCTCAACGCAAAGTCATCAGCGTGAGGATCTCCGGTCACTGATCCTCGGGGCTAGCACCTCGCCCCAACCCTCGCCGAAGAGTGGACAGTGACGACTGGTCTGGTCGTCCTGAATCGGGGTTCGGAATACACGTGCGTGCGGCAGCGAGGTGGGTCGATAGTGGACGTCTCGCTCGCTAACCCCTCTGTCGCCAGCCGAGTCCGCGACTGGCGTGTCGCCGTAGGGGTGGAGACGTTGTCGGACCGTCGGTATATCCGGTTCGACGTCTCTGCCCAGACTGCGAGAGGCCGCCATCCAACTACCCCGATTAACGACGGCCCGCGTTGGGCGCTTAAGCGCATCGACAGGGAACTACTCGAGGAAGCTGCCTTAGTCCAGTCCTGGATCTGGGAGTCGGCAATGGACGGCCCCGTCGACGTCGAAGCAGTGGCGCTATGGTTTCGCGGGGCGATGACGCAGATCTGCGACGCGTCCATGCCCCGTGTCCGCCAACGGTCCGCAAGGCACCAGGTGTACTGGTGGACCGCCGAGATCGCGCAATTGCGCATAGCGTGCGTGGCGGCCCGTCGCCGGTACACCCGATACCGGAGACGGCGTCGACGGTATTCCGCCGAGGAGGACGCGCTGTATGAGTTGTACCGCGCGTCTAAGGAGACTCTGTGGCTGGCCATCGGCGACTCGAAGTCGCGTGCCAGGGAGGAGCTGCTGGGATCCCTAGATCGGGATCCGTGGGGGCGCCCCTACCGTTGGGTACGGGGCAAGTTGCGTCCCTGGGCGCCTCCACTAACGCAAACAATGCAACCCCAGTTGCTAGAGACGGTGGTATCAGTTCTCTTCCCTGAACGCGTGGGACACGTTCCCCCGGCGATGGCTTCGCCCTCAGCCACAGACTCTCCAGAGGAGGAGAGCACCGATGTCCCCAAGGTGACGCAAGCAGAGATGAGAGCGGCCATGGCGCGACTTCGGGCCAAGAACACAGCGCCCGGACCCGACGGAGTTCCTGGCCGAGCTCTCGTCCTGGCTCTGAAGGAGCTGGAGCCCCAGCTAAGGGGGCTCTTCACGGCATGTCTCGAGCAGGGTCAGCTTCCCAGTGTGTGGAAGGAGGAAAGGCTGGTCCTACTCAGGAAGGAGGGGCGCCTCGCGGACTCACCGTCCGCGTACCGGCCCGTAGTGCTGCTCGACGAGGCGGGAAAACTTCTTGAGCGTATCATCGCAGATCGCCTCGTCAGCCACTTGTGCAGAGTGGGGCCAGACCTGGACGAGAACCAGTTTGGTTTTCGTAGCGGGCGCTCCACCGTAGACGCTATTACGCGCGTGAGGACCCTGGCGGAGGAGACAATATCCCGGGGTGGGGTGGTGCTGGCGGTGTCATTAGACATCTCCAATGCCTTCAACACCCTACCCTGGAGTTGTATTCGGGAGGCGCTTAATTACCATCGCGTGCCTCCCTACCTCCGCCGCACAATAGGGGCTTACCTTGAGGAGAGATGCGTCACGTATTGGGGACGTGACAGCGCTGGTTGGCGCGTCATGTCGTGCGGTGTTCCGCAGGGATCGGTCTTGGGACCGCTCCTGTTGAACATCGGCTACGACTGGGTGCTGAGAGGTGAGCTCCCGTCGGGTGCTGACTTGACCTGTTATGCAGATGACACGCTCGTCACTGCCCGGGGGAGCTCGCACAGGGAAGCAGCGTTGGTTGCCACGGCTGCGGTTTTACAAGTGGTGAACCGCATCCGGTGCCTGGGCCTGCAGGTGGCCCTTAACAAGTCGGAGGCCATGATGTTTCATGGCCTTCGACGCGCGCCACCGCCGGGATCGCACATCGTGGTTAGCGGGGCCCGGACAGCTGTCGAGCCCACCATGAAGTACCTGGGATTGGTGCTCGACAGCCGATGGGAATTTGGGCCCCACTTCCGGCGGCTGGCGCCTAAGCTGATGCGTGCAGCTGGCGCACTTTCAACGCTGCTTCCCAACTTGGGGGGCCCGAGCGCCGCCTGTAGGCGGTTGTACGTGGGAATCGATGGCCCTGTATGGGGCCCCTGTATGGGCGATGGACATGACGGCCAGCACTCTCGCCATTCTGCGCGAACCGCAGAGGGCGATGGCCGTCAGAGTCATCCGCGGGTATCGCACGATTTCCTACGAGGCGGCTTGCGTCCTGGCCGGATTCCCGCCCTGGGACCTAGAGGCGAAAGTACTCGCGTCATTATATCGATGGCGCGAGGAAGAGCGGGGACGGGGCTCGAGGCCGGTGCACGACAGATCGCGCTGCGCCGCGAAGAGCTCCATCAGGTCTTGGTGGCGGAATGGCGGCAAAGGCTTTTGCGCCCTAGCGCCGGCCTCGCTATCGTCGAGGCGATCCGGCCAGTACTCGACGACTGGCTCGGGAGAAGGCACGGCTCCCTGTCGTTTAGGGTGACGCAGGTGCTGTCGGGGCACGGCTGCTTTGGCAAGTACCGCACGGCTGCTTTGGCAAGTACCTGTGCTGCATAGACAGGGAGCCGGACGCTCGGTGCCACCACTGCGTCCATTGCGGGGAGGATACGGCGCAACACACGCTCGCCGAGTGTGTAGCTTGGGAGGAGCAGCGCCGTGTCCTCACAAATGAAGTAGGAGGCGATCTGTCGCTGTCGGCCTTGGTGCGGAGGATGGTCGGTAGCGCAGAATCGTGGGATGCAGTGGTGTCCTTCTGTGAGGACGTGTTGTCGCGGAAGGAAACTGCGGAACGGGAGAAGGAGATCTCGACTCCCTTCCCAGGCCGCAGAAGGCGCACCGGGCGCAGGAGAAGGGCGGACAGCGCCCTTTTCCAAGCCCCCATGAATGAGTCCAGGGGCGAGGGACTAGGGGAAGCCCCCGCCCCCCTATTCGATGGACCCGAGACGGAGGCACGCGTGGGTGTCGGCGCGCGCCTCTGAGGTGATACACGGGGTAGTTGAACACCTCGCTACCCCGTGCAAGAGACGAGGCCCGTACAGACCGGGCCAGCACTAGTGTGGGGCTGCGGAAGAATTTGGATTCCCGCGGCCCCACGCGTGAACGTGCGAGGAGACACCGGGGTGGTTTTAGCCGGTAAGAGTCCGGCACACCCCTCCGCCTTTCCCAGGCAGAGGCAGTCCATGAGGATTTCCCCCCGTAAAAAAAAAGGTTTGGTTGGGCCGTAGCCATCTTCTGTGAATCCGTTATGATTCAGAAGAAGGCTTCTGAGCGGGATCGAGAGAGTGCGCATCCCGCCGGGAAACGACGTCGTCAAGGCTTTCGTCACGGCCCATGGTAGGAAAACTCTGTTTCAAGAGAAAACGGAGTTTCCATTCCAGAAATGGGGCCTCTGGGGTTGCGACATTCGGGGCGGAGGCCTCGAACGCCTAGTTATAACCCCCGAGAAGGACGATGACTCGGAAGTGGTCTCGAGACATCGTGGTAGCACTGCAAGGGTGCTGGGAGCAGTAATTACTGCTCCGGGGACGTGCTATTAGCGTATCAGTTAGTTAGTAGTTATTAGTGTAGCAAAGCGATGGAGGGGCCCCGGTTGCGTTTCGAACGGAGAGCCAGGGACCCTTAGTATACCTACTCTGATAATGACCACCGTGGCGTTTTTGCCGGTAGGAGTCCGTCATAACCATCTCGTTGCCAGAGCAACGAATGGTATCCATAAGGATTTCCCCACGAAAAAAAAGGGTTAGGTTTGGTTAGGTTTTGAGGACTTCCAGGCTTGGGCTGTTACGTCGTGTCCTCGTAGCTATAGTGGGGGATGGGGCCGAAGAGTTGGGCCGGAGGAGAGCATATCAGGCTTCATTGATCTGGCCAGACCATATCATAATGTGGGCAGCGTGTATTTTTCATTTCATGAATTGGTCAGTCACATCATGAGATCAGTGCTATGATCTGGCAACGACAAATATATTCTCCTTTACTTCTATCTATATGCCTATGCATGTTAGCATATCCAAACAGATTTTGGAAACCAAAGTCTGAGTAGAAAAATCACTACAATTTAAAATAATTAGATGCTGCTCTGTGCAAGTTAGTAATAACTCTGTAAACATATTTTCTTTTGCAGTACTTCGACGATGCGTACCGTTCAAGTCTCTCATGCATTCTCGTGGACAATATCGAGCGATTGCTGGACTATGGACCGATTGGACCGCGTTACTCTAACTTGACACTGCAGGCGTTGCTGGTGCTGCTCAAGAAGCAGCCGCCTAAAGGCAGGAAGCTGCTCATATTGTGCACTAGCAGCCGAAGGTAGGAGTTCTTTTTATGCGATGTTAAAACTGTTGTTTCAAAAATTATATTTAATAATTCTTTAAATAGTCCTAACAGAAAAATTTTGTTGTAATGAATAAGTCATGAATTTTTATAAGTCGCGCAATTAAAGAAGCGTTTTATAAATGACGGTCGAAATACATGCCATATTTTAAACAGTATATAATACTGACATTACCTTGTTTATACATATTAGAAGTAGCTGTGTTCGTTAATTTGCATCCTAAACGTTTTAAACGCCTTGACCAAGTAAGTAGCTTCACGTAATAGATGCAAAGACTTTTGTGTCATCAATCCGCTAAGACAGCACTAATGCGTAAAAGTGTCTACTGCATGGCTCCTAGAGTCGCGTCCATACCGCGTTTGTCGCCGGTGACGTCCACCGGTCGTCGGCTTCCGCCTGGAAGGGAGTAAGTCGCGTCGCGTCACTTAGTAGCGGGTGTACGTGTCGTGCTGGAGCGAACTTGGCTTCACGTCGAGATTAGTCTCCGGGAAGCTTCGAGATCGCCCCTGACTCCTGGGACGATATAACTTTGTCGCTGCCTTAACCTACATGCTGGGAAGCGAGCTCCGGAGGCCGGTGTGCTGCTGTTAGGAGAGCGCACACTTGTCGGTGACATCGTACCTACGTCGAGATCCGTCTCCGTGGGACCTTGAAGTCGCTGGGATTTCGGCAGATCCCTTCGCAGAGGCGCGAGATACGCCACAAATGCCGAGATGGCCTAAATATACAACTAGGTGGGAGCTTCTTAGGTTCAGAGTGCAGCTATCAGGAGCGCACACTTGTTCGTGGAATTGGCCCCATGTTGAGACTCGTCTACGTCGAGTCTTCATGGGGCTTTGAGACCGCTGACCCTTCGGCGGAATACGCCAAAGCTAAGGAGATAGCCAACAATCCCGTTCCTGAAGGGCTCCCAGGACCGGCCCACATTAGGGGGCCGTGAGGATTACCTGGGTAATGGGCAATGCCCTGAGGCCCGAGAACTGCTGGGCAGAAAGCCCATGCAGAAGACATCGTATGCATGGCTCCAGTCATATATGATAAAATACTTAAAAGTTGGAAAGAATTGCTGCTATCGATATTTAAAAAAGGGCTTCGAAGCTCCTTGACAGTCAAAGCATACCATAGCATAACAGAATTTAATTAACATTTAAAACTCTAAATTATGTACTCTAAATTATATGTGTTATTTTATTTTTTTATAGTTTAGGAGATTAGTTTATAATTCTGTATTTTTTGCATGCTTTCTGATAAATTATGGCTGAACTCATGTTTTACCAGAAGGCACTCATATTTGCAGAAGGACATATTTGCAAAATAAAATCTTTTATCTTATCTTGAAACATGCTAACTCTCTTACACATTATCGGTTATTAAACTCGCACCGTTAGTAAAATGAACTTCAAATCAGTTTTTAGGTTTTTGATTTTTTTTGTTATTGTTTGTTTTGTTCTAAAAAGTATTTTTCAAAAAATGTTTTCTCGAAAATGCGGAAAGATCCTGCGTAGTGACACACTTAGAAGTGTATACAATCTAAAATCTAAAATATTTTGAAGAAGAAAAGAATATGGAGTAGTATGTATATCTAGTCAGTAATTTTAGAACGAATATGTCACATTATGAAAATTCTCTTAATCTGGTTATGGTAAAATTCAGTTCAATTGAAAACTTCTTCCTTTTCTTAAGCCATTTTAAAGTAAAAAATAAACTTGAAATAAAAAGTAACAATTTAATAATTGTTTTCTCACTGTCCGTCAAAAATGGCTGCAATCTAAAACTGCCTCTATATATTTTTTTTAATTTATACCCATTAAACATTTAAATTAGAATAAAAAAATTAAAGCCAATAATTGTATAATTATTATCAATAGTAAACAGTTTTATATTTGTATTGCTCTTGATTATTATTAATAAATGGGTATTTTCATATTGCATATATTTATTATTGATTAATATTCTTCCCACAGACAAATGTTAGAAGACATGGAGGTTCTCTCGGCCTTCACTGGTATCCTCCATGTGCCAAACCTGTCGCAACCAGAACATGTGATGGCCGTGTTAGAAGAATGTGATGCATTCGGCAAGAAGGATCTAGGCAAGATACAAAAGAACTTAAAGGGTGCCAAGTGAGTAGATAATTTACAACAAGGCTAGATTACAGTACAGCGTATATATACGTCCGTACGTACTCTTGAGCATAATAGGGCTTGTTATTTCTGAGAGGGTTTAAGTGAGCCTTCACTTTTATATATATATATATATATATATATATATATATATATATATATATATATATATATATATATATATATAGATTTTGTCACGATTTTTCCTTTACTATCGAGCACTTAGGCTTCCTTACTACAGTTATATACAATTACATCCCTCGTCCAGTAAATATCCAATTTTTGCTGACCCTTGAAGTAGCCATGTCCTGTGATAGCACTTGTTACTATCCTAATCTGTGGCTTGTTCAGTCTCATTAGAACCTTGGTTAGACAACTGTTTATTTCAGGCAGGGCGTCCCTAGCTTGTCTACAGTATGCTAGATTTTACCAGTGAACGAACGTAACCAAAAGGGATTGGTATTAATATTATTTGTATAATTTTTCCTGTCAAACCCCATTGCTTGCCAATCATGTTTCTGCATTGCCAGAAAGTTATACTAGCTTTGTTAATTTTGTTTTCTATGTGTTTATTCCAGTTGAGTTTACTGTCCAAGGTAAGGCCTAAGTATTTTATCTCAGAGGATAGCTGGAGTTTTGTGCTGAAAAGAATTGGAAGACGATAGCTATCCAGCATTCGTTTTTGTGTGAACATTACTAGAACCGTTTTGTGTGGATTAACGGTTAGCTCATATTCCCTGCACCATCTCTCCACTATATGGAGAGCCGCTTGGGTCAGGTCGCACACCATTCTTGCTGTCTTTCCAGAGACCAGTATTGTCAGCATAACATACTGTGTAGAAATGATTAGCACTTAATTTGCTGATGAGTTCATTAATGACCATATTCCACAGGAGAGGTGAAAGAACCCCACCCTGGAAACATCCTTTCATGATCTGAATTGTTTGAGATTTACCAGCAATCTTTATTGTTCGGTTTAAAGATCTTTATTTACTCATTAAGACTAATGTCACTTACGTGAGTACATTCATACAATTTAAAATAAATCACACAGAACAATATAATAAAATAGTAGACATAAATTAGGGTAGATCAAAATTAGATATATAGAAGTTGCAAGTTAACTGCGTAAGAGCGATGTTTCAAGTTTTGATAATATAAGACGGTGGTCCAAGTTATAAAATGTCTTGTTTTTTAATGTGGTCTAATAATTTTTTCTTGAAAATATTGAGTGAACTTGCATCTTTTATAGTTGAAGGGAGTTTATTATACAACTGTGCACCCGCAAATGTTACGGCATTTTTTCCACAATTAGTGCCAATATTTGGTAATACAAGATGGTTTGCGCGGCGTGATGAGTATTTTAGCGTTTCTCCTTTTGTGGTGAATGTTATATTTGAATGGATCATATTGTGTGTGATTTTATATATTAATATACACGTGTTAAAGATGTATAATTGTTTGATGTTTAGTAATTTCGTCTCATGGTATATTGTTTTGGTCGAAGTTAAAAAGTCGTAATGATATAAAATTTTTATTAATTTATTTTGCAGTACTTGTACCTTTTGTAGCAAAGTTTTAGCTGCTGTACCCCATATCTCTATTAAGTAAATTAAGTGTGGTTTAACCAATGCGTTATAGATCAAAGGGCGAGTTTTCGGTGGTATACATCGAGCTATGCCATATGTAGAACCTATTAGAGTTGAAAGCTTATTTTTTATAATTGATAAATGACCGTTCCATGACAGATGTTTATCAAGCAATAGCCCAAGGTATTTTTCTTGATTAGACTGGCGCAATATTTCTCCGTTAATGTGTAATTTTGTGTGGTGTTGAATTTTTTTTTGTTTTTTGCACTAAATACTACGTAAGATGTTTTGGCGGTATTTATTGTTAATAGGTTGTACTGGAACCATCTGTGTAGTGTGTTGAGATCTTGTTGAGCAAGCGTAGTAAGGTCATTTATATTCTGTCCAAAGTAGAATAAACATGTGTCGTCTGCATACAGAGTGAGATGGCCGTGTAAGTCTACTTCACAAATATTGTTAACATACACTAAAAACAATAGCGGGCCAAGAATCGAACCTTGTGGTACTCCACAATTTATAGGTAAGGAGTTACTTTGATCATTTCCAATCCTTACAATCTGGTATCTATTTTCAGTGTAAGATTTTAACATCTGGAGTGCCGTGTCAGTTACACCAATACTTTCTAACTTTTTCAGTAGCAACGAGTGACTCACTGTGTCAAAGGCCTTTTTTAGGTCAATGAACACACCTAGTGCAAGCTGCTTTTGATCTATTTTAGTTTTTATTTTAGTGACTAAGTCAATAGCTGCACTGAGAGTATTTGATTTTGATCGGAAGCCGTATTGTTGATCACACAAAAAATTTATTTTAGTCAAGTGGTCATTCAGTCGTTTGTAGATTACTTTCTCCAAGATTTTTGAAAGCACTGGCAAACCGACACAGGCCGATAGTTTCCTGGGTCTTTATACCAGATTTATAGATCGGACTGACCTTAGCTATTTTTAGACTATCTGGGAATATACCTTGTACTAGTAATTTATTAAGACAGTCGGTGAGATTGGGAATAATAAGATTTTTAATACACTTAATTGCTTTTGTACTAATGGAGTCAATGCCTGTACTAGTGTTAGTTTCCAGACCATCGATAATATTTTATACGTGGTAGAGCCATGCTGCAGTTATATTAGTAGTATACTTGTAGCACGAATGGGTCGACTCGACCGGGGAAGGACCACGCTCTCACAGAATACCAGCGTGAAATAGTAGCTCAATGCTGCTGTATTTCGTATGGTGAATGTAGAGACCCGGAGACCCTTTTTACTGGAAATGAGGCATTCCAACTTAGTCCTCACGGGTGACAACGCATCTGCATTTTGTTTTTAATTGAGGATACATGTAGATGTCTATGGACCGCAACAACCACTTACCATCAGGTGAACTGTGTGCTCGTTTGTCACCCTATTCTATAAAAAAAAATATTAGCTATCTCATTTTTATCACATTGTTTGAAGACTGCATGTTTGATATGACTTGTATCCGATTTTAGTTTTGGCAATGTATATGTATCGTTGTTATGATAATTGGGCATTATTTTGTTTGCCAGTTGCGTACCAATATTTGAGAAAAACTTATTGAACAACTCACAGATAGCCACAGGATCTTTATTAACTAAGCCGTTATCTGATTTAAGATTTGGGGGAACACAGCTTACAATAGGTTTAGTTTTAGAAAGTATATTTATCAGTTTCCACATCTTTTTAGGTTTACTTTTACATTTTTTAAACTCTCCATAGTAATATCTGCTTTTCGAAGTCTTGATAAGTCTCGCCACTTTTGTCTTTTCATTAGTATATTCTGATTTTAGTTCATTATTTTCTGGGTTCTGCTTTAGTTTACTCGACAGTTGATTCCTCTTTTTGATCCCCATTATGATTTCGTTACTAACCCATTCTTTCTGAGGTTGATTGATAATTTTATATTTTATTTCTTTACTTTCTGATAATTTTTTCTTTATAAATTCTTCTAGAGTTCCAAAATTACGGTCTTCATTTTCAAACTCATGTTCTCTGGTGCGCTTGTATAAAATTTCATAGTTAGTAGCTTCATATCGTAACTTTTGCATTCGTGGTGGTTTCACTTTTTTCATTTCTACATAGATATTTTTATGGTCTGAAAAAGAAGATTCAATGATAGCCATATGAAATTTTTGGTTATTAAGATTTGTAGCAACATGATCAATAATAGTTCTGGACGTTGGTGACACACGGGTGCTGTGTAGTGCATCAATATTGTTAATTATTTTGAAACCTGTTTCCTTTAGTAGATCATTATACAGCGTAGTCTTACTATCGGATATCAAAAGATCTATATTCGTATCACCAAAAACAATTGCTCTTTTTCTTTGCTGCAGTTGTAGTTGATATGTGTTGAGAAAATTGTTAAGATTCGTGTGACCTGGTTTGTACACAATTCCTACATCAAGTGCATATTTTTCAAGATGTATCCACAAGTAGTTGTTTCCGCCAGTGTAAGATTCCATGCTTAAGTCATGCTTTCGATTATTATGCACAAAAATGAATACCCCGCCACCAATGACATCCGATCGAATGTTGTAGTAGTGCGAATAGTTTGTTATATTAAAACGTGCCACCTGGTCATCTGATCTTATCCAGGTCTCAGTCAGTAATATTATATGTATGATTTTATTAAAAGCTTCGATAATGCACCTGAATTCATCAAATTTACCTGGTTTGCAAATACTTCTGGCATTAGCATAAAAGAAGTTAAGGTTAGATTTATTAGAGGTGACGTTTTGGTAACAATCAACTACTTGGTATGTAATATCTTCTACATCTTGATTATTTAATGGATCAATGTTGAAGAGCTCTTGTCGTTTTTTGATTCTGTTTTAACGATTTTGGGTATTCCTTTGATGTACTTAATTGTGATGTTATTCTCATGGTTAGATACTCTTCGTGCTAGTTCTTCTTTCAAATTTTGTAAATATTTCTGTTGGGCTGGAGTTTGATCAGAGAAGATCTTAATATTGCGTTGCAGTTTTCCTCTGTTACGTAATAGCATTTTGACTGTCTCTGAAGACTCAAAGCAGACTTTGATGTTGCGACTCTTAAGTGCATTAAACTTGCCTATTCGGAATATTTTAACTGGTTTAGGGCAATCTCCGATCAAATTTCTAATAATAGAAACTACTTCTGTCATATCATGGGAGTAGGCTTCATTTGTGTTTGCGTCTTTATACTCTCTTACACCGACAACAACAATATTTTTTTCTCGAATAATGCGTTCCCTCATTTCTTGCATTATTTTTTCTTCAGTGTTCGTATCTATGTTCAATTGTTTGATATTGGCAATTTTTGTTTCCAGTTTAAGAATGTTGTTTTTTTTTAACCAAATCTGAGACTTGGGATTTTAGTATATTCTGTTCCTTGGCAAGTGTATCCGTAGATAATTTTATTTCATTTAGTTTGGAATTAACTTCGGCTAAATTATTGCGCATAAAATCTAATGTTTCTTCTTGTGTTTTTGTGAATTTAGTCAATAGAGACGTAACTTCTTTGCGAATCTCTTGGGTACAGCTGCAGTTAGGTTCAGGCTGTTTGCGTTTTCGGTAGGTAATTTGGTCCTCCTCTACAGCCTCATTTCTTGTTAAATTTGTAAGCGAGCCGCTCAGTCTGGGTGGTGACCGCTGTACGCTCATTGTTCGTGTACTGAGCCTGTTTACTATCCAGTCAATCAGTGCCGGTTCAACTTTATGTCTACTTAGTGCCCCTTTTATGCTGGAGAAGTTTGTTCTGTCAAAAGCACCTTCAATGTCTATGAAGGAGCGTATTACGTGGTGAAGTGCCGATTCTGTCGATTTACCTAAGCTGTAGGTGTGTTGTTTTTCGTGTAGCGTTAAGTTAATTAGCGCCGACTCCCTCAAATCCCAATCACACATCCTCTCCATCGTCTTTATGAGAAAGGATGTGAGGCTGATGGGTCTGTATAGTCGCTCTTACCTGTTTTGGGTATAAACGTGACCTTCACTTTCCTCCATCCCCTAGGAACATATTTAAGAGCCAGACATGCTCTCATTATGGTAACAAGTCTGACTATTAGGGCTTTATACACCCACTGTAGAGGTGCCGGGAATATGCCGTCAGGTCCTGCTGCTTTGTAGGGAGGAAATTGTGGATGGCCCAATGGATTTCCTCCATCGTCACCACTCTCTGTGCTAAATTCCAGTCTTCTTCTGTTGGTGTCAGTGCATCTTCATGCCGGTTTACCCTTTCACCTACACAGCAACCTGGGAAGTGACTTTCAATTAGGATGCGTTGGGTTTCATTCGGCGATGTTGAGTAGTTCCGTCGGGTTTCTTTAAAGAGATGGATCCTGGCGTGTTCTGTTTAGCTAGGATTTTCCTTATGCGATTTGCTTGTTCACAGGTTTTTTTGCTACCACAGAATTTGCGCCACCCTGTTGAGCGTCGATACCTGATACATTTTTTGTATTCAAACTCACCTTTCTTATATAGTAGCCGGTCTTCATCCATTGAGGTATTCATGGCCCTATTTAGGGCTTTTCTTACTTTCTTACATTTCCTGTCTAGTTCCTTATCCCACCACAGTTGCTTTACCTCAGCATGTTTTGGTGGAGTGGCATGGTAGCTATCGATCATGACTTTATTAACAGCTGCTACCTGTTCTTCTAGAAGCGATTGATCTGCTATGGTATTTGTTCCCCCAACACCCGCGAGGGAAGGCGTAAGCCTATTAAGGTATTTTGTTTTATCAATCTTACGGCGATTTCTCCATGGAGCCGAGCCATTAGTGCTATAACTGCAGCGTGGCTCTACCACATATAAAATATTAATTACTACTACTGTATGAAAAGAGTTATTATAATAAAAATCATACATGGTTCATAATAAGCCCTGGGAATGAGGTGGTCGCTTCCAAGCAGTTAAAATAAATTTTGTAAACAATTTGTAACCATATATGTTACTAATAAATATATGTATATATTATTAAATTTTAAAAAAAGTCCCGCTTGGTTTCTTGCTGGTTCTTCTAGGACACAGGTTTTTTTCCGAACCAGTGGTAAAGTAAAAGATGACTCAATAAGAATTACGTGTGATATCTATTTGATAAAAAAAAAGTCGAAGTCAATTAAATACGCATTATTAAGGATAACTACTAACTAACATGAGAAGCATCAGCTTTCAAATAAAAAAAGAATCGAAATTGGTTCACCTAGATAAATGTTCTGAGGTAACACACGTAAAAAAAGACATACAGTCGACTTGAGTACCTCCGCCTTCTTATGAAGTCGGTTAAAAATATCCAGATAGACATTGGAGAAAAGCATCAAAGATGCAAAACATATTATAGTACAACGATAGCCAAACCACTTGCCAAGGTTAGTGATTACGGCATATCCTTCCTAATTTGGAAGAGGCTCGGTTTAGCTGTGGCCTATTTAAGGGCTAATGAGAAGAAGGGTAAATGTATTGCAATGGTATTGGATATAGGTGATCAACTTTTTCTGTAGGTTTATTTCTACAACTTGAATACCTTTTAAAATTGAATAATTTACAATAAACTGCGTTAACTAGTGTCTTTACTCTGTGCTGGGGTAATGAATAACACTATAACAGTTATTCTTTAAAAAATGTACATAGCAATACGGTATTAATATCTATCTTTATCTTTGCTTTTAAAATAATGAAAAGATGAGCTTTGTCATAATTTTTATTGTATATTATTTTGTGCAGGATATTTATCGGCATCAAGAAGCTTCTAGCTCTAGTCGATATGGTGAAACAGACCGACGAAGAATCCAGAGTGGTGAAATTCCTTACGAAAATGCAAGAGGAGGGTGGTCTCGATCTCGGCACCACCATACACTAAGAATTGTTACAACCTTAGGGATTACATACGCATACCACACGCACGCCCTCACCGAACCATTCCACTAATCCACATTATTCATTGAAAGCCCATAATACTAAAGTCACTGAGTGCACTCCTTGCACCTCAGATCTAAGAAGCTACGAGATTGACTACGACGATGTTAGCGAGAGTATTGAGTCCTTAGGAGATTCTAGTCACAACAAAAGAGGAAGAACAGCTAAAGGCAATGAGATATCGCCAGTAAAAATGCCACTGATGAGAATCCGAAGCGTCGAAATAATTTTTGAAGACGATATGTCCACTTGCACAGATACGGGGATATTAGATCGCAGCATGGAATTGCTTCCATCTGATAGCAGCGAGGATTCTACTAAATGTGTTGACGATTTACATGCCGAGAGAGACGAGAATGATTGCTCAGTAACATTAAACGCGGAGGGTGATTTATCAGATGACACGTCTATTTCTTCAAGGGACAATATTATCGGAAAAGAAAATCATAAAATAGAAACACCACAAATCCATCAAATCGAAGCAGACAGTACTCATATTCAACACTATAGTAAAAAGAGCATGATAGTCAATGATGCGACTACAATATCACTCATTGTATCTGAAATAGGCGATTCTGGGCACTGTACTGTGGATCCATGCTCATCTCAAATCGAAACAGTTCCCATTATAACTTACGACGATGCTTTGCTTTCCCATTCTTTCGACGTCGTCAGTATTGATGAACCATCAGTGCATAATACATGCGATCTATCCGAAGTTTGTAGCATTATTGATAAAGAAAAATCAATGTTATTATATGAATATATTGACAGCAATAGTGATAGTTCCGATAATACTGCTATATGTGACGATGAAAATGCTGAAGTGAAAATTTTAACATCTCTTCATAATGCCGTGGTTTCTGATGAAGAGGACACTGTATGCGACAGTTATGATCTACAGTATGATTCTTTTGTGGACATGGGAAAGTTTTGAATATATAATCTGTATTAAAATAATCCTTACATTTTTGAAGGCATTGTGCGGCTTTTTAAAATAATGTTTTTGAAATATTTAAATGTTTGATATTACTTTAATACATTGAATTCAAATGTATCAGTTGTATTGTACTTTGTTGAAATTTTACTGGTTTAATTGCATATTTATTTTGATGTGGAAATGTTAACTTTTGATTGAGCTATTCTACACCCTATAAACCTGTACACGCTTATGCACAGAGGGCTCGGTGGTATGCAACTTTCGTAACCATGTCATATCCTTAACCACTTAATTACTTAGCAAATCTTCCAATGACTTTGTGTAATATTTAATATCCATAGGTTTAATAAAAGTAACTAGGGTTTTTGTTCCTAATGCCAAATATGACATGGTTAGACAAATCCCAGGGTTGTAAGTTAAGACAATAGCTCAATATTGTAATAATATTGTATTATAATTTAGCAAAAGTAATATTTATTTACTTAAATTTTTATTAAATTATGACGCAGCTTGATGCTGTCATATTGTTTATGTAATAGACATAGTTGACGATTGTGTAATACTAATAATAGTAGATGATAAGGAAATTGTATCAATATTGATTATTTATTAATAGAAAATTGCAAATAATTCATGCATAGTGTTACTGTAGTTGTAGAATTTCACTATTCTTATATAGCTTAAATCAATTACAGTTATATAACTCATGAGTACAATTACAAATAAAAATTAAAATGCTTTAGATGTACTTTATTACTTCTAATCACTGATTCATGCAAGTGGAATAAAGAATTAAAATAATCTTAAAAATGTAATTATTGTTAGAATAAATTGAAATATTTATTGCCTCAATTTTAAAAAGAATATTCTATTCAGTGCTTTTTAGAAAACTAAAGCACATCATCGCATAGTCATCTATTTAAATATTTTATGAACTGTTAAAATACTGTTAATTTTTAAGAAAAATGTTATTTTACAAGTGTAAAAGCGAATTAAAGTACATCAAAAAATTAAACTTGTCAAAACAATATTAGATTTTTTAAAATATTAAAATGTTCAAGTTTAACATTTTATTGCTGTTAAACTTTGTTATTTGTTGCCACAGGATTTGATTTTGTTGTTTGTTGAAACTTTGTGTGCTTACATTCCATTCATACAATTGTTTTAATTTGTATAAGTTTGAATATTCTTGTAGAATCTGAGAAATAAAATATTTTGAAATATCCACGCATTTGTATAACTCACTAATTCAGTAGCACTTACATATTTTAATATTAATATATTTATTGTCGGTGAATGTATGATAATTTAAAATATATAATAGGATGGGCAGGCAGTCATTATGGCATGCTTTATTTAATAATATTGTATATGAGCAATATACTTACATTAGATATTGTTAAATGTCAATACCCTTACATAGTTATAGATAAAAATTTCACTTCAGTATTTTTCAATATAATGTATTTCCACAAAATAACCCCATTAAAGTATAGCAAATAATTCATAAAATTATGTTTGTGTGTCTTATTAAATCCTTATTACATCTAGGACTAGAATATGGTAAATTAACATGCTATGAAAGGTATTTTCTAAAATGTTATATGCTTTTATTGTATGTAATACTCAAATATATAAACTCTGCCATAAATGAATTGTCTTGCCTTCCAAAGTTTATTGTTGGAAATAAAATGATTTTAAGGTTGTGGCTTTGTTTACTTATTTATTCCCTTTATATTTTTACAATCTTTTTATAAAATTGACAAATTAATGGATAAAAGAATAAATTGAATCGTAAAAACAAAATATTTTGAGTGACGTGATTACAATGATTATGAAATTGATTGCCTTCATGTGTTAAAAAATTACTTTTTACAACTTAAGAGCTGTTAAGAATAATTTCACATTTTGAAGTTCATGCAGCCATTATGTTGACTTCAAACTTCAGAATGTAAAATTATTTTATTCTTCTTTAGTTCTTTGAAGTCGGCTGTTACTTTTTATATAGTTATTTTGGTATCTTTTGTGAGGACTAAGGAATATTTCAATATTGTCTAAATGTGGTGAAATTTTTGATGTAACTACATCAAAAACTTCATCATCACTTCGCCCTGAAGGATTGGAATTGTCTCCAAAATTATATTGTACTATCCTATTTCATAAAAAAAAGTACTCAAAAATGGTTCAAAATAGACAAACGTATTGCATAGCATATATATTAAAAAACAATCAAATTTTAAATGAAAATTGGTAAAATACAAAGTAACCCTTAAATAAAGGGAATTATTGTTATAATATTTACATAACTCTAAGATCAACCATTGAAATCTTTAATTTGCATGTGCCAGTCTTTCAGATAAAACACCTAAGATTCTTCATCTTCAAGATCTCTCGTCTATAATATTAGTAAATCGTGGATTTATTTATTAAACAATGAGTCGACAATTAACCTTATCATAAAAAACTCAAAATTAATCAAGCACACAAATACAAATAATACCACAAAACGTGAAGGAAGATTAAAAAGGATATTCTTTATTACTATAGATTAAAATAACTTTTTAAATTAATTAGCACTTTCACATGCATCTACCCAATCATTGTAGACATCAATTGGTTCAGATAAAACATTTGTTGTTGTCTGAAAGTCTTCTAAACACACCCGACATTGTATTCTAGCCGTATTTCGAGCTCGGTCCCTGAAAACATCAATGAAAAAGAAAATATACAATTTACGTTAATTATATAAAGAACATATGTTTTTCATAAAAGCGGATATACTTCTTACATTTTTACTTCACAGGATTTTTCGTGGTTACAAAATGGGCAGTTAAATTGCTGATCTAAAGGCTCAATTGCCTTACGTTTCGGTGGAGGCTTTCTTTTAGATTTACGCCGACCCATACCTGTAAAAGTAAATTGTAATACATAAAAGAACATACAGAATATATATATATATATATATACATAATATATATTCCATAGAAAATTAATAGTAATTTAACTTTTACTTTAGAATTTTATTCCTTGTTTATTTTGGAACAATTATAAATAATAAACTACTGTTCACTGATCATTCTCTGATTGATGGACTGTGTTGATGGATGGATAGAACCATTGATTACCACAAACTAGGGATGTTCGATGATCATCGATGCTATAAATTAAAACATCGATGTTACCATATCTTAAATATCGAAACATCGATGTTGTCACATGTCAAACATCGATGTCAATGAACCAATAATCGATTAATTAGAACTTGTAAGCAATGTGGAGACGCCAGTAACTTAAGGTATCTTCGATAAAGATTTAGTGGACTGTAATTTTGGTGCATACGGCAAAGGGGAAAATAAATAGGTGGGATAGCACGCACTGACCTGATGAGGGCTGCCGCGCCTTCCTCCTGGAGTGTCTGCTATACCGCGAGCTCGCCACGTGGTTCGGCGCACACGCACTCTCGGAACAGTCTCGTGAAGTCCCACACTTTCCACCTTTGCCCTTACGGGGGCGTCTCACACTTTTATGAGTTACAAAGACACAATGTCTGATGCGGTGAATATTAAACATAAACAGGAGAACTCAATGTTCGTCCTGCGCGGTTTGCGGTTAATGTACATAAGACGCGACGGGTGGCCGTGCGTTGCGGATGGCGTAATATCACTTAGTATAATGACGCGCGCCGAGATCCTCTTTTTCACCTCGGCGGCAGCGCGTGCGGTAGGAAAGGGAAGGAAGGAAGGAAACAAAAAATATGCACTAGTCATGTTGATAAAGTAGATATAACTTAGGACGAACTCAATGCGATATGTAATGTAATGTTGATAAAGTAGATTGTTAACTGGCGTTACCACAATGCGAACCCACGAAATTAATATAAACTAAATATTTCATCTCCTATTAAAGGTTTAAAGTTTTGAATAATTAAGGATTCCTAAATGCATCGATCATCTAAAAAAATATCATTTTGTTAATAATAAATAATAATAGTTTGTTAATAATAAAAAATAACTCCCTGTCAAGTGTGAACTGTAATGTCATAGTGGTAACTACTTTCGCTTTGTTATTGTGGTGTCATTGTCAGTTGTTGCCTAATAAATACTCTGCATCAATTGATATTCAAATTAATTGTTTTTCCCTTGCTGTCTATACACACATAATTTTGAAACTTTATGACGACACAATTTAATTATATTTAGCTTTTCCTTGAGCTTGGGGTAACAAGTTTATTGCTTGCTGAAGTTTATGAAAATAAATCACTGGGCAACCGTAAGCGTAGACAATTTCACTGCATAGTGCATTCTACAGTGCATTTTATAAACTGCGGAAATTTACTGCTTGGGCTGCCTGATTAAAAATTGTGTCAACAAAGGTGACGGGAAAGTCTATTATTTTGTTTTTATGAAGTTTTTTAATTTCCCCTCTATAATAATTTTTTTATATCGCGATAGAAGTAGTTACACATTTAAAACCTACGTCTAAATCGTAAATTGGGAAAGTAAATTTTTTAATGCCAGATTTATAATTGTAAAGGAACATTTAAATATCAAAATAATAATATTCATCATTATCCGCAAAAAATATAACAAATTAACTAAATATTTGTTAAGTTTTTCCCATTTTTCAAATTACTGTTCACACTATTTTTTTTAATTTCTTAATTTCATTATGAAACCATAAACAACACTACTAATTTTTTGTTCATCTAATTTTAACCTGCTCAATAGGTACTTGTGCTAAAACATCGATAATGGCCAACATCGATGTTTTGAGTAGGATAAACATCGAACATCGATGTTAAGTTATCGATATCAACATCGATGTCATCATCGATGTTTCTGTATCATCGATCATCCCTACCACAAACACAAACTAATAAGAGTTATAATATAAATTCATAACTATAAATTGATTATTGTGTATATACCATAGATATAGTAAATCTATGGTATACGTCATGAACGTAGACTAGACTAATGATCGGCGTGGCCTCGAGTGAGAAAGGACGATAACGAATTTTGAGGTTATACAATAATCTTTATGACTTTTGAACACATTTAGATAAAAAATTTAATTGTTCTAAGAACTGAACTGAACAAGTTTCACCAATCTTAAGCTCACAAAACACTTTTTTCTCACTTAAACCAACTTGTAAACTCCTTAAATCGCTACGCTGTTAAAGTTGTTTAGCAAACTGTAGACTTTGCTAAACAAAAAAACCGGCACGGAGAAAGGGACAAACAATCACACCGTTCTATCTCATTTCTATGCAAGACGTATGCATAAATCTATCTTTTTCGTGTGCGAATGTCTACGGTCTTCTCGTCTGTCTACGGTCATGAACGTAGAGAAACCTATAGACAAATTGACGCCTCCTTTCGCATTCGCACACGAAAAAGATAGATTTATGCATACGTCTTGCATAGAAATGAGATAGAGCAGTGTGATTGTTTCTCCGTGCCGTTTTTTTTTGTTTAGCAAACTACACTTCTAAACAACTATGACAGTTCGTAGCGATCTAAGGAGTTTACAAGTTTGTTAAAATGAGAGAAAAAAGTGTTTGTGAGCTTAAGATTGGTGAATCCTGTTCAGTTCAGTTCTTAGAATAAATAAAAGTACATCATTATATTCTAATATTTACAGACCTTGCATCGAGAAAAAGTTTATCACTAGAGTTGAGAGTAGCGATTACTTTAGTTAAACTATTTTTAAATATGTACCTTTATAAATAAGTAATATGTGGGTACATGAAATTAAAATTGCAAGTTTGAATTTGGATGCAACCTGTGATGTCAACCGCAGCGACTTATTAATACAAGTAAATTAGTGAAGTAATATCTATATAGCACCCTCTGAATCTATACGATACGCGGAGTTAACTCGGTAACTCGGTAAAATTTACAGTTACAAGTACATCTAAATTTGAAACACGTATCGTATGGTTTATTAATTAATAATGCTACTTTTAGGTACAACACTTGGCAACAATACTGTCACCACCGAGAGGACATATCAGAGCACACACAAAGGATTCACACCATTTTGTTAGTGAGATAAAAGACCTACATCTAGCTGACAACGAAACTATGGTCAGTTGTGGTGTTCAGTCACTATTCACATGCCTAACTATTCAAGATTGCATCTCAGTTGTAACTAGGAAGCTAGAAGATAAAAACATGCCTGCAGAATATGCAGTATTACTTAAACACTGCTTCATATCTCGCTATTTATTGTGGAAGGAAGAGTTCTACAAGATAATGGTGTGGCGATGGGCTCACCTGTATCTCCCACAATCGCCGACATATTCATGAAGGACTTTGAGGAGAAGCCCTTCTTACTGCTCCTGTCCAAGATTCTACATGCGGTACGTAGACGACACTTTCACAATTTTACCATTTCGACTTCCCTCTGAAAAACTGTCATAAGACGCTGAAAGCTAGTTTTGAGAAAAAAACGATTTAAATTCTTTTTCGATAAATTAATGCTATTGTGACTTTTAGGTTACAAATTTTTACCTGTCTACTGTTTTAACTAACAAAGAATTTATCAAGCTATTTGCAAAATATAAGAGTATATTAAAAAATTAAATGAAATTTGTTTAAAAAGTAAATAAATTAAAAATTACCCAACTTATGACACTTTTTTACATTATTATGGTAGCAAAATAAAAAAATATCGTAACACAAAAAATATTTTTATTTATGGTTCTTCTTAATATTAAATCTAATCTTTGGAGCAACTTTAGGAACTTTCACAATTACCATAATCAGTCTAAAGGCAAAGTTAAAAAACACACTAAAAATTGTTAATACTTAAAACTTAAAGATTACAAATTTGTGTAAAATTCGCTGTAGAAATTAGGTATATGATTACTCTGTACCAGACTTAAGAGGTCTCTCTTTTTATTTTCTTTAATTTTCGGTTTCGTCCTATAAGCTTTTTTTTAGTGATATTATTTGAACGGGCAATTGCTTTCTTGTGATTTCTGCTTCTTTAAAATCAATTTCTTTAAAAGAATATTTATAGTACACTTTCTTAAATTCGCCCTGAATCACTTTTAAAACCTTTATTTCAGAGGTTTTAAAACTTTTAGAATTGAAACCAATGGTTTCCGATGGGCTTTTCATAGAATAAAATTCCCTGAAGCTCATCTCGTTTACTCTATACGGGTTGCCCTTCTTTTTGGCGTTCCTTATAATTTGAGCATATTGGCTCGGAACATAGATGGGACCGGAGCGGAGGTTCTTTTTGATAGCTTTTTCTATCACAGAATGTACGCTATCTCCTTCATTTTGTGTATGGCCAGTAATAAGGTATTTATGTGTTATAGATTTAATTTTAGAATGTTTCATCAACGCGTATATATACATGGAAAAAAGAAATTTGTTTTTCTGCTGGCCGCAGCAATTGTCGGAGTAAAATACAAATTCAATACCTGAACCAGCATAATTTTCCATTACTTTGTCAATAAAGTTCAGGACACAAGACCCAATCTCATCTGCCCCTCGATTGGCCTCCCCTTCGTGCCAGAGGTAGCATTCACAGTTAACATGTACTTTTCCTGTAGTTCCTTTTTTGCAGATCCAGTTGCATTTTCGTAGCTTACACACAACTCACAACGGTCCTTTTTAGGAGTAAAAAAACTTATAGTAAACTCATAATTAAAAAATTTTGCATACAATTTGTAGTGTGCTGCACTAACTCCTTGCTCCAAACATTGTGCTTTATAGTCTGCATGTAAGTCTGCTAAACATTTACCACCATCGTTATATTCTCGGCTAGAATCTTTTCTGATATAATGGCTTTCAATCCGTGGAATCGAATTTATGTGATCTCTGACTGCTTGCTTAATCGATTCATCGACTTTTTATGATTGCCATGTTTACCTCTCTTTTCTATGTCAATAAAACCTTGATCTCTTTTCTGAAAAACTGTTCTTATTAACGCGATCATTTACATCTAACGTATTCATAAAAAAACTTCTTACAAACCCAGTAAGCATTATAATAACCTCGAGGTTTTTCTTTTCCCGAAAAACGGAATGCGGGCACTATAGCTTTGGTAGAGGAGTTAATAAAGTTTCTTTGAAGGGTAATATCTCCTAATCCCCAATATTTAGCAAAAATCTTCTTCCTGCAGTCCTCGTCAATCTTAGTAGAACATTCCATTTTGCATTTATCGCCACAAGGTGGTTTCAAAGAACGTGCAGGTATAATTTTCTTGGTTTTAGATCTGGAAATGTAACATTTGCCAGTATTTCGTAATTTTTTCGCTTTATTACTAAGCCACTCTTCAACTCTTGCAACGCGCTTTCTACTTTTCTTAATATTACTATTTTCTTCTATTTCGTTCATGGAAATATTCTGTTCGACTATTTCATCTTGGTTTATTGATTCATTCTCATTTTGTACTGCTTCTTGTATTTCTTCGTTATTTGTTTCAGCAGAAGTCTGGATCGAAACTGGTTCCACTTGACCGTTAGTTGGTAATACTTGTACATTACGACGTAGAAGTGCTCGAAGAGCTGCTAGAAGAACTAGATGACCTACTGGAGGAACTAGACTTGTAGAGAGGATCTTTTACTGAATCATCGTCATCTTCCGAATACGATTCATAAGCAGCGGGTGGTGGCTCGGTATATGAAGATTTATTTTCAGGCGGATTGTAACTGCAATGGGCAATAGGCTCAGCTTCTTTCCAAGCTTCAAAAGTTGTAACATTATCTGAATTTTCTGAAATAAAACAAATTCATAAACTAAGCAATAATAATAGCTTTCAAATTAAAGTTAACATTAAAAATTTATATAAATAACTTACTGAAACATTCTTTGGTATTATCATCCTTAGGAATATTATTTTGTACTATCTCCTCGGAATCTTCTGTAAAAAAAATAAAAAAATAAACTCACCATAAACATACTTATTAGAACAATTGTTACCACCTACATAACATATTAATTATTAATTAAGTCGTGCAGCTAGTTAAATTTACCTTTGTTCAGATTGCGGTCACAATTTTCTTTATTTTCCAGTAGCCTAATGGCAGGGCGCGGACCGTGAACTCAAAAAGTTCGTGGGTTCGAATCCACCATTCGACTACTGGCGTGAACCACTCGTAACACAAGCAATTTAAGCTTACCACGAGTGGTTAAGGGGAATATTAGCAATGTTTATAGCATTGTTAATATTATTTTAAACACATTCTTTAATCACTTTCAGAATTTAAAAGTTGTAGTAACTTTTTGCCCCTGCTATCCTTAAATCTGTCACACATTTTTATTCTGAAATAAATAAATACAAGTTTAATAGAACAGAACATCAACATTTCCGTAGGTATTGATATTAATGTAGGTAAATTATACAATAAAGTTATGTAGCACTACAGTAAAGAGTAATACTAAAATCAGTTCAAAACGGCCATAACATATTGATGTGACAAAATTGTAGTACCCGTTAGTTCAAAGTAGAATAAAAAAAATGTAAAAAACAGTCATAACCTATTCAAGGCTACTTTTATAAACATTCGGTAACTAAATTTTGCAAAATATTATAAAAAAGGTGCCACAAAACAAAATACAACTGTTTTTCACCCAGTTAAAAAGTAGAAATATAATACAATGTTGAGTGAAATAGTATCATAACCTATGTTATGACACTTTTTTAGAGTGAAAAATGACATGTTTTCAAATTACGATTGAAAAAAACAGTACTATATTGTGATACTGCTTTTTTACCCAGTTAAAACGTAAAAATATAATATAATGTTGAGTGAAATAGTATCATAACCTATGTTATGACACTTTTTTAGAGTGAAAAATGACATGTTTTCAAATTACGATCGAAAAAAACCAGTACTATATTGTGATACTGTAGTTTTCACTCTTAAATTTAAAAGTATTGTGAAAAAACTTACCCAAAATATGGTCACAAGATAGCTTATGGCGATTTTCATGAGCACTGACACACGTTCACACGACACAAGCTCCGATACGTCACTATTGTTGAGACGGGAGCGCGCAATATCGCTCCGTAAAAAACCGTCACTTACGCCACCTAGTTAGTATTTTTGTACTACAATTGTGGCGGTTTCATTGATCGATAGAGAATGAAAAACTTAATAAAACTGTATTTAAATCTGGGGTTGGGTTTACAATTCGGTCGCCTGAATTTGAAGATTCTGTCGGGGGAGTCAAAGGGGTTTATCTGAAGCACCCCCACTCAATTTTTTCTGCCGGAGCAGCGTCGAAGTATTTTTAATTATTTTTTAAAAATATTGGTAAATGACTAATTTAATTAAGTTTTTGACATTTCATCTGTCAATGTCATATCGATATATAGTACTGAATCGATCTAGTGAATCGATATTTCACCCTAGAGAATCGAGATCGAATCTTTTTCTGTTTTATTAAGATTTGCAAAATTATTTACAATTGGTTGAATGTACCCCAACTCGTAAAGAATGACAGTTTTTAATTTAATTATTCAATGTTATCTGTACTTTATTGTATCTTTTGATATCGTAAATATAAACTTTTAACGCAAGTAAAAAAAAACGATTTTTGCGAAATCGATCTTTAAGATTTCGATTTTTTGTGAATCGATTCATCTAATTTCGATTTGAATCGATTTAAAAATATGTAAAATTAAATCGCTATGCCGGCCATTTTGTTGACAGCTTTTCGTCATGGTGTTGCTTCCGAGTTTCAGAATTTTGGTGAATAGTGAAATATTTGTGGCGGCGGAATACTGCTAAATATCGCAAAGATCTTTTCTTACAAATGGTGGCAGCCATAAATTATGTTTATAAATTAAAGTAGTTACGAAAGTTAATAATTTGGTGTTATATCGAGTGCAATAGCGAGCGAAGGGAGCCTGGGACGTGGAGCACCCCGACTCGGACAGGTTAGGTTAGAAGAGGATGACGGGGTCGTATGAGCGAGCGAAGCGAGCGAATAGACCCCGTCATCCTCTTCGTGGTTATTTTTTTGTAAACCACTCAGAAGTAGGAGCCCCGCGAAGCGGGGCTCCGTCGACCGGACTTCCCTCGACTGCACCACGTTAAGTGGCGTGGGGCTTCCATCCTCCAACTCTCTCTACCCAAAAATCAGGTTAAAATTGTCATAAAAATTACGAAACATAACCTCAAAATGAGATTTTTAAAAATAAATAAAAAAAAAACTAAGCACGTCCGGCAGAAAGTGGAAGTAGGGGGTGACTCTACAACTCCCCCCCCTCCCCCCACGCCACCCCTCACCCCCAAATTCAGGCGACCGAATTGTAAACCTTACCCTAAATCTGTGTTTCTACTTTTTCTTATGTTACGACAGTTTTTTTAGAGGAAAGTCGATTTGACAAAGCAACTACATTTTAAGACCACCTTAACTCCATAAACTTTAAAATACAACTCACAATGGAGTTAGTGGCAAATAACTCTTTAGCTTTCCTAGATGTTTTAGTCATCCGAAATCCTGATAACACTATTTGTCGGCGACAAGCATACAATTAACCAGTGACGAACTGTGTTTTAAAACTATTTCAATTCTTTAAATTAGTGTAGTTAGCGCCTGCGACAAGTATAATTTACCAAAAACGAACTTTATTTTAAGACTACTATAACTTCTCAATTAATGTAATTAGCGTATTAACTCTTATTAAAATATAATTTAAATAGAATTACAAAATTGAAACGTTAGCCTTTAATAATAATTTCGTAAGGAAGTTTTTTAAGCAAGAATTTGTATTGTAAATACTTATAAAAAATTTAAGTTTTGTTTAACGCTGTTAACGGTTTATATGTAACATAATGTAAACAAAAAGAAATCAGTAAATCAGACATCTGTTTTAATAAGTATAAGACAAAATGTATAGTAAATTAGCGATTTTGTGGGGTTTTTGTTCTATAAGTTTTGTATAGAGACCTTAATTTTTTTATATTATTATTTTTTATTATAGAACATAACTAGAGCAATCAAGCAGTGTATAATTTGTAAGGGTTATGTGAAAGTTTAAATAAATAAAGGCTCCTAAGGTTTCGGCTCGAAACAAAAATGACACGCGAGACAGGGAAAACCGCGCTAACGTCCGTACGGTAACGCCGGCGGGTATAAAAGTTGAGCAAATTTCGGCTCAAATCGCATCACTGAGAGGCAACCCTCCCAAAGGAAGAGGCGGAGGAATAGGAGTAAGAGAACGGAACAGCCTCCTCCTCAGGCTGTGAGTACCTCTACCCCTACAACCACAGGACCAATAGCCTCGCAGGCGCAGGTTGCTGCAAGAACACCAGCACCAACTACGACAGGTAGAGCGCCAGAAAGGACTCTACCAGAAAGCAGAGCCCGCTCCACACATAGAGCGCGCTCTATCCAAAGAATGACCATAACCAATGCCCCGAGACCAGTGCCTTCACAGCGTAGTGCAGAACGCAGACCACCAACGTCCGACTTCGAGACGGCTGATGCCATCCACAAATTGGTAGGCATAGCCATCGAAGTCGGTACACAAGTCCTGGCCGACATAAGGGCCGGGACAGACCCCGTTACCGCCGTTATGAAGGCGCTGGCATCACTACTGGCAAGGCATTACGGAGGATAGTAACCTGCGTCTGCTTTACTGGAACCCGGACTTGATTCGTCAAAGGATCCACCAACTCCGCACGGTCACCCAGCAACAGGACATCCAGGTGATCTTGCTGAGTGAAACCAAATTACGACCTACAACGCATCTTAAGCTGCCTAATTATAGCATCTACAGGAGGGACGAGGTCGATCCTCAAGGGGTCGCTTATAGAGGGACAGCGATCCTGGTGAGGAGAGACATCGTCCACCAGGAGCTGGACCTGCCAGACTTCCAGACGATGCGTTCAATCGGCATAAAAATGGAGGCGGCGGGCGAGGAACTAAGGATCTTTGCAGCATACCGCCCGCCAGGGACTCCATTTCACTCCTCAGACATCCGGACGGTAATGGAAGGTACGGCACCCACCATCATCGCCGGGGACCTGAACGCCAAACACCCGGCGTGGGGGTCCAGAGTGATCATCCCGCCGGGTCGTGAACTTTATGAAGACGCAGAGAGCCATGACTACGACGTTCTAGGTCCCGAGGAACCGACGCACATCCCTACTGACCCTAGGAAGCGTCCGGATGTATTAGACATCGTGCTCACTAGGAACGTCAACTACCCAGTAGTGGTAGAAGTGCTGTATGACCTAAATACACAGCACCTCCTGATTCTGATAACCCTTGGCACTAAGGCAGTGACTTCACCGCCCAGAGCTGTCAAGACCAAGATCGACTGGAGGCTCTACTACCAACACCTGCAGGAGAGACCTCCAGTCCATACACAGATCAACTCAGCGGACGACGTAGAGGCCGCTGCAACTAGAATATCCACGTGTATCCAGGAGGCCCTCAACGCGGCCTCTACGATCGTCCCTCTCACGGGAAGAAAAGAGGAGCTGCCGCTAAGAATACGCGTGCAGCTAAACCATAAAAGAGCGCTGAGAAAGCTCTGGGCGCGTACTCGCTGCCCTAGAGTAAAAAGAAAGCTAAACAACTTGTCAGACGAACTGTCGGTTGCAATACAGGCCCACAGAGGAGAGGCCTGGGAGCGGCGCATATGGAAGGCTGACGAACAGCATGCGTCGCTCTACAAATTGAACCGGCAGTTAAAGAAAACTCGACCACCTGTTTGCCCGCTGACCAGCAACGCGGGCATTCAACGTTACGATGCCAAGGGCAGAGCGGATACCCTAGCTGAGCACTTCGAGGAGCAGTTTATGCCGAACCCAGCAAGTGCGGAGTTCCTGGAAATCCATACTCGGAAAGAGAGCCACGTGCAGGAGCTCCTGTCGTCGCCCGCGCCACCGCTTGCAGGAGAGTGGTTTATCTCCCCCGCTGAACTGCGGAGGACAGTAACCCGCCTGCAACCGAGGAAGGTGCCGGGGCACGACGGGATTACCAACGCTGCACTACGACAGCTGTCCAATAGAGTCCTTGTAGAGATAGGTCGGCTCTACAACGGCATATTGCGGACATCCCACTTCCCGGAAGACTGGAAGAAAGGCAAAGTTATCGTCTTGCTGAAACCCGAGAAGGACAGGCGTAGAGCTGCCAACTACAGGCCGATCACGCTGCTACCGCATATAGCTAAACTGTGCGAAAGATTACTGTTAAGACGTCTCCGCCCGTGCATCCAACTTCGGGCGGAGCAACATGGATTCAGGAGGGGTCACTCCACAGCAACACAGCTGACCAGAGTGCTGCACCTGCTTGCGGCCGAACACAACCGTGGCCGCATATCGTTGGGCGTCTTTCACGACATCGAGAAGGCGTTCGACCGGGTGTGGCACACAGGATTACTCTACAAGTTAGACGATCAAACAAGTATCCCTCCTGCTATATTGCGGTTAGTGGCGTCTTTCCTGGAAGGCAGGAAGTTCTACGTCTGCGTAGAGGACGCCGAGTCCGCAATAAAAACCATTACAGCTGGTGTGCCACAGGGCAGCTGTCTGTCTCCAGCATAATGACATTCCTACCCTGGCAGGACACTTGCACGAATGGGAGGACGACGTCGAACTAGCGCTTTTTGCGGATGACAGCGCATACATCACGTCGTCCAGAAGAGCCCACATCGCAGCTGCCAGGATGCAACGTCTGCTGGACCTGCTGCCACCATGGTTGGATGAGTGGAGGATGGCCGTCAATGTTAGCAAGACGACCGCTCTACTCACTCGCCGCTATAGAAATCTACCACCACCGCTAACCCTCGGAGGCCAGGAGATCGCATATGAGATGGCCGTGACCTACCTTGGATGCCGGATTGACAGGATGTTGCGTATGATTGCACACGTCGACTTTGCTATACGCAAAGCTCGATGTGCGCGGGCAATGCTCCGATGTCTGGACGGGATCCAGACATCCAAGTTACCGACAAAGTCGAAGATAACCATCTATAAAACATACATAAGACCCCTGCTAACATACGCTGCTCCGGCCTGGTATGCACTCCTGAGCGATCATCAGAAGCGGCGACTTCAGGCCCACCAGAGTTTGTCATTACGAACTATAGTCGGTGCTGGTCGCTACGTCCGTAACAACGTTATAGCGGCCAATCTAAAGATGGAGAGCCTTCAAGGATTCGTGGTCCGGCTGGCGCGTGGTATGTTCGACCGCGCCGACAACGGGCCACATGAACACCTCAACGGCTTCGCGCCGTTGCACTCACGGCCGCCGGACGGGCGACCCTATCCAAGAGATCTCCTCCCTATATAGATGAGGGAGTCGAGTAAACCCCACAATGCCGCAGAAAGGCGAACTCCGACAAAATAATTTGTGTTAAACACAATTATTGAGACAACCTCTTCTAATGATATATTACCCGACTGCGACAAAAGTCGCCAAAACAACGCCTTTACCATCAAGGCGCCCAGGACCGGAACATTGTAGTGTGCCGTGAGGAAAATCCGGGTAAAGGGGTACACCCCGGGGCCCGAGACCTGCACGGCATTATGCCCTGCAGAGGACAACAACGATGACGACGCTCAAATCGCAGTCGCAGCACAGCCGTCGAAGAGGCTACAACAATAAGGAAAAAGGAAGCCGAAACCTAAGGAACAAGAAGCTACCTAGAAGAAAAGTGTTTTAATTGCCTCCTCCCGGCTGATCGTCTATCTCTCTCTCTCTCTCAGGGTCCTAGTAGGGTCGTATTATACATACGCATTCAGGGGTGCGTTGGACGTGCGTCACCAGCACTAGGCAAGGAACGTTTTTTTTTATATAAGATAGGGTGACAAACGAGCACACAGTCCACCTGATGATAAGTAGTTGCTGCGGCCCATAGACATCTACATCTATCATCGATTACGAATCAAAATGCAGATGCGTTGTCACCCGTGAGGACTAAGATGGAATGCCTCGTTTCCAGTAAAAAAGGTCTCCGGTCTCTACACTCACCATACGAAACACAGCAGCGTTAAGCTACTATTTCACGCTGGTATTGTGTGAGAGCGTGGTCCTTCCCGGGTCGAGCCGACCCATTCGTACTACAACTATACTACTAATATAATTGCAGCATGGCTCTACCACGTATAAACGTACGTCGTAAAGTGGGAGATTGTCCCAGGGCGACTGCGCGCACTGGACGTGTCCCTGCCGTCCGAAACACTATTGGTCACATTATGTATAGGAAAAAGACCCATACCAACCGACATTTAAATCGTGTACCTCACGATCATTCTTCACAGTTAGCTACCGTGGATAAATCTTTGTTTCAGAGAGCACAAGGTATCTGTGACAGAAAACATCTGGTCGCCGAGCTTCAGCACGTCAAGCAAGTATTATAAGACAACAAGCTTTGGGTCCTACGCCTACGTCACAGCGACCGAATGAAGCCGGTCACAGTCGATGGATGGGTGCTGCCAACTACCATCTACAAAATCTACCCAAGCCCAAGCATACCACTGCAAGACTTAAGATACTGTAAGCTCGTTCTATGTAGATCGGACCAAAAATCAATATTCAAAATCTGAAGGTAGCCGGGCTAACTATGACATTGAGATGTCAAACATTTCAGTAACCTCCCCTCGCCCCCCCTCATGACCATAAGTTAATTAAACGTGATAACATCCGTATATATAGTTTTATTCAATGTGTAGTGTTCGCGTAAATTTAAGAAATCATAAGATTACATGTACAAAGATATATACATATATATCAATTTATTTATTTATCAATTTCCAATAAAAAAATCGATCAACGTCCCAACCCTGTCACTACATGGTGGCAACGGTTAAAATACTTAAATAATTTTGGATTTTACGTTTAAATAACGTTAATTTAAATTGTTGTTGTTAACGTAAATTAAGTGTAAGTAATATTTTTTTGTTTTTAAGAATATTTTTTATTAAAACAAGCTTTCATTACAATATTGAAATAATAAAAGAATACTATTAAAAATAAAATATCAACAGTTATATAATACTGTCAAGTTCAATTCCGTTTCCTACTTGTCTTGACATGTCGTCTTAGCAGTAAAGAGAGCGGAGTGCCGTCTATTAAAAATTATATCAATTTTAGTATGAATTATTTTTAAGAAGTTTTGAATATTTTGATTTAATTATTAAATCAATTAATTCAAATTTGGATTAACGTACATTCACTAAAAAAATTCAGCTTACACTTATGTCGCTTATACTATAAGTCTGTAAAACATTCACGATAACATGTATAATATTTACTTGTACCAATATTATAGTTTAACTGGTACATCACTAGTTACACGTGCCGGTAATCAAGGAAAAGTATAGCAACAATGAACTTCATTGAAAAGAAAGGGATACATAGTCCGAAAATATCCGAAGATGTCCCAATAAAATAACGCGAGTTGCTTGTGACAAATATAGGTTGAGCTCTGATTTAATTTTAATTAATGAATTTGGAATTTAAAATTCACTTATCTATGAAAAGTGATGCCATTTTTTTAATTACACATTTGGCTAGTATTTCCGCACTATTTTATTGTACAGGGAACCATGTTGCGCGTCTCTTGTATTTTATTTTGTCGAAAATTCACGCGTCACCCCTTTAGGGGTATATGTGTTATGTGCGCGTCACATGCAAGACGTTCACGGGTCAGGGAAGTGGTCGCTACTAAAGTAGATCGCGCGATCGTTTTGTTATATAAGACGTATTTGTCTGATGTGTTGACAGAAAGTGGTCGCCTTTCATGAGGCGCCTATTTGAGCTGTGTAGTCGTTGAATATACTTCACGTACACTCACCGACACACAGGCACGATATGTGCAGATAGAAAAAGAAATGCTAGCTATTCTCTTTGAGTGTGAAAAGTTCCAGCAATATATTTACGGTAAAAGTGATATTTTAATTGAAACAGATCATAAACCGCTAGAAAGCATTTTTAAAAAGCCCTTAGATTCGATACCAGCACGCTTACAGCGAATGATTTTACGAATACAATGTTATGATTTGATAGTTACATAAAAGCCTGGAAGGTATATGTACTTGGCCGATACATTATCACGTGCCCTTATTGCAGAACTATATTATGATAAAGTGAGTGATAATGAATGAGTGAGTGGGGGATAAGACGAGGTAAACCAGCTCAAATTTTCTCAGATAACGGTAGAACTTTCATTGGAGCCATGAAAGAGATTAACAAAATGTTAGAGCGAAATTCAAAGCAAATAATTGATAAATTATCAACCGACAATATTGAATTTAAATTTATTCCCCCTTATGCTCCTCATTTTGGGGGATTGTGGGAAGCAGGAGTAAAATCCTGTAAGTTCCACCTTAAGCGTGTCGTGGATACCGCTAACTTGACGTACGAAGAATTCAGCACTGTGTTGGCACAGATCGAAGCAGTCCTAAACTCTCGTCCTATAAGTCCTATGTCTTCAGATCCACATGATCTTCGTCCACTAAGCCCAGCTCATTTCCTCATCGGCCGGCCACTCACTGCACCAGCCTGCAGAGACCTCACCGAAGCACGGACTCACAGCTTGAAACGGTTTCAAAGAGTGGAACAAATAAAACAGCAGTTCTGGAAACGCTGGTCACAAGAGTATGTTGCTGAACTTCAGACAAGAACGATGTGGAAGGCGAACAGTCAAGACATAGCATTAAACACGCTTGTCGTTATTAAGGAGGACAATTTACCACCCCTTAAATGGCGTATGGGCAGAGTTACCCATATTTTCCCCGGAAAGGACGGCGTGTCGCGTGTCGCCACCATCCAAACTGCTACGGGTCCTGTACAACGAGCGTTCTCGAAAATCTGCCCTCTGCCTGTATCATCAGCAGAGGACGACAACATGAATGCAGCCTGCGGCATCTCCAATCAAGCGGCAACGTAGATACATCATTGGAAGCTGGAGCTTCCAAGGCGGCCGGCATGTTGGCGCGACTACTAACGCCGCCTAGCGACGCACCGGAACACCAAACTTTATCTACGAATCAGAGCTCGTCATTGTTGGCAACCAATCACAGCACGTCGTGCAATTAGTTATAAGATCTGTCTGTTTAAATTTTGATGATTACCTGATACACACTGCTAGCAATAAGACGACTTAAATATAACCAACAAACGTGCAATAAATCAATCATTGAAGAGCACCTGCCTCCCGTCCTGTACAAGGACTAAGATGGAATGCCTCGTTTCCAGTAAAAAAAGTCTCCGGTCTCTACACTCACCATACGAAACACAGCAGCGTTAAGCTACTATTTCACGCTGGTGTTCTGTGAAAGCGTGGTCCTTCCCGGGTCGAGCCGACCCATTCGTGCTACAACTATACTACTAATATAATTGCAGCATGGCTCTACCACGTATAAACGTACGTCATAAAGTGGGAGATTGTCCCAGGGCGACTGCGCGCACTGGACGTGTCCCTGCCGTCCGAAACACTATTGGTCACATTATGTATAGGAAAAACCCATACCAACCGACATTTAAATCGTGTACCTCACGATCATTCTTCACGGTTAGCTACCGTGGATAAATCTTTGTTTCAGAGAGCACAAGGTATCTGTAACAGAAAACATCTGGTCGCCGAGCTTCAGCACGTCAAGCAAGTATTGTAAGACAACAAGCTTTGGGTCCTACGCCTACGTCACAGCGACCGAATGAAGCCGGCTACAGTCGATGGATGGGTGCTGCCAACTACCATCTACAAAATCTACCCAAGCCCAAGCATACCACTGCAAGACTTAAGATACTGTAAGCTCGTTCTATGTAGATCGGACCAAAAATCAATATTCAAAATCTGAAGGTAGCCGGGCTAACTATGACATTGAGATGTCAAACATCTCAGTATCCTCCCCCCGCCCCCCCTCATGACCATAAGTTAATTAAACGCGATAACATCCGTATATATAGTGTTAGCAAATAATACAATTTACGTTACAGCATATCACTTATTTTATCCGTTTATAACTCACAATTTATTTATCGTAAAAATAATCACTGTTACTTAGTACCTTCACTTAGAACTGAATAGAACTAACATATGGGCCGGCTCAAACCGGGGTGGTACCACGACCTCACAGAATACCGGCGTGAAGTGGAAGTTCTGCTTCCGCGTTTCGTCTGGTGAGTGCAGGTGGCCGGAGGCCCAAATCCCCCCCCCCCCTCCCATCAACATGGTAGCGGAATTAAATAAAGATAGACTACCCCAGGAGGGTACCAGCACCCCTGGAGAATCCCTCGCTGAGCATCCACGACCATGTTTCTCCACTTCTGAGCGTGGGTGCTCAGGCTGCCCCGCGTATTCTGGGGGGGGGGGGCGAAATTCCGCTCAAGACTACAACTGCTCGGGGCAAACAGAGCAACAAGACCAAGGCGACCCCTGCCACGCTGTCCGTGAATTTCTGCAATATCAGGGACTTCACTCTAACCTAAACGCCGTCCACTACCATCTCGAGACGGCGAGGCCGGCTCTGCTCTTTCTGACCGAGACGCAGGTGTCCTCTCCGGCTGATGTTTCGTATCTCTCCTACCCGGGGTACAAACTGGAACACTCCTTTGTGCCTCGGGCTTGAGTTTGCGTTTACGTCAGAGAGGACATCTGTTCTCGACGCCTCGGCAGACTTGAAGGTTCGGACCTGCCCATCCTTTGGCTACGCGTAGACAGCGACGACCATCCGCGCGTCTACGGGTGCCTCTATAGGTCCCACAGCGGTAATGCCGAAACAGACCGACTCTTCGACCACGTCCAAATGGCTGCGGATTCGTTGCTACAGCAGATCCCCTCCGCAGAGATCGTGATCCTCGGCGACTTTAACGCCCATCACGCCGAATGGCTCGGTTCACGTTTAACCGATCATGCGGGGAGATCTGTTCATGATTTTGCCTTGGCATATGGTCTGACACAACTGGTTACTTCGCCTACGCGGATTCCAGATGTGGAGGATCATGCACCTTCCCTGTTGGACCTTCTGCTGACCTCTCACCCGGACGGATATCAGATTTCCGTCGACGCCCCTTTAGGCTCCTCGGACCATCGTCTGGTCCGGAGTGTTGTGCCACTCACGCTGAAATCGCGGTTGCATTCTGCAGGCTGCCACCGTGTTTGGCACTATAGGTCAGCCGTTTGGGATGGGATGCGGTCTTTCTTTGCATCCTACCCTTGGGGGCGGGTTTGCTTCTCGCCGGATGATCCCAACGTTGTTGCGGATTCTGTTACTGATGTGGTACTTCAGGGTATGGAACTTTTTATTCCTTCCTCTGTGGTGCCCATTGGAGGCAAATCTCAGCCATGGTTTGGTCGCTCCTGTAAAATAGCATCATGCTATAAGCAGGAGTGCTACCAAGCCTGGGTTGATGCATCAGCGTCCCGGGATGTAAACACCAGCGCTCTAAAAAAGAAGTATAATTCCGCCTCTAGGTCCTTCAAAAGAGTCATTGCCAAGGCAAAGTCAGAGCACATAGGCAGAATTGGCGAGAAACTAGTTCGCCTTCCTTCTGGAACCCGTGCATTCTGGTCTCTCGCCAAGGCTGTCCGGGGGAATTTCTGTCAGCCATCTCTTCCATCTCTGCACAGGGAGGACGACTCACTGGCCCATACTGCAAAGGAGAAAGCCGATCTTCTAGGCTCCTTCTTTGCGTCTAACTCGACTCTCGATGACGGGGGGAGTACGCCGCCGACCATCCCGCGGTGTGAGTGCTCCATGCCGGAAGTGCAGTTCTCACAGCGCTCGGTTCGCAAAGCACTCCTCTCCCTGGACATCCACAAGTCGAGTGGGCCTGACGGAATCCCCCCAATTGTGCTGAGGACGTGTGCTCCAGAGTTGGCACCGGTTTTAACGCGTCTTTTCCGGTACTCCTACTCCCTAGGCGTAGTCCCAAAATCGTGGAAGACGGCTTTCGTCCACCCGATCCCTAAAAAAGGCGACCGCTCAGACCCGTCCAACTACCGGCCAATCGCCATCACCTCCTTGTTCTCCAAAACAATGGAGTCTATTGTAAACTGCCAGCTCATGAGGTACCTTGAGGATCACCAGCTGATTAGTGACCGCCAATACGGTTTTCGCCGTGGTCGGTCAGCTGGTGATCTTCTGGTCTACCTCACTCACAGATGGGCGGAGGCAGTAGAGTTCAAGGGGGAGGCATTGGCCGTTAGTTTGGACATTGCGAAGGCCTTCGATCGGGTTTGGCACAAAGCGCTTCTTTCGAAGCTCCCTTCCTATGGGCTTCCCGAGAAATTGTGCGATTGGATCACCAGCTTTCTTGCAGATCGGAGCATCAAGGTCGTTGTAGACGGTGCAAGCTCCGATTGCAAGCCTATTAATGCTGGTGTTCCACAGGGCTGCGTGCTATCGCCAACGCTGTTTCTTCTGCATATCAATGATATGTTGCATACCCGTAGCATTCATTGCTATGCAGATGACAGCACTGGTGATGCTCTTTACACCGGCCGAGCCAATATTTCTCGGGAAAACGTCTCCGAGTGCCGGGACAAACTTGTGTCTGAAGTCGAGTCTTTGCTGAACAGAGTCTCGGATTGGGGACGATAAACTGGACTAAATCTAGTCCAGTTTAACCCCCAGAAGACACAAGTTTGCGCGTTAACCGCTAAAAAGAACCCCTTTGTCGTATCCCCTCAGTTTCAAGGCACTCCCCTTGTTGCCTCAGCCAGTATCGGAATCCTCGGCGTCGACATATCGAGTGACGTGCAGTTTCGTGGTCACTTGGAAGGGAAGGCCAAATTGGCCTCTAAAAAGCTTGGCGTGCTCAGCAGAGCGGGACAGTATTTCATGCCGGCACACCGCCTGCAACTTTACAAGGCGCAGGTTCGACCGCACATGGAATACTGTTCCCATCTCTGGGCTGGGGCTCCCCAGTACCAGCTCCTTCCACTTGACCGCATCCAGCGCAGAGCGGCTCGAATCGTCGACGACCGAGTGCTTTCCGATCGGCTCGATTCACTGGCGTTGCGAAGAGATGTTGCATCTCTTTGCGTATTTTATCGCATCTGTCACGGGGAGTGCTCTGAGGAATTGTTCGGACTAATCCCAGCCGCCAAATTTCGTGAACGCACGACACGGCAAACGTCCCGATACCATCCACACCATCTGGATGCTTGGCGGTCCACCACTGTACGTTTCACAAGGAGTTTTCTTCCACGTACAACCTCTCTGTGGAATAGTTTATCACCGGCAATTTTTCCGGACCGATACGACCTGGGGACCTTCAAGAAAAGAGCTTACTCCTTTCTAAAGGGCCGGCAACGCACCCGCAATTCTCCTGGTGTTGCGGTTGATCATGGGCGGCGGTAGTCACTTAACATCAGGTGAGCCGCATGCTCGTTTGCCCCCTCTTCTATAAAAAAAAAAAAAACTGAATGCCCCGCTTCTATTATCTTGATGTTAGCGCTGTTAGACTATGCGTCTCTTACAGCTTTTTGTCTCAGGGCTCGCGGCCTGCAAGGCCGCGAGCTAATTAAAAAGGGAAAGGCAATGAGGTGAGGATGATGATGAGATGGTTTATGATTCGATATTGTTACCAATCATCATATCGCCTTTTAGGCGTTTTTCTTTGAGCTATCTAACCGCAGTCCGAGGGGGGGTGTGCGGACCCCCGTCTCTGACTGCTCAGCTCGTGTCGGTCGATGGTCTGGGCGGTGAGAACCGTCCAGGAACGCGGGTGTACGGTGAGTACGCGGTGTGAGCTGGAACGCGTCGTGCCCGTCTGCGGGTGCGACGCGTCCCATTCGTAGTCCTATTTGTGTTTGTACCATTTAATGTGGGTGTAGTGTCGTTGTGTGATGTGCCTGCGACGCTTGGGTCGACTGGATCGAGCGATAGAGGTGGTTCTATTAAAATATTTCGCGGTCTACGGAGATAGGTCGCGGCGTTTGCTATCGGAACGTAGTTAGCTGCGTTTGTCACTAGCGGGTTAGGGTGGGTTTCTAAGATTCATGGTATCTTATCAAAGTAGCGTTGGGACATCTCCTTAAAATATTCAGAGATAGATGGTAGTTCACAATCGTTGTGTAAGTCGGAGTTCCGAATGCCCCGCTTGGGTCGTGACGGCCATATTTATACTCTTTTGTTAGGAGTCAAATCCGAAACTATTACAATAAAAATCTTACCGGAAATTCAAAGCCACAAAAGCGGAAATCCGATTTACATTTATTTAATTTAGATGGATATTTCAAGAGATAACTACATTAAAATTAGGATCATTCAATATGTTATGCTTAATTGTTCTTTATACTTAATTGCTAACAATCGGCCTTTCCTGACATTTTCACGTCCCGTGAAAGGAAAGTATAAAATGTATTATCATATTAAGTTAATATTATTTGTAATTTTACAGTTTATTTTAAATTGATGAAATTACAATGCAAAGAATATTGAAGCCCAATTCATGTCTTCAATATTTACCTGCATGAGACCCCTTCATGTTCTCAACAGGTAAGAAAGAAGTATAGAATACTGAAGCCCCATTCATGTCTTCAATATTCACCTGCATGAGACCCCTTCATGTTCTCAACAGGTAAGAAAGAAGTATAGAATACTGAAGCCCCATTCATGTCTTCAATATTCACCTACATGAGACCCCTTCATGTTCTCAACAGGCAAGAAGTAAGTAAAGAATACTGAAGCCCCATTCATGTCTTCAATATTCACCTGCATGAGACCCCTTCATGTTCTCAACAGGCAAGAAGTAAGTAAAGAATACTGAAGCCCCATTCATGTCTTCAATATTCACCTGCATGAGACCCCTTCATGTTCTCAACAGGCAAGAAGTAAGTAAAGAATACTGAAGCCCCATTCATGTCTTCAATATTCACCTGCATGAGACCCCTTCATGTTCTCAACAGGTAAGAAAGAAGTATAGAATACTGAAGCCCCATTCATGTCTTCAATATTCACCTACATGAGACCCCTTCATGTTCTCAACAGGCAAGAAGTAAGTAAAGAATACTGAAGCCCCATTCATGTCTTCAATATTCACCTGCATGAGACCCCTTCATGTTCTCAACAGGCAAGAAGTAAGTAAAGAATACTGAAGCCCCATTCATGTCTTCAATATTCACCTGCATGAGACCCCTTCATGTTCTCAACAGGCAAGAAGTAAGTAAAGAATACTGAAGCCCCATTCATGTCTTCAATATTCACCTGCTTTGCTTTTAACAAGATTAGTATCTTCCGCTAATTGTTGAAGAGTATCTTTAGTAGACGATTTTGCATTTTCAATTTGTAATTTAATGTTTGATTGCAATTGTGCTTTCTTTTCATTAACATCATCATTAAATTTGTTTAATTGATCATTAAGTGCATTTTCTGATTCCTTTACTTTATCTTCAATAGTCGACTTTAAATCATTACTTTTATCTCCGAGGTCTTTTGTAACGGCTTCAGTTCTGACAATCAAGTCCTTAGTCACCTCTTTAGACTTTTGTTTAATATCGTCCTTCTCCTTTTCGAGCTTATCCAAACAATCTATCTCAAGTTTTTCATTTGCCGTAAAATTGATTTGTTCAACCCTATCAATCAAATTGGAAGTTTCATCGTGTCGGTGTTTTAATTTGTTTTCGATAGCCTTCGTTAATTCTTGTTTTTTGCCATCAACGACGGCATTAGCTTCTTTTGTCTTATCAATAATAGCTTTCTCTGCTTCATCTTTCTTTTGTTTTACTTCATGTTCCACATCAGCCGTTTTATCTTTAGTAGTTTGTATAGCATGTTCAATATCTTCGCTTAATTCGTCCTTCTTTCATTTTAGATTTTCTTCAATTTGATCCTTTTAACATGATGCCTTTTGTATTAACTGATTAGCTGATTTCTTCGTTTCTGAAGACTTTTCTTTGACGTTATCTTTTTCTTCCTGTGCTATCCCTTCAGCAGCTTTCTTCCCGTCTTCTAATTTGTCACATATTTCATCTTTCTTGTCCGAAGTTTGTTTTATAAGTTGATCTGCATATTCTTGTGTTTCAGATGCCTTTTCTTTTACTTCGTTTTCAATTTTGTCTTTCTCTCCAAATATATTGTGTACTTACTTTAGAGGTGATTTGCTGCCTGATGTACGAGTAAAATTTCTTTGGTCCTAGATCTAATAGTTGATTTTCATAAACTGCCCTTGCCGTGCGCCTTAAATTAGTCAGTTTGTTATTTAGCTTCCTGTATTCCTTATAGATTTTATCTGACCCTGTTACAGTATATCTCTTCCAAAGAATTTTTTTTTCTCTTATTAACTCAGATATGTCATTTTTTTATCCATGGTTTATTTACTTTGTTAACTGTTTTTACAAGAGGAACATGTGTGTCTATGGCATTAGTTATTGCTTTATGTATTATTCTAAACTGTTCAACTGGACAAAGTGTATCTTTAAACATTTTTTCTTTTTTTTTTAAGCCGGAGTGAATTTCTTCTCTGATTTTGTTGTAGTCTCCTTTATTAAAGTTCTTTTTAGATTTAGATTGCTGCCTATTCTGTTGTTGTGTTTGTAACTGTTAAAAATTTATGCATTAGATTTATATTTGGGCTTCGCAAATATGATCATATCTCCGAATTTCGCAAACAGCTCAAATTGCTCCCGATCCGCCTTCGCAGGAATACTCACATTCTCTCCGCATTGTATAGTGTGCTGTTTAATCCTTCTACTCCTCTTTATTTAAAAAACCGTTTCCAGTATCTTTTTCTTACCCATAATCGGTTCCTTCGATCCTCCATCAATCTTTCTCTCTCTACACCTTTGCAGTCTTCTTCTTTTTTCAAGAAATCCTTCACCATAACCGCTGTGCGATTGTGGAACTCTTTACCTCTCCATATTCGTCGTGCTAAATCTCTTCACTCTTTCAAAATTATTGTTAAATCGTATTATTTAGAACGCTATTAGATAAATTACTTTACCTTTTCCTTACTCTTTTCATTTAATCTATTATATGATATTTTATATATAACTTTCACTTACTTTTATTTGTATGTGTTATTGTATTTTTTATTATTATTATTTTGTATGCCCCCCTCTATTTGTAACTTTTGTTTGCATCATTCCTCTACGCAAAGGTTGTTATTTTGCTTTGATGTCATATATGTAATATTCTTCAAACATAAATAGCGACTCCTCCACTCCGTTTATCAATACGATCGTCTCTGTATAAGTCGTAACCCGGTATCTTTATCAGTGAGTCAGGTATATTTGGTTTTAGCCATGTTTCTGAGAGGACTATAATTGATGGTTTTAGTTGATCAACGCTTGCAATGAATAAATCCAGTTTAGATGTTATCGATTGTATGTTTGTGTATAAGATTATTATTGTTAAGAGTGCGGAAGGTATCGAAGGTCGCGTTTTTTTTTGTTAAAAAGATTTGCTAGTGAGGGTTGGTGAATTTGGACTAGTTTTTTTTTATCTCCTGCTTACAGATAATTTTAGGCTGCCCTTGTATATACTTGATAGCCAAGCCTTGTTCTCCATTATTAGTACGTTTCTCTAATTCATCACGGAAGTATTTTAAGTGCTCGCGTTGCATGGCAGTTTGGTCTGATTTAATAATTGACGGTTTATCCAGTTTAGTTTTGTTACGAAGTATCTTAATAGCATCATTCTTAGACTTCATTACCATTTTAATGGGACGAGGAGGAGCCCCAGCTTGAAACTTACCAAGACGAAATAGTTTCACATTATCACAGCTAACTTTTTTGCTCACACACTTTATTATTTTCCTGCACTCCTCTTTATCATGCTCCTGCCTTTGTAAAGGTTTATCCGAGATTGATTCTGGTACGTCGTAAATTATTATATTGTTAGCTCTCTTAGTGCGCCCAGATAAATCTTGCATTGCTCCTTCAGTTACAAGCATGTTTTGACGTAATCGCAAGTGGTGTACTTCTTTAGTAAGTTCCTCCAGTTGTTTCATTATATTTGGTATTTGTGCCATTAGTGACTTACAATCGACACATAAGAAAGAAACCACTCGAGCTATTGTCTTTAACTCTAACACTCTTACTTCAGTTGGTGACATTCTATGACAATCACCACATAAAATGCTCTTGCAGGAGTCACAACTTACTGATAGCTTCTTATCGTTTGTGGTTTTGCTACATTTAGAACATTTAAAGCTTTTTGGACTCATTTTTTTTTTACTGATTTAGTAGAAAATTTCTTATAATGGCAACACTATTGTCTATAGGTCGCTTTCATTGACAGAACCAGAAATCAATGATGTAAAAGAAATATAAAATTATGAAGGTAGATTTTAAAAGTTCGTAATTCACGCGAATAGTTTTTGACGTGACAACGTCTTATAAATTGGTTTGCCGGGTGACACTTCAAGAAACTGCGTTACGCTCCGCTCACGTTATGCGCTCACAATGAGAGCGAGTGAGAGGCACGCGTCCCTTCCACTCGGGCATGGTTAGCCCGCCTCAGAGCGAGAGAGACAGACATAAAAAGTGTTATTTCATCCTTCTTCCTACTATACGAATGAATATTCACATTAAAATTATTTTACCACTCAAAGTCGTTGTCACGTAAAACTTTCGCCCGTATACCGACTTTACAGGCAACCAATTTTTTTTTCAAAGTTTTGCACTTTAAATTTATAATTACAGTGAGAAAACACTAGCACTAAACATCTTTAGCCTGCCTCATATCTTGATTGTACTTTTATAACATGGAACACACTATTTTAATTTATTGGTACCAAATCATCAACAGCACTTGTGCATACAACCACTTCAATTTGACACTTCAAGTCATATACTTATTCATTCATCGGTATTACTATTTGGACTGTTGAAGGAAATCTCTCTCTCTATTCTAACCAAATCACCTACAACTAACTTTAAGATTTTCCGCTTCCTTTGTTTTGTTTAATGCCCGAAAATCTATACAAAGACGATAATCTCGTGTTTTCTTCTTAATAAGGGTAATAGGTGACGCGAATTCTGAAGTAGACTCTGATAATTCCACAGTTTTCCAATTCTTCTACCATAGCTCTAACACGCTCGCGTTCTATTTATGTTTTGCCCAATGAGTCCGAAATACCGAGTTATCTTAGCTCGATATAATCCCACTTCTGATTTGTTAGCAAATAATACAATTTACGTTACAGCATATCACTTATTTTATCCGTTTATAACTCACAATTGATTTATCGTTCAAATAATCACTGTTACTTAGTACCTTCACTTAGAACTGAATAGAACTGAATGCCCCGCTTGGGTCGTGACGGCCATATTTATACTCTTTTGTTAGGAGTCAAATCCGAAACTATTACATATAACAATAAAAATCTTACCGGAAATTCAAAGCCACAAAAGCGGAAATCCGATTTACATTTATTTAATTTAGATGGATATTTCAAGAGATAACTACATTAAAATTAGGATCATTCAATATAAATTTAAGAAATCATAAGATTACATGTACAAAGATATATATATATATATATATCAATTTATTTATTTATCAATTTCCAAAATTTTTTCCAATTTCCAAAATCGATCAACGTCCCAACCCTGTCCCATCACTATGGTTCGGAGCATTCGAAGCTCAACCTTGAATTGTCCAATCACATGTTGTTATTAAAACAGTTGTTATCTGAACTCCGTCGTTTTATTGTCACTACATGGTGGCAACGGTTAAAATACTTAAATAATTTTGGATTTTACGTTTAAATAACGTTAATTTAAATTGTTGTTGTTAACGTAAATTAAGTGTAAGTAATATTTTTTTGTTTTTAAGAATATTTTTTATTAAAACAAGCTTTCATTACAATATTGAAATAATAAAAGAATACTATTAAAAATAAAATATCAACAGTTATATAATACTGTCAAGTTCACTTCCGTTTCCTACTTGTCTTGACATGTCGTCTTAGCAGTAAAGAGAGCGGAGTGCCGTCTATTAAAAATTATATCAATTTTAGTATGTATTATTTTTAAGAAGTTTTGAATATTTTGATTTAATTATTAAATCAATTAATTCAAATTTGGATTAACGTACATTCACTAAAAAAATTCAGCTTACACTTATGTCGCTTATACTATAAGTCTGTAAAACATTCACGATAACATGTATAATATTTACTTGTACCAATATTATAGTTTAACTGGTACATCACTAGTTACACGTGCCGGTAATCAAGGAAAAGTATAGCAGCAATGAATTTCATTGAAAAGAAAGGGATACATAGTCCGAAAATATCCGAAGATGTCCCAATAAAATAACGCGAGTTGCTTGTGACAAATATAGGTTGAGCTCTGATTTAATTTTAATTAATGAATTTGGAATTTAAAATTCACTTATCTATGAAAAGTGATGCCATTTTTTAAATTACACATTTGGCTAGTATTTCCGCACTATTTTATTGTACAGGGAACCATGTTGCGCGTCTCTTGTATTTTATTTTGTCGAAAATTCACGCGTCACCCCTTTAGGGGTATATGTGTTATGTGCGCGTCACATGCAAGACGTTCACGGGTCAGGGAAGTGGTCGCTTCTAAAGTAGATCGCGCGATCGTTTTGTTATATAAGACGTATTTGTCTGATGTGTTGACAGAAAGTGGTCGCCTTTCATGAGGCGCCTATTTGAGCTGTGTAGTCGTTGAATATACTTCACGTACACTCACCGACACACAGGCACGATATGTGCAGATAGAAAAAGAAATGCTAGCTATTCTCTTTGAGTGTGAAAAGTTCCAGCAATATATTTACGGTAAAAGTGATATTTTAATTGAAACAGATCATAAACCGCTAGAAAGCATTTTTAAAAAGCCCTTAGATTCGATACCAGCACGCTTACAGCGAATGATTTTACGAATACAATGTTATGATTTGATAGTTACATATAAGCCTGGAAGGTATATGTACTTGGCCGATACATTATCACGTGCCCTTATTGCAGAACTATATTATGATAAAGTGAGTGATAATGAATGAGTGAGTGGGGGATAAGTCGCTCGCGTCCGTAGGCTTCGACCACCTAATCCTAGGCCCACCCTACAAGTTTCCCCGGGGTGGTGCTAAAAGAGCGACAAAGCCGAAAGAACAGACTCGGCTACTCGCCGTGTGGTAGCGGCGTAAAATATACCACCCCCTTGTTTTCGCACCATAAGGCAAAGAGGAAAAGAAATGGCCCCGAGTTCCCGGCGCCCCTTTAACGGGGCAGGGGTGCGAAGAATCTCCGGAAGGAAAACCGGCGACGAGGTTCGCCAACCGTCACGTTCTGTCTCCAGGAGGGGCGAAAAGAGGATTGCGGAGGCCCGTCTAGCTACGCTGAATGTATGTGGAGCAATGAATGATAAGATGGATGAAGTATGCGATATGATGTATGATAGAGGAATAGATGTATCATGTGTAAATGAGACGAAGCGGAAGGGAAAGGATATCACTAGACATGGCATATATACCGCGTACTGGTCCGGTGTAGACGAGAACGAGCGAGCATGCCAGGGAGTCGGTATCATCCTTTCAGAAAGAATGGATCAGTGTGTGAAAGAGTATGAATGTGTAAGCCCGAGACTGCTATGGATACGAATAAAAGTGGGCCTAAAGAAGTTGTTTGTTCTAGGGGTCTACGCCCCAGACATGTCTAAGCCCACTTATATCCGAGAGCAGTTTTGGGAGATGGTAAGGATGGTGTTAATGAAATGTAAGGAAAATGAAAATATTGTTATGTTAGGAGATTTTAATGGAAGGGTAGGGGTGAGGCGGCTTGGCTATGAAAGGATACTAGGAACGTTTGGTGGATGAAAGAGTGAGGAGCGCAGTGGTGGATACAAGGGTTTACCGGGGGTCCAACGTAGAGACGGATTATGCCGAATTAGGGGTTTATTCAGACGTTGGCGGCATCGGGAATCTGTGTCTACCACTGCGTTATAGCGTATAAGAATTGACAGGTAACAAGATGAAGATGTGAAAGACAAGTACAAATATAGACTGAGAAAAAATATAAGTGATTTGGATGAGTTGTGTGTGAATGAGTTAGACTTGGAGAATGTGTGGCATAATGTTAAGAAAGGTTTAGTGGATGCAGTTACCGAAGTATGTGGTGTTACTAAGAGAACGAATGAAAGGAAAGACAATACGTTATGGTGGGATGATGAGGTACTTATGCAAGTTGAAGCAAAGAAGAGAGCATGGCTAGATTTACTAGCGACCAAAGCTGGTAATTCTGGCGGTAAGAATGATGAGATTGAAAGAAAAAAGGCAGGGTTTAAGCGTTTAAATAAGAGAGTAAAAGAATTAGTTGAAAGGAAAAATCAAGAAAGAACGGATAAGAATGATAGAAGAATATCGGATAACTTCCAGGCAAATAGTAAAATGTTCTGGAAACTCGTAAAAAATACCAGGGGACATTCAAAACAGCCTAGATTGAATGCGATACGAGACGAGAATGGCTGTATTCTGAATGATGAAGTGTTGAGTCTAAAGAGATGGAAGGAATATTTTGAAAGCGTATTTATGAGTGAGGAGACGTGTGAACTAAATGAAATAGAAATTCCGAAAGAAGATGAAAGAGATAGGGAGATAAGTATAGATGGGGGTAGAGCACTTCCTAGGTCCACTTATATTGTACATAAATGACATAACCAAAGTTACTGGTCATAAATGTATCTTGTTTGCCGATGACATATCAATAATTGTGACATCAGAAAAAAATAAATACAATTCAATACATGACCACGAAATTGAGATTAATAGTACTATTGATAACATTATTAAATGGCTAGAGGAAAATAATCTAAAATTAAATTTAGATAAATCAAATTTCATTCAATTTAATAAATCCAAATATGATAAATTCAATTTTAACATTGATATTGAAAAGATTAAAGAAATTACACATACTAAGTTCTTAGGTATAACGATAGACCAAGATCTTAACTGGAAATTACACATTGAGGCCTTATGCAAGCGTATTAACAGCTTTGTTTATGCTCTTTATAAAACAAGGAGCGTAACTAACTTGCAAACAGCCATTACCACTTACCACGCGTATGTAGCCTCCATTCTACGTTATGGTGTGATGATATGGGGCAATAGTACTGAGAGACAAAGGGTATTTATAGCGCAAAAAAATGCATCAGAGCCATATGTGGGATTCCACCGGGCGAGTCCTGTAGAGCAGCGTTTTGGAGCCTGGGCTTACTTCCTTTGCCAGCACTGTACATCTTTGAAATGAATTGTTTTGTAAAACGCCATACTGAGCTCTTTCAGAAAGCCAGAGATATAAACTCTCGATGGAAAAGAAATCCGGAGCGATTAGTATTAAGCGTCATTCCAAGATCTGCTAAATTCAGAAAAAGTTGTTTAGCAATGTGTGTTAAGGTGTATAATAAGATCCCCAATGACATCAAAAACCTCAAAATGAATTTATTCAAATCGAGACTCTATAAGTGGCTTATTGAACTTAAAGTGTATGACATTGAAGAATTTATTGACATTAAGCTTTAATAATTATTGATTTGTTGACATTGCTTTAATGAATATATTTGACCCCTTCGAAATAAATGTTACCTGAATATAATCTTAAATTTGCATGCTAATTATAAGCAAAACATGTGAACTTATTTCACTGTACCACCTACAAACACCATGTTTTAAGCAAATAAAGAAATTATTATTATTATAAGATGAAATAATGAAAGCAATGAAAAGCATGAAAGTGGGTAAGGCAGACGGATATGATAGAGTTTCATTCGAAATGCTAAGGGCTGGAGAGGACGTGGGGGCAGGCCTGCTGTACAACTTGTTTAATTTATGTTGGGAACTGAAGCGGGTACCGGGAGACTGGTGCAAAGCCGTGATAGTCCCAATATATAAGGAAAAAGGGTCACAGCAGGACTGTAAAAACTACCGTATATCAGCCTTCTTAGCATTGTGGGAAAACTATATGCGAAGGTACTAATTGAAAGAGTTATGAAAGAAACTGATGAAAAATTTGGGATGTGCAAGCGGGATTTAGAAAGGGAATGGGGTGTACAGATCAAGTCTTTTCCATGCGCATGATCGCGGAGAAGTTTTTGGCGAAAAACCAAAAAGTTTTTTGAGCGTTCATGGACTTGGAAAAGGCTTATGACAGAGTGGACAGGGATGTGTTATGGCAAACGCTGAACGCATTTAGGTTGAGCGCTGGTTTAATACAGGCATTAAAGTCTCTGTATAGGCACTCGAGTTCGTATATTTGGGATGTGTATTCAGCAGGGATGGGAAATATGATAAGGATATTGAACGACGAGTGAATGCAGGAAATAAAGTAATTGGGGCTCTAAGTTTATCGACCAAATTGGCGATATACTAAAAATGGGCCAAGTTAAGAGTACCCTTAACCGACGAGCTACATGCTCGTCGGTTAAGGGTACTCTTAAAGTTTTGAGGTTGCGTTGGTATATGGATGTAGAAGAGGCGAGAGAGGTATGTCAGGATCGTGCTAAATGGAAGTCTGTAGTCTCTGCCTACTGCTCTGGGTGACAGGCGTGAGTGTTTATGTTATGTTATGAGTGATAATGTATTATATCAAGTACATATTATGGTAGTTTCTAACATGCCCGTTTCACAAAAAAATTATGTGTAATTAAAAATGAGACTTTAAAAGATAATAATTTAAAAAGTTTAATGATATATATAAATCAGGGTTGGCCGGAATATAAACGAGATATTGAAGATAATTTAAAATATTATTGGTATATGAGAGGTAATTTATTTTGTGTAGATGGATATTTAAAAATAAACAAATATTAATTCCCAGTTCCTTAAGAACCGAAATGTTAAAAATCATACACAATGGTCATTTAGGGATAGACCACTGTAAAAGGGGGACACGTGAAGTGTTATTCTGGCCAGGGATTTCTTATGATATAGAGAGATATGTAAATAGGTGTGTTGTGTGTCAAGAGAATTCAAATAAACCTAGTAAGGAACCGATGATTGCTGTTTCTATTCCAAATTTGCCATGGAGTAAAATCGGGACGGACATATTTCAGTATGGTAAAAATCATATCTGATTATTGTAGACTATTATTCATGTTTTACGGAAGTAGCATTGTTACATGAAACTACTTCTAAAAGCGTCATAAACGTGCTTAGAGAAAATTTTGCTAGATATGGGATACCAGACATTGTAATAAGCGATAATGGTCCACAATTTTCAAGTCGGGAGTTTAAAAACTTCGCGGTGGAGTGGGGATTTGAACACATAACGTCATCACCCAACTACCCACAATCAAATGGTAAGAGTGAAAGGGCTGTGCAAACAATAAAAAAGATATTAAAAAAACCATAGATAGTGGAAGTTGCTTTTATTTAAATTTGCTAAGTTATCGAAATACGCCTCGCGATAATTTGAATTCTCCCGCACAGCTGCTGATGGGTCGAAGGTTAAAATGCAGGCTGCCTGTGCACCCGGACCTTTTAAAAATAGGTAATGTAGATAATGAGAGACAATACAAAGTTATGCTAGATAAAAAAAAATAACTACAAAATGTATTATGATTTACATGCTAAGCCTTTACCTGTATTAGATGTAGGCAATGAGGTGACAATGATAAAAAAATTGTAAAATGCCAGGTTATATCGTTGCAAAAGCGGCGACTCCCCGCTCTTATTTTATTAAAACTAAAAGAGGAATGGTGTATCGTTGCAATCGCAGACTTCTAATAAAAGATAAAACACAAGAAAATAGAACGTCAGGACTGATCAACCCGCCGAGTCATGATCTATATGAAGATGTGGAGAGAAAGAAAGTAACGTTTTAGGTCCCGAAGAGTCTACACACGTTCCGACAGACCTAAGGAAACGTCCGGTGCTGTATGACCTGAGTACACAGCACCTCCCGATTCTGATTACCCTTGGCCTCAAGGTGGTGACTACGCTGTCCAGAGCCTTCCAGACAAAAGTTGACTTCTATAATTGAGTTCTATAATCAACACCTGCAAGAGAAACCTCCAGCTCATACACCTCTATGCACAGCGGACGATGTAGAAGCTGCTGCAACTAGAATAATTAAGTCCATCCAGGAGGCCCTCCATGTAGCCTCTACGATCGTCCCGATCTCCGCAAAGAGAGACGAACTGCCGCGTGAGATATACGTCCGGATCAAACGCAAGAGAGCGATGAGGAAGCTCTGGGCGCGCACTTGCTGACCCAGAATCAAAACACAACTAAACAAGCTAGCGGATGAAATATTGGTTGCAAGGCCCACAGAGGAAAGGCCTGGGAGCGGCGTATCTAGAAAGTGGAAAAGCATGATGCGTTGCTCTACAAATTGAACCGACAGCTAACTAAAACTAGTCCTCTCGTTTGCCCGCAGACCAACAAAGCGGGCGAACGTTGTTACTATGCCAAGGGTAGAGTGGATATCGTAGTAGAGCACTTCAAGGAGCAATTTATGCCGAACCCAGCTAGTGCGTAGTTCATGGAGCTTCATGCCGGGAAGGAGAGCCGCATAAAGGAGCTCCTGTCATCACCCGCGCCACCGCTAGCAAAAGAGTGGTTCATCTCCCCCGCTGAACTGCGGAGGACAGTAACCCACCAGCAACCGAAGAAGGCGCTGGGGCACGACTGGATTACTAACGCTGCACTCTGACAGCTGCGCAATAGAGTCCTTATAGAGCTTGGTCAACTCTACAATGGGAAATTGTGGACATCCCACGTGCCGGAGAACTGGAAGAGAGGCAAAGTCATCGTCTTGCCGAAACCCGGGAAGTCCAGGCATAGAGCTGCCAACTGAAGGCCGATCACACTGCTACTGCATATAGCTAAACTGTTTGAAATATTGTTACTGAGACGCCTCCGCCCGTGCATACAACTTCGGGCGGAGCAGCACAGATTCAGAAGGAATCATTCTAGAGCTACACAGCTGACCAGAGTGTTGCACCTACTTGCGGTCAAACACAACCGCGGCCGCATATCGTTGGGCGTCTTTCTCGACATAGAGAAGGCGTTCGACAAGGTGTGGCCTTCCGGATTACTCTATAAATTGGAAGAACAGACTAGTATCCCTCCTGCTAGTGGCGTCACTCCTCGCAGACAAGAAGTTCTACGTCTGTGTAGAGGACGCCGTGTCTGCAACAAGACCTATTAGAGCCGGCGTTTCACAGGGCAGCTGCCTCCAGTCCTGTACGCGGCTTATACCAACGACGCGAAGGTGGGAGGACGACGTGGAGCTGGCGCTATATGCGGGCACACATTGCCACTGACAGGATGCAGTGTCTGCTGGAGCTGCTGCTACCATGGCTGGATGAGTTGATGATGGAGGTCAATGTTGGTAAGATGACCGCTCTGCTCACTCGCCGCCTGAAAAACCTACCACCATCATTGACGCTCAGAGGCCAGAAAGAAGAAGGCGTACGAAAAGGCCGTGACCTATCTTGGGTGCTAGATTGACGGGATGCTGCGCATGGCCACGCACTTCGACTTCATCGTCCGCAAAGCCAGATAAGCGTGGGCGATGCTTCGTCCAGTCCTGGCATCCAAGTTACCAATCAAAACGAAGATTAAAACTTATAAATCAGACCATTAATAACATATGTTGCTCCGGCCTGATACGCACTTCTGAGAGGCGCGCAGCGCTTCGCACAGAGGTGGCGACTGCAGGCCCAGCAGAACTTATCATTACGAACTATTGTAGAAGCAGGCGGAACGACGTTATAGCGGACAATCTAAACTCGAAACCATTGAACACTTTGTGGTCCGGCTTGCGCGCGGCTTGTTCAACCGCGCTGACAACGGGCCAAACCCACACTGCGCTAAGTTGTTCACGTACGGGCGACCTTACACAAGAGAACTCTTCCCTACATAGATTAGGGAGTCGAAGAGCCTTCAAAGTCAAATATTCACCAACCACTGTAACTAGAACCCAAACAAATGGCTAGCGAACGATCATTCTCGCTATTCGTAAAACTTACAACGCCGCAACGGCTCCAAGGATCGCCCCATAGTTGTGGGCCGTGAGAAAAGTCCGGGCAATGCGGCATTATCCCGAGGCCCGAGACCTGCTGGGGTCTAGTCAGTAGCTAGTGTGTACCAAACAGTAAGCTAGTTTGGAACAAACCAGCCTTCGTCGTCTGTCGGTGGGTCCACAGATTCTAAAAAAGAAGATGGTTTTGGCATGCTCTAATCACGAATCTGCGGTCATTTTTTGTGTAGGATGCACGGTTCCGGAGATGTGCAGATCAATTAACTAATCGAATTGATATCCGGTGAGCCTGCAACCTCATTAGTGTTTCAGCGATAAAGGTTTATTTAGTTTGCGTGCGCAATTTATCTTATTAATAATAATTATGTAGGCAATTAAACGTCGGCAAGCATTCAACATCAGAATAGTGTAACTTCTGTGCGTACTATTATTTATTCTGTGGTATTGGTTAATTGATCCGCATATCTCCGGAACCGTGCATCCTTCGCAAAAAGAACCGCAGGGCCTAGTCTTCAACCACTTTATTTTGAGAGAGCGGTTAAGGTTCTAAGTCGAACGTCTTATCAAAGGTCACGTGGACCGCGTTGATTCCCGAACCCAATGAGGTGTGGTATAGGAAGGGGACCAGTAATTGGTTGATCACTGTTACGGCGTGAGATAAAGAACGTGGCCGTACGTTCCAGCTGTGGTTATATACAATGTTGTCTTCCATAATTTATGCTGATTGCATATTGCATATTATGCTGATGTTTTTCCTAGGGCTGCTAATCTTTGTTTCAGTGCTTTTTTTTGGAAACATGAAAAAAATACGATTTCATTTTCAACATAATAATGAATGATTAAGCCAAATAAAATAAAAAGAAAGTACATAATTTTCGATGTAAAAATATCCCGAGGAAACTTAAAAAAATACGGTACATGGTATACATACCTACTGAAGTGTTTGTGTCTATTTAATAGATTCAATACACTGTCTCATACACACAAGTAGTGGGGGGTAGCACGCCATTCGGTTGTTGCACTGAGTGCCGGCAGTTAGTTGCTTTGTGGAGTTCCCCGAGGTAGGACGTGTACCCCGAAAGACACATGGTGTGATAGTGAGCCAGTGTTAGGAGTTGTGAATATTATACTATAAAAGTTCTACACCTACTATTATGGAATGACATGATCACATGACAAATAATTGATAAGGTACAAAAATTATTAAATATTCCCTAGTTATAAAGATTGTATAAAAAATTTGTTATTAGTTTCTGATAAATATTTGATATAGTATGATCGTAAACAAAGATTTCAGTAATGTTACTATTTTGTGTACTGTAATTGTTAATTACAGATTACCCCCTAATAGATATAAATTTCTTACGTCTGTAATTTTTAAACTGTGAACGTAAGTTTTCGTCTACTACATCCACATTGGATACTAAATATCGCCGTTTTTGTCTGGAACTAAATATAATATAAATATTACACATTCGAATTAATATTCATCCTCCCACAGAAGCCCGTCAAAGGTCCAACAATACCTAATCGTTTGGTCACTCGAGTAGAAAGGTACGCAATCTTATTTGCCACCATATCACTCGAGCTCATTTTTTAACACATCAGTGCACAATCTAGTTTTAAATATTATATCTTTGGCGACAACTCGGATACAGACTCAGATCAGTCCATAGAGTAAAGTAATATATACAGAAAGATGAGTCGCTCAACCGAACCGCATATTGTATGAGGTCGAGCGACCTGTGTCGATAAACAAATCCGAAACCACACGACCGGTACCATGGACAGTTATTGTAATTTTTAAGATTTAAAAGAAACGAATAGTATTAATGTCATTAAGAATTACTTACATAGTACAAAAGGTAACGCTATCTTTGTGTAAATTTAACGTGGCAGATCTCGTGGATTCAGTCGCCCAAATGAATTTAGTCTAGTGAATAGTGTAGTTCCAACTAGTTTTATTGTACGCATAGGACCGCGTGGACTAATAGTAGGTAATTGTTAGGTTGCCATGTTAAAAATAATTATTAATCTGTGGATTGTGAATTCCAGTGGTGCAAAGCAGGTATATATAATGTACTCTGTGGTGCAAAGTTAGGCACTTTCTCGCCTTTTAGGCTATCTCCATAGATTACTGTGTATATAATAGAGATATATGTGCGACTCAAATTTTATTTTCGTTACTGATACGTGCTTCGAATAACAGATGGCGCTAAATAAAAAGTGCTTTAAGCTCGCCCTTTATATGCACTTTACAATTTTTGGCTATCTCGAAGGGCGTCTGAGCGACCTATAACTGCAAGTAGTGACTGGTCGCAAGCTAGGCTACTTAGGAAAAAACGAGGGTGACTTTTACGTATGCTAAATTAATCTCTATCTTTAATAATGTTTTTGTGACAGAGAAATGTCAAAGAAAACTAGATTTAAAGGTATTCAAAATATATTTTAATGATAATTACATAGAGACCAAGACAAATAGATATAGAGTATTTTGCATTATTTGCTCCTGCCTCCGCCGCGCTGGGTGCCTCTCCTCTTCCCTTTCCTTGGTTCTCTACATATATGATTGTTGTTTGATTTTGTTTTTTAGTTTTTCAGATTGCGCAACAAGATGCAGTTGCTTTAACCCGTGTTTTGGGTGTCAGAAAAATGTGCTGCCACAATTTCACACCTTTGTGATTTAACTGCACAATTTCCATAATATATATCCTAAACACCACAGATTTGATGCTCAATCTGATTCTTCCACCTCTGTTACTGATCCCTTTAATTCATTAATATAAAGAAATGATGATTATGGAGGAATTTGAGAAGAGTTTCTTTTATTGACGAATGATGAACAAATAATATATGTTCTGATGATATTTTTAGATGTAACAATTTTTTTATTCTTTTTTTTATTTTAGAAGACCCTAATCGTAATTTTTAACATGTCAGTACCATTGTACCTTATAGCTAAATAACACACAAAATATTAACTAAATTATATACCAGTTGAGCAGCATTAGTCAATGGTTCCTACGTTACATATTTTAATGTCAGTTTTGGCAACTAATAGTTTCCTTTCATTATGATTTTTGGAACATTCGGCAAGCAAGTGTTGTACATCTTCTATTGTCTTGCATGTATCGCAATTTGGAGATTGTTTCTTTTTCATCATGAAAGCATACTTGTTACACGGAATGTGTCCGGAACGAAGTCGCATTGCTAATACAACATATTTTCTATTCAACAGACATTGATTAAACCAAGGTACTTACGGAGGCTGATTCTGGATGGTTTTGTACTAAATTCCCTTTTCTTGCGATCTTTTATCAAAATATTCTTTCCAAAGTGTATAATATTTCTCTTTATATTTAATTAAAATTTCTGAATAATCAGGATAAATATTACATTCTCTTCCTTGGGTGATTGCCAATTTCGCCAGATTATCAGCCTCCTCATTGCCCTGTAAACCGATGTGAGACCGACCCACTGCAATTCTAACTCACGGTTTTTACATTGAAGTTTCAATATTTCATAACACAAACACTCACGCCTGTCACCCAGAGGGGTAGACAGAGACTACAGACTTCCATTTGGCTCGATCCAGACACACCTCTCTCGCCTCCTTCACATCCATACACCTACGCATACATGCTCGTCGGTTAAGGGTACTCCTAATTTGGCCCGTTTTTTATAAAGCGCTAATTTGGTCAATAAATTTTTGCCTCGGGCGTCCCTTTCCGACTCTGCCATTCACTTCTGCAACATAAATTTTCTTTGTCACTCTTTCCTCATTCATTCTTTCCACATGACCAAACCACCGAAGAATTCCTTTCTTAATCCTGGTCACAACATCATCTTGCAAACCACACTCTTCTCTTATCACACAATTTTTCACCCTGTCATTCAGATTCAGCCCTAACATACTCCTTAATGACCGCATTTCTACTGCATTTATTCTACTCTCGTGCTTCTTCTGCCACACCCAACTTTCACTACTATACGTTAAAGTAGGGACCAACACAGCATTGTGAATTGCCATACGTGCCTTTTTTGACACATTTTGACTCTTCACAATAGAGTGTAGGGCCCCATTTACTCTGTTTCCTGCGTTCACTCGTCGTTCTATATCCTTATCATATCTCCCATCCCTGCTAAATACGCAACCCAAATATACAAACTCATCTACTTGCTCGATCAACTCCCCTGCTATTCTTATTTCACATATCGTTTTACTTTCATCTCTTTCAAAAACCATAACTTTCGTCTTACTTGCGTTCACTTTCATACCCCTTTGTTTTGATGATCTGTTTATTAATGTAACCATCATTTGCAACTCAGCCGCCGACGACGCAAGAATAACTTGATCATCGGCGTACAAAAGGCATTTGACGGTTAACTCACCCATTCTTAATCCGTATTCTTCAACTTTCAAATTTTGCAAACAACTGTCCATAAATAGGTTGAACAACCACGGGCCACACAGCCCTGTCTGACACCTTTATGGATGCCAAACCAGTCCGAGTAGACCCCGTTGATCCTAACACAAGCACTAGAGTCCCTATAAAGAGATTCCAATGCCTGTATCAAGCCAGCGCTCAACCCAAATGAGTTCAGTGTTTGCCATAGCACATTCCTATCCACTCTGTCATAGACCTTTTCCAAGTCCATGAACGCACAAAAAACCTTTTGGTTTTTGGCCACGATCATGCGCATGGAAAAGACTTGATCTGTACATCCCATTCCCTTTCTAAATCCCGCTTGCACATCCCAAATTTTCCCTCGGTTTCTTTCATGACCCTTTCAATTAGTACCTTAGCATACAGTTTTCCCACGATGCTAAGAAGGCTGATACCACGGTAGTTTTTACAGTCCTGCTGCGACCTTTTTCCCTTATATACTGGGACTATCACGGCTTTGCACCAGTCTCCCGGTACCCGCTTCCTGGCCTGCCATCACTTCCTCTCCAGCCCTTAGCATTTCGAGTAAAACTCTATCATATCCGGCAGCCTTACCTGCTTTCATGCTTTTCATTGCTTTCATTATTTCATCTGTACTTATCTCGCTATCTCCTTCCTCTTATTTCGTAGTTCCTATTTCATTCAGTTCATACGTTGTCTCCTCACTCATAAACATGCTTTCATAATATTCCTTCCATCTCTTTAAACTCAAAACTTCATTATTCAGAATATATCCATTCTCATCTCTTATAGTATTCAATATTCAATAGCATAGTATTCTGTTTTGAACGTCCCCTGGCAGTTCTTACAAGTTTCCAGAACATTTTAATATTTGCCTGGAAGTTATCCGATATTTTTCTATCATTCTTATCCGTTCTTTCTTGCTTTTTCTTTCAACTACTTCTTTTACTCTCTTATTTAGATGTCTAAAGACTGCCTTTTTTCTTTCAAAATCAGCATTCGTACCACTAAATTACCAGCCTTAGTTGCTAGTAAATCTAGCCATGCTCTCTTCTTTGCTTCAACTTTCGTACGTATCTCATCATCCCACCATAACGTATTATTTTTCCTTTCATTCTTTCTTTTACTAACACCACATACTTCGGTAGCTGCATCTACTAAACCTTTCTTAACATTTTGTCATACATTCTCCAAGTCTAACTCATTCATACATAATTCATCCAAACCACTTATGTTTTCTTTCATTCTACAATTGAACTTGTTTTTCTCACCTTCATCTTGTAATCTTTTTGTTCTAATACGCTATACGCGATAGACACAGATGACCGATGGCGCCAACGCCTGAATAGACCATTAATTCGGCATAAGACCAAAAAATGATCCGTTCCTACGTTTAACCCCCGGTAAACCCTTGTATCTACCACTGCGCCCCTCAATCTTTCATCCACAATTATGAAATCTATCATGCTTCTATCATCACCTCTTTCCCAAGTATACATGTGAATCCTCTTGTGGCGAAAGAAAGTGTTCGTCACAAAAAGATTCTTTTCCATACATACAGTGAGGAGGCTTTCACCATTCTCATTTATACTTTCATCACCAAATGTTTCCAATATCCTTTCATAACCAAGCCTCCTCACCCCAACTCTTCCATTAAATTCTCCTAGCATAACAACATTTTCATTTCCATTACATTTCATTAATACCATCCTTTCCATTTCCCAAAACTGCTCTCGGATATGAGTGGGCTTAGACATATCTGGGGCGTAGACCCCTAACACAAACAACTTCTTTAAGCCCACTTTCAATCGTATCCATAGCAGTCTTGGGCTTACACATTCATATTCTTTCACACATTGGACCATTCTTTCTGATAGGATGATACCTACTCCCTGGCATGCCCGCTCGAGCTCGTCTACACCAGACCAGTATGCGGTATACATGCCATGTGTAGTGACATCCTTCCCCTTCCGTTCAATATTTCATTTAATATCGAATATTCTATCGATACACCTCTGAGACTAGAGACGCATCGAGCAATATGTTCAAGAGCACTTTTGCTATCAGTTTGAATGACTATTTTTTGAAAATTTATTGTACCAACATGTAATAGAGCATCATTTATAGCAATTAATTCAGCTGACATTATCGTAAAATTATTAGGAATTTTAATGTTACATTTATTACCCAGAAATGAGTCGAAATAATCGGCACATATACCATATTTATCTTTGGATACATCACAGAAAATTTTGTGCCATCCGAAATAATTAACATTTAATTCATTTATTACATTCGATTTTAGAGTATTTATCTCCAACTTAGTAGTCTGTGTTATCTTCTGACATCTTTGACAACCGACAACGATACCACCTAATAACAAAGCGAAAGTAGTGATAAATGTGACATTATAAGCGGGCTACACACGAGATGATATCGGTAGCGATCTAGGGTGGGAAGAAACCGGGGCTTTTATCGGGGCAGACCCTACACATGGGCCTGCCTAGCAGTACGCGTTCGGACTTGGAGCGGAACACATATGCGGTAGAGTTCTTCAACATGCCTCCAACTCTCTTAAAACACCAACGTGTTGGTTTGACATTATCCCTCTCGGTTAATTTATCCGAATAGTAGAAAAAGAGGAGTTGCTGGGTAAAAAAATGGCTCCAAAAAAGACAAAAAGTAAGCCACATAAACGTACTAAATGGTCTGTAATCCAAAGACAGGATTAATTTTCTCCGGATGGATGAAGACAGTTTTTACAACCTTCTAGAAATGATTTCGCCACTTATATAAAAACATCAATTTCTCCTACCTGTGCTATTTAGTTATTTCTTCTCTTTATTCATTTCTGCTTTGGTCAAAAGGTTATGTACTACACACAACAAACAAAGAAATAACATACTTTTGTATAATAATATGTATACTTTTATCTTTATTTATGAACTAAAACGATCATAAAATAAAGTAGCTTATATCTTTCTTTTAAACATAAAGAAACCTTTAATTTCGGATATACTCCCTTCTATATAGCTTGATTGTTGATGTGGAGATGGTGAAGGAGTAGGAGTTAGTTATTGATGAGAGGATGAAGGCACGTAAGAGATCGAAGTGTGGTCTTGTGGAGATGTTGTAGGAATAAGAGTTAGTTGTTGATGAGAGGATGACAGCACGTAAGAGATCGAAGTGTGTCTTGTGGAGATGGTGTAGGAATAAGAGTTAGTTGTTGATGAGAGGATGACAGCACGTAAGAGATCGAAGTGTGTCTTGTGGAGATGGTGTAGGAATAAGAGTTAGTTGTTGATGAGAGTATGACAGCACGTAAGAGATCGAAGTGTGTCTTGTGGAGATGATGTAGGAATAAGAGTTAGTTGTTGATGAGAGGATTAAGGCACGTAAGAGATATGAGTGCGGTCTTGTGTTGATAGCGTTGGAATACGAGTTAGTAGTTGGGGAGAGGCTTTATCCTCTCCTTACTTACTTCGTACACCCTACCTTACGAAAGGCAATAAAACAATTAGCTTAGTAGGCATTCTTGACCATATCACTTCGCAAGGTCACAGGCTAGGGTGGATATGATTTGAATTTCGATAGATTTTAATTAATTTATTTATTTTATTCAAAAAAAAATTTTTTTGTAAAATATCAGTGCCATAGGCTTCTACTCCGTTCACGTGTTTAAAATATACATGTAAAAAGGTCATTCAGTATCACTGTTTTGTTAACGTCCTTCCGCAAGGGATATCGGCAACGACTGCCAAAAGAAATCGGGCCGATGGGCCTACACACACGCAGTACGGAGGGGGCGGAGTCCCGATCTAGGAAGCATCGGCTGCATTTTTGCTCCTGCCAGCTAATTAAGGAGGCGATATCGGCCACGACTTAGGATGGCCCTACATAATACGACACGATTTATAGGCAATCTAGGAGGCATCCTCACTACTCCACCCTAGATCGCCACCGATATCATGTCGTATGTAGCCCGCTATAGTTTACACATGACAGTGAGTTTGATATATTATAATGGTATATTTTTAGTTATAATCGATGCATTTAGGAATCCTGAAGTATTCAAAATTTTTTTTAGATTATATTGATTTTGCGGGTTCGCATTGTTCACATGTTCTTATATTCGATTATTGGTTTATTGACATCGATATTTCGATGTTTGACTTGTGGCAACATCGATGTTAAAATATCGATGTTTTAATTTTTAACATCGATGATCATCGAACATCCCTATATCCCTATACTCTACTCTATGGTAGAATCTATGATTCATGATTCCATGTCTACAATGAACAATCGATCTTCGAAAAATTCAAATCGTTATTTGTAATTCAACACCATTGAATTACCAATGACATAACATTATACACACTAAGAAAAATGGTTTTAAAATATCATATATTTTTAATTGTATCGATGTACATATTTAAACGTAAGTAATTCAAAATTTTACGGTTTAAATAAGGGTGAGCGGTGACGCCCATAACGCATTTTATTTTAATTTCAGTAAGTTCAGTATCTTCAGAATGCACAATTCCTATGGTGCTTCGAAATACATGGTTTTCCTATGAAAATGGCCAGCAAACCATTACTGATATAAATGCTAGTGAAATGACTGGAAGGTATAATTTTATTTTTCATTTATGAAAATTACATTAAAACTATTATATTTTTATAACCTATCTTCTGTAATGTTAATTGTGACATAATAATTTTGGTCATGTAGAAAGAATGAATGCGGAAAGAGTAACAAAGCAAATTTATATGGCAGAGTCGGGAAGGGACGCCCTAGAAGAAAGTTTATCGACCAAATTGGCGATATTTTGAAAATGGGCCACATTAGAAGTACCCTTAACCGACCAGTATGTATGTATAGATATATGGATGTAAAGGAGGTGAAAGAGGTATGTCAGGATCGTGCCAAATGGAAGTCGTAGTCTCGAAGAAGTAGTCTCTGCCTACCCCTCTGGGTGACAGGCGTGAGTGTTTATGTTATGATTATGATTTACTTATCAAGAAACGAGAGAAATAATTGTATAAGTTTTATTGTAATTACTCTTGTACAATTTTTATGCTACTATTATAACTCGAATTTATTATTAGGATGAAATCTTTCATTGACATAAATGCGGGAATAATTATGCTTGTAGCTTGCACAGTGGCATACCAGCTCCTTGCATATGCCAGCTATTATCTTAAGGGCGGTCCATTAATCACTTGGGGGTCAAAAAAGGGGGGAGAGGGTTTGACAAAAACAAAAAAAATTGCAAGGGTGGTGTAGTAAGATTATCACATGTATTTATTTTTTCATCAAACATGCAATTTCTAAACTGAAAAGTGGCATGTAATGTGACCTTGACTAGCATGAAAACACCTTTTTTTAAAATAAAATAATAGTCAACAACAACAAGTGGCGGTTTCATTTTAAGTCATCCTGTTATCTGAACAAATAACTTGTAATAAAAACTGGTTTTTTATAGTAGAAGGGTGACAAACGAGCACACAGTCCACCTGTTAATAAGTGGTTGCTGCGGCCCATAGACATCTACATCTATCCTCGATTACAAATCAAAATGCAATGGTGTGAGGATGAGGACTAAGATGGAATGCCTCGTTTCCAGTAAAAAAGGTCTCCGGTTCTCTAGAACTCACCATACGAAACACAACAAGGTACGACTTTCCATTGACGTCCGTCGAATTGGAGGTGGGGGGAGGGCGGGGGGAGGTGTACTACTCCCCCTTAAAAGGAAAAGTTGCGGAGCCCCCCCTTTTTGAGTTTTTTGAATTTTAATTTTGAGGAAATTTTATTTTTTATGGATAAATATTAAGTTAGTTAAAAACCATGGGGACCTCTTGGGGGGGAAGGGGGTACCCCCTAAGGAAGGGGGAACCCCTTCACCAAAAATAAATAGAGGGACTCATTTAGAGGGATTTCTGTATCTATTTTGAGACCGCAACGTCTCCGGCGCTGCGGGAAGAGCAGCCTCTACGCCTTTGCGTAACAAATCGCAGGCATCCAGCCTCGCCTCCGCAGCTTCGGCGACCAGCCTCAGCCGCTCCGGCTCGTCCGATGCCTACGATTTGTTACAGCAGGCGGAGGCTGCTCTCCCTACGCGCCTCCGGCTCTATAAAACCACTCTAGGGGTAGGACAGACTCGTACCACGTGGAGTCGGGGTCTATTAATTCGGTTCCTTGACATAAGTTGAACCTAACCTATTTTATTTGTTATCTGCCCTAATAGGTGGGCACTGTTTTATACACATGTTTTATACAATTTTATACACATATTGCTTTAATTAATTCTTAGAAATCGTCAGTTTTACGTTACGTCCCACAAGCCGGTAAAAAACGGTAAACACTACACATTTTAATAGCTCATAATGATAATAATTTTGTAATTTAAATATAAACAGTTAAATATATGTGTATGCATGAAAACTATTTAAATGAGTACAAAATATAATTATTTACGTAAAATGTACAATAAAATGCTACCGAACGTATGACAACTTAACTGTACGGAAAACGAACGTTCAACGGCGAGAATTCGATATAATCTGTGGTAAGGATTGACGTAAATATTATAAAAATAATTGATTTTCAATAATTTTTTTCTCAAAAAGTACGCTTTTCCGCATGTTGAAACTTTACGTGTGTGCTTATATTAATGTAACCTTTCTGTAAAAAAAATATCAACCCCCAACTCGACGGACGTCAATGGAAAGCTTAGCCCACAACAACATTAAGCTCCTATTTTACGCTGGTATTCTATGAGAGCATGGTTCTTCCCCGGTCGAGCTGACCCATTCATACTACTACTATACTGCTGATATAACTGCAGCATGCCTCTACCACAAAAAAGTTCAACTTCTTATATATGTACCTTTTATCCCATAAACTAGATCATTATGGGAAGTAATCCTTTCTTGACTATAGATCTAGTGGGTCTACTTCCAATCTTATTATCAAAGTACGTAAAAAAATTGTTATTAGTATATATTATACATACACATTACATTAATAATTGCACTAAATGTTTATCTCGTACGTGTATTTCATTGGTACCAAACTAAACCCAATTTTCATTCATTCATGAGTATTATTTTATAAGATTATTTATAAGATTATAATATATATATGTATATATATATATATATATATATATATATATATATATATATATATATATATATATATATATATAATAAAATTTAATTTATAAGTAGAACTACAGTTTCAAGAGTCTCATAGTTGTGTAACAACTGTACTTGTGCAGAGCAACGGCGGGGGCCTCGCAAGGCAGGGGACGGCATGACCTTGTGCCAGCGCACTAAACTAATAAAGTTGAATTGAAATAATGGCCATACTTATGTGTCCCTCATATTTTCTTTTTTGTTAAAATTGTTTATCTGAATGTGAATACAATTTAACAATCGAAAACTGAAAACATTTATAAGAAGAAAGTGTCTTGTGTCTTTTGGCATGTTATGCCAATCTATAAACATAAATTGTATATTGTAAAGTCAAATTTCCTAACCTCGCACCCCTGCAGTACACTATATAATCCATTTACCATATTAATCTCAATTTTTTGATAGTATTTCAATTGAAGCTATCATTGAATCTTTGTTTTCATAGGAGGTGTTAATCCATTTTCTATACTTTGGTTAAATCTAGTTTTAAGATGTTCAATATGCATGTTAAGTGTTTGTATGTCTTTATTATGGAAACATTCTCTTTGTTTCTTTAATATAGACATACAAACAAATACAATCCATCACACAATTTTTTGCAATAGATTAAAATATCATATAAATTATGAAATTTATTTTCAGGGGGGTTTGTGTAAACATAAAAGCTGACTATCATGTAAATTATACAATGGTTTTTCGTTATACAAACTGTTACTACTGTGTAAAATTAATAGCTCGCACAGTCAATGTTTTGGAAAAGATTGAAACAACTTGCGTTGATGTGGCTCCTGGTGAAGAACCAACAATTGAAAGAGTGTGCCGAGGTTTGAATGCTGATAAAGAGTTTATTACTTTATTTTCAGAAAATTCAGTGCCAGTAAGTTGAATAAATAATTGTTATTATATTATTACTATTTAACAGCCTTTTATCCAAATTGTATCACAATAATTTGTTAACATTAATCCTATTAAATTAAAAATTTAAACTTTAAATATTTTAATTGTATTATTCACCAAACAATGAGATCATGCCATAGATATCACTATGTAAAGGCAGTAAGGATGGTCATGGTTAAAATTTTCCTGATTGTTGCCCTTGCTGTTGAGTGTTGTGTTGTCACCTCTGAGGACCAAGATGGAATGCCTAGTTTCCAGTAAAAAGGATTTCTAGTTCTCTGGACTTACCATACGAAACACAACAGCATTGTGCTTGAGCCAATCCATTCATGCTACAACCATAATATAGCTTTAGCTTGGCTCTACCACGTGAATCTTAAGTCTGTCTTAATACTATTGATAATAATGAATGTTGAAACTATGTTAAATTTTCCGACTTTGGAGGAAATCAATGTTCGGAATTTGTGAAGGGAGGCTGATGACTGAAATGAAGGCTAACAACGCAATTGAAATCAGTCCCAATGGTGTTTATATTTTTTCCCTACTTGATCTTTACTTTTTTACTTTGACTTTTAGATATGTACATATTTTTTTATTCATGATTGATGAGTGAGATAATGTGAAAGGAACAGTGTATGAATTTTGGCAATTTGACTGTCTTGATGTCGAGTTTTGATTTGAAACAAATATTATATATTTCTTTTTTAATCTACAGGTTAACTGTCGTTCATCTCTGGAGGGTGTATGGCAGTTTGCATATCAGAATCGTTTCCGTTTCACAGGAGAGTGTAATCATCCAGATGCACAAATTAAATCTTGCCAAACTGCCGGCACACAGTTTTTAATCACCAATCAGAAGTTCAATATTACATATAAAAAGTGCCCTGGAATGTCTGGTACCTTTGAAGGAGTTGTTGAGTTTAGTTGCCTGGGTAAGTGGTTTAAATATTTTGTTAAGGCTTGTCATCCATATTGAAATACAGTGCATAAATAGTGTATAGGTAACGCCACGAGTCATGGAAGTGCGCGGAACCGAAAAATAGGTGTCGGCACGGTGAGGTGTGAGATATGGGAAAGCGAAACCGTAGCAACGGGAGACGCGCTACTCCCAAGTAGTTTCTTCCTGCGTCCCGTCGCCCGCGCACCTTCTTGTGTAGTCTTTTGTACTATCGATATCGAAAGTGTTAGCGACTACCTGTTACAAAAATTTTAAATTTTTGCAATTATTTTTGTACTTTTAAAAATATTGTTCTATAATATTTTCAAATAGTGTGCAAATATTTACTACTTTATAAATTATTTTGGGACTATTTAAAATAGCGTAGTTCGTAGTATATTGTATACAGTTGTAAATATTTTGTTATTTTCTACAAAATGTTTTTTTTTTTGCAAATTATTGCATGTAAAATATCCTTATAATCGAAGGCTATCGCGTAGTATAGTTTAAACAGCAATAATAAATACAAAGATACAAATAAGAAATAGTTTATTTCTTTAACTAAGTGTACATAAATGCAGAATATTATTTAGAAGCAGTTAAAACCTAACGATGTTATATAAATATATCTTTCAGTTTTCGTGGAGATTTTGATGTGTAGTTATAATGATGACCTTTGACTTTTTACATATTAAAATGCCATAGTAAAATTTTCATTTTTCTGCTCGATTGTACATGCGCAGTGGACTCTATTTAATTTCATCTTACGTGGCACGACCTGTACATACCTTTGCAAATGTGACGACTTATGGATCTGAGACGTGGTCCTTTACTGCTGGCCGTATGAGGACGCTCTAGGTCGCTCAGCGAGCTATGGAGAGGGCTATGCTCAGAGTTTCTCTGCGTGATAGACTCAGACTCACATAGCCCAACGGATTAGTAAGCTGAAGTGGCAATGGGCCGGCCATATAGTTAGAAGAACCGATAACCTATGGGGATGAAAGGTTCTCGAGTGGCAGCCTCGTACAGGTAGGCGTAGTGTAGGGCGACCCCCACTAGACGACCTGGTAAGACGTGCAGGAAGTCGATGGATGCAGGTGTCTCAGGACCGTGCTTTGTGGTATTACTTGGGGGAGGCCTATGTTCAGCAGTGGACTTGTAATGATAATGATGATGATAGCTATGCAAATATGTAGTATGTAGTACTCTGTAAATCTTTATTTTCTATTTCGTATCTTTAAATAAAAATATCTATTACCTGCAAAAATACTATTTCAACCGTAATTTTTAAATAAACTCAGTCAAGCAGCACTGCTAGGACTGAAGTTTAAATTAATGACCTCAAAGCTAGTTGGAGATTGAACCATTTAAACTATGGAGTTTAGTTACAGGGTTATTTTGAGAAGGGTTCTGGTTCATGCCGACTTGCCGACAAGTTTGCACGGGAGGGTTCGAAGAGTACACAATTTGGCTAGAGAGCCATTTTGTGAAATCTCAACATGTCTGGCCCGATTGACCCTTGAAACTCCTGATACAACAGGATTAAAACATTCTAAAACATTAATCTGGGCTTATGATAAGAAATTCTCTTCATATGTCCTTGGATTAAGTAAGAATAAATTGCGTATTTTGGCAAGAGCCCGGACTAGCCACTGTTGTCTAAATAAGCACATGTCCATTTTGGGACTAAGCAATTCAAGGATGTGTCGATTCTGTTCCTTAACAGAAGAAACACCTGTGTACATCCTGATTGTGGAACCATAATGTGCAAATGTAACACTCATTTGGAAAACTATGTTCTTAGCCCAAAAGTGAAATTGCACACAGCTAAGCAACTCCTTCAATTCATCGACAATAGGGCTTAGAACATATCGAGGGTTTACTGCAAAAACCAGCTAAGTTCAGCGAAGTTAGTTTTGAGTTAAAGAGTTCTAAAAGTTTACACCTAATTTAATCACTAAAATTTTGGTAGGTCTTACATACATTAGTAGTCATATGTTAGAATATTTATATAAGATTATGTTTATGTGAAGTCTGAATAAATATGTGTGACAGAAATCTTGAAATAAGGATTTTTTCAAGTAAAGGCGTGCAGTTAGTCGGTTTTACATGTCAATTGCTAAAATGCAGTTTTACCGAGATAATTGATGTTTTATATGGTTTGTGATTAATGATGGGTAGCTGATAATAAATAACTACGTTTTAAATACTGATACAATCATAAAAGAAATAATTTATTGTGTAAGCTATGAAAGAAAAAAGTTAGTTGGTTTTACCTGTAAATGTTTTTTAACTTTTAGGATAAAAGTGTTGTAAAATAAGAGGTTAAATTCACAATATTATTTTTATTGACTAATAAAAATTATAATAGAATCAGTTTGAAAGTGGAGAAGAAGAGTGTGGAGTGTAACTACTATAGTATTTTCATTGAATTTAACAAATATCTTAATTATTAAGAAATCACTCTTCTTCTCCACTTACAGTTTCATCTACTGCTGGTTCTGGCAATTTATCAATAGCTTGACTGTCAACATTTAAATTTTCAAACCAACCGTGAACTTCCTCTGGTATGATGCCTTTCCTACATAGATTTAAAAGATCTTTTTTCTTGGCCGCGCTTATTTTAAGTGGCTCTTTATAAAGGCAGTTTAATTGATCTGGAAATCGATAACTTACAGGTAAATCATTTTCAGTAAGTCGTTTCTTCTTCCTTGTTGAATAGTTGTGATTCTGCGCGCCATCTAATTGGAAAGTTGATGGATTGTCTCCAATATCCATTACGTTAAATTTGTCGCTCATGTCATAGTTGAAATAAATTTTTCTGTCCTCCCCTTTAACATATTTTATCCGCTTTATCTTCACCCATTGAACTTGTTTTCCTTTCTCATCTTTCGTTCTATTTTTTATAATCTCACCTGCAAGGTGCTTCAGGTCAAGGAACTCATCATACTTAAATTCTTTTACATGGTATGGTTCTCTTGTCATTTTCTTACCATCAATTTTAATACTTTGCCTGCGTCTAGCACGTTTGAAAATAGAAATCCATTCCATCATGGAAAAAACAGAGGTATTTTTTTTTGCAAATTCTATACTACTGTGCATAGAATCTGCTTCCATTTGCGTGTGCCCAGATTCTAAAAACTTTTGTTCTATGACTTTAAGGTGGTAAATTTTTTGGACTGCCCAAAGAAGCAAAGCAGCCACAAATGGTTTCGGTTTTGGCCACCACAAGTGTCTGAAAATAAGCTAATTTCTGTAACATTATCACAGACACAATTTAAAAGGTAGTGTAATAATATGGTTCCAATTTCAGAACTGCCTTTCCTTCCATTTACCTCTGACCATGTAAAACAAAAGGCATTATTGGGTAGAGCTGCTTCGTAGATTGTGAGGTTGTATACACACAACTTTCTTGAATAATAGAGCAGACCTACGTCGCTGGCAGGTATTTGAAGTACTGCTTGCAAATCAAATGTTACAGAGCTAAAATGCTCATCTGTGTTTGATCTAACTTTATCCTTCTCTTTTTCTCGATTGCAAATTTTCTTTCTTTCTTGGTGAGCAAGGTAGTCATCTTCAAGTTCTCTTTTTTTCTCTGTATCTGCTTTAGCATAATTAGTGCATATTAAGCATTGATCTTTCCTGGGCACGAAAAAACTCAGATTATACTCTTTTGAAAATATTCTACGGTATGTTATTTCAGAAGCTGGCTCAGAACCATTTTTTAAACACTCATCTTTGTACAATAAATACATCCTTCGAATATTAAGATTTTTATCTAAATACCTACGTTTGGTGTCTTTTCTACTATAATGGGCTTCCATACAAGGAAATGATTCGATGTGTTTTTTTATTCCTTGGATAATGTCAGGTTTCGTTTTATTAACTGGTTCGTGTGCACCTCTTTGGTCATTTACATCAAAACAGTTCATGTCATTCCGTTTATTGATTTCATCAGTTATTACTGCAGGAGAAATACTTAAAGTATTACAAAAAAATTCTGACATACCTGTTTTTTTAAATTTTGTTTAGTAAAGAAACACTTCTTTGTATATTTTTTTTCTGGACGACGTCGATTACGCACAGAGAGAACTCTTTTTGGCATTTGAATGGTAACATTGGCTAAAATAAAATTCTTTCTGCCCAGAAAATCTAAGTTCCAAAAGAATCTACAAAACTTATCTCTATCAGTAGTATCAAAGACATCAGTACACTTAAATTGACACTTGGAGCAATCTATCTCTTTTGGTACCTTAGCTGGTCTGATGTTAGCTTTGGATTTATAAGGCAAACCATCTGCTCGTCTTTTCTTAACTACATTACGAGCCCAACTGCTTGGGTCTGATTTTCGCCATCTTTTTAACGGTTCAATAAGTAACCAAGCTTTTTTAAAAACCTCATCCAAAATATCTTCAATTATAGCTGTAATTTCGCGATGTTGTTCATAACCTTGGTCAAAAACTTCAATATTGTTCTGTATGTGCTCGACATCAAACTTTTCAGCATTAAAATTTTCTTTGTTTCCTAGTAAATCTTCTAATGTTACAAGATTGTTGGAATTTTCGTTTTCCAGTTGGTGAGAGAAAATTGGCAGGCGATAAGTTGGGTCGTCAGCATCGGAAACATCTCCAAATAAACTTTCCAATTCTGTTTCAACATTATCATCAGAATCTTCGCCTAAAAGAGACACAAATGCTAAGTTAAGATTCAGATTAAGAGGTCTTAAATTATAAATTTTGCATGTACTTTATTAAGAAAAAGATAGTATTTTTACCTTTTTGGTATTTAGAACAGCATGCCGTAGATTTAATGAGAGTATTGAAGAAAGTTTCGTTACCCGGACCATCTAAAAATACAGTATAAAGTTTAAGCATTTTGATTAGTATTGGATCTTATTCTTTTTTTAAACGTTTAATTAAACGTTTAATGTTGGCATTTGACTCGTCATTTTTATAAACCTTGACACAAGCCATCCATGTTTATTTGAATACTAGAAAGTATGTAAAAAAGTCGTCTTTATCGATCTCAAACGCGAGTGATAATATAATAGTCTATAGTAGTATGTACTATTATAAATTAAGTACTTAATATTTTACCATGAATTTGTGAATGATGAAAGTCTATAGCATCCGCGTTGTTATAAGATGTAGATTGAATTTCTTGAATATCTACCAGGCCTGCGTGTGAACTTGTTCTTTTTCTAAAAAATAAACAACTCTATAAGAAAAAATGAACAGAAATTGTAATAAAACTTCGTTAGAAAACACAACCTCGAAATTTAACTTACCAGAAACCTTTTCACAATTTACGGCCACTAAAGATACTAGTTTTTTTCCTCTTGACATCATCTTAACAAATATAATCTGTCACAACACTTACAATTACTAAAAACTAAATTTAAATACTACGCCCGATACATTCACGGTCTTTTCGCGGTAAACACTCCAAGCGAACTAAGCCATCGGCAACCTGTTAAAACGTGTTGACCGCGGTTATTTTTTTTTCCATAGTCTCACATGACGACAATTCAATCGAAGTATATTGCATAAACAAGCTAGAATCGCTTAGTCGGTTTTACATGCTAACGATCCGAGATAAATGGAATATTTTAGTACAAGTATTTACAATTAAAGTTATATAGACGGTTTTTGCAGTAATGTTTTAATGGCATGATAAACAAGTATATTCTATTATATACGTTTATGTATTTCTAGTACTTTTTTACTGATTGTTCGTGAGAACATTTTGCGTAACCTATCAAAAAGAGAAAGGATTTAAGAACACTTAAAACTTTTTTCGGGATAACATTAAATGGAAATTTATTAGTAAAGAACTTTATGTTATTTTAGCTATTAAGTATAGGCCATTTTGCTATATATATATATATATATATATATATATATATATATATATATATATATATATATATATATATATATATATATATATAGATACACACATACATATATATGTACAATAATTTTAATTTAATATATTCAAATATATACTGCAGAGAAAATTTAACAAAAAAAAGTATTTATGAAAAGAGACATATAATTTATTTGTCTCTTTTCATAAATACTTTTTTTATATTGATAAAATAAGTAAGATCCTAAATCTAAATAACGAGACGGGAGGCTAGTAATAAAAAATAACAAATTTTATGATAATTGTCATTTACGCATATATTGGAAAAGGCAAAACGTCCACTACGCCCATCGGGGTAGTGGGCGTTTTGAATCCATTAGATAGGTTTTATAGAAGAGCGGGCAACGAGCATGCGGCTCACCTGATGTTAAGTGGCTACCCCAACACCAGGGGAATTGCAGGTGCGTTGCTGGCCTTTTAGAAAGGAGTACGCTCTTTTCTAAAAGGCTCCCTAAGTCGTATCGGTCCGGAAAAATAGCCGGTGGTGAACAATTCCACAAAGAAGTTGTATGAGGAAGAAAACTCCTAGTAAAACACACAGTGGTGGACCGCCAAGCATCCAGATGGTGAGGATGGTATCTTGAATTTTGACGCGATTTGCGTTGGTGAAATTTGGACGCTGGAATTAATCTGAACAATTCCTCAGAGCACTCCCCGTGGTAGATGTGATATGAAATGCAAAGGGATGCAACATCCCTACGGCCGCCAGTGAATCGAACGGATCAGAAAGAACTCGGTTGACGAAAATTCGAACCGCTCTGCGCTGGATGCGGTCAAGTGGAAGGAGCTGGCACTGGGGTGCCCCGGCGCAGAGATGAGAACAGTAGTCCATGTGAGGCCGAACTTACGCTTTTTAAAGTTGCAAGCGATGTGTCGGCATGAAATACTGTCTCGCTCTGCTGAGAACGCCAAACTTTTTAGAGGCCAATTTGGCCTTACCTTCCAAGTGACCACGAAACTGCACACTATTCTATATGTCGACGCCGAGGATTTTGATGCTAGCTGAGGCAGCAAGGGGAGTGCCTTGAAACTGAGGAGATTCGACAAAGGACAAAAAACGTTATTTTTAGCGGTAAACGCACGAACTTGTGTCTCCTGAGGATGGAACTAGATAAAGTCACCCACAATCCGATATTTTGTTCAGCAAAGACTCGACTGCAGACACAAGTTTGTCCCAGTACTCGGCGACATTTTCCCGAGAAATATTGACACGGCCGGTGTTATAAACCATCACCAGTGCTGCCGTCTGCATAGCAATAAATATTACCGGTTTGCAACATATAATTGATATGCAGAAGAAATAGCGTTGGTGATAGCATGCAGCCTTGTGGAACACCAGCGTTAATAGGCTTGTAATCAGAGCATGCACCGTCTATTACGACCTTAATGCTCCCATCAGCTAGAAAACTGATGATCCAATTGCACAATTTCTCGGGAAGCCCATAGGAAGGAAGCTTAGAAAGAAGCGCTTTGTGCCAGACTCGATCGAAGGACTTGGACTTTACTGGCTCCGCCCATCTATGATTAAAGTAGACCAGAAGATCACCAGCTGATCGACCACGACGAAAACCGTATTGGCGGCCACTAATCAGCTGGCGATCCTCAAGGTGATGGCGATAGGCCTGTAGTTTGACCGGTCTGAGCGGTCGCCTTTTTAGAGATCGGGTGCACCAAAGCTGTCTTCCATAAATTCGGGACTACACCTTGGGAGGAGTAGGAGTACCGGAAAAGACGCTTTTAAACCGGTGCCTACTCTGGAGCACACGTCTTCAGCACAACGGTAGGGACTCCATCAGACCCACTCGACTTGCTGACGTCCAGGGAGAGGAGTGTTTTGCAAACTGAGGGCTGTGGAAACCGCACATCCGACATGGAGCACTAACACCGCGGGATGATCGGCGGTGTGTTCCTGCCGTTATCGAGAGTCGAGTTGGACGCAAAAAGAGAGTCTAACAGATCGGCTTTCTCCTTTGCGGCTTAGTCCAGTGAGTTGTCCTGTCTGTGCAATGATGGAAGAGATGGCTGACAGAAGTTCCCTTGGACAACTTTGGCGAGAGACCAGATTGTACGGGTTCCTGAAGGAAGGCGAACTAGCTTCTCGCCCATTCTGTCGAAGTGCTCAGACCGTACCTTGGCAATGACTCTTTGGAGGCCCGGTGGCACTCCTGCTTATAGCGTGATTCTATTTTACACCATTATTGGGCACCACAGAGGGTGGAATAAAAAGTTTCGTACCCTGAAGACCACATCAGCGATAGAATCACCAACGACGCTTGGAACGTCCAGCGAGAAGCTAACTTGCCCCCAAGGGTAAGGTACAAAAAAGGCTGCATCCTAACCCAAACGGCTGACATATAGTGCCAAACACGGCGCAGAATGCAACTGCGACGTAAGTGTGAGTGGCACCACATTCCGGAAAAGACAATGGTCCGTCGAGTTTAGAGGGGCGTTGACGGAATCCTGATATCCGTCCGAATGAGAAGTCAGCAGAAGGTCCAGCAGGGATGGTACATGATCCTCTACGTCTGGAATCCGCGTAGACGAAGTAACTAGCTGTGTTAGACCGTATGCCAAAGCAACGTTAAACGTGAACCGAGCCATTCAGCCTGGTGGGCGTTTAAATCGCCAAGGATCACGATCACTGCGTATGGGATCTACTGTATTAAGGAATTTGCAGCCATTTGGACGTGGTCGATGAGTGGGTCTGTTTCGGATGCACTGCTGCTGTGGGACCTATAGAGGCACCCGTAGACGCGGGAATAGTCGTCGCTGTCGACGCGCAGCCGTAGGATGGATGTACCTTCAAGACTGCCGAGGCGTGGAAAACAGATGTCCTCTCTGACGTATACGCAAGCTCCAGCCCGGGGTACAAAGCAGTGTTGTAATTTATACCCCGGGTAGAAGAGATATGAAGTATCAGCAGGAGAGGACACCTGAGTCTCGGTTAAAAAAAGCAAGGCGGGGCAGCCTGACTACCGCGCTCAAGAAGAATAGAATAACTTGGTTGTGGATGTTCAGCGACAGATTTTTCGTCACCAACGGTGCTGGTACCCTCCTGGGGTAGTCTTTTACTTGATTCCGCTACCATGTTAAGGGATGGGGGGTGAATTAGGCCTCCGGCTACCTGCACTTACCAAATGAAACGCAGAGGTAAACCACCACTTCATGCTGGTATTCTGTGAGATTGTGGTACCACCCCAGTTTGAACCGGCCCATCCGTACGACAGCAAAAGCTGCCGCGTGGCCTTACCACTGTTAACTGGTTAAGATGAAAGCAGGTTAGAGAATTTAGGGAAGGAAATGTTCATATCATCTCGTGGATATTGTAAGAGCCAACAGAGGAAAACAAATCAGGAGATGCGCAGTAGCTTCTTCTTACTAACAACTGAAAAATATAAAATTGTTGTTGCCAACCCGACTGTGATGTGACCCTATGGGGCAGTGGATCTATGAATCTTTGGGCGAGGCCTATGCCCGGCAGTAGACTTTTGTTAGGATGGAATGGTACCGGTATGCAATTATTATTATGTAAATCTATACAAAATTTGTTGGTGGTTTTCAGGACATTGGTTTGTGGATAAGAATCATTTCTTTGCTGTGGCCAACACCAAAGAATCTCGGAAAGATGAGAAGTACCGCTGCTTTCTCAAGAACAGAGATGATGATTTGTATATTGGTGCTTCAATTACCCCTCAGTGCAACACATTGAAGACTGTTGAAAAATCTCCTGAAAGATATCGAATTACCCCAGTAAAGGTAAAATGTTACAATAATATATGTCATTAAAGTTTTACAGCTTAAATTTAAGTTGAATCACAATTTTTTTATTTTGGACAGTTTTTCTTCTGATATCAATATCATCAGTACCAAATGGTAAGTTTTATAGAGCAGGATATAACGAGTGCAGGATGTAGAAAACTGAATCAAGCATAGCTCAAAGACAGCTTCTTTCTCATACTTATTGTTTCTATTAGACATTTCATAAATGTATAATTTTTTAATAATTTTATATTAATCAAAAATAAAATAAAATGTACTATAATTTTATTTTTGAACATAAAAGTAGTTTCCTAGTCATCCAAAGCAAATAATAATACAGAACTAGTGTTGTTAGTGACGACCGGGTAAGATATGCAGGTAGTCAATGGATGCAAGTGGCTCGGGACCATGCTTAGAGGTGTTTTTGAAGGAGGCCTATGTTCAACAGTGGAGTTGTGAAGGGCTGTAATGATGATAATGAATTAAATTTAAGCATACTTATATTTATTTTAATATTTACACAATCTTACAATAATTTCCTAAGAGGGCTCATGCCGCTCTTATTAAAGATAATAAAAGTAAGTAGAATTAAATTTGTATTTCGTAATTTTGTATGAGAGGCGTGGTAGATCAGGGACTTAGTGCTTGCTGTAAATTTCACAGTCCGCGAGCAACCCGGGTTCGATCACCGCTAGCGCCAATGAAATTGTTAATTGCAATTTTAAGTACTGATTTACCGCGTGCTCGGCGGTAAAGCAAAACATCGTGAGGAAACCTGCATATCTGATATATAAAGAAATAATATTTCAAAGGCACGTGAAGTCCGCCAACATGCATGCATGGTAGACCGCGGCGAACACTTTCTTACCTTCAAAACCCTCTCAGAAGTGAGAGGAGGCAAGGCCTGTGCCCAGCTGACTGGGACGCATATAATAATAATAGTAATATATATTTATTCAGACAATAATATATACTTAAAACTAATGTTAGTAATTATATATATAGGTTGTAATTATAACTTTAATTTTGTTTTCAGGCTGAAGTAGTTGAGCCAGGTTGTCGTTTACCGCAAAACTTCTCAGGAGATTGGATTAATACAGCCAATATTGATGCTGATGTATTTATCAACGAAACGCACATCATCGAGACTTACTATCCGGATGAGGGACGATACAGACGCACAATTTACGTTTGCAGGTAGCCATTTGCATCATAATAAATTATTCAACAAATTAATGTAGTCTGCACAACTAAAGAAAAAGAAAAAATTAAAATTCAGAACCTTTGACATTAAATTTCGTACATCATATTATGTTATAATATTGTAAGGTAAATACAGATATTGTAATTTGTCATTCATATGTTTGATGAACACACCTCTGACAGCCTTTTAATAGTCCTCCTCTGAGCGTGGGCCACTAATCGTTTGTGATTTTCATAATTTGCGTTATTCGCTATGCTTGGTAGCAGGTTGATGATTGCAGTTCTGGTGATCTCATACTTTCGACGCTTCTCTCTTTGTTGGACTATGTGCTTTGTATTTCACATATACAGGATGGTATAATGTTATCTATTATAGATCATGAGGCCCAGTGCCTTTCCCATATACTTACTACATCCATGGGATGAAATGGAACATAGAATTCTATTACTTCTTCACCATACAGTAGATGCATGTACCTACTCTGTAACAGTACAGTACTGTTTGTATAGCAATAATTTTTATATTTCCAGGGAGCAAAGGGACAGCAGGGTGATGATGGCCCGTCTCACTGTTGATGGGTGTCAGAAGGATTATGTTTGTTTTGATTTTGTGCCTCAGCACCACAATGTTATAAGGTAAATTATAAATTGTTAAAACCTTTAGTTTCGTGCTCAAATATGTAGATACAATATTATTCACCCCTATAACAGTTTTTTATTAAATAATATTAGATAAAATATATAATATTAAGGAATTGCAAAATTCCGCTCAAGACTAAAACTGCTCGGGGTAAACGGAGCAACAAGACCAAGGTGACCCTTGCCATGCTATCCGTGAATTTCTGCAATATCAGGGGACTTCACTCTAATCTAAACGCCGTCCACTACCATCTCGAGACGGCGAGGCCTGCTCTGCTCTTTCTGACCGAGACGCAGGTGTCCTCTCCGGCTGATGTCTCGTATCTCTCCTACCCGGGGTACAAACTGGAACATTCCTTTGTGCGTCGGGCTGGAGTTTGCGTTTACGTTAGAGAGGACATCTGTTTTCGACGCCTCGGCAGACTTGAAGGTTCGGACTTGTCCATCCTGTGGCTACGCGTAGACAGCGACGACCATTCGCGCGTCTACGGGTGCCTATATAGGTCCCGTAGCTGTAATGCCGAATAAGACCGACTCTTCGACCACGTCCAAATGGCTACAGATTCGTTGCTACAGCAGATCCCCTCCGCAGAGATCGTGATCCTCGGCGACTTTAACGCCCATCACGCCGAATGGCTTGGTTCACGTTTAACCGATCATACGGGGAGATCTGTTCATGCTGCATGCATGACCTTCTGCTGACCTCACACCCGGACGGATATCAGATTTCCGTCGACGCCCCTTTAGGCTCCTCGGACCATTGTCTTGTCCGGAGTGTGGTGCCACTCACGCTGAAATCGCAGTTGCATTCTGCAGGCTGCCGCCGTGTTTGGCACTATAGGTCAGCTGATTGGGATGGGATGCGGTCTGTGCATCCTACTCTTGGGGGCAGGTTTGCTTCTCGCCAGACGATCCCAACGTTGTTGCGGATTCTGTCACTGATGTACTTCAGGGTATGGAACTTTTTATTCCTTCCTCTGTGGTGCCCATTGGAGGCAAATCTCGGCCATGGTTTGGTCGCACCTGTAAAATAGCATCATGCTATAAGCAGGAGTGCTACCAAGCCTGGGCTGAGGCATCAACGTCCCGGGAAATCCCGAGCGGTCGCATGCGATCGCACCCACCCACAGCACTTAAAGCCATTAAGAGGGCATATGCGTTTCGCGTCGAAAACTACATGTTTTATGGTTTTTCCAAAGGCGATATCGTAACGACGTGAGGAGATTATTTGCTGAAAATTAGGGCTTTAGAAAGATGAAGTCTTTATTTAGTACATAGCAATGCAAAATCATAGTTTTTAATGACGGTTTTTTAGGGCGAAGACAATCCCTTCACAGTGTTTTACGAAAATATGCATCAGAGTTTTCTTTCAGGTTGAATACAACCATTAATATAAGCTAAGATACTTTATTTTAAGCGTTATTATAATGGAATATATAGTCTTTTAGTGTATAGCAAAACCTAAATTACGAAAATATTTCGATTTAATATTATAAAATAATATTATAAAATCACCAAAACTGTCTACTTCAATGTAATTTTTTCCATGTATTTGCTTATAAACATATCTATTTTAATTATTTTATCAAAATACATGTAATGTTAAATATCCAAAAAAAAAAATCTTAGCTCGTTTTATTTTCTCAATTATTTTATATAATTATTTTAAAAATACTATAAAACATCATGTGCAGACGCCATTCAATTCAGTACGCTCCGGGTAATCCCAACGACAGGACGTATTACTTTTTCTCAGCGACACCGCGCGATCGCGTTGATACACCGATAGGGCTATACTACACCATACTATAACTAGATACCTATGGCACCATCGAGCATTTTAAACGATTCAGACTTTTATAAGCGATATTTTTGGTAGTAAGTAATTTTGAAATATGTTTATGATGGTAATATTTAAATATTAAATGATGTAATGGTGGCAAATTTTCATTTCATACATATTTTTTTCGAAATGAGTAATGAACGTAAGCAATTCGGATCAAGTAAAAATACAAAATCGTTGGCTTTCACCTTTGGCTCCGTGGCGGAGTGACTTGGTAATGAGTTGTAGCGCTGACCGCCGCAGGTTCGAATCCCACATGGAACAAAAATTTGTATTACCTACAAATAATTGTTCCAGGTCTGGATGTTTGTCCTTGTGAAATTAATGTATTTAAACTGCCCCAACGATGTATTTAGGAAAAATTCCTAGTGTGGAGATAACGTTATGGTTAAGCAAAGACATGCCATCAAAAACATAACTTGTAAAATAACCAAGTCTCGCAATGATGATACGGCCGTGCCGCTGTTTTGATCGACATGGTGGGGGCACTACCGTGCCCCCAGATATAAAACATATGAGCCGTGCTTCAGTTGAGTAGCTCAAGGGCGTAGTGCTCGCCGTAAACGCAAACAATCCGGGCTCGATCCCCGCTAGTGTTGCCAGGTGTCCCGATTTTCGCGGGACGTCCCGATTTTCAAGGGTCTAGTGACACGTCCCGATTCACCCTTGATCGGTACGCCAAATGTCCCGATTTTCACTAACCTTCTTATTCTATACTTAATCCATAATTTTGACAGCAAAAATGATTATATCTGTTAGCTACTATCACATTAAAATATTTTTACTAAGACATTGTCACACCAGTCGAAAAAAAACCACAAAAGTTTTAAACAGAATTATATTAAAATGAGTGATTTGAAAAATTCAGGGATTGCAAAAAATAACAAATAGTTTTTTAATTTGCCTAAAATGAAAAAAAAATCAGTGTTTACGATGTTTGGATGAAAAGTTATTCGTTTATGAGATCAGACCCGAATAATAATTATAAAACACAAAAATAAAGTAAAGTTACAGTCACAATTTCTCGCATTAATCGCATACTGTGATATTTACAGTTAGCGTTGACCATCTGAGCTACCACGGCTCTCAATAAAGCACAAAAGGCTACAAAGAAACCTATATTTTGTAGTCATTCTAGTTGTCCGGATATGAAAACCAAATCACCGATTATTTTTACCTTCCGTCCCGAAATTTTACTTGCTAGACCTGGCAACACTAATCCCGCCGACACTAATGAAATTGTTAGTTTGATGAATTATGTATACATTATGAAACTGAATAAAAGTTTATCAAATGATATATATTTTATACAATACATATTTTTCAATTAGAACATATACACATATTATAATATACTCAATAGGGTGAAAATGTAAAGCCGACTTCAATTTACTAAAAGAATAAAACAATTTCCACATATTAGCCTCCGATTTCCATACACTATATAAGCCATTATATGGAAATAATTTTTTTTATTATTTTAGTTCCTATAGTATCAAAGACAGGTATATAATCAAATATCAAAGTGATTCGTAGTCGTCGTTAGGCAACTATTATAGCCTCACGCTCGCCCTGACACGCACACAGAGATAACATTGTAGTGTGCGTCAATATTACGCCGTTCCAAAGCGATGGCGTAGATTTCGACTTGGACATATTTGAATATGCGCTCTTAAAACTTATATTTAGAAACTACTTTTCTAAGAAGAAGTTTAGCATTATAAAATCTATACAAAATTCTCAATCTCAAAATTCTATCTTGTGGTCTAAACATAAGTCAGGTTTTACTTCATTATAAAAAAATTTTTTTGTATTTTCATAACTAATGGTTGCATCCATCGATCACTAGTAAAAACTAGATACACAGTCAGTGACAAAAAACGACCTCACCGAATGAGCACCCATTCGAACATTTGGGTGCGCTTTTAATCTAGTTACATTCGAACGCTCCGACGGTAAACATGCCTCAGTGCTCGTTTAAAAAGTGTAAAAATCACACATTCAGGACGCTAAAAAAGGATGGAATTTCCTAATTTCGGTACGTATTAATATTATCATTAATTCTTATCACTGTATTGTAAATACTTATATTTTGTCAAGAAATCTCCGTAAAACATTTTTTAAATTAAGTCTTAATAAAATAAGTTTTAATTGTTCGAGGTATGAGCATAGACTCTGTTCCATTTGTTGGAGACGTTATTATTTTTTTTATTATTAAATTATGATTGTTTTTTTTTGTTTAATGAGACTTCTATAGTTTCTATAAATATTATAGAACATTTTATAGACTTAATTTTGAATATGTGCATGTAGTAAAATTAAAGATGTGAGATTTTATTTTTAATTTTTCAGCTCTCCTCGAGACCCAGTTAGGTGTGCAGAATGGATATCAGTCATAGCATGTCAAAGGTCCGAAGAATTTTTCAAGCCGACCCAAGGAAGCGTTGTATGTTCGAAGCATGTTTTAGAAAGTGATGAATATGTGACTACGACTTACAACTTTCTGTACATACGTTTTATATTTAGTAACTATTGAATTAAGATTTAAGTTTTTTGTCAAGAAATATTTTTAAATTATGGGCATAAGATGAAAAATAAATAAATAATTATGACTGTTTGACGTACTTTCGTTACTAAATGAATGTGGTGTCCTATCCAAAAACGTATTTAACATTTATAATACACCATGGAAAAGAATAGAATATGCTTTATGTACACCAGTTTTTAAAACAAGTTTGAAACATTTTAAAATTAAAATAACAGTAACAAAAATATTGGGCAGTTCGACTCCAATGATTCCTTGCCCAAGCTACGAGCCTCGGTCATAAAAATTTATTGCTTTTCGTACGTGTCTTTGTGAATACACCTATAGGCAATGTATTTAAGGTTGAATTTACATAAATGTATATTTATTTCAACTAGAATTACGTCACAACAATTGGCGACAGTTTTTAGAGAACTTTTGTATGAGATTGTGTATCTAGTTCTTTATTAGTGATCGATGGTTGCATCCCTTTGGATGCAACTATTAGTACCAGTGAATCGAGCCGATCAGAAAGAACTCGGTCGTCGACGATTCGAACCGCTCTGCGCTGGATGCGGTCAATTGGAAGGAGCCGGCACTGGGGTACCCCGGCCCAGAGATGAGAACAATACTCCATGTGAGGCTTAACTTGCGCTTTGTAAAGTTGCAAACGATGTGACGGCATGAAATACTATCTCGCTCTGCTAAGCACGCCAAGCTTTTTAGAGGCCAATTTGGTTTACCCTTCAAGTGACCACGAAACTGCACAATTTTCGATATGTCGACGCCTAGGATTCTGATGCTAGCTGAGGCAGCAAGGGAAGTGCCTTGGAACTGAGGAGATACGACAAAAGGGTTCTTTTTAGCGGTAAACGCGCAAACTTGTGTCTTCTGAAAATTGAATCGGACCAGATTTAGTCGCACACATTCCGAGACTTTGTTCAGACATACTCTACTTCAGACATACGTTTGTCCCGATACTCGGCGACGTTTTCCCTAGAAATATAAGTGTATATAGATATAAGTGTATAAGGCATCATCAGTGCTGTCGTCAGCATAGCAATGAATGTCACGAGTTTGCATCATGTCATTGATATGCAGAAGAAACAGCGTTGGTGATAGCACGCAGCCTTGTAAAACGCCAGCGTTAGTAGGCTTGTAATCAGAGTATGCACTGTCTACTACGACCTTGATGAAAATCCCTCCGATCAGTAAGAAAACTAGTGATCCAATTGGACAATTTCTCGGGAAGCCCATAGGAAGGGTGCTTTGAAAGAAGCGCTTTATGCCAAACAATAAATATAAGGCTATCAATAACATCTTGTTAGCCTTAGATATGTTGCTACTACCATTATGTAAATATAAAACATTATTTATGACGTAATGATGTATAAATATAAAGAAAAACTATTTTACTGAGTGTGCATCACATGTAATGGAAAGGTAATCAGTTAGCTTTATGTAAAATTTACTTCTTTATTTACCTCCAACATGACCCAATTAATTTGATTTGTATTTAAGCCGAATATTTTTATATATACCTAGTAGGATTTTCAAATAACGCCACACGAGTTAATCGCATTGTTGCGAGGTTAATTGTATTTGTAATATAATATTTCATTTTTCAGGTACCGTAAAGGCTTAGCCATGATTCAGAGCAACTTCCATACTGTATGCTCGTGGGTTCAGTTTCCGAACAAACAACAATGGCGATACGATATTTTCCTTAAAAAGGACCCATCGCCTATTCGCTGTCCTGTTGCTGGTAAATTTAACTTCACGCAAAGAGGAGATGTGAGGTTTGAGACAAGAATACTTGGGGGTGTGACACTAAGCCCCCGTCCCAACTTGTACTGTAAAATAAATATTAGTGATTTCTCTGTATGTGACCCAGACCAAAAGACGATACAAATAAAGGAGAACTACTGTCTATCCGTTGATCATTTGGGAAGACCTGTGGATATATACAGTGACCCTGATTACAAGATGAAGTGCATTGGGTATTGGAAAGAAAATTTGAAATCTTACTTGATCACTTATGATGAATTAGATCCTTTCTCCAAGTACCGTTGCTGGGTATATCAAAGGGCTGATTTAAACAGGTGATATTAATAATTAATTTTGTATTGTATCTTTGTAACATACATAATTGCTGGTGCGTCTGTTAGTGATCATATAAGTTCTATTCAACTTGACTGAATATTTTTGTTCTGAAGATACAATGGTTTATAAAATCGAAAAGTTACAGCCTATATACATTCCACTGCTGCGCACAGTCCTCATCCCGTTTCTGAGAGGGTTTTGGGGGGAAACAAATGTCCGCAGCGCAATACGTGTTGACGAACTTCACGTCTTTGGAATATATTTTTTCTTATTTCTCAGACTTCCTCACGATGAAAAGGTAAAATCATTAAATTTTTTTGAGAAAAACAAGGTCAAGAGCGTCTTTCAGACTTATAAGTTATCGTAATTGAAAAACAGTATAATTAAAACGTTCACCAACATTTTACGTGGACGTAATTAAATCTTTTCATGCTGCAGTTATATTAGTAGTATAGTTGTAGCACGAATGGGTCGGCTCGACCGGGGAAGGACCACGCTCTCACAGAATACCAGCGTGAAATAGTAGCTTAATGCTGCTGTATTTCGTATGGTGAGTGTAGAGAACCGGAGACCCTTTTTACTGGAAATGAGGCATTCCATCTCAGTCCTCATGGGTGACAACGCATCTGCATTTTGATTTGCAATGGAAGATAGATGTAGATGTCTATGGGCCGCAGCAACCACTTACCATCAGGTGGACTGTGTGCTCGTTTGTCACCCTATTCTATAAAAAAAAAAAAAAAAAAAAAATCTTTCCTTAAGAAAGAGAGACAATTCGATTTAAAATATAAATATTTTTTTCTTCATACATAGTTTGTTTTTACTTTGTTCATGCTTTTCTTTTGTTCAAGTATTGTATTGTATGTAAATATCTTTTTCTTTCGCTCAAGCAAACCCAAACGGCTTTTTTCAAAGCCACTGAAGCTATGCAATTGCTGATATGTCATACAATCTATCTAGCGGTAGTATGCCTTCTGTGTGCTTTGTTAAACACGTTCTCGACAGCACTGAATATGAAACTGAAGAGTGGAGGCAGATCAAGATTGGTGTATTATTATAAAACTGCTAAAAATGGTTATCTGTAAAGTCGGTTTACGGACGATAGTTTAACGTGACAACGTCAAAACATTGATGAAATTATTGCTTACTTTTATGAATAAAATTGAATTATTTTTATTGAATTATCACTATTTTTCAAAAGAAGGAGTCAAATGAAATCTACGACGCTCAAGCCGATCGTGCCTTCCTCTCGTTCGTGCCGCGCTCTCGCTCCGATCGTGCTGGGTTTGGTTGGAGCGTAACGGGACAATGACTCATCATTTTTTGTGCATGCGGTCGTCGTTCGTCGATTTATTAGACGTTGTCACGTCAACAACAATCTATATCTTTATCAAATGTCCGACCTCTACGATTCTGGGCACAGGTTGCCCTAATTTATAAAAAAACTTGAGTTTGAGTAGAGTAACAGCAAATGCTTTTTGGCAGTCTGTCTTTACGTCTCGTCCACGATAGTTTGTTTCATTTCTCGATAATGCAATTTCCCTTTATCGCCAAGCATATTTAAAATCAGCACTTAGTGTAATTAAACTATTAGTACCATTCAAAGTACAGGCTCACAGTAATCATTTTGAGATACTTTTAAAAAAAATCTTAGTTATCTGGATTAAAAAGGTTTAACTTAAAAGTTTTAACTGGTAAACATGTGATTTGGTATATAATTAGTGTTCTATTCACAGAACTAAATAATTAACTCCCAACATAATTTTTCGATTTCAGGGTGCTCATGTCTCAGGCACTAGGCCCATATTGTGATCTAAAACAAGATGTTACGTCGTGGAATTATACTGAGGGCGCTGCGGTCGCCGTTGAAATGGAAGAGTATGAGCGGGAACGTGATCAGTGTCCAATGCATTTTGATGATGGCAGTGACCCATGGTCAAATAAAGAAAACCAAATAAGGATATTCACTTTTAGTTATTCCTTTTGGAGGAGTAATGATGCGTCATATATAGGATTTAGCACCGTGTTGTTGAGTTTAACATTAGCGCTGCTAATGTAAAGGACAATCAGTTTTTCTCCCAGTGAATAAGTCATATCAATTTCTGAGTAAAAACAAAATTAAGTTTTAAACAGATCAATCATAAAAAAGGTTGTATGTATGTGAGTCAGTATGTAAGATAATTTGTAAGTATAATATCTATGTATTCGGTAAATAATACGACTGAATAATTTAAATTAAAAAAAAACAACGATGAAAGCTACTGAATTGAAAACATATTACCAGTCCTCTAATGAAAATCTAATACATTTCTTGAACAAACAAATGTGCAGTATTTAAATGTCTTATTAAAAAATGAATCTCAAATATAATGTTTAAGTACCTATTGTTAGTCAAAAATAAGTTGTACACAATTAGTGCCTTCTCAGTTTAGACTTTAAATTAATTATTACGTAGATGTTGCAGCCAAATAGCTTAATAAGCCTTTTAATTAACAGCCTAGCTTTTTAACTAAACGGTGCCGTTCTACTAGCGGCCTGAATGATATTCATCCATTGCGTCTAATACGACATTGCACATATCTTGTAATATCGGTGACAGTAGGTTAAGGTGTGGCTGCGATGGCCCTCTGGGCCATCTTAAAGCCGCGTACATTTATATAACATAGCACATAGCGCATAATTTGGCATAAACCAGCGACCGACTCCTTGAATGAAACAAATGGTAAAATTAAAATTTTGCACAACCGACTTCAATATAAATAAAATAAGAACCTCATTTATTTAGTCGAAGTCAATTAAATATGCCTTATTAAGGATAACTCAAAAACTATTGCTCAGATCTTGATCAAATTTATATTGGACCATATGAAAAGCACCAGCTTTCAAATCAGAGAGAGAGAGAGAGATAAAAGAATCATCAAAATCAGTGCATCCAGAAAAAACTTCTGAGGTAACACATATAAAAAAACACAATCGAATTGAGAACCTCTTCCTTTTTTGAAGTCGGTTGATTAATAGGGTGAACATGCCATGTAATCTTGCAATTAAGTTAATTGGCTGCGACATTGACACATCGTACAATATTTATATTGTAAGATCTTAGTTTAGTATACCAGTCTTTTGAAATATACCTAGTTTGTTTTCTGTATTTCAAACTTAAAATTATAACTATTAATATACTTAAAAAAAGTTGATTATTACAAATTTATTAATTTTCTATACACTTTTTATATGAAATATGTCAATGAAAAGTAAGACTAAAATAACTATTGTATTAATTCACTTCTTAATTGTAATATTTTTTCTTTATGTACCGATATTATTAAATATAATTACAATGTGTATGTTAACAAATGTATATTGTGGTATCTTTGTACTTATGAAGTAATCATGTAACTACATTCCGAATAATCCGTCCAAATTGCTTTAACATTTATTTTCTTTTACAGTGTTGTATTTATTATACATTTTATTAAAACATTTTAAGCAAAAATCTTGGGTGTTCATTACTAATTTTTTTCCATCCATTGTTAGATAGGTTTTTCTAGAATCATATCATATTTTTAAGTCACAAAAAAGTCAATTTTTAATATTTTTTTTAATTGAGAATTAGCCTTAAAAATGCACTTTTTGCAAGTTAAGTAAGCTTTATTTGCCTAAGTGTATTGTGTTCCGTAAATATTTCATTGTTTAAATTATAAATTTAAAAAAGCTAATAAAAATGTCGTTACCAATATAAAGTAATATCTGGACTTATTTTAAACTATACGAAAGTGATCGGGATAAGTCTCAGTGCAAAATATATAAAAAAGTTACGAAAGAGACGTACCACAACTTCTTTGAAAAATCATCTTCACTGAACGTATGCATTATCACGAACATTTTCTATGAAACGATATTTCACGTCCCGCTCCGTCCGGAATAAAACACGTTACCTACGTATGCAGCGACATTTAATTGGACCAAATTAAACAAAATAAAGACAGATGATATTATCATTTATTTTATGACTATTTTCACACAAGATTTTGATGATATTTTTACTTAAACAAATTAAAAAACAAAAAATATACAGACAAAAAATATATAGACATCTGAAATGAAAACCTCGTTTTTTAAAGTCGGTTAAAATACTTGCTGGTTTTTGTAGTAGTTATTTATGTTGAGTTTGATAGAAATCGATTATTTTTAATGTTTTTACTTTCGTTAACAATTAACATACAAATTACTTCAAAGAGTTGCAGCGCTAAGGGCCGCGGGTTCGAATCCCGCACGGAACCGGCGGGACCAGTATTTATATGGCAATCAAATAATTGTTACGGAGATTTTAGACGTTCATCTTCACTCAGGTCAAGAAGAAACACCTAAAAACCCGGATGCTCTTTAAAAAAAAAAAGAGTTAGTCATGTATCGACAGAAAAAAAGCAGGATGTGGATCAAAATCCACTGACCTGGTGGAAAGTAAATAGAGGAGAATACCTGCGTAAAATAGTAGCTTAATGCTGCTGTGTTTCGTGTGGTGAGTGGAGAACCGGAGACCCTTTTTTAATAATAATAATATATTTATTTGCTTAAAACATGGTATGAAAAAGATTTTACAAATATACATTCGAACAACATGTTTTGCTAGAGAGAACATAGCATGCAAAAGATTTTTATCGTACATTAAGACTTATGATTAATATAGTCCATAATGCTATAAAAGTTATTCTTAACTAGGTATTGATTTCTTAAATTTACGCGAACACTACACATTGAATAAAACTAAATTTACGGATTTTATCGCGTTTATTTCACTACTTTTACTTATTTTTAATTCCCGACGCTTCGGGTGCTTTACAGCAACCATGGTCACGGGAGGGACTGAGATGTTTGACGTCCCAATGTCATAGTTAGTCCGGCTACCTTCAGTTTTTGAATATTAATTTTTGGTCCGATTTACGCAAAACGAGCTTATAGTATCATGAAGTCTTGCAGTGGTATGCTTAGGTTTGGGTTTAATTTTGTTAATTATAGGATCCCAAGCAGGTGGCAGCACCCATCCATCTTCTCTATTGAAATTTGGATGTTTTTTAATTTCAATAGCCTCGCGTATCATCCTTGGTAGTAATCGGTGTTCTTTTGCGAGAATTTGTGGTTTATCAAATCGAATGTAATGGTGGGGACGATCTTGAACATGTTCGCAGACTGCAGACTTCCCGGAGCGTCGGTGCTTCACGTCAGCTATATGTTCTTTCACGCGGGTTTTTATGGATCGTTTTGTTTGACCTATGTAAGAGAGACCACATTCACAATCTAACTTGTACACTCCTGCATCTTGTAGAGGGATATTACACTTGACGGATGGTAAAAATTGACTAATCTTCTTCGGCGGCTTGTAGTATGTTTTAATGGAAGCTCGCTTCAAGATGTAGCCAACCTTGTCTGTGACTCCTCTGACATATGGTAGTACAGCAGGTACACGCTCGACTGTGACCGGCTTCACTCGGTCACTGTGACGTAGGCGCGGGACCCGAAGCTTGTTGTCTTGCAATACTTGCTTGACGTGCTGAAGTTCGGCGGCCAGATGCTTTCTGTCACAGATCCCTCGTGCTCTCTGAAACAAAGATTTACCCACGGTAGCTAACTGTGAAGGATGATGGTGAGATTCACCATTTAAATATCGGTTGGTATGGGTCTTTTTTCTATACACAGTGTGACCAATTGTGTTATTAGGATTTCGAATGACTAAAACATCTAAGAAAGCTAAAGAATTATTTGCGTCTAACTCCATTGTGAATTGTATTTTAGAGTTTATAGAGTTAAGGTGGTTTAAAAATGCAGTTACTTTGTCAGATGGTAAAATTGTGAAAGTGTCGTCTACGTACCGCTTGTAGAATCTTGGATTTACAGGAGCAGTAAGAAGGGCTTTCTCCTCGAAGTCCTCCATGAATATGTCAGCGACAATGGGAGATACAGGTGAGCCCATCGCCACACCATCTACTTGCTTGTAGAACTCTTCCTTCCACAATAGATAGCCAGATGTGAGGCAGTGTTTGAGTAATACTGCATATTCAGCAGGCATGTTATTATATTCTAGCTTCCTAGTTACAATTGATATGAATGTCCTTTTTTGTTGATATTTTGACACACGTAGGAATGAGATTATGGTCTCTGCATCTCTTCAAGAAATTTAAAAAGATGTTATATATCTTGCGCGCTTGGTTTTAAGATCTTCTAATCGGCGAATTTTATTTGCTATTACCAGTCCGTACTGGTTCACATAATGATTTCTTAAATTTACGCGAACACTACACATTGAATAAAACTAAATTTACGGATTTTATCGCGTTTATTTCACTACTTTTACTTATTTTTAATTCCCGAGTTTTGATGTTCAGTCACTATTCACATGCCTACCTATTGAAGACTGCATATCAATTGTAACTAGGAAGCTAGAATATAATAACATGCCTGCTGAATATGCAGTATTACTCAAACACTGCCTCACATCTGGCTATCTATTGTGGAAGGAAGAGTTCTACAAGCAAGTAGATGGTGTGGCGATGGGCTCACCTGTATCTCCCATTGTCGCTGACATATTCATGGAGGACTTCGAGGAGAAAGCCCTTCTTACTGCTCCTGTAAATCCAAGATTCTACAAGCGGTACGTAGACGACACTTTCACAATTTTACCATCTGACAAAGTAACTGCATTTTTAAACCACCTTAACTCTATAAACTCTAAAATACAATTCACAATGGAGTTAGAGGCAAATAGTTCTTTAGCTTTCTTAGATGTTTTAGTCATTCGAAATCCTAATAACACAATTGGTCACACTGTGTATAGAAAAAAGACCCATACCAACCGATATTTAAATGGTGAATCTCACCATCATCCTTCACAGTTAGCTACCGTGGGTAAATCTTTGTTTCAGCGAGCACGAGGGATCTGTGACAGAAAGCATCTGGCCGCCGAACTTCAGCACGTCAAGCAAGTATTGCAAGACAACAAGCTTCGGGTCCCGCGCCTACGTCACAGTGACCGAGTGAAGCCGGCCACAGTCGAGCGTGTACCTGCTGTACTACCATATGTCAGAGGAGTCACAGACAAGGTTGGCTACATCTTGAAGCGAGCTTCCATTAAAACATACTACAAGCCGCCGAAGAAGATTAGTAAATTTTTACCATCCGTCAAGTGTAATATCCCTCTACAAGATGCAGGAGTGTACAAGTTAGATTGTGAATGTGGTCTCTCTTACATAGGTCAAACAAAACGATCCATAAAAACCCGCGTGAAAGAACATATAGCTGACGTGAAGCACCGACGCTCCGGGAAGTCTGCAGTCTGCGAACATGTTCAAGATCGTCCCCACCATTACATTCGATTTGATAAACCACAAATTCTCGCAAAAGAACACCGATTCCTACCAAGGATGATACGCGAGGCTATTGAAATTAAAAAACATCCAAATTTCAATAGAGAAGATGGATGGGTGCTGCCACCTGCTTGGGATCCTATAATTAACAAAATTAAACCCAAACCTAAGCATACCACTGCAAGACTTCATGATACTATAAGCTCGTTTTGCGTAAATCGGACCAAAAATTAATATTCAAAAACTGAAGGTAGTCGGACTAACTATGACATTGGGACGTCAAACATCTCAGTCCCTCCCGTGACCATGGTTGCTGTAAAGCACCCAAAACGTCGGGAATTAAAAATAAGTAAAAGTAGTGAAATAAACGCGATAAAATCCGTAAATTTAGTTTTATTCAATGTGTAGTGTTCGCGTAAATTTAAGAAATCATTATGTGAACCAGTACGGACTGGTAATAGCAAATAAAATTCGCCGATTAGAAGATCTTAAAACCAAGCGCGCAAGATATATAACATCTTTAAATTTCTTGAAGAGATGCAGAGACCATAATCTCATTCCTACGTGTGTCAAAATATCAACAAAAAAGGACATTCGAGGAAGCGCAAAGATCTTAAATCAGGCAAGTAAAAAGTTGTTACGAACGGTGATTCAGCAGAAACGGTTCGATTTACATTTCATAAACAACACCATAGACAATTTGTTCAGTGAACTAAAGACAGATTTAACGACATTTGATTTTAATAATTGCATCGAAACTTTAAACAAACGAGAAACAGCAAAATACAATGAATGCAAAAATAAACAAATAGAAAAATACCAAAAATTAACAATCAAATCAAATGCCAACCATCTAAGTCAACGTCAGAACGAAACACAACCGTTGACCACAGACGCAAACAATAAACAGCGCACGGTCTATAATCTGTCAAAACATACACTGGACGAACCAACTATAAAGGTGTTAGCGAAGGGAATGAATTTCGCATTAACACCGCGAAAAATCCCGTACGAAGAAATTATCTGCAGCGTTGAGGATTGTCTGTTTAAAAATAATATCGGTAAGGAAGATTTGGAGGCTATACGTCAAGATATTTCGTCCTTGTTACGTCGTAGTTCAGTGCCGAAACCAAACCTTCCTAAAGACGAACTTACAGCGTTGAACTTACGGAACAGACCAGAGCTAACGATTCTCCGCGCGGATAAAGGAAATGCTACGGTAATAATGGACACGTCAGAGTATAATTTTAAAATACTACAGCTTTTATCGGACGAAAGTACATACAAAAAGGTCAAAACAGACCCCACAACTAACACGCTTAAAGCAACTAGCGATTTAATAAAGAAATACTCCGAAAAATTAAATCTCGACGTGAATTCGCTAATACCATCATGTACCAAACCACCGAGGTTGTATGGGTTACCAAAGATACACAAACCAAACGCTCCACTACGTCCTATAGTGAGCCAGATCGATTCACCAACTTATAAGCTGGCACAACACTTGGCAAAAGTACTGTCACCACTGAGAGGACATACCAGAGCGCACACAAAGGATTCATACCATTTTGTTAGTGAGATAAAAGACCTACATCTCGCTGACAATGAAACTATGGTCAGTTTTGATGTTCAGTCACTATTCATGTGCCTACCTATTGAAGACTGCATATCAATTGTAACTAGGAAGCTAGAATATAATAACATGCCTGCTGAATATGCAGTATTACTCAAACACTGCCTCACATCTGGCTATCTATTGTGGAAGGAAGAGTTCTACAAGCAAGTAGATGGTGTGGCGATGGGCTCACCTGTATCTCCCATTGTCGCTGACATATTCATGGAGGACTTCGAGGAGAAAGCCCTTCTTACTGCTCCTGTAAATCCAAGATTCTACAAGCGGTACGTAGACGACACTTTCACAATTTTACCATCTGACAAAGTAACTGCATTTTTAAACCACCTTAACTCTATAAACTCTAAAATACAATTCACAATGGAGTTAGAGGCAAATAATTCTTTAGCTTTCTTAGATGTTTTAGTCATTCGAAATCCTAATAACACAATTGGTCACACTGTGTATAGAAAAAAGACCCATACCAACCGATATTTAAATGGTGAATCTCACCATCATCCTTCACAGTTAGCTACCGTGGGTAAATCTTTGTTTCAGAGAGCACGAGGGATCTGTGACAGAAAGCATCTGGCCGCCGAACTTCAGCACGTCAAGCAAGTATTGCAAGACAACAAGCTTCGGGTCCCGCGCCTACGTCACAGTGACCGAGTGAAGCCGGCCACAGTCGAGCGTGTACCTGCTGTACTACCATATGTCAGAGGAGTCACAGACAAGGTTGGCTACATCTTGAAGCGAGCTTCCATTAAAACATACTACAAGCCGCCGAAGAAGATTAGTCAATTTTTACCATCCGTCAAGTGTAATATCGCTCTACAAGATGCAGGAGTGTACAAGTTAGATTGTGAATGTGGTCTCTCTTACATAGGTCAAACAAAACGATCCATAAAAACCCGCGTGAAAGAACATATAGCTGACGTGAAGCACCGACGCTCCGGGAAGTCTGCAGTCTGCGAACATGTTCAAGATCGTCCCCACCATTACATTCGATTTGATAAACCACAAATTCTCGCAAAAGAACACCGATTCCTACCAAGGATGATACGCGAGGCTATTGAAATTAAAAAACATCCAAATTTCAATAGAGAAGATGGATGGGTGCTGCCACCTGCTTGGGATCCTATAATTAACAGAATTAAACCCAAACCTAAGCATACCACTGCAAGACTTCATGATACTATAAGCTCGTTTTGCGTAAATCGGACCAAAAATTAATATTCAAAAACTGAAGGTAGCCGGACTAACTATGACATTGGGACGTCAAACATCTCAGTCCCTCCCGTGACCATGGTTGCTGTAAAGCACCCGAAACGTCGGGAATTAAAAATAAGTAAAAGTAGTGAAATAAACGCGATAAAATCCGTAAATTTAGTTTTATTCAATTAACTAGGTATTCCAGTAATTTTGATTTAAATAATCTAGTATTTAACATTTTAATATCATTTGGTAACTTGTTATATAAACGTACGTAGATAAACAGCTTTTATTATATTTACTTATTCTAGGATTGTCACTTAATATGAGTTTGTATGGGTTTCGCCGCATCCGAGGGTTTACATTATCCGCCGTGTTAAATAAATATTTATGCTTCCATACAAACATGCATATTTCATAAATATAAAGACATGGTAGGGGTAATAAGTCAAGTTTTTTAAACACCAGTTGACATGATTCAGTTGGTTTAAGCCCACATATTGCTCGAATACATTTTTTTTTGTGCGCGAAATGCTCTATTTTGATCCGTGCTATTACCCCAGATTACAAGTCCATAGCACAGTATTGACTCGACGTATGCATGGTAGGACAGAACAGCCGTTTTTATGTTGGTAACGTTTTTTAAATGTTTAAGGGCTTATGCAAATTTATTTAATCTCGTAGATACATCGTTTACTTGCAATTTCCAGTTAAAATTTTCATCTGTATTTATTCCTAGAAATTTTGTATTTGTTACTGCTTTTATTTTTGGTATGTTGAGATTAATATTATATTTTTTATTATTACATTTATTGAATTGTATATATACAGATTTGTCAAGATTTATTTTTAAATTGTTTATGTCAAGCCATTCAATTAATTTATCTAGTGTTATTTATGTCAGTCTCATGGTCATTAATAGTATTATCTTTTTTATTAGAAGTCACAATTATTGAAATATCATCCGCGAATAATATGCATTTATGATTTGTTATATTAACAATGTCATTTATATATAATATAAATAAAATAGGACCAAGCACACTTCCTTGTGGAACGCCATACCTATTGAGTCTATATTCAGACGAGTACGGTATAAAATCCTTATTTTCATCTATTTTCATAATTAAAGTTTTTGTAGCAGGAGGTCGTGTGAAACTAAGTCGAAAGCTTTAGACAGGTCAAAGAAAAGCCCTGTAGTTAAGTGATTATTATTTAAATTTGATAGGATTATTTTTAGGAGAGAAAAAACGGCCAACGTAGTAGATTTGTCTTTTTGAAATCCGTATTGTTCGTTAATTATAATATTAAATTTGTTGCAGAATTCGATTATTCTTTTGTACATGCACTTTTCATAAATTTTGGACATAATAGGTATCAATGTTATTGGGCGATAATTATTGACGATATGTTTCTCTCCTTTTTATATAGTGGTTTGACAATGGATAACTTTAATGGATCTGGAAAAGTTCCACACGAAAATGATAGGTTTATTAAATGGGTCAAGATTCCTATTATTTCATCGATACATTTTTTTAGAATTTTTGTACTTATGTCATCATAGCCTGCAGAACTAGTATTTTTTAATGACATTATCTTTCTTCTAACTTCGTTTTCCGACATGGGTTTGAGAAACATACTGTTGATGTTATGAGTGTTGTTTAGCAATTTTTTTGTTTTTGTGTGTGTTGTTTCGTGCGTCGAATTAATAAAGTGATTAGGCAGAGGCTATTTCTATTGGGTCCGTCAAAACATTGTTATTAATTATAATTTTTTCTATGTCATTTTTGTCATGTGAGCTACCTATTTCCTTTTTAATAATGTTCCACGTGGCCTTACACTTGTTGTCATTTTTATTTATAAAATTTATGTTGGCAATTTTTTTTGAATTATGAATACATTTCTGTAATAGTTTGGAATATGTCATATATTTAGCTTTATTAACAGCATTTGTTTTCCTGTAATACTTATATCTTAAGAATCGTTTGGTTTTAGAACTTGCTTTGATCCCTTTACTTATCCAATTTTGTTTTTTATTATTATTTATATCTACTTTAACTCGTACTTTTGGAAAGCAAAGATTATAAAATAGGCACAACAAATCATGAAAACTACTGAAAGCTACGCTAGCAGCATCATTTGCCGCATACGCTTCTGACCAATACATTTTTTGTAGACATTCTCTAAATTTCCTAATATTATCTTTGTTATAATCTCTTTTATAAATATAATATATCGCATGCTTTTGTATATCGCGTTTTAAAGGAATCCTTAATAATTGTGCTGTGTCGTGATCAGATAGATAAAGTGGTAGTACTGCTGCAGTTGCATTCAGAATATTACTTAAAATATGATCGATGCAAGATGACTTTCGTGTGAGTACATCAATGTGTATTTTTAAATTGTAATTATAGGATAAGTCTTGTAGTTCTTTAGTGATATTGTCTCTTTTTAATGTATTTATGTTAAAATCACCAGCCAATACTATTTGTGCTCTAGATCGGTATTTCATAGTTAAATCGTGTAAGAGATTATTTAGTGTGCATAGAAACTGGGTCGGATCTGATTGGGGTGTTCTGTAGAGACAGACAGTTATTAATTTAATACACGTTAGTTCAATGCCGCAGACTTCAAACGTATTCTGCGACGCATATTTTTTTGTTAATGACAGTTCATTAAAAAGCAATCCTTTTTTAACTAGGATACAGGTTCCAACTCTTTGCTTTTCTCTGCAGAAATTGGCGGCCATGATGTAACCGGTTAATCTTAAAAACTTCTCACAACCTTTTTTTATAAAAGTTTCCGAAAGACAAATAACATCCGGGTCACTGTTACTCTCCTGTAACTCCTGTATAGTTATTTCTATTAAATCTTGTTTTAACAAAGCACTCGCGATATTTTGATGTAAAATTATAAAATTATATGCAGCAGGAATTTGTTTGTTACGGTCGAAAAAATGTATTATTCTTTTTTATTATAGGAAAATAATAAGGTATCGTTCCTCTATTAAAACGTTCAACTGGTTTTGCGGAGATGTCAGTTTGTTTCTTAAAATAAAAAGGGATTGTTCCTTTTTCGGGTTCATTTAAGATTTTACACATTTTAAAACTTGACTTATTGCTTGCTATACGTTTACTGATTCGCTAGGGTTTAAATATTTGTTTGCATAATCATTACAGTCAATAACATAATTAATTAATTTACAAATTTCCGAACGATTAGTGTTTACAATTCAAAAAATGACAATTTTTATATTTATTACATATATTTCTAATATAATAATTTAATTTATTAACTTTTATATTTATATTTTCAATAACATTTAGCATAATTATCGTATTATTACTAAAGGTGTCTAGTATACATTGTAGCTGTGATAAAACTAGCTGTATATTGTAATCATTTTCCCCTACACAAATTATAAGTTTATCGTCTGACTTTAGCGTCATGTTTTGACAGTTTTTTATTATTTCATAGCTTGGTGCATATGGTTTCGTCTGACCAGTAACTTCATATTTTTCGTATTGAGTCATATGTCTCGAATGTGATATAGCTGCAGCCAGGCCGACGCATTGTTGAGAACCGATGATGTGAATTTTTTTTATAGGGTCGGATTTATGTTGTACTGTGATGGGATAGGAGATCTTGTTCGGTTTTTCTATCGAGGTTTTAAAGTATTTTTTTTGTTCCAGTTTTTTTATTTTTTCCGTAAGACCTGTGATCTCTTTCTCTGCATCCTGAAGTTTTTTTTGCAAGTCGCTGATTTTTTGTTGCAGGCATATTATGATGGTGTTAGTGTTGGGATTAAGGTGTGACTTGACTATCGGCGAAGATGGTACAGAAGATGCGTTATTAATTAATAAGGAGTGTCTTTTATTTTTATTACAAACTCCAAGGCTACCTCCTATTTTTGTAGGAGAATGGCAAAGTGATTTTAAAATTTTATTTTCCGAAGTCAACTTATGTATTTGTCTGTGTAAATCATTATTTTCTAATATCAAATTTTCTAATTCGTTTTGAGTACTTTCAAGTGTACAGGTTAACTGAGATATCGTTACTTTCATTTCAGAGATTGATGTTATGTCTGTTACGGTCCCGTCTACACTCTTAGACAGTTTACTAGGCGTGGTGAATGACTCATCCGATATATTGTAATCGGTAAGTATGTGAGAATCCAGCACGTAAGAAGTGTTCTGGTCCGATAACTGTGAAGATTCAAAACATTGAAATTTATTTGCAATACACATTTTATCTGTTGAGGGCGAAGTACGTTCTGTGAGATTAGGTTTCTTTCCCGTTGTAATGTTATGCATATTGCTATTGATATCTTTTTTGTTTTTAATGCACATTTTACATCGCCACTTCTTTTTTGATGTCTGATCCAATAGGCGATATGTTTTTTTCCGGGTAGTCATCACATTCTAATTCGTACCTGTTTCTGCATATTGAACATAACGCAGTCTTTTTTATGTCAACTATGTTTTTGCATTTGTAGCATGTTACTACTGCCGGCATCTTGTGGTCGCTGTTGGTAGTTTTCGTGTTGATTTTAGATGTCATGCTGCGTAATTACGTTGTTAAATGGTAATTATATTATACACAAAGAATTTCCACTGTTTATCAATAGATGTCGCTGTTATTAATAATGTGTATGATTTTATCTTCAAAATTTGAATTAACGGTTTTATGTGAATAATTATATTAGATTTGTTTAAATATGATTTGTTAAGTTCATAAATTGATAAATTTTAATGTTCGATTGTTACTAGAATAAAACTTAACTTACAACACCCTCCAATGAATGTATAATTGTGTTTTTTAATTGTTTTGCACTTGGTTTCACACTTCACTTTTAATCGTTTTTATTTTTATTAAATATAGGTTTTTTTTCACAGATAACAGTATAGTGTTTATATTACCACCAATTATTCACTACTATTACACAAATAAGGCTATTATCACTTTAAAACTATTTTTTTTACTATTTTTATGCACGAGCTCGATGTTTACCGTGCCATCTACCGGCATGTCTCTTTGTGAGTTCTCATGATGTTTCTCATGTCATTTTTACTGGAAACGAGGCATTCCATCTTAGTCCTCACGGGTGACAACGCATCTGTATTTTGATTCGTAATCGAGGACAGATGTAGATGTCTATGAGGATGTCAAAAATTCTGCATCCGCAATAACCCTGGCATAAATGTATACTAAGGTTGGTGAGGGTTCCGCATACGCATCCTCATAATGCGTATGATCCGCAATTTTTACATATCCTCATCCCCATAACATAAAGTCAATATATCCTCATGGCATCCGCATCCTCTAAGATTAAGAGGATGTTGTTTTACGCGCACATTGCAACTCTGGGTCGACCCCGGTAACCCAGCCCTTGGATAATCCCCCGTAATCCGACATGCCTTTAACATGTACATTCTTTGTACAGCTTGCAATTAGTTCGCGCCACCACGAATCTGGCTTGACGCGTATTGTCTCAGTTTAAACGTCACTATGGTAGCAGCCCAGCGGGCATTCATTATTTACTGTTTCATCACGCCATCACACAGCTTTTTTATTGTCGTATTTACAAGGTACCTACTCTTCAAAAAGTCCCGGACTACCAGGGGGCTGTAGCAGCAGTACAGTATAGTTCGACAAATTTAATACGACACCGCTTTTCAAAACGTTTGTCAGATTACCGCGGGTAAACTGTACATGTATTTTTTTAAAAGCATAGCATTTAAAACATTTCATCTTTAGTTAAGTCCAAATTGTCTTTTATACCCCATAACAAACACAAGCCTGTGTATTTCGGTCTATGTAAAAGTAAAGTTACAGCCTATATACGTCCCACTGCTGGGCACAGACCTCCCCTCATTTCTGAGAGGGTTTTAGGGCAAGGAAGTGTCCGCCGCGCTGCCCCAATGCGTGTTGGCGAACTTCAAATGTCTTCGAAATATTTTTTTTCTTATTCCTCAGACATGCCGGTTTCCTCACGATGTTTTCCTTCACCGCCGAGCACGTGATATATCAGCACTTAAAATTGCAATTAACAATTTCATTGGTGCCGGCGGGGATCGAACCCGGGTTTCTCGCGTTCTGTTATATTTACAGCGAGCGCTAACCATCTGAGCTACCACGGCTACCGCTTCGGTCTATGTGGCTGTCATTAATTATTATATCAATACTTTTAAGTTCATTAGGTTCTACATAACTTCAAAAAGTTTATTATTGAAGTGTTGATATAATGGAAAATCTATTAAGTTAAAAAAAGTTTGTGTTAAATATACAAATATTTTTATGCAACTATACAAATGTTAATTGAATTGAATAATTTTTAGGGACAAGAAAATAAAATAATTATACAAAAACAATTTTATTACTACAATATTATAATTACAGGTGTTCTTACATTATTAAACTATAATATTTTAATATCTTATAAACAAAATCATACTCTTTTAATTTTAATTCCAAATTAAGCAATTACTTTGTCCATGAAACTTTAGGAATGTCAAAGTGTTCTGTTAAACTGTCCAAGTGTTGATTGAACTTCTCAACTCTTTGTTTGTGTGTCATTTCAGCTTTTTGTTGGATTCTTTGTTTTTGCTAAAAAATAAAAATATTTAAAAATGTAAAAATGGCATTTTAGAAAGCATATACAGCAACATACAAACATCATGAAGCTTAGACATACATAGTTGTTTAGTGGATATTCTTACACCGCCAAGCCACCATGTAATGGCACACGTCCAGAGGATGCCAAGAGTCAATAGAGAGAAACAACAGGAGAGTAGTGGCAGCATCATCATGATAACATCACATAATTATAAAAAAACTGCAGTTAAACTTGCCAAGCATGCCAACTGTGGCAAGTTCCGCCCCTATGAGACAATCTATGGGGAGGACTATATTCAGCGGTGGAACTTTAGGTACAGGCTACAATAATGATGATATTGTTGTTTTAAACAGTTGATAATTGTAACTTGTGTGTATTATGTTTTAAATCAAAAAAATGTTACGTAATAATTTAATAAAGACAGCATCATATTATATTACTCCATTAATTCTTTAATACTTTGAACACGAAAAATCTGAAGAACGGTTAACCCTGTAATGCCATGCCTGGAACTTACCGCTATGTTCGATCTCAAAACGCTTGACAAACATTTTTTTACAAATTAATAGCTCATTCATAGATATAAGATATAAGGAGACATGCCCAGTAGTTGAAAAAGGATCAGAACTCGGTGTCTCCAGTTGGCCTCTACCACGCACCAACTACTACTACACATGCAGATCAGTAAAAGCAATAGATGCACAGTCGCGCACATACTCGCATTTTATAAATCAGAACGTACTACACAATCAATTATAAACAATATCTCTGAAAGCACAGCATGCATTTACCATTCACCATACTACTTACTCACACAAAAATATCGGTCACTATCGTGCTGTAAAAAAGCCATTTAGTTTACATATGCGTTAGTGATTGACTAAATTGGAAAGTTAACGATTGTTTAATTTATACCAAAATTGTACTTAAATTTTTTTGGACCCTGAATATAAAATAAATAAAATACGATATGTCCAGAGAATAGTATAATAAAGATAATTAATATATAGGTAAAAATGTAATTATTGCGTACCTAAACCTACGAGCACTTACGCGTAACAGTGTTCCTAAAAAGTCTAAACAATAAAAAATCCGGTTATGTTGGTTTAGGCTAACATAGGGGATTGACGTAGTAGGTATTTTGAAACCATGCTATGGTATTTACTCACTGACCTGTAAAGTGAAGGTATTTGTGCAGCACTTGACATTTTGATATTTTTGGGGTGGCATTCTTTGTCAAATAGTGTAATCTTAAATTAATATATTTTTCCATGACTGCTTTTATAAGAAATATAATGTGATTATTCATAGGGGACTGCTCAAATTGGTGAAACTTAAATTAAAAAAAATTAAATTTGACAAAGCCTTTGCCATGAGTTCCTGTTTGACTGTTTTAGATTTAAATGCTAATTTATCATTGGCGAGACTAGCTGTTTTTATGATAATTTTCATTATTTTATAGAAGAGGGGGTAAACAAGCATGCGGCTCACCTGATGTTAAGTGACTACCGCCGCCCATGATCAACCGCAACACCAGGGGAATTGCAGGTGCGTTGCCGGCCCTTTAGAAAGGAGTAAGCTCTTTTCTTGAAGGTCCCCAGGTCGTATCGGTCCGGAAAAATCGCCGGTGGTAAACTATTTCACAGAGAGGTTGTACGCGGAAGAAAACTTTTGAAACATACAGTGGTGGACCGCCAAGCATCCAGATAATGTTTTTTGCATATTGTTATTGTTGTCATTAGCAATTTATTGCTGTACACACTGCAATTGCCAATTTGGGAGTGTTAAATATATTTGTATAAGTTGCCACTTTACCTAGTCAACATTTACATGCTGCATGTATGAGAAGATGGATTTACTTTCACTTACATACTTACAGAAATTACCTTTTCTTAGGGCAGGCCTATGTCCAGTAATAGGCTTTTGATAGGTGGTTCCAATAAAATAGCTGTTAAGGTAATGCTAGAGGTTATTAGCTGAACAGCAGTATAATAGGAGGTAATGACTCATGAGTGACAGTCACTTATGTGTCATCACTTTCTATTATACTACTCATTCTTTCATTTTGTTATTAACCATATTTAAATATTTGCCACATCTGTTTTTATTTATTTTTGAGAACATCATTTATCTGCCAGATATATATTATAAATTTATTTGCTAAAAACGAACTGTCTCTTGTGGAATGGTCAAAAGTAGTTTTTTTTAATAAATACATATACAATAACATATACATGTACAATAACATCACTAGAAATATGCCACATTCAGATATATAATTTAAAAAACTTGTTATGGATTTTTTAAAAATACCTACTAATCTTAATATATATAACTTACTTGTCACATTGTTTGTCTGCGATGGACTCCTAAACTACTTAATAGATTTTAATCAAATTTGCACACTGTGTGCAGCTTGGTCGAAGTTGAGAGATAGGATAGTTTTTTTTCCATTTTAGGGATTTTTAAAGGGCATGACAAATTGTCGTCGATAAGGGCAGAACAACTTCTGCTGGCAAGCTAGTATAATGTTAAAAAAGAATCTGAAAATAATTCTTCTGCTAGAATTCAGACTCAGACTCGAGTTTAAGCTTAAACTCCACAACACAAACACCAAACTAATAACAAAGTTTAGACCTTACAGTTGTGTAATGTCATTGATGTCAGGTGATGCCACCACTTGCGTAGATATATACATGGCCAGCGTGTATGCTAAGATTTGGAGTTGGGATGTTATAATACTCATTATTATTTATTAACATTATGTACATACTTATAAGTTAGAGCCATGATAGCTCAGATGGTTAGCGCTCACTGTAAATTTCACAGTATGAGAGCAACCTGGGTTCAATCCCTGCAGGCACCAATGAAATTGTTAATTGCAAGTTCAAGTGCTGATTTACCATGTGCCAGTGAAGGAAAACATCGTGAGGAAACCTGCATATCTGAGAAATAAGAAAAGAAATATTTCGAAGACATGTGAAATTCGCATTTTCATAAAAAGTTAAGTTTAAAAGTTTGTTTTGCTGATAGAATTTGTCATTAATAAGAGCTTTTAATTTTTTGTTTCTGGTATCCATATTCTTAGTGGTGTTCAATTTGAGAGTGGAAAAGCTGATAGGGATTTGACACTAAAAACTTTAGTCAGATCTAGCAAGAATTAGCATTATTAAATTCTTTTAAATTATAAATAATAGGCATGATTGCCTTGAAAATGTTGTGGAATTATAGGAGTTATCATTTTTGGCAGATTTATATTTCTCATATAATTCTCATTCGAGAGTTTTAAACAAGTTTAAATTAAGTAAAATGTCTTAACTTTCACTCATTAAAAAAAAAGGATTTTGAAGCTTCACATGTCTTTTTAATGTTTTATAATTTTTAGATTTCCAGGTATCACTGCCAATTTTCTGTCATGCCTAGTAGATGTGGAGAATCAACATTTAAAAATGGGATAAACAATTTCAGTAGTGCCATTGTAAAACACTAATTTTACTAAATGAATAAAAGCTTGGGGATAATTTAAATTTAAAAAATGGGATAACCAATTTCAGTAGTGCCAATGGAAAACACAAATTTTACTGAATATACAAAAGTCTGAGGATAAATGAAATTTTATAAACCACTTTATTTTTTCTATTGTAATTTTCGCTTAGCCTCACTTTGCTAAAACATAACATAAACTCTCATAACAGAGGTTAACATGGAAACAGTAGGTTAGGCTGAGACTAATGACTTCCTCACCTATCAATATCCAATGCCTACGTAAAATTTTTATTCGACTATAAGGAAACGATGACCTTGGCTATATACATAATATATTGGCTGGTGTAATATTTAACTCAGCAATTTGAATATAAATGGATATTTTACATATTTATACGACAGCACTTAAGACACAAGACACAGTGATAACACATACAAACATAATGCGTTGGTTCAAATTATACTAACCATTTTTTCCTGCATCTTAAGAAAAGCAAGCTCAGCTTTTGTTTTCGCATCAGTATTTTTTTGTTGGTTTATTTGTTGTTTAACTTCGCTAACGATAGTTTTATCTGTTTCTTTTTTTGATTTCTTCTTTTTTTTCTTTTTAATTCCTGAATTATCCTTAATTTTAAGCTGTGCCTTGTTTACACAAGCGTATTCATCTTCTTCCACCATTTTTGATTTGAAGGCTATTGAAGGCCTAAAGGTACAGATAAATGGAAATATTAAGTTTTTGGATTCAGTATGGCTTAATCTTTTATAATTTTATTACAAATTTTCCTATTTTTCTTGTTCTTGTATTTTACTAGTCAGAGTCAGTAATCTATGATTTTACCATAGAATAAGTAAAGGTATTATTAAGGTATTACCGTTCTCTGTCTACGAATGTACGATTTATTTACAGATTCTCTTATTTATCTATGGTTTGTTTGTTGTCATCACAAGTCACCAGTGTTACCAACATTTAATTTTCGCTCCTGCTGTATAGAATGCTACAATCCCGCCAAAACCCGTTAAGTAGGGATTTTTGATTTATTACTTTTCATATTTTATTTTTCTTATAAAACACATACAATATTTACAAGACGCCACGAATTCTCCCGGACTTTTGTCTTTTCGCACGATTTAATCATTGCATAGAATATCTTGAAGCCACTCATTACGGAATTTTTGTTTATAAATAGGATTTCCAGCAGATTTTCCCATTTTTAATAAAAAATTGCGAGTATTCAACAAAAACTTTATTACAGATCAAACATCCGTATTACATACAAGAGAATTATTTTGAGAATTCAATAGGAGAGAAATAATAATAACAAAAGTGGATTAGACGTTGTACATATGATCTCATAGACAAGGATATGCGAGTATGCGACTCAAACAGTAAAGAGAGAGAATGAAATAAATAGAGTGGTTGATAATTTTCTACATGTAGCGCATCATTTTGGCCGACCAACGACAAAACAGTTTCCAAGCCGTATTTAAAAGAAATACGTCAAATGAAAATTTACTCTCTCAACTTTTTAAAAATAAGAATGTATTTCACATTTTTTTTGTATTTTTAAACTAAAAAATTAATAAAATTATAATTTAATTTTGCCTATTATTTAACATTATTTAAATTATATTATATTTAACATTATTTTTATTTCGAAAACAAATCTAAAAAAACATAAATTTTCTTGTCCCGCTGAACAATCTGTTAGCCGTTAAACACAATTTTTTTCTCGTTGCCAACCTCGCTGACCTGTCAAATCTAGCGGGAAACACCCGTCAAGTTGGCAATACTGGTCACCACTAGTGTGAAGCCCACTTTTCACTATGGGATATAATATAGTTTATATTACATCTCGAGATATAAATTAATATAGGTCCCCGTACTTTTAAATGGAACCGTTTACACTGAAATGTAATTACATCCCAAACTATAAATATTTTTTCGATCGACCGAGCGATATTTTGATATTTTATTTCGCCTCCTGTTCCTCGCACACCCTTCCACGCCTCCGCTATGTCCCCAGATCATCCAATGACTAAAGCCCACTTTCCACTATGGGATATAATTTATATTACATCTCGAGATATAAATTAATATCGCTCACCGTACTTTTAAATGGAACCGTTTACACTGAGATGTAATATATTGTTGCGCGCCTAAGTTGACGTCATGTACCCGGCACTAGCGCCATTTAGTGTCGGAGACCAGAGCGAAGAGGGCTTCCTATAAAATGTCAATCTTGACTTTCAACCAACAGCGCCATCTAGTATCGAACAGAAGAATTAAGCTTTCTAGAAGCCCCACACTCGAACTTTCTGTGCCTGGTCGGTTGGCGTCCGTATTTACTCGAATATGCTGGATGTTTCAGCGTAAAAGTGTATTTGAACCCACACAGTATTGAATTTGACGAGACAAGCGAAGCTTCGGAGCGAAATAAAGTGAATCAGTGTGATTAATTATTAGTGTTTTTTAAATTTAATTGGTGTTCGGTAATAAAAGTGTAAATTTTGGCAATTCAAACGGCAGTTTTTACTGTCACGAACCTCAAGCTCGTAACAATTGGTGTCAGAAGTGGGATCAAGTCATGCCCATTTTACCTAAGGAGGAAACGGAGGGTGTCCGTACCTGAAGTCAACGCCAGCAGGAGAACGACAAGAGAAGATTTGGTGGTGCAACACCGCAGACGTCGGGGAGCCAACTACTAGCCACGGAGGCTGGCCCGTCAACAGCTCCTACACCTGCAGCACCCGACTCAGGTGCTCTCATGATGATGCTGCAGGAACAGGCCCGTTGGTTGAAAGAGCAGCAGGAGAAACAGGCTCGCAGACAAGACGAACAGGCTCGCCGATAGGAGGAACAGGTCCGTCGGTTGGAAGAGCAGCTGCGGGGCGGACAAGAGGAACAGGTCCGTCGTTTGGAAGAGCAGCTGCGGGGTGGACAAGAGGAACAGGCCCGTCGGTTGGAAGAGCAGATGCTCCTCATGAAGGACCTTCACGCTACCTTCGGGAAGGAGATAAAGGAGGTGAAGAATAGTATTGCTCATCATGACAACCGCCTGTCGGAAGCTGAAACCAAGTGAACAATCGGGTTGACAACGTGATGGCTGACGTGAAGAAAACACTAGACGATCTCAAACTGGGGGATGGAATTACAGCTCCCGTAGTAGCTACAACACCTTCGCTACGTGGTTCAAGGTTCTACGGGACTTCTTCCTGGTCGGCCTACAAAATCCAGTTCGAGGCCGTCATGGAGGCGAACGGCTGGAATAAAAGCCAGGCCATGACTGCACTCACCCTAGGCTTGCGCGACCAAGCTTTAACTGTGTTGGAAGCTCTCGGTAAGAAAGTGACCTACGAGCAGCTCCTTGAGGCGTTGGAGGTGAGATATGGCAACGCTCACCTGGAACACGTCTTTCGCGCGCAGCTGAAAGATCGCGTGCAACGCAGCAACGAAAACCTTCAGCAGTGGGCCCTTGAGGTGGAGAAGATTGTTAGAAAAGCATACTAGTCTGTACCTGCGCTCATTGAAGGGAACCTGGTGCAGACATTCATCGACGGCATCCGCGATCTTGAGGTCAGAGCTGCTGTGAGGCTTGGGCACCACGAGACGCTTAATGACGCCTTGGCCCATGCACTGGAAGTGGAAGCCGTGCGGCACGATCTTCGCTCTCATCGCGTCAGGGAGGTTTCAGCAGCTAGGGTTTGCGACCGCAATAAAGGAAACAGCCCTAGGTGCTATGGCTGTGGGGAAAGGGGCCATCTTCGATCCAGCTGCCCTAAGCGAACCGTATAAAGGGAAGGTGAATGATATTAGGAGGGTGGTGCGGCTAACAGCCCCGCCCAACAACGAAACGAAACGAGTAAAAGCCAGAACTGCGGGGCGGGTGCTGGCTGATGTTAAAAGAGCCCCAAGGATCTCGATCTCACAAACCCATGATGGGAACAGCCTAATCATCAAGGGCGAGATCAACGGAATGCCGTGTAAACTGACTATAGACACTGGAGCCTCTCGCACGGGGTTTAGTTCCCAACTTATAAGACAGTTCCTTGGGGACTCCGCATACAACTGAGAACGCAATAATTTGGTAACAGCTACCGGTCAGCGTATACCCGTCCGTGGAGAAAAGGAGATGGAGTTGAAGCTAGAAAACATGATCTACCTGCATAATGTCATCGTGGCTGATATAATGGACCATTGCATCCTGGGCCTAGACTTTATGAGGAATAATTGTTATGAGATCGACGTTAAGCAAGGTTGTTTGAAATGTGGACAGGAGGAACTTTTTATGGAAGGTGCGTTACCAGGGAACGTGTACAGCATTAAGAAGATTGTTCTTCCGCCGAGATCGAAAACAATTGTGCCGGTTAGTCTTCCTCGGAACCCTGGGCAAGCTCACCGTTGTGTACTCGTGGAAAGGGTAAACAATGACCTTCCATGGAAAGTAGCTCGAACCTTGGTCAGAACCACTGACATCTCAGGAGTACGTGTGCCTTTGTGACCAGGAACATATTATAGAAAAAGGCACACTGGTTGGTACTTGTGAGGAAGTGGATTGGTTACGTCGGTGCCAATATCTATCGAGTGGGACCCCCAACAAGGATTCAGAAACGAGAGTGACCACACTTTTGGAAGACTGTCGCAGCGTTCTCTCCCCGAACAAATTGGTCAAGACGAAGAAGTTGTTACTCAAGTACGCCGATGTATTCTCATCAAAGGATGCTGACATAGGAAAGACTGGCTTAGTTCAACACAAAATAAACACAGGTGAAGAATTGCCTATCCGTCAGCGGCCAAGAAGATTGCCGGTAGCACGTGAAAAGGAAGTGAAAACCATGATTGAGGGAATGGTGAAGGATGGTGTTATTGAACCTTGATCTAGTCCATGGTGTTCACCCGTGGTGCTGGTATAGAAGAAGGACGGCAGCATGCGGTTCTGTGTTGATTAACGCCGTCTGAAGGACGTTACAAAGAAGGACAACTATCCCTTGCCAAGAATTGATGACATGCTGGACATGCTTACAGGACTAAAGTGGTTTAACACGCTGGATCTAAAAAGTGGCTACTGGCAAGTTGAAATTGACACTAAGGACAAGGAGAAAACTGCGTTCTCGACGGGAAAGGGTCTGTGGCAATTTAAAGTAATGCCGTTTGGATTGTGCAATGCTCCAGCAACGTTTGAAAGGCTGATGGAGCTTGTTGCTAATAAGCCGGGCTAATTGGCGATGCCTGTCCGGTCTACTTGGATGACATCATCATCGTGGGTCGTACGTTTGAGGAACACCTTCAAAACCTGGAACGCGTGCTCATGAAGATTCAGAGTGCCAATCTCAAGTTGAGTCCGAAGAAATGTTCACTATTCAAATGGCAAGTCAACTTTTTGGGGTATGTAGTGTCGGAAGAAGGTACCCGCATGGATCCGGAGAAAATCGCCGCTGTCAAGGATTGGCCGGTTCCAAAACACAAGACGCAAGTTAGAGCATTTTTGGGTTTGGTACCCCTATTACCGGCGATTTGTGAAGAACTTTGCAGATATAGCCAAACCTCTGCATAAGCTAACCGAGGAGAAGCGACCTTTCTGCTGGGATGAAAGTTGCAATATCACATTCCTGGAGCTCAAGGACCGTATGTTCAAAACACCTATTTTGGGATACCCTGATGCAAGCAAAGAATATATAGTTGACACAGACACAAATGATATAGGACTTGGCGATGTGTTGTCTCAGCGGAATGGTGACCAAGAGGTCATGATAGCGTACTTCAGCAAGTCGTTGTCAAAACCGGAAAGGAACTATTGTGTCACAAGACGCCAATTGCTAGCTGTGGTAAAGTCGTTGCAGCATTTTAGCAAATATCTTCTGGGGTGAAAATTTTACTTAAGAACTGACCATGCTGCACTAAAATGGCTATTGCAGTTTAAAAATCCAGAAGGACAAGTTGCGAGGTGGATTGAACTACTGCAGGAATACGACTTTGAGATCGAACATCGCAGCGGGAAATCTCATGGCAACGCAGATGCATTGTCAAGAAGACCTTGTTCTAAAGATTGCAAACATTTTACTAGGCAAGAGAGTAAGGAAGTGGTATCCGTGAGGATGCTCAGGACGGACACCCTCAGCAACGAGTGGAAGGACAGCTTACAACATGCACAGCAGGAAGATCCGGACATCAAGCCAATTCTGGAATGGATGAAGGCCAGTGCTCCCAAGCCCAAGTGGAGCGACGTCTCAGCGATGAGTTCGACCACTAAAAGCTATTGGGCCCAATGGGACAGCTTGCTGCTTCAGGATGGAGTTCTGTGCCGTAAATGGGAAAATGTTTGGGAAGACAGCTGTCATTTGCAAATGGTTGTCCCTAAAGCTAAAGTACCGGATGTTCTAGAGTTGTACCATAATGATTGTTCAGGAGGCCATCTGGGAGTTAAACGAACTCTACTGAAGATCCAAGAACGGTTTTACTGGGTCCACTGTCGAAACGATGTCGAGGACTGGTGTCGCAAATGTACAAGTTGTGCGGCTGTGAGGGGACCTTAGACATGTAGTAGAGGAGCATCGAAATTGTACAATGTTGGTGCACCGTGGGATAGGACAGCCTTTGACATTGCGGAGCCGTTACAGAAAGGCGCAAGAGGGACTCCTAAAATCGTCCATGTGGATCGCCTGGCGCGTTGTTATGGGGCCTATAATGCTCGGGACGAGCATGTCTTAGGAGGGGGCAGTGTTACGCGCCTAAGTTGACGTCATGTACCCGGCACTAGCGCCATCTAGTAGTAGTTAGGTTGTACCAGTTCTGGCGCACTGAGTCAGTGCTACTATACTAGTAGTTAGGTTGTACCAGCTCTGGCGCACTGAGTCAGAAGTGGTACGAGTACGACGTTCGTCGACTCCCGATCCTAAAAAAAAAAAAAAAAAAAAAAAAAAAAGGTTTTGGCATGCTCTGATCACGAATCTGCGGTCCATTTTTGCGTAGGATGCCCAGTTCCGGAGATGTGCAGATCAATTAACTCTTATCTAATTGATATCCGGTGTAGCCTCAACCGTCTTTATCTACTTATCTATTGTTGATTGACTACCGTCATTATCTATTATTCGTCAGCGTGTGGGTCGGCTTATGCTATTGTATTATACTCCTTTGTTCCTATCTACAACACTAATCTGAATCATCAATAAAACACATTACCTAATTTTGTTAAAAATTTTATTTATAAAATACAAAATCTTATTACTTATTATCTATAAAATAGGAGCGAAACATCTTATCCACTAACATATCGTTGTACAATGTGTTCTCTGTAAATATACTCGTAAAACTATGCATTGAACATCCCTGAAACTTATATAGCAAATACATTAAGCAATATTCGCCACAAACTGAAGTCCTATCAACGTTCCAGTTCCATCTTTTACAATTTCGTACAGGTGCCCGTCCATATGAATCAAAATATTCACCGACGACATTCGTATCGATATATAAAGCTACCCAATGTGACCCTGGTTTATCATCTGTACCCAAATTGCATATTACCTAGTCAGGTCATAAATTCTATCACATGTTTAATATAAAATAATTGAAACGAGTTTATTCATTATGTAACCATTTATATACCAAAATGAACTTAACAAAACATAGATTCTTATGACACTATAGTTTATTCAAAATGACCTCCGTAATTTTGAATACAGGCCTTCAAACTGCGCGGCCAGTCGTCTATCGCAGCCCGAACGAGGTCCATGTCATATCGGCGGCTGCCTTAATCAAGGATGTCTTGAGTGACTCCAAATTGGGATGAGGCTTTGAGCACGCCTTTTCCTCCAAGTGTTGCCGTATCTTGTAATCTAACGGATTCAAATCTGGACTGGTCTTTGTGTCGGATGAAGTCGATTTCACGCGCCGCCAGCCAGTCTTTTTTTTGTTTTTAAAGAACGTTACCTCCACACTAGGTTTTTCTCCTGTATCGTGGGGGCAGTTTACAAACACAAATTTCACAAGGACAAACATCCAAACTCGGAACAATTACTTGTAGGTCGTACAAATACTTGTTCCGTGCGGGATTCGAACCCGCGACCCCCAAGCGCAGCCACTCATTGCTAAGCCACTACGCCACGGAGCTGTCAAAAGTCTTGTGTGCTCTTCGCTCTATGAGCTGACGCCGAATCTTGTTGGAATACCCAGTGCCTGTTATTGAACATTGTATGAGAAACAGGTTACACAAGGTTAGTCAGGACTGTATTTTGATACACAACTGCATTCGTTTTTAAACCTTTCTCACAAAAATGTACCTCTGTTAAGCCCCAATAAGAAACTCCCAACCATACCATGAGCGAGGATGGAAAATGACCCCGTTGGACACGCGGAATACTGTTGCTCGCTTCTTCACTACTGTGTGCGTACACCTTATCATTTTGTTTGTTGTAGCTCTCTTCTACGGTAAAAATTTTTTCATCCGAAAAAAGAATTTCCCGATATTTTTTTCCCGCGTACCGCTTCAACAAAGCGCGGCATCTCTTCAGTCTCAGATCCATTAGACGAGCATTCAAACGATGTCCTGTTTTTCTTCGATATGCCCGAAGCCCTAAGTCTTCATTTAACGCCGTGGTTCTGCTTAACCCCATCTGAAGGGCCAACAGTTTCTGCTTACGTTTGGGATTTCTTTGAATTCGCACCTTTACAGCTTTTATCACTGCTGGAGTCCTAACAAATCGAGGGCGACCACTTCTTGACCTGTCATCTACACTAGAGTCTTCATTGTATCGTTTGATGGTACGATAAACGAATCTTTTGGTTATATTCAAATTTTTCAGTATATCAAAAAATTTAATTGGCGCGTAATCGGAACTGCAACACGGTCTTTTTTGAGCGTCCACTCCATATGTAAAAATGAGTAAAATTCTAAAAAGTATACAGTTTTATTTTCATGAACAATTCGAATTCAATAAACTTTTTTGTGGCCAGCATTCTAAAATAAAAGTTTTTACTGTGTGACAATACTTATGACCTGACTAGGTATATACGTTGGTACGTGGGTGTACATGGGCAGTCTGTTAGCAGCATAAACATTATTTTCTAGACTGGGGTGAATCTTTTTCAGATGTTGTACATCTAGTGTATCCATGATATTACTGCTATTAGTAGATTACTACAGTACAATCTACTCAATGACTAACATAGGAATGATCAATTATGTGATTTCTAAATATTAAAATGCATTTTTTCTGTTATAAAAAACGTATTTGAGTCATCAATACACTGAATAAGACGCAACACGAAGAATGTGAGATAAGGTTGTTGACGCATAAAGTTATTATCAATTCTACTGTAGAAATTCTTTAGATTAGAATTATTACTTACTGGTACTATATAAGACCAAGCAACTGCAGTCATGGAGTTAGTGTATGATCGTTTGACCGCAGTGTATCTATCAATAATACATTTGTGTTACTTCAACGCATCAAAGGCCATAGATGTAAGTGTTTAATCTATTGACAAACTTACTTTTCTTTCTGTTACTTTTTAACGTGTGTATGATTTTGAACGACAGGCCTGTTGGTCTAGTGGTTAGTGACCCTGACTGTTATGCCCTGACTCAGATGGTTAGCGCAAGCTGTAAATTTTACAGTACGTAACGCGGGTTCGATCCCCGCCGACACCAATTAAATTGTTAATTGCAATTTTAAGTGTTTATTCTATTGACACACTTACTTTTCTTTCTGTTATTTTCTTACGTGTGTATGATTTAGTGTTAACAAATTATATTTAAATATTGTGTGTGTATATGATTAAGCCGTGGTAGCTCAGATGGTTAGCGCAAGCTGTAAATTTTACAGTACGTAACGCGGGTTCGATCCCCGCCGACACCAATTAAATTGTTGATTGCAAATTTAAGTGTTTATTCTATTGACACACTTACTTTTCTTTCTGTTATTTTCTTACGTGTGTATGATTTAGTGTTAACAAATTATATTTAAATATTGTGTGTGTGTATGATTAAGCCGTGGTAGCTCAGATGGTTAGCGCAAGCTGTAAATTTCACAGTACGCGACCCAGGTTCGAACCCCGCCGACACCACTTAAATTGTTAATTGCAATTTTAAGTGCTGATTTACCACGTGCTCGGCGGTGAAGGAAAACATCGTGAGGAAACCTGCATGTCTGAGAAAATTTCGAAGGCATGTGAAGTTCGCCAACACGCATTGAGACCGCGCCGCGGACATTTCCTAGCCATAAATACAAAGACAATAGCAGAAAGTAAAAAGTTAAAAAATACTTTTTTAACAATGAGAGTTATTAGTTGATCATTAGTGAATGTGATTCTGTTTTCTTAAATTACAGGAAGAAAAGAGCAGAAGGAAGAAATGTGATGATGGGAAGTAATGAAGAATGAATTGTTATGTGAAGTTTGTTGGAACAAACATATTTTAGTCACGTGTAGATACATGTGTAGATACATCATCGACATGGACGGATTTTACATTACATATCCTCATAAACATTTTCAATGTAGAGAAATGGCTATTCTAGACGTAAAACTATCTAATAAAAATGATTCGTTTATCGATCATTATTTGTTTCGGCCAAGTTATCCTTTCAATTATTTGTCGCCAAAAGACAAAAAAACTGTTCGTTATTGTGAAATACACGTGCACGGCATTCCATATTTTGATGTGACCGAAGAATTAAAATGTGCCTACAAACAAGAGAACATCATTCCCATACTAAATTGGTATATTAGAAATTTGTGCAAAGACGAAGTGATCGCATACAAAGGTGGTTCAACAGAAAAACAATTTTTAAAAATGTTGACGACGAATGATAGAATTTTTAATATTGAAGAATACAAATGTCCAAAATACAATGATTTGGTAAATGTCATAAATTTAAACAAACGTTATGTGTGTAATAATCATATATTTGCAAAAAATAAACACAAAATTTTACATTGTTCTTGTGACGAAGTGTGGGTTTTTTACAAGTGGTTATTACTTGAAAATAAAATTTTAAATTAATCATAAATTTTGTTTGATTTCCCAAAAACATTAGTTATAGTATACTATATAATACAAAATTGGTTCAACAGAAAAACAATTTTTAAAAATGTTGACGACGAATGATAGAATTTTTAATATTGAAGAATACAAATGTCCAAAATACAATGATTTGGTAAATGTCATAAATTTAAACAAACGTTATGTGCGTAATAATCATATATTTGCAAAAAATAATCACAAAATTTTACATTGTTCTTGTGACGAAGTGTGGGTTTCCTACAAGTGGTTATTGCTTGAAAATAAAATTTTAAATTAATCATAAATTTTGTTTGATTTCCAAAAAAAATTGTCATACTATACTATATAATACAAAGGTGGTTCAACAGAAAAACAATTTTTAAAAATGTTGACGACGAATGATAGAATTTTTAATATTGAAGAATACAAATGTCCAAAATACAATGATTTGGTAAATGTCATAAATTTAAACAAACGTTATGTGTGTAATAATCATATATTTGCAAAAAATAAACACAAAATTTTACATTGTTCTTGTGACGAAGTGTGGGTTTTTTACAAGTGGTTATTACTTGAAAATAAAATTTTAAATTAATCATAAATTTTGTTTGATTTCCCAAAAACATTAGTTATAGTATACTATATAATACAAAATTGGTTCAACAGAAAAACAATTTTTAAAAATGTTGACGACGAATGATAGAATTTTTAATATTGAAGAATACAAATGTCCAAAATACAATGATTTGGTAAATGTCATAAATTTAAACAAACGTTATGTGCGTAATAATCATATATTTGCAAAAAATAATCACAAAATTTTACATTGTTCTTGTGACGAAGTGTGGGTTTCCTACAAGTGGTTATTGCTTGAAAATAAAATTTTAAATTAATCATAAATTTTGTTTGATTTCCAAAAAAAATTGTCATACTATACTATATAATACAAAGGTGGTTCAACAGAAAAACAATTTTTAAAAATGTTGACGACGAATGATAGAATTTTTAATATTGAAGAATACAAATGTCCAAAATACAATGATTTGGTAAATGTCATAAATTTAAACAAACGTTATGTGTGTAATAATCATATATTTGCAAAAAATAATCACAAAATTTTACATTGTTCTTGTGACGAATTGTGGGTTTTTTACAAGTGGTTATTACTTGAAAATAAAAATTTTAATTAATCATAAATTTTGTTTGATTTCCCAAAAACATTAGTTATAGTATACTATATAATATAAAATTGGTTCAACAGAAAAACAATTTTTAAAAATGTTGACGACGATTGATAGAATTTTTAATATTGAAGAATACAAATGTCCAAAATACAATGATTTGGTAAATGTCAAAAATTTAAACAAACGTTATGTGTGTAATAATCATATATTTGCAAAAAATAATCACAAAATTTTACATTGTTCTTGTGACGAAGTGTGGGTTTCTTTACAAGTGGTTATTACTTGAAAATAAAATTTTAAATAAATCATAAATTTTGTTTGATTTCCCAATAACATTAGTTATAGTATACTACATATATAATACAAAATTGCTTCAACAGAAAAACAATTTTTAAAAATGTTGACGACGAATGATAGAATTTTTAATATTGAAGAATACAAATGTCCAAAATACAATGATTTGGTAAATGTCATAAATTTAAACAAACGTTATGTGTGTAATAATCATATATTTGCAAAAAATAATCACAAAATTTTACACTGTTCTTGTGACGAAGTGTGGGTTTTTTACAAGTGGTTATTGCTTGAAAATAAAATTTTAAATTAATCATAAAAACATCTGTTGAACCAATTTTGTATTAAATAGTATACTATAACTAATGTTTTTGGGAAATCAAACAAAATTTATGATTAATTTAAAATTTTATTTTCAAGTAATAACCACTTGTAAAGAAACCCACACTTCGTCACAAGAACAATGTAAAATTTTGTGATTATTTTTTGCAAATATATGATTATTACACACATAACGTTTGTTTAAATTTTTGACATTTACCAAATCATTGTATTTTGGACATTTGTATTCTTCAATATTAAAAATTCTATCATTCGTCGTCAACATTATTAAAAATTGTTTTTCTGTTGAACCAATTTTGTATTATATAGTATACTATAACTAATGTTTTTGGGAAATCAAACAAAATTTATGATTAATTAAAAATTTTATTTTCAAGTAATAACCACTTGTAAAAAACCTACAATTCGTCACAAGAACAATGTAAAATTTTGTGATTATTTTTTGCAAATATATGATTATTACACACATAACGTTTGTTTAAATTTATGACATTTACCAAATCATTGTATTTTGGACATTTGTATTCTTCAATATTAAAAATTCTTTCATTCGTCGTCAACATTTTTAAAAATTGTTTTTTTGTTGAACCAATTTTGTATTATATAGTATACTAAACTAATGTTTTTGGGAAATCAAAGAAAATTTATGATTAATTTAAAATTTTATTTTCAAGCAATAAACACTTGTAAAGAAACCCACACTTCATCACAAGAACAATGTAAAATTTTGTGATTATTTTTTGCAAATATATGATTATTACACACATAACGTTTGTTTAAATTTATGACATTTACCAAATCATTGTATTTTGGACATTTGTATTCTTCAATATTTAAAATTCTATCTATAACTAATGTTTTTGGGAAATCAAACAAAATTTATGATTAATTAAAAATTTTATTTTCAAGTAATAACCACTTGTAAAAAACCCACACTTCGTCACAAGAACAATGTAAAATTTTGTGTTTATTTTTTGCAAATATATGATTATTACACACATAATGTTTGTTTAAATTTATGACATTTACCAAATCATTGTATTTTGGACATTTGTATTCTTCAATATTAAAAATTCTATCATTCGTCGTCAACATTTTTAAAAATTGTTTTTCTGTTGAACCACCTTTGTATGCGATCACTTCGTCTTTGCACAAATTTCTAATATACCAATTTAGTATGGGAATGATGTTCTCTTGTTTGTAGGCACATTTTAATTCTTCGGTTACATCAAAATATGGAATGCCGTGCTCGTGTATTTCACAATAACGAACAGTTTTTTTGTCTTTTGGCGACAAATAATTGAAAGGATAACTTGGCCGAAACAAATAATGATCGATAAACGAATCATTTTTATTAGATAGTTTTACGTCTAGAATAGCCATTTCTCTACATTGAAAATATGAGGATATGTAATGTAAAATCCGTCCATGTCGATGATGTATCTACACATGTATCTACACGTGACTAAAATGTGTTTGTTCCAACAAACTTCACATAACAATTCATTCTTCATTACTTCCCATCATCACATTTCTTCCTTCTGCTCTTTTCTTCCTGTAATTTAAGAAAACAGAATCACATTCACTAATGATCAACTAATGACTCTCATTGTTAAAAAAGTATTTTTTAACTTTTTACTTTCTGCTATTGTCTTTGTATTTATGGCTAGGAAATGTCCGCGGCGCGGTCTCAATGCGTGTTGGCGAACTTCACATGCCTTCGAAATTTTCTCAGACATGCAGGTTTCCTCACGATGTTTTCCTTCACCGCCGAGCACGTGGTAAATCAGCACTTAAAATTGCAATTAACAATTTAAGTGGTGTCGGCGGGGTTCGAACCTGGGTCGCGTACTGTGAAATTTACAGCTTGCGCTAACCATCTGAGCTACCACGGCTTAATCATACACACACACAATATTTAAATATAATTTGTTAACACTAAATCATACACACGTAAGAAAATAACAGAAAGAAAAGTAAGTGTGTCAATAGAATAAACACTTAAATTTGCAATCAACAATTTAATTGGTGTCGGCGGGGATCGAACCCGCGTTACGTACTGTAAAATTTACAGCTTGCGCTAACCATCTGAGCTACCACGGCTTAATCATATACACACACAATATTTAAATATAATTTGTTAACACTAAATCATACACACGTAAGAAAATAACAGAAAGAAAAGTAAGTGTGTCAATAGAATAAACACTTAAAATTGCAATTAACAATTTAATTGGTGTCGGCGGGGATCGAACCCGCGTTACGTACTGTAAAATTTACAGCTTGCGCTAACCCTCTGAGCTACCACGGCTTAATCATATACACACACAAAATATTTAAATATAATTTGTTAACACTAAATAATAATAATAATAATAATATTCCACAACTATCACACAACGCCATCTAGTCCCAAGCTAAGCAGAGCTTGTGTTATGGGTACTAGACAACTGATAAACGTACTTATATATTTCTAAATACATAAATATTATAGATAAATTACACCCAGACACAGAACAAATGATCGTGCTCATCACACAAACATTTGTCCTGGGTGGGAATCGAACGCACGACCTCCGGCATAACAGTCAGGGTCACTAACCACTAGACCAACAGGCCTGTCGTTCAAAATCATACACACGTAAAAAAATAACAGAAAGAAAAGTAAGTTTGTCAATAGATTAAACACTTACATCTATGGCCTTTGATCCGTTGAAGTAACACAAATGTATTATTGATAGATACACTGCGGTCAAACGACCATACACTTACTCCATGACTGCAGTTGCTTGGTCTTATATAGTACCAGTAAGTAATAATTCTAATCTAAAGAATTTCTACAGTAGAATTGATAATAACTTTATGCGTCAACAACCTTATCTCACATTCTTCGTGTTGCGTCTTATTCAGTGTATTGATGACTCAAATACGTTTTGTATAACAGAAAAAATGCATTTTAATATTTAGAAATCACATAATTGATCATTCCTATGTTAGTCATTGAGTAGATTGTACTGTAGTAATCTACTAATAGCAGTAATATCATGGATACAATAGATGTACAACATCTGAAAAAGATTCACCCCAGTCTAGAAAATAATGTTTATGCTGCTAACAGACTGCCCATGTACACCCACGTACCAACGTATATACCTAGTCAGGTCATAAGTATTGTCACACAGTAAAAACTTTTCTTTTAGAATGCTGGCCACAAAAAAGTTTATTGAATTCGAATTGTTCATGAAAATAAAACTGTATACCTTTTAGAATTTTACTCATTTTTACATATGGAGTGGACGCTTAAAAAAGACCGTGTTGCAGTTGCGATTACGCGCCAATTAAATTTTTTGATATACTGAAAAATTTGAATATAACCAAAAGATTCGTTTATCGTACCATCAAACGATACAATGAAGACTCTAGTGTAGATGACAGGTCAAGAAGTGGTCGCCCTCGATTTGTTAGGACTCCAGCAGTGATAAAAGCTGTAAAGGTGCGAATTCAAAGAAAGCCCAAACGTAAGCAGAAACTGTTGGCCCTTCAGATGGGGTTAAGCAGAACCACGGCGTTAAATGAAGACTTAGGGCTTCGGGCATATCGAAGAAAAACAGGACATCGTTTGAATGCTCGTCTAATGGATCTGAGACTGAAGAGATGCCGCGCTTTGTTGAAGCGGTACGCGGGAAAAAAATATCGGGAAATTCTTTTTTCGGATGAAAAAATTTTTACCGTAGAAGAGAGCTACAACAAACAAAATGATAAGGTGTACGCACACAGTAGTGAAGAAGCGAGCAACAGTATTCCGCGTGTCCAACGGGGTCATTTTCCATCCTCGCTCATGGTATGGTTGGGAGTTTCTTATTGGGGCTTAACAGAGGTACATTTTTGTGAGAAAGGTTTAAAAACGAATGCAGTTGTGTATCAAAATACAGTCCTGACTAACCTTGTGTAACCTGTTTCTCATACAATGTTCAATAACAGGCACTGGGTATTCCAACAAGATTCGGCGTCAGCTCATAGAGCGAAGAGCACACAAGACTTTTGACAGCTCCGTGGCGTAGTGGCTTAGCAATGAGTGGCTGCGCTTGGGGGTCGCGGGTTCGAATCCCGCACGGAACAAGTATTTGTACGACCTACAAGTAATTGTTCCGAGTTTGGATGTTTGTCCTTGTGAAATTTGTGTTTGTAAACTGCCCCCACGATACAGGAGAAAAACCTAGTGTGGAGGTAACGTTCTTTAAAAACAAAAAAAAGACTGGCTGGCGGCGCGTGAAATCGACTTCATCCGACACAAAGACCAGTCCAGATTTGAATCCGTTAGATTACAAGATACGGCAACACTTGGAGGAAAAGGCGTGCTCAAAGCCTCATCCTAATTTGGAGTCACTCAAGACATCCTTGATTAAGGCAGCCGCCGATATGACATGGACCTCGTTCAGGCTGCGATAGACGACTGGCCGCGCAGTTTGAAGGCCTGTATTCAAAATTACGGAGGTCATTTTGAATAAACTATAGTGTCATAAGAATCTATGTTTTGTTAAGTTCATTTTGGTATATAAATGGTTACATAATGAATAAACTCGTTTCAATTATTTTATATTAAACATGTGATAGAATTTATGACCTGACTAGGTAATATGCAATTTGGGTACAGATGATAAACCAGGGTCACATTGGGTAGCTTTATATATCGATAAGAATGTCGTCGGTGAATATTTTGATTCATATGGACGGGCACCTGTACGAAATTGTAAAAGATGGAACTGGAATGTTGATAGGACTTCAGTTTGTGGCGAATATTGCTTAATGTATTTGCTATATAAGTTTCAGGGATGTTCAATGCATAGTTTTACGAGTATATTTACAGAGAACACATTGTACAACGATATGTTAGTGGATGAGATGTTTCGCTCCTATTTTATAGATAATAAGTAATAAGATTTTGTATTTTATAAATAAAAATTTTAACAAAATTAGGTAATGTGTTTTATTGATGATTCAGATTAGTGTTGTAGATAGGAACAAAGGAGTATAATACAATAGCATAAGCCGACCCACACGCTGACGAATAATAGATAATGACGGTAGTCAATCAACAATAGATAAGTAGATAAAGACAATGGAGCGCTAATGACGGTTGAGGCGACACCGGATATCAATTAGATAAGAGTTAATTGATCTGCACATCTCCGGAACTGTGCATCCTACGCAAAAATGGACCAATGGCAGATTCGTGATCAGAGCATGCCAAAACCTTTTTTTTTTTTTTTTTTTTAGGATCGGGAGTCGACGAACGTCGTACTCGTACCACTTCTGACTCAGTGCGCCAGAGCTGGTACAACCTAACTACTAGTACAGTAGTACTGACTCAGTGCGCCAGAACTGGTACAACCTAACTACTTCTAGTGTCGGGGACCAGAGCGAGAAGGGCTTCCTAGAAAATGTCAATCTTGACTTTCGACCAAAAGCGCCATCTAGTATCGAACAGAAAAATTAGGCTTTATAGAAGCCCCACACTCGAACTTTCTACGCCTGGTCGGTTGGCGCCCATATTTACTCGAATATTCTGAATGTTTCGGCGTAAAAGTGTATTTAAGCCCGCTGCATGCCGCGATCGGGGCAGTATTGAATTTGGCGAGACAAGTGAAGCTTCGGAGCGAAATAAAGTGAATCAGTGTGATTAATTATTAGTGGTTTTTAAATTTAATTGGTGTTCGATAGTAAAAGTGTAAATTTTGGTAATTCAATCGGCAGTTTTTATTGTCACGAATCTCAAGCTCGTAACAATATATTACATCCCAAACTATAAATATTTTCTCGATCGATCGAGCGATATTTTCATATTATATTTCACCTCCTGTACCCCGCACACCCTTCCGCGCCACCGCTACGTCCTCAGCTCGTCCAATGATGAACGCACACTGGTTAAAAGATATATCTCACAGTGTGAAAGGCAATCGCGGGATATAATTTATGTCTCGGGATATAATATGTATTACATCCCATAGTGAAAAGCCAGCTTGACCGTTTTATAAGCAACGGTGTGACCATCTTTAAAATAAAAAGCCTGGTTAAAAACCTGCCAAAAACTGCCAAAGTCTCTTGAGAAAAATGCCGAAATACTGCCAATTTTATTTGCCATTGTATCTACATTTTTTATTGAATTAAAATTAAACATTGCAGTGAGCATCATATACTTAATTTTTTCATCTTTATACATGGATTTATTAATTCGATTCAACATACATTTCGTTGGTTTGAATACAATGCAATCACCATGCCCAATAATACCTTGTTTAACGTGCACGATAGACGCTATATGATGTTTATAAATCTGTTTCGTGTTTTTGTCTTAATTGGTAAGCATAGCAGTCCCTTTGCGAAATTTGCAATACATATTTATATATTTTAAGTGTCTCTTCTATGACTGATTGAAATATTAACCCTAAACTCGTGTTTATGAATACCTGTTTCAAGATTATCAACTGTACACATAAACTTTTAAAATTGTTTATTGAATGTGATGCAAACACAATACGAGAAGTACAGGGAAATCCCAGTGACTAGAGTCGCCATTTTAGGTATTTTGAGTTGCCATAGTGAAACCTATTTTTAATACCCGAATCAGGCAGTCCAAATACTGCCAAGTTTTATAAAATGTCAACCGATCATGTCAAAGGCTATAATGCCAAAATGGTAGGAACCTACTATATATGGTCATATTGATAAGCAAGTAAGGTAAGCAAGATAATCTACTAAGGAAATATGTTTCTGTTCGCGCCACTTTGCACTATCGCTTAACGCTTATAAGGGATTCGTTAATTATTATCCAATAAGATTACTGCAAAGCCCATTTCCGGTTTCCTATCTACCGCTTTATGCCCAGCATGTGCATTCGTGTGTTAACGGGCTCACACAAGTTGAGAAGACACGCAATCAACCGCACCGCTTATATCTCGCATCATCGCTCCCGCCCTTGTGTAATTGGGATATTGAATTATACAAGCATATAGTAAAAAGTATAGACATTTGCAATAACGCTATATTTCGTGATTATCTGTGAAGTTGATAAGGGTGAAGACAGCCGGCAGCCATCGAGACACGAGGCAGATCAGCGGAAGTCCAGGTGGGTGCACATGCATTCCTTCACGTCCTTCCTATATCCCGAATTTAGGGGATTTGCAGAATCACGAATAAATTAAATTCCATTCACCGCTCGCACCGCGCTCATATTACAGTCCACTATTCTATTTAAATTAATAGCCGCACCGCATAACATTATTTAATACATTTGAACCAGCAGTTTGGTGGTTGAAGGCCAAACGCCAAATCCACCAGTTTCTTTATTCTTAATATATAACATAATATTAAAAAGTTTGGAGAAATAATGAGGGCTAATAACTACCAGATGTCGCTATCTGAAACTGAAGTAAAGTTTTTGTTACACAATGTCGTATAATTGAGAAGTACCGTTTATCAATAAAAGTTTATCGATTTCTAGAGTACTATGCAAATTCATACAATAATGCCTCAGTTATTTGCTCCTTAATATTTTTGACATTTTAACTTTTTAAATTCCTTTTTAATTCAGAAATATCCGTAGTTTCACTTATCTATTTCTAATCTAAATCCATTAAATACTACCTAATATTTAAGAAAAAAACATACTTTTTGCACTAATTTACTTTCTCCACCCACCAAACTCCTAAGTGGTGCCATCCTGGTGGCACCAAAAATCGTGAATACTCTCGTTCAAATAGAACAACTTAATTCAATTTACATTTTATTCTAAATTCATGATGTGTATGAACATGTCTTATGTTGGTGTAAGCCATTTTTTCTGGTTCAAAAAAATCTAACTCTAAAATATCAAGCCTTTGTGTATGAAAATGCCGTTGTTTAATATTATAAGTTTTCTAAATATTCAAAATTCTATCAAAGTTTGAAATCGATACAGATTTGCCACCACAGTGACAGTTTACTGATGCCATTCGTGAAGAAATCAACTGAACAGGAGGTAACAAATTCTTCAAAGGCCTTTTGTTACTGCCTCTCGGCTATTAAACTTTTTTCCTGCCAAGAAGTTATCCAAATTCTAGAAAAAGTAGAAATCTTTAGGTGCAAGGTCGGGTGAGAGTGCAGATCACGGAGAGCATCCAAACCCAGCTCTCTTAACGTGGATACCATCTGGGCAGTATGAAGTCGCGCGTTGTCGTGCAGGAGTAGTGGGACCAAGCGATTGACTAAATCTTGTTGGAGACGTGTAAGCTTTTTTATCGTTGTGTTTAGTTCTTCACAGTACACATCTGCTGTAATGCTCATCTCGTTTGGTAAGAAGCCGTAATGAATCGAACCGGCACTAGACCACCAAACAGTGAGCGTTACTATTCTAGGGGTAAGTTTTCGTTTAGGCCATTGTTTAGATGCTGAATCAGGATCCGACTTGACCGAGACTTGCTGAGCGTTTAAGATTTTCATTATTAGTTCCAAAATTGTATTATGGTTCAAAATTCCTCAGTTTGCGTATGTGTTGAATAGTGCAAGGTACGTTTTAACGCGTACTTGGCGCTGGGGAACATTGAGTTCTGAGGCACCCATTTATCAAGCGTTTTCACCACCTTGCCAACATGACACAAAAGGACCAATATTGTTTCGATACTAACGTCGAAAGCTGCTGTTAATTCAGCCGTACATTGATCTATCATCCGTGATTGATTTATCATCCGTGTCCGCAATCACCTTTAATTCGTCATTGTCAACCAAAGTATTTGGATGACCATGGATTCATGTTTCAAGTTCAAATTTCTAGAACGGATGCAAGCAAACTAATAACAGATGGTTCGTTTGTTTGTAGTGTTCGCTTCGTAAACGTCGTTGATGTTTTGTGCCGCTTAAGCCGCGTTGCTTCTATCTACGACGGTACTCATATTCCATAATTACCCGAATTTTCATTGTATCCATAACGACGCAAAATATTCAAATGCGATAAAAAAACATAACGCTAATCAATAAACAACTGACTAATAATTTCAAAAAAAAAAAAGAATTCCATATTTTTAAAATAAAATTAATTTGAAATTAGAATTCTTTACTAACAAAATTATTTTGATTTGAAATGGCCATTACCGCACAAGAGCAATGTCATAGGTAATAACGTATTACTTAACTAATAATAACTAAAAATGCTAGCAGATGCTGAAGTGTGTAAGTTTCTGGTTTCTGCTGATGTTTTCAGAATGTTTAACAGTTCTGTTTAATTTTTTACCGTTGTGAGTTACTTAAATACATCTTTCTTTATCCTTTTTCAAACATGATATACAAACACTTACTACCATAAAAAATAATTAGGGTTATGCTTCAATTTGGGTCTATATTTATGTTCTCATACTTTTATTTTAGTTGTACTTGCTCCGATATACGTTTATTATTATACTTACACGATGACTTGCAATATTTGGGGGCCTTATTATACTAGTTGACAGGAATTCCCTGCAAGTTAAAATTTATAATACTTAGTTACTAAGTAACGTGGTAAGATTTGTAGGCATGACTGATACCAAGACAATAAACTAGGCTATAGAACGAAACTAAATTGATCCATGATTTTCAGTCTTCAAAAAGCGGCCAAGAGCGTATCGGGCCACGCTCAGTGTAGGGTTCCGTATTTTCCCGTCCGTCACAATAAGTGTTCCCACTTATGAGTTTAAAGGTATCCATTATGTTCGCGCTCCAGCAGCGCTCCGCGCTCCTGCAACTGCTCTCGGTAGTGGGTACTGTTGTTTCCATCCAAGTTCAAAATGATTTTCCTAGAAAATCCTTATAAAGTTCTACTTTTCAGATTTTTTTCATATTTTCTAAACTTATGGTTCAAAAGTTAGAGGGTTCCGAAATTATTGACATTATCAAAAAATGATCTTAGTAAATCCCTATTCATTTTTAAATACCTTTCCAACAATATATCACACGTTAGGGTTGAAATTAAAAAAAAATCACTTCCCACTTTACATATAGGGGGGCTACCCCAATAAAACATTTTTTTCCAATTTTTATTTTACCACTTTGTCGGCGTGATTGATACACATATTGGTACCAAATTTCAGCTTTCTAGTGCTCACGGTCACAGAGATTAAGCGAGGACGGACAGACGGACAGACAGACATGGCGAAACTATAAGGGTTCCTAGTTAACTACGGAACCCTAAAAAGAGTGAAAAAATTATACTAAAATGTGCCAGGAATTGTAATGTTTGAAATTGTACGAAAATGCTAACATTCGAAATTATACCAAAATAATATTAAATTTTTAAGGAGTTTGTACGTTGTACGAAACGTAGACAGAGAAAACAAAATGTTCCAATCTGGTAGTATTTACTGAAAATTTATACTAAAAACCCAAAAATAGACACTAATTTAGGCAGGCAAAGGTCTTATACCATACGGTCTAGACGCACGCACGCACCCACGCAGGCACGCTAGAACACACACACATATATATATATATATATATATATATATATATATATATATATATATATATATATATATATATATATATATATATATATATATATATATTTAGAATCCTTATGACGAATAGTATTAGAAAATGTAATCCTTGTTTGAAGAACTACAACCAATAAGCCAGAAGCGCAGAGTTCATTTCAAATAGCCATTAGTCAGAAATTATATCTGTCGGTACCTGCGCCATTGCACTTTCTTGATATCATTGAAGGGCTTCTGCCGGACCAATGATATGGCTACAGGGAATAGTGATTCCGGACTAGCGTAAAGAGAGTTTTGAAGGGCATGTTGCCGGACCAAAACTGATTAGTGTTGTAGGGTTCAAAGAAACCGGTCCAATACTAATTGCCTGAAGGGTCGATGTAGACCGGATTAGAGGTGATTGTTAACACCTGAAGGTTCAATAATATGGACCGTACCAGAACGTATTGTTGAATGTGTAAAAGTTTATGACTTTTGTCATGATAATCGAACGATGTTTTTCTGTCTACAGATAACTAAGGTTGTGATGGAGCGCGTGCGAGGACGCACGCATGTCAGTATGGCCGTGTCGGTACCTGTGCCATTGCACGTGGAGCAGTGTCTCGGTGGCTAGTCGGAATTACTGTAAACAAAACGTGCACCGCACACCTGCGCATTGCACCCGCAGTGGCGCTCGGGTAGCTACTTGTCTCGATTGTACAAAACGGACAGAGTGGCCGCCGCTAAGATGCGCCCTCCTTTCTGCCAAGGAGGGTCGCGTTCGTATACGGCTTAGAGATCTCTAGTCAGATCGTTAAGCCAGTTCCTAAAAGGTTGGGTTTAGTGGGTAAAAGTCACCACATAACCACGCAGCCGGCTGCGTGGTATGCTATGAGCATTTCCAACCTCCCTCCCCCGCTCTCCGGAGGGTTGCCCATATTTGCTTCGGGCGCAAAAAAAAACGCCGCTAAGGCAGTCATAGTTCTGGCGTGGCACGGTTCACTTGTTGTATCCCGCTGCTAGCTCATCCTGGACTATTCGGATAATTAATTCGTGGAAAAGAATTAATGATAGCTGATAATAATAATAAATTATTATTATCAGCTATTAAATTAGTCTCAGTACAATTTATAGTTGATTACCTGTGATCCGTGTATTTTGTGATTGTAAATTAATTCCATTTAACTACCTTCCTACATATCTATTAATTGAACTCTCGTAAATTTACAGCTTATATGTGTCCCACTGCTGGGCTCAGGTCTCCCTTCATTTCTGAGAGGCTAGGTGAGAGGTGCCGTGTAGTGGCGGTTGATAATATCCACTACCACATATCAACCCGTGGGTGTCGTAAGAGGCGACAGAAGGAGACAGGCAGAAAATGGGCAGCAGGATCTTCCGGATAACAACAACTACACAATAAAAACTGCGGTTGCCAACCCGCTCGCCAAGCGTGGCAACTATGGTAAACATCCCCCCATGAGCGACGACACAAACAAACGGCCCCCAGTCGTCGGCGGCCCCGCTTTTCCTGGCTACGGTGGCGACCATGGTAACGGCGGGGCAGGAGGTGCTAAGAATCTCCGGTGGAGGTTCGGTTGCCACCTACGACGACTCGACCTGGCAAAATATAACGCACGCATCCTAAGAACTGACGAGAAGATACTGCAGCTGGAAGAAGAGGTAGACAAGTTACGCTGGCATATTATAGTATTATCTGCCCCAACCATATGAGCCCCAACGGTTGACAAAAAATGAGATTGACTTCATTATGACGACAGACGCCAACTGTTCAGTGATCGCGAGGGTGAAAACTAGCAGCGATCACCGAATGGCTAGAGAGGCACACTGAACCTAAACGTTAAGTTGGAGAGGTCTCGTCTAATGCAGTCAACACTCCGTGCCCCTCGTGGTCTAGTCCAGAATCCCAAAACCTTTCAGCTCGAGTTACAAAACCGCTTTCAGTGCCTAGATGACTGCAATACAGTGGACGATATAAATGGCAAGCTCGTAGAAACTGTCCATGCGGTCGGAGCTAAGTTTTACAAGACCCGCCGCAGAAGAACACAAAAATAGTTGATAGAATCAGGCGTTACTTTGCGTAAATCCATTATAATAAAGATATTAATAGTTACTTTGCAACCTTCCGCTCAATTAAATGATGTGTCTTACCTAGTTTGAAGAGCACCTCCCGCCCTCCCTCAATTGCGTGCACTAATCCCGTCACCACTAATCCCAGCACCACTGCTCCCAACACCACTACACTAGGAAAGACACACCATCGACGATAATACGACACGTGTTTCGCCTCTACACGAGGCATCTTCAGGTGATGTAGACTCTACGGCGGCTGACCGCAAAGCTTAGCCACTGTACTAAGAATCCACCGAACTATCAATTTCTCATTTAGTGATGTTAATCAAGAGTTCAATCATCATCATCATCATTACAGCCCTTCATAAGTCCACGCCTCCCACAAGGAATGTGCATAGTTCATTTACGCATAGCATAATAGTCAATTTCGTTGACGCAACTGTATTTAAAAGTTCATTTGTGTTATATTTAGGATTTTACAACCCCAATATAAGTTATTTGCCAATTAATCTGCAACAACAGAAGTCACTCTAATGTTACTATAATTTGAATTGCGCGTAAAACTGATTTACTATTATTTTTCCAATATTCACGATGTCAATTTTATTTTACGGCACGTCTATTACCTAATTAAACATTTCTTTACAAAAATGGCACGTTGATATAAGGTTCGCCACCCCTGGTCTAGACCATCAAAAATAAGCATTTATGCATAGATGTTTTACAGCATTAGAAAATCACTAATTTTGGAAAATTGAGAAGTAATACATATTATATTATAGAAATTATTTCTCCGTCATAACATATTCATTAAACGAATGTATATATTTGTTTAATTCATTTGTTTAACAAATTAATTTAAAATATTTTTTAAAATTTCTGTCTGATCTGTAAAATTTTACATCTGCCACAATCTTTTATCACACCACGGATTGTCTGGAAGAGAATGCCGTTAGCAATAAAGTTGAAATATAATAGTAAGCATGGTGTACTGATGACATAACTGATGATTAGTATTTATGTACTTGAAATGGTAAATAAAACGGTAAGCACAGATAACGTGCCATGCAGTTGCCTACACTTAAAGGTTGTTATACAACTACTCGGTGAATATTATGGTTTGCTTTGTTCCTATTATCTGTTGATCTTTACGAATATATTACGAGTGTCTGTCTATCTGGGAACGCAACTGCAATTCCCCAGGTGTTGCAAATGTTCATGGGCGGCGGTCGATACTTTCCATCAGGTGAGCCGCAAGCTCGTTTGCCCTCAATTGTAAAAAAATCTTTACATAAAACAAGTGTAATATATCTACTTCATCAATCTATGGAGATTTAAAGGTGGAATTAGTAAGGAAAATTGTAATTATTTATTATAACCAAGAAAATATAAACCGGCAATCACATAATATCTGTTATAATTTCATTTCTGCAATAATGTTAAGCTCCATGCGATTATAAGGTTAAGTTTATACGATGGAGTAGCGAGGGTGGCAGGTTGAATTGTAGCAAAATATTATAAATAAGTAAGCAATTGTTTGCGACAAAAGAGCGGGAATGAATGGCGTTTCTTGGTGTTATCTCGACGGCGCACGCGCTTTTCCCGCCGACGCGTACGGCCCCGAGATTAGTTCGATTGCGCGCCACGTGGCGCCACGTGCACGTCTACCCTCCAAATAAGATTAACGGATTTGCTCACTACAGATTGCACACGAATAGACAGGAAGTGTAAAGTGAAACGGCGGTAATGAGATCGCTTTGTGGAATCGCGCGGTATGTAATGAGATATACGATGTGAATTTCTCAGATTAGATAATATACCAATACGTTTTTTAAATTCCTCGTAGCTCATCCCATCTTGTCATATGATTAAATGAAAAGTTATAATAATAAGAAAAAGAATACAATACTCACTGATGGCTTGGCAAATACATACATACCTACTTCATTCAACATTTTGCTTCATCTTTATAGAGGGCCTTATTATATTTTTATTATCATTACGTTTTAATCAGTCTATAGGGTGGCTTTATGTACATATATTATGTATATAGACTTCTATCACACAATATTTAATAGTTATTGAACCAAGTTAATAAATGCATTATTAACTTGATTCCATTTTTTGCTCAGTATTTTGCTTGCAGTATTTCGTATTTAGGCTATAATACTAAGAATCGACAACCGATGGGGAAGAAAGGTTCTCGAGTAGTAGGTAGATCCCTCAACTAGATGGATGCAGCTGGTTCAGGAGCGTGTCTTGGGGCATTCCTTGGAGGCCTATTTTCTTCAGCGGACTTGTGAATGGTTGTAGCTATGATGATATGTATGAGATAATAATTCATTACCTACCCTTAATATCTTTAATTCTTATGTCAGAACTTAAAATTATCATCATGATCATTACAGCCCTTCACAAGTCCACTGCTGAACATAGGCAAGGAATGCCACAAAGCACAGTCCTGAGTCACCTGCATCCATCGACTTCCCGCATGCATCTTACCAGGTACCACTATACCTACCGGTACGAGGTACCACTATACTTACAGGTACCACTATACCTACCGGTACGAGGTTGCCACTCGAGAACCATTTTTCTCCATCGGTTGTCCGTTCTTCGAGCTATATGGCCGGCCCATATGTCCGGCCATTATGTCGATTACTTTGATTCTACTGCGGATATCCTCATTTCTTAGTTTATCACGTAGAGTAATCCGAGCATAGTCCTCTCCGTAGCTCGCTGAGCGACGTTGAGGATCTCATACGGCCAGCAGTGACTGAGTTAAAATGTCGTTTATCAAATAAGTTTTTGATTTTTTGATTTGTGTAATGTAAATCCATAAACTGAGATTCCTTTGATCGGAGAAGAAACAGTGAAACTCCGCAGGTACTCTCATTTTTATTACCGTTATAAAATAAATGTACTTACATACTTTTCATCGAATTAAACGGAATACAAGTAGGGAGTTAGTAGAGCCGCTCGAATGTTATTTGTCCATCAGAGTGGTGTTACCGTATAAAAATTATATCACAGAACACGAACATTTTTCTGTACTATTTTTGGAATAGTTTTGAAACGAAACTTGTCCAATAGATCAAGAAAGGTACGTGTTGTTTAGACCATGCAACAAAAATGTTTTATAGGTCCTATAAAACATCTTTGCCATGCAAGTAATTTATTGCTTCAATTTAATTGTATGCAACAGGCAAGAATCTTGATTCGTATAATTTCTATAAAGAAAATTGCATTATTTCTATAAAGAAATGCTACACGAACTCCTTTTTAAGAAAGTCTTTAAACGATGGCGAAAATCCATAGAGGTGGTTATATAGGTCTTTGCGAAAACCGCGTCAGAATCTAGACGTAGCCCATGGAACTTTGTTAAAAATTATATTTAGGAGATTCTAGAGTCATTTTAGATACGGTCTTTGGAAACACGTATTTTATTATGAAATTCTGATAAAGTTAGAAACTGGAATATGAATTAGTATATGGTCAAGTTTTGATTTTTTTATTCCCTTAAATGTCAATTTTGTCGCCATCCTAATAAGATAGAGTGGCAAACAATATGTATAAACATAATACCAGGATGAAATAGTAGCAAATACTTTAATTCGTTTGTGTTTGTGCGGTGGTAAACCTTTGAACCGAATTACCTATTGGGCATTTCAAAATAGATCCTCTTCTGTGTCATGTATCAAAATTAGTCAAACTATGTGTTCTTTGTCAAAATATAAATAGTGATATTATACTGCTACTATTACTGTAAAAAGACTAAAAGTAATTATTTTAAAGTCACTTTATTAGTTATTAACTTAATGATAACATATCCCAGGCTAAATGGTGAGAGTACTTGACCATTGATTAGCAGAGTCGAAGGCCTAAGAGTCGAAACATACATACAATTTCGGTTTCAGTGTTCGACGTGTTTCTAGTTTCCCTGCCTCGTCTCTCTGACATTGTATCCTATTTCGTAAACGTCTTAACGTAAGGTTAAGACTGAAGGCGGGAGCTGACGTTCCTTACTAAAATCCTGCCCCGCGCCCCCCCCCCCCCGTGCTACGCCACTAGTTATCTATTATGTAACAATGAGAAGTATTAAATAGATGCTTCAGTCCTTCAAATCAAGCTCTGTTTACACATTAACGCCTTTATAGCGAAGTCGTAAGCTTAGCGCGTCGCATTAGGCAAATAAATCTGAATGAATCGTCTAGCTAAGGAACAATGCATGGCTTCTAATAGACATTAATACAGCATTAGCTCTAGGGCGACGGCACACGCCAGCGACGCCTTGTTTGCCAAACTGCCCTAATCCGCTATTTGTAATGTAGGGAGACCAGCAATACGTTATTTCACTAGGAGTGTTCTTTTCAGTTTTAAATATATTAATAACATTCAAATCAATTAATATATTGTTATCTTCATATGTAAAAAAAAGCTTTATCTTTTTTATAACGTTACTCAGTTGTAGTTACTCATAAATATTGTCTTATACTAGTCTTAGTCATGTGTAAACGCAAATTAAAGCTGCAAAGAGAAAATAAATCTTTTTGTACATTCAAATAAATGGCTTATTTCATTTTCAATATTGTCCCTTAAATATAATTTTGAATTATACAAATTTTATGGAATTTGTCGCGATTTTAATCTATTTTTTATTTACGTCGTTCTGTGTTTTAGTAGGTACCTATGTACAATTTTTCAATTCACATTATTTTTATTCAATGTATTCATTCGCTCAAATAAAAGAATAAGTAGGTAACTACAGCGACGTCTTTTTTTACACTTACTTAATTCGAAATGTTTGAATGTTGTTACGAATTAAAAGGCTTGAAATAGATGAATTTTCAATTTTGAATATAAATTTGATAAAAATTATTGTGATTTTTCCTTTATAACGTTTGGTGTCTTCCTATTGTATGTTTTTATTTAAAATAAAAAGTTGTAAATACAGGCATGAGAAATAAACACAATGTCTATTTTCTTAATTAAAAGTACCTACTGCCTGCCTGCTTAGTTACACTAAGTACAAACTTAAGATCTGGCCACCCTACAATGTTGCGAACACCGCTTTGACTTCTGAGAGGAAATCCTTTTCCCACGAGCTTTATTCAAACATATGTAAAGCGTATGATGGATGACTCCCGCGCCGCCCTTTAGCGGGGGTTAGCCGTTTAAATCGCCATCGCTTCGAACCCCAATGACATTTTCGCTGGTCACCAAACGACTATGTTGAAATTTATAATGTAATGTACACCGAGTACAGTTTATTTGATGAAAGAGTTGAAATGACACACGTCGGAATGATTGCGCTTTTTATTGTCGCATGCCCAGGGGTTTAATGTTACAAGTTTACTGAATTTATTGTGGCCTGAGAAAATAAGTACTTATTGCATAATTAATAATTTGTTTTTATAATTTGTAATATACATATTCACATTTAATACAATAATTTTTAATTTGGTTCCAATTTATAGCCAGAGTGTTCTATTAATTTTGAAAATGCGATACTTTTTGCCACATATAAAAGAATAGTTTACAAATTTTGTAAGAAATAAAAGATATCTGGGGAACACAGTGGCTTGGCACTTGGCTGGGGCATTGGGATAAAAGGAGAAAAGGAGAAACTTTATTCCAAGGTTCTAGTTCGTGGTAGAGCCAAGCTGCAGCTATATTATGATAGTAGCACAAATATGTCGACTCTACCGGGGTAGGACCACGCAATCACAGAATACAAGCGGAAAATAGCAACTGTGTTTCATATGGTGAGTGTCGACAACAGGACACCCTCTTTACTGGAAAAGAGGCATTCCATCTTAGTGCTCACGGGTGACAACGCATCTGAGTTTTGATTCTTAATTGACGATAAATATAGATGTCTATGGGGTACAGCACCCACTTACCATCAGGTGAATTGTGTGCCCGTTTGTTAACTTTATTCCATGACAAAAAAACAAAGTAGTTTATTACGGCTTATTGAAAGTCCATTGACGGAAATAGGTTTTACCATAGGATTTCTCAATAAGAGAGAAATTAGCCAAATAATTAGCAAGTTAGGCATTTATATTATTTCGAGTTGTTATTAGAATGATGCTACTGCCTCCTGTTTCATTTATCTCAGTCGACAACAATCAACGACACGCACGGGATCATAATATGGGTTATAGAGAATTCTCTTACGCTTAAACAAAACAGAACAATAAAATACGTAAGGGATTTATATAAATGATACGATTGATAAAATGATTAATCATGCTACAGCAAAACTTACCAAAGTTATGTAAGTGAAAAGTTGAACGCATATTTATCCGCACCGTACGCGTCGTACGCGTCGCATATTGCGGATAGCCTCACATTTGCACGTACGCGCCGTACGCACCGCTTCTTGCGGATAGCCTCACATTTGCACGTACGCGCCGTACGCGTCGCATATTGCGGATAGCCTCACATTTGCACGTACGCGCCGCATGCACCGCTTATTGCGGATAGCCTCACATTTACACGTACGCGCCGTACGCGTCGCATATTGCGGATAGCCTCACATTTGCACGTACGCGCCTTACGCACCGCTTATTGCGGATAGCCTCACATTTGCACGTACGCGCCGTACGCGTCGCATATTGCGGATAGCCTCACATTTGCACGTACGCGCCGTACGCGTCGCATATTGCGGATAGCCTCACATTTGCACGTACGCGCCGCATGCACCGCTTATTGTGGATAGCCTCACATTTACACGTACGCGCCGTACGCGTCGCATATTGCGGATAGCCTCACATTTGCACGTACGCGCCTTACGCACCGCTTATTGCGGATAGCCTCACATTTGCACGTACGCGCCGTACGCGTCGCATATTGCGGATAGCCTCACATTTGCACGTACGCGCCGTACGCGTCGCATATTGTGGATAGCTTCACATTTGCACGTACGTGCCGTACGCGTCGCATATTGCGGATAGCCTCACATTTGCACGTACGCGCCGTACGCGCCGTACGCGCCCCATATTGCGGATAGCCTCACATTTGCACGTACGCGCCGTACGCGTCGCATATTGTGGATAGCTTCACATTTGCACGTACGCGCCGTACACGTCGCGTATTGCGGATAGCCTCACATTTGCACGTACGCGCCGTACGCGCCCCATATTGCGGATAGCCCCACATTTGCACGTACGCGCCGTACGCGTCGCATATTGCGGATAGCCTCACATTTGCACGTACGCGCCGTACGCGCCGTACGCGCCCCATATTGCGGATAGCCTCACATTTGCACGTACGCGCCGTACGCGTCGCATATTGTGGATAGCTTCACATTTGCACGTACGCGCCGTACACGTCGCGTATTGCGGATAGCCTCACATTTGCACGTACGCGCCGTACGCGCCCCATATTGCGGATAGCCTCACATTTGCACGTACGCGCCGTACGCGTCGCATATTGCGGATAGCCTCACATTTGCACGTACGCGCCGGACGCACCGCATATTGCGGATAGCCTCACATTTGCACGTACGCGCCGTACGCGTCGCATATTGCGGATAGCCTCACATTTGCACGTACGCGCCGTACGCGTCGCATATTGCGGATAGCCTCACATTTGCACGTACGCGCCGTACGCACCGCATATTGCGGATAGCCTCACATTTGCACGTACGCGCCGTACGCGTCGCATATTGCGGATAGCCTCACATTTGCACGTACGCGCCGTACGCGTCGCATATTGCGGATAGCCTCACATTTGCACGTACGCGCCGTACGCGTCGCATATTGCGGATAGCCTCACATTTGCACGTACGCGCCGTACGCACTGCATATTGCGTAAATATAGTACCTTATGCGATTTTAATTTAAATAATCTTCTAAGACAAATTATTTTTTTAATAATAATATTATATGTAACTGTGATATAGTTTGTAAGAAAGTGACCATTGTACCGAAATAAATGATTTTTATAATAATTTTATTAAGATATTACAAACTAGTGCAGAGAATAGTTATAAGCAAATAAAAGATAAAAAGCCATTTGTAATTGGTTGGAACTTCCACGTGAGGCATCTACATGTTAAGGCTAGATTAAAGTTTAGTGTTTGGATTGCAGTTGGCAAACCATCTTCTAGTTATTATTATAATGAAATGTCTTCACCTCGTAAGGAATTTAAATCCGCACTTAAATTAATTCAAAACCATCAAGAAAAGATAAAGATATTGGCCCGAAATAATAAATCGAAAAAATTTGGACAATTTTGGAAGGAGGTGAAGAAATGAAATCCTAAAGCGGGTCGTCCTATTAGTATCCAGGGTGAGGTGAATCACACAAAAATAGCCAACCTTTTTAAAAATAATTTTAATGTTGACGTGAAAAATGAGCAAGATACACCCCAATTAACTACTCAGAATCGCACCTTGTTGAGTACAGAAATATCTTACGCTCAGCTAAATTTCGAGGACTGCCTAGTTACGGAGGAGGATGTGGTATCCATCTTACGTAGCATGAAAAGGGGAAAGTCTCCGGGATGTGACTACCTGAGTATAGAGCATCTGTTGCATGCCGGTCAGTATATTTGTGTAGTCCTCTCTGCATTTTTAACTTATGCATGCGCCATTCATACCTGCCAAATAATCTATTACGTACCATTGTGGTGCCGATTCCGAAATGTAAGACTGGAGATCTCGCAAGCATGGCTAATTACCGACCTATATCTCTCGCCACTGTTTTGGCCAAGGTATTTGAGCGTTTGATCCAAGCCAAAATTATACCCTACATGTCCAGTGACGATGGTCAGTTTGGTTTTTGACCAGAGCTATCTACAGATATAGCTATTTTGCCTTAAAACAAGTAGTAAATTTCTATGTTGATCGCGATACAAGTGTATATGCCTGCTTTCTTGATTTGAGTTGCACTTTCGACACCTTGAATCATGATCTGCTATGAAAGAAGCTAAGATCTAATAACGTTCCTGCTGGTATTGTTGACCTGCTCACTTATTGGTATAAGAGACAGATCAATAATGTAAAATGGGGTGACTCTCTGTCCGATGACTACTCGCTGACCTGTGGAGTAAGCCAGGGGGACTTACCTCACCCGACTTCTTTAACATCTATGTGAATCACTTGATCGTGGAGCTGAGCAGAACCCCAGTCGGACTTAGGCTTGTAACCGTTATGTTAACAACCTAAGTTATGCTAACGATATGGTTCTGCTCAACCCTACAATCAAAGGTATGCGGAAAGTAATATCCATATGCGAAAAATTTGCTAAAGATCATAGTTTAATTTATAACGCAAAAAAGACGGAGATGGTGATTTTTAAGGCGGGTAAGGGCCCAACTAATGTACCTGAAGCGCACGTGGCGGGTCAACCCGTTAAAATAGTTCAAACGTTCAAATACCTCGGTCACATAGTGACAGCGAACAGAAAAGATGATTGCGATATAGAACGACAGAGAAGAGCTTTGTCTGTCTGTGGCAATATGATTGCCAGGAGGTTTGTTAAAGCGTCCAAGGAAAAAGACTATGCTCTTCCAAACGTACTGTCAGTCTTTCTACACCTGCCAGCTCTGGACTGAATATACGGGGCGATCTTTGAATGGTATTCGTGTGCAATATAATAACATCTTTAGAATGCTTATGGGTCTCAAACGCTATTGCAGTGCTTCAGGCATGTTTGCCGAAGCACGAATTAATACGTTTAATGCCATTCAAAGATTCAGAATCGCATCATTCATGTCCAGGGTTGGTGAGTGTAGAAACAGGATAATTAGTGAGTTTGCGGAAAGACTGCCGGCCACAGCCTTTTATCAAAAATGGCTTAAGATAGCTGCTTGACGTGATGGTTCCCTCCATTTAGACTTAGATATTATTATAATATAATTATTTTTGAATAAAACTAAATTTACGGATTCTATCGCGTTTATTTAACTGATTTTACTTATTTTTGATTCCCGACGTTTCGGGTGCTTTACAGCAACCATGGTCACGGGGGGGGGGGGGACTGAGATGTTTGACGTCAAAATTTCATTGTTAGCCCGGCTACCTTCAGTTTTTGAATATTAATTTTTGGTCCGATTTACGCAAAACGAACTTACAGTATCTTGAAGTCTTGCAGTGGTATGCTTGGGTTTGGGTTTAATTTTGTTAATTATAGGATCCCAAGCAGATGGCAGCACCCAACCATCTTCTCTATTGAAATTAGGATGTTTTTTAATTTCAATAGCCTCGCGTATCATCCTTGGTAGGAATCGGTGTTCTTTTGCGAGGATTTGTGGTTTATCAAATCTGATGTAATGGTGGGGACGATCTTGAATATGTTCACAGACTGCAGACTTCCCGGAGCGAAAAATTTCACGCCCAGAGCCATCAGTAGCAACGTCAGTCACCTCAGTCCCCCGTGACCATGGTTGCTGTAAAGCACCCGAAACGTCGGGAATTAAAAATAACTTAAATCAGTTAAATAAACGCGATAGAATCCGTAAAAAATTTAGTTTTATTCAATGTGTAGTGCTCGCGTAAATTTAAGAAATCATTATAATTATTTTTTTTAATTTTTAAGAATTCTGTACTGTATTGTCTTTTTTTTGTTGGTAATTTATATAGGTGCAATGTGCCCGAAATAATGAGAATTTATTTTATTAATTAATTAATTAATTAATTTGTTTATACTCTTACACCGTAAAGGAGAACTTCCGTGCGTGGGAAAGAAAGTCCAAGTGTTTATTTAAGTCAATTTGGGAACGGATATTTGCATATTCACCAAATATTAAGAACACCCCAATCTAGAATATGCCATCTTTACAACAAAGGCTGCGATCATCATCTAAAGTCCTTGACGTACATTGTACGTATGACGGTTAATGAATTGAAAAAAGGCCACTGGCCTTCTTTGAGTAATATAAATTTGTTCACCAATTATGAAAGTTTACAAAGTTAATTAGGTGGTAAGAATCCTTTTCAGCCCAAGAATCTATCTGGGCAGGTACCTATTTCCGCCGCCAGAGTGCTTGCACTACCATATTTCGATCTGTACGTTAGAGAGAGCTAGTATACTTAGAGGCTTTGCGGCATTTGGTCTTACTCCTCAAAGTTTATGTAGCCTTCTTTATTTAAAGTTGGTTGCTAGTGTAAATGGTACGATATAGTGTGGCTGTAGTTCGTTTGCCACTTAAATTTCTTTTTAAAGTATTATATTCAAATATTGGACATTATGGCGTGCCATCATAAAATAGACTGATATAAACATAGACAGAGGTTTTATTAGCTTCAATACACCCAGAAAATATACATGTACAAGTAAATAAAAACATAAAAACACACAAGGTACATGATGGAAAACATAATTAAAAATAAATCTCGGCAAGAGTGAGTGATGTGATGCCAAAAAGGATTCCGTCTCAGCATATGCTACAGCAGGTACTGCAGCAGCGCTGACTTTCAGTGGAGCCCTGATGAATATTACTTCTGTATTGCGCCCGCATCGTTGTCGGTGCTAACGGACGGTCGGTGCAGTTAAAAAATAATGAATCAACCATTAACTCAAAGTATACAGTTTTATACTTAAAATACATAAAAGTAAAAAAAATACACATACATACACACGCATATACATACTCACATTTAAAAATATATTATATTGTTGCACGCCATAATTAATTCCTGGTTCATGGCACTAGCGCCATCTAGTATCGAGTAGCTGAACTAATCCCTCTAGATAATTCCATACTAGAACATTCTACACCTAGTCGGTCGGGACCGGTATATGCTCGAACATTCTAGATGTTTTAGTGGAAATAGCCCTATATATGGCCAGTAAGGACCGCGACCGGGTCAGTATTGCATTGGCAACTCAAGCGAATACTTCGAAGCGATATAACTGCGAATTGTGATTTATTATTAGTTAGTGTTTAAAGTAATAATTGGTGTTCGGTAATTAAAGTGTCAATTTTAGTAATTCAATGGACAGTTTTTATTGTCACGAACCCCAAGCTCGTAAAAATATTACATATTATATACACATTAATTATCTATATATATATTTGTTAAATCGTATTTATGAAATAACCTGCCACTACATATGAAGTAATGATTTTTGAAATGTTAAAAGGTGTTTATTAATTGAGTCTTAAAACCGTTTACAGATTTAGTTTCCTGTATAGGTGGTGGTAAATTATTTCAATATTTAGTTGTCATGTATCTAAAACTGCCACGAAACGCGGTTGTTCGGTGATATGGGATTGCTGGAATTGGGGTTCCCGTTCTGATGCTTCAACCATCATCTGCTCTACTCCATTTTAATTTTTGAAGGAGGTATTCCGGTCTTCCTGATTTTATGCATCCGAAAAGAAACGTAGCTGAATTCAAATCTTTTCTCAGTATCCTATACCTAGTTGTATCCAGCTGTAATATTAAGTAGATATAGAGTAAATAAAAATCTTGGCTAAACGTAACCAAACGGGGGCTGGCGCCAAAGTTTTCCCATTACGCAGCTCGCAGACATTAGCAGCCCTCTCGGGTTCATTAAAATTTGTCAGTCTGTCGTATAGGAATAACTTCTAAATGGATGTAGAAACTTCTTTAAGTGAAACTTGGCTGACGTGAAAACTTTGCCGGATTTCGAGTTGCCAGTTTTCTTTTTCGACGCCATCAATTTCGCAGCCCGTCAAGAAGATTTTTCGCACTCTTAATGCGGAAAAAAGAGTAATTTAAGTTTTTCGGGAGTCGTTCGTCTGCGAGTTATGATCTTTGTTTGAAAGTTTGATTGATTTATTCAAATTTCAGTGTGCTTAACTGTGATTAAAGGATGAAAATTATACTAAGTTCCTTCGCAGTTTGTACTTTTTTTATGATTTAACCATTTTTTAATGATATTTTATGTTTAACTTAAGAATTGTTTCTTTAATATCTGTATTTTTTACAGAAACCTTTATTTATTGGAAATATAAAGATGTAATATGTCGTATGAAAAGCCATCATCATCATGTAAGTTTTAGTAAACAAGTATAAGAAATAATAATAAATTACACAAATTAATAGTCACGTATACATACATAATACAACACTGACAACTTCGTGGCCTAGCTTAGCGATTAGTTACGGAGTTTCGGGTCTGGATATTTGTCGTTGTGCAATTTTTGTATTTAAATTGCCCCTTTGATACAGGAGAAAATCCTGGTGTAACCTAGTCCTAGTGTAACACCGTGCAGTACATAAAACAGTAAAGTAGCAGTCTTCATAATTCCATCACTGAGAATTTACAACCTCTCATTTCTTACAATGTTTTAGAACCGAAAAAATCTACCGCGATATCCAATATAAGTTGTTTCCGATATTTGAAAATATTATAATATATTTTTAACTGTTGGAAATTGATTGGATTGATTGGAAATTGATATTTTTAAATATTATAAATAAAATAATTGTTAAAAATCAGTAATTAAAATACAATTAAGCAAATTCGTTGTGGCGGCAGTAATATCAACCGTGCAGCATGTACTCGTATGTTGTGAAATTTTCGGCGAGCACTTAGTTTCAGCCGTGGTAGCTCAGATGGATAGCGCTCGCTGTAAATTTTACAGTACGCGAATAAACCGGGTTCGATCCCCGCCGGCACCAATGAAATTGTTAATTGCAACTTTAAGTGCTGATTTACCACGTGCTCGGCGGTGAAGGAAAACATCGTGAGGAAACCTGTATGTCTGAGAAATAAGAAAAAAAAAATTCGTAGACATGTGAAGTTCGCCAACACGCATTGGGGCAGCGTGGCGGACACCTCCTTGCCCTAATACCCTGTCAGAAATGAGAGGAGGCCTGTGCCTAGCAGTGGGACGTATAAAGGCTGTAACTTTACTTTTTTACTTTACTTAGTTTCAGTGCTACATACGCATCAACTACTTCAAGCGTTAGCGTTAGTGTTCTCAGCAGCTGCTGGCATAGGTGATACATTAACACAAGATATTTGTTTGTATTTGCGGCGTAGAGTCACGCTGCAACTATGTTGTTGCAGCACGAATGGGTTGGCTCGACCGGGGAATGACCATGAAACAGATATGCTTTTTAATGATAACGAGGCATTCTCACTTAATCCTCTGGAGTGACAGCGTAATTATATTTTTGATTCTCACATGTTAATCTTAAATTAATAAATGTGTCGATGGGCCACAGCATCCAATTACCATTAGGTGCACTGTGTGCCCGTAAGATTAAAATAGTACGTGTAGTCTAAGATGGCTCGTTCATTTGAGACCTATCCGTTGGAAGATATTATTGAGATCATTGAACATAATGTCCTCCAGACCGAATTGCGGTCACGGCGGCCAGCCACAACGGACACTAGCTATCGGCGCAGGACAGGATTATAGCGCCCAAGTGTATGCGCAAGTACAGGTGCACTTTCTATTCTTTCATTCTCATAGTCTAATGGGACGGTAAACTGACACGACCAGAGAGATCAGACAGCAGGATCAACGGCTTTACGTGCTTTCCGAGGCACGGTGGTGAAACAACGCTGAGTTCCTGACTCCGGGCAGCTACTGAGAATTTCTTGATGGAAAAACTCAGAAACTGATTCTTTTGGCCCAACCCGGGATTCGAACCTGGGACCTCATGATCAGCAAACGCACTGCAGCCACTAGACCGATGAGGCACTCATTGAACATAGTTTATATAGAGCGTCAATTTTAGGCGGTGGTACTACAGCCTTTTGAGTGATGTTAAATTGAATGTCGGTATATCGAAATGATGATGTACTTGTACAGTGAGTCTGTGATGAATATTCGAGTATAGAACAAGAGAACGAAACCTTTCCAATTGAAGAGAGTGATAGATGTAAGACAGGGTGACGCTATATCCTCGAAACTCTTTATCGCTTCATATACATACTAGCTACATACTAGCTAGATCGATATATTATACTTAGTCATTATGGCAGAATCGCTAGAGCAATAAAATAAAGATCAATATATGTTACTTTTATAATTACATTTTGTATAAGTTGTAGAAAAATTACGAAAAAGTAAACAATTTAATAAAATCACGGGTTTAAAAAAATCCACAAGCGAATGAACAAGAAAACAAAAGCTATCGAAAGTAAGCGCCTGCGAGTTAAATGACGGCAATCAGTTTCTCGCGGCCACCCCACGGCCAGTCAGTTATTGTATCGTTTATGATCGAGGGGGTTAAATGAGCCCTGGAGTATCACTAGGGTGCCACTGAGAGCCGGCGATAGTTTAGCTTTAAATAACAGATGTAATTGTGTTTGAATCACTGAACACAACGCTGGATCGTGTAGAAAAACATTGAGCAATTTAACTTATAGCATTTTTATAGTGAATTAATTAAGGCACGCAATATTTGTTGTACTATATCAATAAAAATAAATAAATAGAAATCATTAATAATAATAATAATAATAAGCTATTGATATTTTTATAGTTTACATACTTTTTAGAAATATAAACAATACATCACGAGGACCAATTTGAAATGGGTAGAAATCATATTTATTCTGATGTCTTCATGTTAAAGAAATCCACTATAGTTACACAAAGCTAAATTCTATTTTCTATCAAATCAAAAACATTTATTTCGGATTTTTCATCCGGTGTGACTAAACAATTTAAACCTATCAAAGTGTTATTAACATTATTAATATTATTAACTTAATTTATTTTATTTTAATTTACTCTTGCGCCTGGTAGTGTAGAATCCCACCTATTTGCCAATGCGCTCAGAATGCTGCTTGCTTGCGGATGATGGTATAAAAAACAATGTTTGTGCCTCGAAAAAAAAAACAAAACGGAAACTATGGTTGCATAAAGTTGATTAAGTATGTTTCATTTAATTTCAATCTTAATTTAATAATTTTACAATATTAAAATTGCTTTTAATTATTAAATTAAAAATGGATTAGTAAGCTGAAGTGGTAATTGGCCGGCCATATAGTTCAAAGAAAGGTTCTCGAGTGGCCGCCTCGTGCCGGCAGACGGGGTGTAGGGCGTCCCCCCACTAGATGTAGTGACGACCTGGTAAGACGTGCAGGAAGTCGATGGATGTAGATGGCTCCGGACTGTGCTTTGTGGCGTTTTTTGGCGGAGGCCTATATATTAAAATTTGCAATTTATGTACATATGTAGTCCGTATGGTGTCCGATATCAATAGCACCACCTAAACTATTCCCGTGGGTGTAGTAAAAACCGACTAAGAGACAAATCCAGGGAATGGGCGGCACCACTCCTTGTTAATACAACACCTTGGGCTGCGCTCGACAACCCGCCTGGCAAGCGTGGTAATATGGCATTATACCCTCCCTAATGGGGGAGGCGTATGTTCAGCAGTGGACTGTCGTGGCTGATAAGGTATGTGAAATATCTCCATGATATAGAAGAAATGCCTAATCTAAAGTAGGAATTTCTTCCGTACCCTTATTGGTAACGAAAAACGACTACAGAAGTACGGAAAACTAAAAACACAGTGAAATCAATTTCATAAAATTATTAATTAATATTAATGATTATTCTTATAATAATGACTGAAAGTTGTGTTATATCGGTATCAATTAAGACCGCGGGGTATAATCGAGGGTGGTGACGTAACAAGAGACGGCAGTAAATCATTTCGGGGTAAATCGTCCGTTGTATATGATAATGATAAGATATTCCTTAATAGTCCACTTAATGTGGCTTTAGTAACGTTTCTTTATTAGAAATATTGCTTCGACATTCATAATTAAAACTTGAAGCGACAGTAGCCTAGTTCGAACTTAAAAGTCGTAAGTAAACACGCCATTTGACTAATCACAAGCATTTCAAGTTTATTTGGAGTTAATGGGTGTATTATTAATGTTACTAGCATGGATAATATAAAAAAATAGAGCAATTTTTTCATGTGATTGATGCGATGTAGGCTAAGGAGATATACACCACACAGCTAAATACTTTAACTGCTATTTGTTGTCAATGGACATAAATTAAAAAAAAAAGCTTGAAATATCTTAAATCATCGCAAACTTTATGTAAAAGGACATATGTTGCCATGTGTACGCGATAGAGCCACGGTGCAGCTATATTATGGTTGTAGTACAAATAGTTCGGCCCGACCGGAGAAAGACCACGCTTTCACAGAATACCAGCGTTAAATAGCAGCTTAATACTGCTGTGTTTCGTATGGTGACAGTAGAGAACCAGAGACCCTTTTTTACTGGAAACGAGGCATTCCATCTAAGTCCTCAGTGGTGAAAATTTACCACGTATTGTGATTTACTACGTGCTCGGCGGTGAAGGAAAACATCGTGAGGAAACCTGCATGGCAGAGAAATAAGAAAAAAAATATTTCGAAGACATGTGAAGTACGCCAATACGCATTGGGGCAGCGCGGCGAACAATTCCTTGCCCTAAAACCCTCTCAGAAATGAGTGGAAGGCCTGTGCCCAGCAATGGGACGTAATATAGGCTGTAACTTTAACCTCAGGGGTGATAACGCATCTGCGTTTTGATTCTTAATCAAGGATAAACGTAGATGTCTATGGGCCGCAGCATCCACTTACCTCAGGTGGACTGTGTGCTCGTTGGTCACCCTTATTCTTAACAAAAATTGTAATTAATATTTGTATCTTTTGACTGAAATGAATTTCTTTTTATTTATTGGCCATGTGGCCACAGCGCATAGCACGTGCTATGTAAGTAGTCGCATTGGCGCTATGGCGCTATGGCGCTATTAAGTGTTAATATCTAGCGGTAATTAATTCTGGCAGCAGTGCTGTTGGGAGTGGACGTGTGATGCAAATTTGATCTAGTAGCACGCTATTCATCGCGCGCGACTTAATTGTTTGCCTAAGCGTTAGACTCTGTTTACTTAGTGTATTCTATATATTTATAAGTGATTGAAGGACACAGTTGTCTGCTACAAAAGAAGCCTTACTAATGTTTCTAAAAGTGTATATAACAGTGTATGTAAATAGTTGATTTTTTATATACAATCAATAAAATTTTAAATACACCTTTAATTGATTTATAATTTATATTAAGGTTACCATAACGTTTACGTCGATTATAATAAAAAATAATTTATTTTATTTTGTTTTAAAAAGTACTGCCGTAAAAATATTTTTGGGATTATAGAAAGTCGTAAGCCTGAAAAGTATGAAAGAGCGTTCATTGGTTTTTCTTTACCGCTTTATTTTATTTTAGTCTAAAATGCGACTTATAACGAAATAATGTTCTTATATAGCACGCGGTCTATCCAACGAACGGCATCTAATGTAACGTGCTACGAGATATAGCGTGACTCCTACACGCTTTCTTATAAATAGTGCGCTATAAGATACCGTATTTAATAGCGCGCTATAAATTTATAATTTAGAGTCTGTAGCGTGCTATTGATTTATAGTCCTTTTGAATAACGTTATTTCCTATCGTCGATTTTTACTACGCCCGCAGCACGAAGTGGAGTCGCGTACTCTCTTACGGCGCCACCACATGACACGACGGAATTTAATTAGTAATTACTTAACCTCTACATATAACAATCTGTTGCAGTCTGTTCGTCTCGCTAAAATTTAAAAACGGCTACACCGATTTTGGTGAAGTTTTATCGCGTGTGTTGGAATAGGTCCCTAGATAGTTTAGATTCACTTTTGGACCCGGTAGGTGCCGCTGTTGTCGAGATCCAGAAATCACAGAACGGAACGCTAGTATTAAATTATAACTTATTATATTGATTATATAATAATTTAATGAGGCATTATATCTTAGCCTTTAGGGGTGACAATGCATCTGCATTTTGATTCTTAATCGAGAATAGATGTAGTATGGTTACGGACCACGGGATCCATTTATCACTAACTATGCGCTTTTTAGTGAACCTTATTTGAATCTGTGTTAAAAAAAATATTTTGCAAGTTCAGAAAATGTATTTAGTACCACCATATTTGATCTTTATATACTACAGAAGTCTTTGGAACTTTTAATAAAGGGTTAAAAAGAATATTAATGTCGTTTCTCCTCAAGGAGAACATCTGTTAACAATTAAACGCTAAAAGGCGAGAGTGTGTCGCATCAATTATATTTATGAAGTAATTACTTGTGTATTTATAAATGTAATCAATTATGTAGCGTACAATTAATGAGGACGATATTCGTAGAGACGCTTATTCAATATTAATGGCTTTGCTGGTTTCGACTTTCGTGATCATGTAGTTACATTAGTTTAATAATAAATGTGCATAATATTATTCTTAAGCACCTTTCGCTACCATAACGATATTAGCAAGCTTGTAATATGACATCTGACAAATTCCGTAGCGCCTTAAAAGTGGCATTCATTACTGTTCTTATTGCGAAAATTCTGTTCTTTTATAAAACAATATAAAGTCCTTAAGTTTGGGTCTACTCATCATAGCAGGTCTGTAAAAGAAGATTTCTATATCTTCAAGTGTCAACATTTGGCTGGTTTGCTTGGAATATAAACGCGGAAAGTACATCATCCTCGGAAAGATAACAACATCTTATCAATAATAAGTTTCTCAGTCTATTTAATATATTTAATTTTTGTTTTACATAACAGACTCAATCATATAAAATAAAAATTAAAAAAATCTCAAAATATTTGCCTGAACTATAAAAATATTCTTGCTATTTTAGGAACAGTTTTTTTCATGCATTTGCTAAAGAATTATGTACGAAAATGAAAGAACTCTTTAAAACATTGTTTACTGGTTCTTTAGAATTGAAATATCAAATTCTTTGAATATCAAAAAAATTATCTATTGTACTTTAGTTTGAAAAAATGGACAAACCAACGAGAACACAGTCCACCTGTGTAAGTGGATCCTATAGTCTGTATAAAACCGCATCTATCCCCGTTACACAACTGCGCCCTCCTTTCTGCCAAGGAGGGTCGCGACCGTATACGGCTTAGAGATCTCTCGTCAGATCGGTAAGCCAATCCATAAAGGTGGGGTTTAGTGGGGAAAAGTCTCCACATAACCACGCAGCCGGCTGCGTGGTATGCTATGAGCATTCCCCACCTCCCTCCCCCGCTTTCCGGAGGGTTGCCCATATTTGCCTCGGGCGCAAAGAAAAAAAGTTACACAATCAAAATACAGAAACGTTGTGACTCCTGAGGACTAAGAAATGGTCTAATAGCCTTCGGTTTTCACCACTCACCATACGAAAACCAGGTACTTATACGTTCTGCTGTAATTTAGACCTATACGTGTGTAGTAGACAAACACGATTTCAGCGAGGCTCGACCAAGTAAAAATCGATTGTTTACAAACCTTTAAGTGGATGTAGTGAACATATTAACGACCGTATGATGATAATCAACTACTGTACCGATGGAGAGTAAAGATAGAAGCGTTCTCGACTATGGGTTAACAACTACTTTGTTGCTGGTGTTTACATTGTTTACCATGTATTCATCATGATTGGTGAGCGAAGCAAATATTAGTAAAATATACACATTACATACAATTCCACACTGATAGATGCTGCTACATATATACCTTGGCTAAAGGGCCACACAAAGCACACTTGCTGTCGCAGATATATGATATGTGCTTTAGTATTGAATAAAACAATATTTACGGATTTTATTGTTTACAAAATTAAACCCAAACCCGAGCACACCACTGCAAGATTTCAGGATACTGTGAGCTCGTTCTGCGTAGATTGTACCAAAAATTAATATTCAAAAACTGAAGGTAGCCGGGCTAACAATGACATTGGGACGTCAAACATCTCAGTCCCCCCCGTGACCATGGGCGCTGTAAAGCACCCGAAACGTCGGGAATTAAAAATAAGTTAAAATAGTTAATTAAACACGATAAAATCTGTAAATACGAGTAAAGAGAACCGGACACCCTTTTTACTGGAAATGAGGCATTCCATCTTAGTCCTAACGGGTGACAACGCATCTGCATTTTGATTCGTATTCGAAGATAAATGTAGATGTCTATGGGCCACAGCAACCACTTACCATCGGGTGGACTGTGTGCTCTTTTGTCACCCTAACCTATATATAAAAATATAGTTTTATTCAATGTGTAGTGTTCGCGTGAATTTAAGAAATCATTATGTGCTTTAGTATTTTAGACAAATGAACCGAAAACTGCCGAACTATTTACCTAACTGACCGCCCATTCAGCCAGTTTACTAGGCACTAAAACATTCATTCCGGCTCGTGTTACAAACCAATGTGCATTTACCCGTTATAGCTAATGTTCTCAACGCGACATGGTATTTCTTCCTTGCCACAACACAATTGTGGTCGCATATTATCATGAACGAACACGAATTTTGTTTGTGGTTTTTCTGTGCCACTACGTGAAATGAGCGTTTCCGTAGGCGCCATATCACGAATTTCTCGATGTCTTTTGAAAGAATACTCAATGGGTTGTGACTGTGAGCTTGTGACTGTGAGTTTATTCGCTTAATGAGCGTTTTTGTACATTGGTACCAACGCACATATTATTCTAGTATAATATAGAACGTAAAATCCAGTTTTGTTTCCTTAAAACTATATTATTGCTAAACAGCAATTAAATAATTTAATCTCATGCCGTGTAGTAGCGGTGTCCTATCCCCATATCCTCCCGTGGATGTCCTAAAAGGCGACTGAGGGAAACTGGAACAGGAGATTGGCAGCAGCTTCCTAATAACGACTACAAATAAAATATTCTGTGGTTGCCAAGCGTGGTAACTATGTTCAGCAGTGGGCTTTAATAGGCAGTTACCTCTTAAGGATAGAACCGCATATTGCTCAAGTAATATTTTAGTACGATAGAAGTAGAACATATTACCATTTCTTCTAAAAAATCTAAAACTTAACGACATTGAATTTGACGTTTTTAACCCAAGAACACAAGATTTCGGTCGTATATTGGTCGCGCCTGATTTTGGGACTGATAGGCAAGACTGGAATCTGTGGTGAGCATGCTGAGATGTTGAGCAAAGATTAGAGTCCACGTCACAATCTGCAGTCTGCGGGTTGCATGCTTCATATTTCGCTAATACGCACTTCCGACGAGCGAGCGCTAATATTAACAGACTATTTGGGATTTCAAATTGCTTACTCGTACTGAAAATATTTGTGTATTTGTTTGTACGTATTTAAAATATTTTTAATTTTTAAATGATATAATATACAACTTCAGCTGGAATTTAAAGGACCCCCACTTTGAACGCAGGTTTAGTAACGAAGTCACACAGAAAACATATTGAGTATTCGTTGCTAATGTTATTACACTAAATAAAACATACATTATAACTTTATTGGCTCGTGTTAGCCGCATAAAGCGGTAATGACCAGATGGTGTATATGTGAGCCTCGTATAAATCGCGGCTGTCTACAAACATTACACAAGTCTGCGGTTTAATTGCCCCCATCTTCAGTTCACGCGGGGTCGAATCAATTCGCAGAGATTTATATATGGAGACATTTGTTTAGTGTGTTCTTGTGGCTTGTTCGCGGTGTTGCGTGGTGACTGTAGTTATTTAATTATATTTCTTTTGTGGTATGAGCTATATGGAAATGAATAGAGGGCAAAATTCTGGATTGTCATATTCTTTTCTAAATTGCAACGGTCCAATATTGTTAAAATGTGTAATTATTACTAAATAAATTATTAAGTACTCAATTAGAAAATAAATTTTAGCGACCTATTATAATACTAGATCACTACGCCAATAGGCTCAATGTTTTTTTTTCTTTATAATAAGTATTTTCTCTGTGATTTGTAAATCTTTTAAGAAAATAAATATCTTAAACCACAACCATAAATTATAAAATAAGCTGCAAGTCTACTCTTTAAGTCACAGCTTAACGAAAATCATTTATGTATGTTCACACATTTCCCGAAAAAATACGCATATTTATTAATTAAATTGTTGTAGACATATATAAAATAAAATTTTATATATGTTATTGCGGGAAAATACATATACAAGAGTAATTAGGCAACGCACAAGCCTGTAGGGGGCGGCCGCCGGAATAGGAAGCTCGCCGGAGATGAAGCCGCGATACAATATCCGGTTAGACGCCATTTCCGCTGAGCGCGCGTGTGTGTTCCAGCCTTTACTTCGACCAACAACTATTACACGAGTGTTAATGTATAACAAATAATTAAATACAAAATAACAAATTATTTGTTAGGTATATATTTAATCTACAACATTCATTTTTTATTTACGTGTAATTAAGAAGTCTCGTGAAATAAATATTAGAAATCTTAGGTAGGTCTAATGTCCGGTGCATTAAGCCATCTCGTATATGCCAGATGTTCAATATACCGAGGGAGATAAGAATCAGAAATATTGTAATCCGTTGGGATCTTTGTAATCGTTTCCATAGGCGGGCTTTCAACTATTTGTTGTCGTTATTCAATGTTTTCGAACAAATCGGTTTGCTTCATCCTTCATTATGCGTACAGCAAATGAGTGACATATTTTGCCAGCCTGTCTTTTTATCCAACTACCAAAGCAAGGCAAGGCAAGTTTTTTTTATAGGATAAGGATGATAAACGAGCACACAGTCCACCTGATGGTAAGTGGTTGCTGTGGACCATAGACATCTACATCTATCCTCGATTACGAATCAAAATGCAGATGCGTTGTCACCCCTGAGGACTAAGGTCGAATGCCTCGTTTCCAGTAAAAAGGGTCACCGGTTCTCTACACTCATCATATGTAACACAGCAGTATTTAGTTGCTATTTTACGCAGGTATTCAGTGAGGGCGTGGTTCTTCCCCAGTCGAGCCGACCCATTCGTGCTGCAACTATACTAATAATAAAGCTGAAGCATGGCTCTACCCATCGATCACTAATAAGAAACTCTTATTTTTTCTTTATTAGTGATCGATGGCTCTACCACGTAAAAAAGGTGTATAATAGGTTTTTTTTTAATAGAAAAGGGTGACAAACGAGCATACAGTCCACCTGATGGTAAGTGGTTGCTGCGGCCCATAGACATCTACATCTATCTTCCATTACAAATTAAAATGCAGATGCGTTGTCACCCGTGAGGACTGAGATGGAATGCCTCATTTTCAGTAAAAAGGGTCTTCGGTTCTCTACACTCACCATACGAAATACAGCAGCATTGAGCTACTATTTCACGCTGGTATTCTGTGAGAGCGTGGTCCTTCCCCGGTCGAGCCGACCCATTCGTGATACAACTATACTACTAATATAACTGCAGCATGGCTCTACCACGTACAATAACAAAGGTATATAATAAAAAATTACCACGTAAAAATAAAGGTATATAATAAAAAGGTAAAGCACACAATTTGTAGTTTTTTCTGCAAGTGGTGGAAAACGTGTCTGGTGAACCTGTCTACTTTACCGTTATTTTAATAAAAAAGCTTAGTTCAATCCCTGCCAAAACAACTGTTTGCTAACTTCAATTTCAAATATTGATTTTTCAAGTGCTCAATGGTGAAAGAAAACATGACCCTCACGACGTTTTCCTATGACGTCAAGATGACATATACATAATGACAAGTCAGCCAATACACATCGAAGTGGCGCAGCGGGTTGAGCTTCTAACATCTCTTAAGCATTTATGTTTTTTTTGTTATATAAAATCAATAGCTCAATACAATAACAGTTTAACAGCAATTTTTTTTAAATAAAAAAAGGGGAGACCAACGGGCACACATCCCACATTACGACAAGTGGATGCTGCGACCCATAGACATCTACATTGACTCTAGATTAAGAATCAATCAACATTGTCAGCCTTGAGGACTGCCTCATTACCAATAAAAAGTGACCCCGGTTCTCTACACTCACCATACGGAATACATCAGCTTTAAGTAGCTATTTTACGCTGGTGAAAGCGTAGTCCCTCCTCAGTCGAGCCGAATCGAGCCGAGCCGTTAGTGCTACAACCATAATATAACTGCAGCGTGGCTCCACCACGTGTAAAAGATACCGAATTTTGGTCACGGCGGCCTGTCTCAAGCAGAGACTAGCATTTTGCGCAGGACAGGGTTATACCGTCCGAGTGTATACGCAAGCAAAGGAGCAGAGAGTGCATTCCTTCACTTTCATAATCCGAGGAGCGGCAATCCAACACGATCGGAGAGAGATCAAGCCTGACCTACACAGCTTTACGTCCTTTGAAAGACACAAGGGTGAAACATCGTCAGCTTCGTAACTCCGGGCTGTTACTGAGCATTCTTCAAAAGAAAAAAATAAGAGATTTTCTGGGCATTATTTGGGATTCGAACCCGTGACCATGCTTTGCCATTAGCAAGGCGACGTAATACGACGTACGAGTACTAAGGCCTATAACTAATTTTCTATCAATAAACAGATAAGTAGTTTATAAATAATATGTACGTGTACATATAAACGGTATTCTAAAATCTTATATTTTTTAAACATATAATTGTATTTGATAGAATCAGGCGTTACTTTGCGGAAATCCATTATAATAAAGATATTGATTAATTTGCAACCTTCCGCTAACTAAATACAATGATGTGTCTTACCTGGATTGAAGAGCACCTCCCGCCCTCCCTCGATTGCGTGAACTAATTCCGTCACCACTAGTCCCAGCACCACTACTCCCAACACCACTACTTCCGGCACCACTACTTCCAACACCACTATTCCAGGAAAGACACACTATCGACGATAATATGACACGTGTTTCGCCTCTACACGAGGCATTCTCAGGTGATGTAGACCGTCAATATCTTTATTACATATAATTGTGTTACTTTACTAATATAGGCCCACATGAATTTTAATAAAATATACTATCTACCATAAAATGATTTAAAACCACATAAACAGATTTGTGGTTTCCTAGATACAGATAAGACAGTGCGCAGTACTTCTCCACACACTTTAACCTGTTCAAAGTTCACAAGAGGTCATATAAAATGCACCATTTAAGCTAGGGTCACCCCTCAAACAAAAAAGGATACATTGTAAAGTATACCCTATTCAACTGTAGGACAATTACTACGCAAATCGAAGTGGCTTTTACAATGTGATGATGGCGATAGAGCAGGTCGGTTCTCGTTGAGTTACCTCGTCACCTCCAGTCAAGAGGTCCGTTACTTGGAATAGCTCCTCGACTCCTTTGTCTCTTCTAGAGGGAAATAGGATTGGTCATGACGGATTAAACATTTAAGTGATTTTAGCACGTAAGTCAGGATTAAGTGATGACTGAGAATAAATTACACGAATGAGAGTTTTTGAGTTCTTCAAATGAAAGTCTATCGATTTAGTTATATTAATAAACGTGTAAATCTTATGATATCAACAAAATAATAGTTTATTATAAAAATAGGATTTTTAAATAAGATACTGTTTTCAAGTTTATTTTTTTACAGTATTTGCAAGAGCAACCAGCGGGTGCCTACGACAGCAGCGATCAATTTCTAGTAAACGGCACAGAGTGAACCTACCTGCAAGTTCAGATTAAATGACTATTTTTTATAAGATAAAAGTGACAAACGAGCACACAGTCCACATGATGGTAAGTGGATGTTATGATCCATAGACATCTACATAATCAAAACGTAGATGTGTTGTCACCCTTGAGGACTAAGATGAAATGCGTCGATTCCAGTAAAACGGGTCTCCGGTTCTCTACACTCACCATCACACTCACCAAACACAAGAGCATTAAGCTGCTATTTTACGCTGGTATTCTGTGAGAGCGTGGTCCTTCCCCGGTCGAGCCGAGCTATTCATGCTACAACCATAACAGTTGCAGCGTGGCTCGACCACGTATAAAAACAAACTATGATTATAAGGCAAACAATGTCATTATCATGCCTCTTTTACCCTCCAAACGGGAACTCATCAGGGAATGTAATGCTGCGTTCAGGTAAATTGAGTAAGAAGGCTTTAGGCTAAGATTACTAACGCACTCCTAGGGAGCTCTACTACCAAGTTGTTACAATTTAAAAAAATATATATGTATAAGATAACAAACACGTCTTACTATTGATGTGGATGTTTGGTACTTCCTTTTAATAATCTTAAATGACAGCGTGGAACAGTGACTAGATATTCTGAATATAATCTCCAGATTTCCTATTCTGTTCAGAGCGAAAATTAGTGCAAAAAATGTTGGTTCTTGGATCTGGATTTAGGAAAACGGCTAAAGCCACAAAGTCCACCCGAAGTTTAGATTGGATGATGCGAAACTTATAAAAGAGACTGGAGCTTTTGTCACTCGCCATACGTAATACTGCAGAAGTAAACTTTTAGACTTAGAAGTAGAAGTGGACTGTTAGTACTATTTTACTCTGGTATTCTATGAATGCATGGTATTTTCCCGCTCAAGTGCACTCCTTCGTATTGCAACCATAATACAGTTTAGCGTGGCTCTTTCATATCAAGTATTATACTTGTGCATTAATAATAATAACTTAAAATTAATAATAATAATAAAGTTGTGCATTATATACAGGGAGACATGATTATTTTATATTTATTATGAAAATAAAAAAGCGGTGAGCGGTGAAAAGAATGGGTGAGTTAACCGTCAAATGCCTTTTGTACGCCGATGATCAAGTCATTCTTGCGTCGTCGGCGGCCGAGTTGCAAATGATGGTTACATTAACGAACGGATCAATAAAAGAAAGGGGTATGAAAGTGAACGCAAGTAAGACGAAGGTTATGGTTTTTGAAAGAGGAGAAAGTAAAACGATTTGTGAAATAAGAATAGAAGGGGAGTTGATCGAGCAAGTAGATGAGTTTGTATATTTGGGCTGCGTATTTAGCAGGGATGGGAGATATGATAAGGATATAGAACGACGAGTGAATGCGGGAAATAGAGTAAATGGGGCCTTGCACTCTATTGTGAAGAGTCAAAATGTGTCGAAAAAGGCACGTATGGCAATTCACAATGCTGTGTTGGCCCCTACTTTAACGTATGGTAGGGAAAGTTGGGTGTGGCAGAAGAAGCACGAGAGTAGAATAAACGCAGTAGAAATGCGGTCGTTAAGGAGTATGTTAGGGCTGAATCTGAATGACAGGTTATGAAATTGTGTAATAAGAGAAGAGTGAGGTTTGCAAGATGATGTTGTGACCAGGATTAAGAAAGGAATGCTTCGGTGGTTTGGTCATGTGGAAAGAATGAATGAGGAAAGAGTGACAAAGAAAATTTATGTTGCAGAAGTGAATGGCAGAGTCGGAAAGGGACGTCCTAGGCGAAAATTTATCGACCAAATTGGCGATTTATTGGAAACGGGCCAAATTAGGAGTACCCTTAACCGACGAGCATGTATGCGTAGGTGTATGGATGTGAAGGAGGCGAGAGAGGTGTGTCAGGATCGTGCCAAATGGAAGTCTGTAGTCTCTGCCTATCCCTCTGGGTGACTGGCGTGAGTGTTTATATATGTGAAAAAAGCGGTCTAGGTGCGACCTGAAAGGTCCACACGATTAAATTCCCGGTGGAAAGAATAAAAAAAATCATATGTTTTTATATTTTGTACAATTTTTCATTCGGCACAAAAAACGACTTGACCGATTTTATCAAAATTAAAAATTAATGAGATCTAAGTTACATAATTATGCGTTAAATGAAACTGGTCCCATGTCAATATCATTCTTTGTTCTCGAGATAAGCGAGGCAAAAATTGAATCCGAACATACATACATACATACATACATACATACATACGTACATGTGCACACATGGACATCCCTTTAAAAACCATACTATGCGACTCTAAAGACCTTAAAACGTTTACGACCTTAAAAAAATTTCCAATTTGCAAAATCGGACCCATTACAATAATTTACCACCGGGAAGTTAAAAATCTGCATTAATACTGTATGTTATTTATTTTTCATAATAAATCTTAGTATCGATGGAATGGGAATGAACGAGTTATTTTAAGGAGTTTTTACAGTTTTTACCGCTTGATGGAAGTACAAACTCTTTCTTGTAAAAAGCTTTCTAATTTCGCAATAATGGAAATCAGTAGAAGCAAGTCTTTGTTCAGTATAAGAACGAGCGTTGCCTGCAGAAGTAGCGGACTAGGGCAATTGACAAGTTTCGGTTATTTGATTTTAATAAGTGCTCTCCTGCAGTCATTTCTGGACCAGATCTCAAGAAGCTGTTAATTCTAATATTGCTAGAGGTCCATCGTACAGTTACATGCAGCATCTTTGGACACAATTTGCGTTTGGGACACATTTATATAGATTGTATGCAACATTTTTAATATATAGTATTTTCGAGGGTATAACTCACAATATGCAGTTGAAAGAAAAACAAATTATAGTATTTCTGTTAAGAAAGCAATGACCTCGTTTACAATCAGAAAGTCGATAAATTTAGGTGGCTCAGAACTGTATTTTGTGACACACACTGTTAGCGGAAAGCCGTGTATATTCAGAAGTAGATTAGTGAAGGGTTGTAATGATGATGATGTTTTATATAAATTTTCCATTTATTAAAGGAACTTTTGATGTTTTGTGCCTTTACATACATACATAATACAGAGCCTTAAAAACAGCCATATTAAAATCTAGGTGTTTTGCCTGCTATATATTTTTGAATATAGTATTCAGATTCCTAATATAATCATCATCATCATCATTACAGCCCTTCACAAGTCCACTGCTGAACATAGGCCTCCCCCAAGTAATGCCACAAAGCACGGTCCTGAGCCACCTGCATCCACAGACTTCCTGCATGTCTTACCAGGTCGTCACTCCATCTAGTGGGGGGTCGCCCTACACTACGCCTACCGGTACGAGGCTGCCACTCGAGAACCTTTCTTCCCCATCGGTTATCGGTTCTTCGAGCTATATGGCCGGCCCATTGCCACTTCAGCTTACTAATCCGTTGGGCTATGTCGGTCACTCTGGTTTTACTGCGGATATCCTCATTCCTGAGTCTATCACGCAGAGAAACTCCGAGCATAGCCCTCTCCATAGCTCGCTGAGCGACCTTAAGCGTCCTCATACGGCCAGCAGTGAAGGACCACGTCTCAGATCCGTAAGTCATCACTGGCAATACGCACTGGTTGTACAATCTAGTTTTTAGAGATTGAGGTATACCTGACGAAAAGATATGTCGTAATTTCCCGAACGCTGCCCAGCCGAGTTGAATCCGTCGATTGACCTCTCGGTCGAAGTTGGACTTACCTAGTCGGACTATTTGTCCCAGGTAAACGTACTCGTCAACAACTTCGAGCATAGTGCTCCCAACAACTACCGGCACAGGTGTGACATGGACATTAAACATGATCTTTGTTTTGTCCATGTTCATCTTAAGACCTATCCGTTGGGAGGCACTATTGAGGTCATTGAGCATAATGCTTAAGTCCTCCAGCGATTCTGCCATAAGGACTATATCGTCGGCAAATCGAAGGTGAGTGATGTACTCGCCATTGATGTTAATACCGTATCCTTTCCAGTCCAGTAGCTTGAAAACGTCTTCCAACGCAGCGGTGAAGAGTTTCGGGGATATAACATCACCCTGTCTTACACCTCTCTGCAGTTGGATAGGTTTCGAACTCTGGTTCTGTACTCGGATAGCCATCGTAGCCCTACTGTACAAACACTTCAGCACTTCGATGTACCGACAGTCAACTTGGCACCGCTGAAGGGACTGTAGCACCGCCCAAATTTCGACGGAATCAAAGGCTTTCTCATAGTCCACATATGCCAGGCAAAGTGGCAGATTGTACTCTTCGGTCTTCTGTACAATCTGCCGCAGGGTATGTATGTGGTCTATGGTACTGAAGCCTTTTCGGAAACCGGCTTGTTCGGGAGGCTGGAAGTCGTCGAGTCTGCGTGCGAGACGATTCGTAATGACTCTCGAAAATAGCATGTAGACGCGGCTCAGAAGGGAAATCGGTCTGTAGTTCTTCAAGAGAGAGTTGTCGCCTTTCTTAAAGAACAAAACCACCACGCTTCTGCTCCACGCCTCTGGAGTAGTGCCACCATGGAGGACGGAATTGAAGAGCTTCTGAAGGACTTCAAGTACCGGTGTTCCACCCGCTTTCAGAAGCTCCGCTGTAATTCCATCCTCGCCCGGGGCCTTGCCGTTTTTAAGGTGGTGGAGAGCCATTCTAATCTCGCTCAGACTGACGTCCGGGATATCATCGGAATAGTGTCGGATAAGACTTGCTCTTGGATCGTTACTCACACTTGCGTGTGGCTCCAACGATGATGTGTACAGCTGCCCATAGAACCTCTCAATCACACTCAGAATCTCAGGTGTCCCGGAAACGATGTTGCCACACTCAGTCTTCAGCTTTGACAGTTGGCTCTTTCTGGCAGACAGATCTCTGGCAAAGACTTTGGAGCCCTGGTTCCACTCGATCGCTTCTTTAATACGAAAAGTATTAAAGTTGCGTAAGTCTCGCCGCATGCATTTGGAGATCTGTCTGTTCAGTTGCCTGTATGCTGTCAAATCTGTTGATGATTGCAGCCTCATCTCCCGTCTAACAGCCATGAGATTAAGAGTGTGATCGGAGAGTGTGATCCTAATATAATAAGGAGACCATATAATTAAGTAGGGTTAGCAACCCTAATTATTAGTGTCAAATTCAGAAACATCTACATAGTTTAAGTACCAATTCATCAATTTAAGACAAACTACGCAACGCTTGTTTGTTTTGTTATTAATTAAGTTCATATATTATCGAATTTCCGAATTTATTCTCTATTATAAATATTAGAAGTTAACTGTACTCTGCCTATATATCTTATATAGGCAGAGTACAGTTAACTTACAGTAGGTTGCGCGCGACAAATTTATTTGAATGTTGTATATCACTCAATTTCAATAAATATCATCATCATCATCATCATTACAGCCTTTCACAAGTCCACTGCTGAACATAGGCCTCCCCCAAGTAATGCCACAAAGCACGGTCCTGAGCCACCTGCATCCATCGACTTCCTGCATGTCTTACCAGGTCGTCACTCCATCTAGTGGGGGGTCGCCCTACACTACGCCTACCGGTACGAGGCTGCCACTCGAGAACCTTTCTTCCCCATCGGTTATCGGTTCTTCGAGCTATATGGCCGGCCCATTGCCACTTCAGCTTACTAATCCGTTGGGCTATGTCGGTCACTCTGGTTTTACTGCGGATATCCTCATTTCTGAGTCTATCACGCAGAGAAACTCCGAGCATAGCCCTCTCCATAGCTCGCTGAGCGACCTTAAGCGTCCTCATACGGCCAGCAGTGAAGGACCACGTCTCAGATCCATAAGTCATCACTGGCAACACGCACTGGTTGTACAATCTAGTTTTTAGAGATTGAGGTATACCTGACGAAAAGATATGTCGTAATTTCCCGAACGCTGCCCATATATTATAATATATTATTTATTTATTGACATAACTTCATATACACATTAGATGTTTATAGGCGAACTTAATGCCTGAGGCATTATCTATCTGTCTACCTTAGAGTAGTGTAGAGATAAAAGAGGTAAGTGTAATCGGAAGTATGTACTGCAATTAATATTCACATATATAAACAATATGGAAGTATATAATATACATAAATTAAATACACTCACACGTATATATATATACTATACATATTATATTTTAAATAAAATATTATTAAGGCTAACTACGAACGCTAAGTTGAATCTGTCAATTTATTGACAAGCAGTTCTCGCGCTTTAGACTTGAACAAAATCCGGTTTTCGGCACTCCTGATTGCGGAAGGAAGAGCGTTCCAAAGAAGAACAAATTGAACAAAGAACGATGACTGTACAAAGTTAGTACTAAAAGGGGGGCCACTGAAGCAAAAGGTTATTACTAGAACAGAGAACTCTATCATGGTTGGAGCTAAGATATTGAAAATGAGTCAAAATAACACACATCACCATAGTCAAAAATGGGAAAAATTAAGGTCTGCACAATAATCGTCTTGGCCCTGGACGGGAGAAAGTTCTTCAGGCGGTAGAGAGAACGCAAAATACCTGTCATTTTCTAACAAACATTTGCCACTCGAGTTTGCCAGCTCAAGGTGGTGTGTAATCCAAAGTCTTTCACGGTATTACTATCATTCCCAATTAGACAATATAACCCTTCAAAATTTAAAACGATAGTTCTTCTACGCGCAGTGTACCACACATGTTACAAAGATTAATATTATTGTAGTTGTTAGTTGTAATGTATCTAGTTGTATGTAGATTAAATTCAATCAATGTACTCAATGCAAGCAGCGAGTACAGTAGGTATACACAGGCACAATTTGTACAACTAATAATAATTATTCGGCGGCGTGTTGCGATAATACAGATTTAGATAGAGCAGCCACTGAGGAGATAACCCCTTACATAGCTCACAGCACATAGTAGTGCTTTCCACCCACCGGTACCGTCCGCAAATAAATCTAACGATATGGCTACGTTCTCCTTATTTATAGTTAATAGTGATATTTAAATAATTATTACATTGATTAGTATAATATGTAACAGCATAAATAAATATAAAAATTGTATTATTAGTTGTTAGATTGATATGTTGTTAGATTGATGATTTCGAGATCCCTTACAAATTGTACAAGGCATTGGCGTTATGAAATATAAAACATAGCTTAAATATAAGGATCCCAACTTTAAATCCACTTTTAGACAGGCGTTTTTAAGGACAAGTTATACTCAGCAGGTGAGTTCGTGGATGTAGTGCGTATTTATATGACTGGATATTTCAGATCTGACAGTTTTGGAGATAGTTATCATACAACATACAATAAATGGAATTTTTTTTTACAGGATCGGGTGACAAACGAGCACACAGTCCACCTGATGGTAAGTGGTTGCTACGGCCCATAGACATCTACATCTATCCTCGATTACAAATCAAAATGCAGATGCATTGTCACCCGTGAGGACTAAGATGGAATGATCGTTATCTGCCGGTGGCAGTTTGGATGCTGATACGATCTGCGGCATCCCTTCGTAGACTCCCCCACGATACGTTCTAGGCCAGCTTTGTAAGATACTTCAAACAATCTCCCGCTTATGTTTACTAAATCCCCATATATATATATATATATATATATATATATATATATATATATATATATATATATATATATATATATATATATATATATATATATATATATATATATATATATTGAAACATCAACTTTATAAAATACAATTCACGAAATCCTGAATATATTAATGTGTCATAATAGCAATCACGTTGTTCAACTAAGATGGAATTGATGTTCGAGGCATTTTATAATACTTTGACAGTCACATGATAAGTCCGTAGTAATTGATTACTTCACAAAATCTCATACTAAATAGTATGGCTATCCAATTTTAACGTTTTCAACACTAAAACTATTGGCAAAAAATTGTCACGGGTTATACATATATAAACGCTTGAGTATTCTTTTTATGTATTATACCCTATTTGTAGCTTTATTTTACATGGTAGAGTCATGTTGCAACTATATTATGGTTGTAGCATAAATTGGTCGGCTCAAACGTTGAAGGAACACGCTCTCATAGAATACAAAAGTAAAAAAAAAATAGTTTTATACAGCCGTGTTTGTTGTGAGTGTAGAGAACTGAAAACCCATTTCACTGAGAACGAGGCATTCCATCTTAGTCCTCAAACAGATACACCATTGCTAAGCGGGAGATACAGATATAAGAGTAATGCATAAAAAAGAAACCCTAAGAAAAGAACTGAGTAGTGGCGGTGTAAAAATGTCCACTAGCCCATGTCATCCCGTGGGTGTCGTAAGAGGTGACAGAGGAAAATTTAAACAGGAGATGGGCAGCAGCATCTTCCTGATAACAATTCAAAATAATTAAAAACTGCGAGACTAACTTTCGAAGACCATGTGAGCAAATTGCTCGAAGAGGGGAGGGTCAAGAGTACTCGGATACCTAGACGTGCATGTATGAAGAAGTTAATGAACCTGAAAGAAGCGAAAGAGGTATGTAAGGATCGTGACACTTGGCGATCTGTTCTCTCTGGCTACCCCGTTAGGGATTGTGCGTGACGATAAGTAAGTTGGGTGCAATTAAATACACATTTTAAAACAACATTTTAAGACAGCTTAAGCTAATTTAAATTCAAGAAATGAAATTATCCTTCTTACTTAATCCTACTATGCCAAATATCTAGTTGGTTAAAATTACAAAAGACTTGTTGTTGCATGAAAATATTTTCAATAAGATTTTATTTGCTGACGTTATCTGAGGGATTTCTGAAAGGATCTAAGGAGGGTGGCGTAAGGTCTGAGGATGCGCGCAGGGTGGAGTGGGAGGCACGGGGTATGCTGTGACGTCACGTCCTATCTCGGCGGCCATCTTGGATTATCTCGTCGCACCTGCGGGACGCGGGGGATGCCTCAGTATCGACCCGCTCTGTTCGCATTTTTCACGGAAAACTTGATAACGTATTCTCAATATGCACTTCAGTAACACCTCATGAAAGAGTTAAAAGTGCATTCAACGTAAAGGTATTACTCCCACACTATGAGTTCTATAATAAATTCATTTGTTTACATGCGGCAAAGAAATTAAACTATCACAAAAATTTAAGTACGTGTTACGATTAAAGAATACAAAGTCATCGTTAAACACGGCTTCTCATAAATTAAACCAGATTGGTTAGTGTAAAAGATGCAAAGTATTATTAGTGAAATGAACTTGGCTCGCAATTGTTTGGTATGCAACCAAAATCAACATCATAGTTGCAAAATTAGACTACATATCCTAAAGTGCAGACAGCTGTTAGAGAAACTTAAATGGGGATGCACCCAGGCTGGTTCGAGCCTCGGGAGAGACCTATATCTAGAAGTGGACTGCCATAGATCGATAGTGATTATATCTTAAGGAATACCGTATATATCCATTACCCCATATCATCCCGTGGGTGTCGTAAGAAGTGACAGAAGGAAATGGAAACAGGATACTGGCAGCAGCATCTTCCTGATAACACCACAAAATAATAAAAAACTGCGGTTGACAACCCGCATGTCAAGTGTTGCAACTACGACAAAATCCCCACTATGGAACAATCTATGGGGGCGGGAACTACGTCCAGCAGTGGACCTCTGTAATGAATGAATGGGTGATATCTTTAAAAGGAAATTAGTGATGTTGTTTTTACTTATTCTATGATTAAATTTAATACAATATCAATCCTTTCACCAAACGAGCACGTAACGTATATTACATAGCATACTTTGAATTCATAAAAAAGTATTTCCAAATACAGTGAATATAAATTTCACTTCGTACCATTCAATTTAGCAATCACCACTGGACCGTACACATAAACTGGGCGATATTGTGTATTAAAATTCGGCCCGCACAACGCTCGTTATCTGCCGGTGGCAGTTTGGATGCTGATACGATCTGCGGCATCCCTTCGTAGACTCCCCCACGATACGTTCTAGGCCAGCTTTATAAGATACTTCAAACAATCTCCCGCTTATGTTTACTAAATCTTACCTCGTAATTATCTTTCTTATATATATATATATTGAAACATCAACTTTATAAAATACAATTCACGAAATCCTGAATATATTAATGTGTCATAATAGCAATCACGTTGTTCAATTACAAAAAAAACAACATAATTGTAATATTTGTTACACTTAGACTAAAGGTTAAAAGAAGGCTTAATGTTCTCTTTGAAAAATTAGGCTCATTATAATGATAAGATCTAACTATTCAACTATGTATGTTTGTTTTGTTCTACAACTTGAAACCAACCAACACAAAACTTCCGGAAATATAGGCAAACAATGATTAATTTTAGTAACGTTTCAAATCTATTACGCAAGTTTAAATCGTTAATATTTTAAGTGCCTTATAAGGAAACAGAGCTATGAAAACTTACGAGGCAGTAAATCATAAATTTATATATTGTTAATTTAGTAAAAAGTAAGATATAAAGTCAATTAATAAACACGTTAGAATTTTTTGAATTTGCATCAAAGTAAAAATGTCTGATTCCACTTCAAAGCATTGTGCGAAAGTATAAACAATAAATACAGGAAAAGCGTGAAGTGGCGATCAATATGTTAATTCCAGACCACCAGTATGCGGCACTCGACTAAAACAATGCACTTCGCGTCATTAAGAGCGCGTGCGTATGCAGCTGTGGTAGCACACCTCCACGCCAAGCACTTGCCCTCTAGAGGTCGCTGTTGTTCATTGTTCCGGAAGTACTATCGAGTGGCGGTAAGTAGGTAAACTAGGGCACGTGCTGTCACCCGGTGGGCAGACCACCACGGTAGGTACGAAATTATTCGAGCTTTTACACTGAACTTGTTAAATTGTTATATGCTGTGTTTATAAAGGGGTTTGAATGCGAAAGGAATGTATCAGCTGCTGATAGTAACTTAAAAGATTACTAAAGACATTTTACAATATTAGACTTAACTAGTTTGGCGGTGGTGGCAAAGAATCGAATTATCATTTTGTTTCGATTCGATATTTGTTACATCCGCCGAACATGTTAAAGCTTCCGATACAATACTTCATCATCTGTTCAATTCTAGAGCTACTTCTAGAGTATGGGTCGACTCGACCAGGTAAGGGCCACGCTCGATGTTTGTGCTCGCTATTTCAGGCTGTTTTTCTATTGTCATAAAAAAAATTATGTTTCGTTTGTTGAATAACGGGAAGCGGAACCGGAGGCCTCTTTAATGGCAACGAAGCATTCCATTTTAGTCCTCATACCCGAAAATATTTGCAGTATTTTTGATTCCTAGTTAGAGTATATATCTATATGTAGCTATAACTGGTCGATGTGCTCGATTGTCAGGAAACCGAAGCAAAAAAAAAAATGCCAGACTAGCATAAGTTTAAATACGACTGCATGAATCCACTAGTTAATATTATGCATTTCTTACAATAATAGTTTTAAGATATTATATATATATAAACACATCAACAGAATCTAGGGATATTTTATATTTCATCAAATAAATAAAAATCGATGAAGAATTTTCCGATATAGTAAATAGAAGTAGGTTATTTTAAGGTCTATAATAAAAAATAAAAAAAATATTTCCTATATTTTTCAAAAATAAAAATGTTATTTTTTTAATCACCGTAGATAATTAGTATGTTAGAAGAACTCCATTTCTTATACGTCTTTGTAATTTTATTTAAAATTCAAAAAATCTTTTAAAATCTAATTATTATCTACTAACCAGTGTTGCCACCTCTTACAATAATTGCACATCGACATCGATTGTTCATACTTTAAATTGTCAACGTCTTGCTGCAGTATGAGGTCACATGTTCTTTGCAAGTCTTCGTAAAGTTGTTGTTCCGTCGTCAAATTTGGCAGCAAATCTCTCATAGCTTTTCCTTGTATATAGCACGTTCCAGACATGCTCGATAGGATTTAAGTAGGGTGTCTGTGCAGATCAATCCAAAACTTGAATATCGGTCTCGGAGAGCGGCCGACACCAGTCGCGCCGTATGGGAAGGAGCGTTATCGTGCATAAGTAGAAATTCCTGGCCCATTTGGATTCTGTGTGGTACAATAACAGGCTCTACTACCTCTTTGTGATATTTTTGTGCAGTCATGCAACCTTGGATCCAAACAAGTTAGGTTCGTCCGCCAAGACAAATTCCTGCCCACAACATGATTGTCCTGCCTTGGTATGAGTGCACCCCCTAATAATGGAGTTCCCCAAACGCTTGTTTTTCATGAACCCGGGTGAAACCTAATTCGGGACGCATCGGTGAACATAACTAAATACCTTTGTTTGTCAATCCATGGTTATTGCTCCTGGGCCCACGAAAGTTGCTGACTGCGATTACCACGTCGCAATGCTAGAACACGTAGCGGTCTTTGAGTAAGACCAATTTTATGCAACCTTCTTCGCACGGTTTAGTCGCTTACCAGCAGCTGGTGGTCCTCCTGGAGCCTTTGTAGTTGCATCACTGTGATATTGGGCTGTCTTCTGGCGGTCATTTGGAGAAATCGATCCTGTCTCTCTGTAGTAACACGATATCTACCCGTGTGCCGTTCAGCCACATCCACACTACTGCGTTAACGTGGCCACAACCTTGGTATCACTTTTTGGCTGATGTGTAAGGCTTCAGCAACCACGCGTTGAATAGCACAATTTTCTAACATGCCCACGGCTCGTAACATTTTATCTCGACTCAAATGACGACGTGATATGACTCATAAAGCTCACGCGGCACGTTAATTTAAAAAAGAAAAACAATGTAACCCCTTTTCATTAATTAATTCCTGTAGAAAATTTATAATATCTTTCCTTGACGTAATGAATTCGTAAAAATTTTGCCACCGTATTTTGTTTTTTATTTACATTTTTAAATTTTGAAAATAGAATAAAACAGGTTTCAATGTGCATTTAAACTTTTTATGAAAACTAAAAAGATTTAAAACTTTAAAGTCGTAAATAATTTAGGATTAAGATATCCCTAGATTCTGTTGATGTGTTTATATTTAAACCATAATATAATTAATATATACCATACCCTACATACAACATTCATTTATCTCCCTGAAACCTAAAACCATCTTCTGGTACTTTGTCGTAATAGAGTAGAAATTCATTTCATTTCAATTTTTACAGTGGTAGAGCCATGCGGCAGCTTTGCTGTTGCACGTATGGGCCGGCTCAAACCGGGGTGGTACCACGACCTCACAGAATACCGGCGTGAAGTGGAAGTTCTGCTTCCGCGTTTCGTCTGGTGAGTGCAGGTGGCCGGAGGCCCAAATCCCCCCCCCCCCCATCAACATGGTAGCGGAATTAAATAAAGATAGACTACCCCAGGAGGGTACCAGCACCCCTGGAGAATCCCTCGCTGAGCATCCACGACCATGTTTCTCCACTTCTGAGCGTGGGTGCTCAGGCTGCCCCGCGTATTCTGGGGGGGGGGCGAAATTCCGCTCAAGACTAAAACTGCTCGGGGCAAACGGAGCAATAAGACCAAGGCGACCCCTGCCACGCTGTCCGTGAATTTCTGCAATATCAGGGGACTTCACTCCAACCTAAATGCCGTCCACTACCATCTCGAGACGGCGAGGCCGGCTCTGCTCTTTCTGACCGAGACGCAGGTGTCCTCTCCGGCTGATGTTTCGTATCTCTCCTACCCGGGGTACAAACTGGAACACTCCTTTGTGCCTCGGGCTGGAGTTTGCGTTTACGTCAGAGAGGACATCTGTTCTCGACGCCTCGGCAGACTTGAAGGTTCGGACCTGTCCATCCTTTGGCTACGCGTAGACAGCGACGACCATCCGCGCGTCTACGGGTGCCTCTATAGGTCCCACAGCGGTAATGCCGAAACAGACCGACTCTTCGACCACGTCCAAATGGCTGCGGATTCGTTGCTACAGCAGATCCCCTCCGCAGAGATCGTGATCCTCGGCGACTTTAACGCCCATCACGCCGAATGGCTCGGTTCACGTTTAACCGATCATGCGGGGAGATCTGTTCATGATTTTGCCTTGGCATATGGTCTGACACAACTGGTTACTTCGCCTACGCGGATTCCAGATGTGGAGAATCATGCACCTTCCCTGTTGGACCTTCTGCTGACCTCTCACCCAGACGGATATCAGATTTCCGTCGACGCCCCTTTAGGCTCCTCGGACCATTGTCTGATCCGGAGTGTTGTGCCACTCACGCTGAAATCGCGGTTGCATTCTGCAGGCTGCCGCCGTGTTTGGCACTATAGGTCAGCCGATTGGGATGGGATGCGGTCTTTCTTTGCATCCTACCCTTGGGGGCGGGTTTGCTTCTCGCCGGATGATCCCAACGTTGTTGCGGATTCTGTTACTGATGTGGTACTTCAGGGTATGGAACTTTTTATTCCTTCCTCTGTGGTGCCCATTGGAGGCAAATCTCAGCCATGGTTTGGTCGCTCCTGTAAAATAGCATCATGCTATAAGCAGGAGTGCTACCAAGCCTGGGTTGATGCATCAGCGTCCCGGGATGTAAACACCAGCGCTCTAAAAAAGAAGTATAATTCCGCCTCTAGGTCCTTCAAAAGAGTCATTGCCAAGGCAAAGTCAGAGCACATAGGCAGAATTGGCGAGAAACTAGTTCGCCTTCCTTCTGGAACCCGTGCATTCTGGTCTCTCGCCAAGGCTGTCCAGGGGAATTTCTGTCAGCCATCTCTTCCATCTCTGCACAGGGAGGACGACTCACTGGCCCATACTGCAAAGGAGAAAGCCGATCTTCTAGGCTCCTTCTTTGCGTCTAACTCGACTCTCGATGACGGGGGGAGTACGCCGCCGACCATCCCGCGGTGTGAGTGGTCCATGCCGGAAGTGCAGTTCACACAGCGCTCGGTTCGCAATGCACTCCTCTCCCTGGACATCCACAAGTCGAGTGGGCCTGACGGAATCCCCCCAATTGTGCTGAGGACGTGTGCTCCAGATTTGGCACCGGTTTTAACGCGTCTTTTCCGGTACTCCTACTCCCTAGGCGTAGTCCCAAAATCGTGGAAGACGGCTTTCGTCCACCCGATCCCTAAAAAAGGCGACCGCTCAGACCCGTCCAACTACCGGCCAATCGCCATCACCTCCTTGTTCTCCAAAACAATGGAGTCCATTGTAAACTGCCAGCTCATGAGGTACCTTGAGGATCACCAGCTGATTAGTGACCGCCAATACGGTTTTCGCCGTGGTCGGTCAGCTGGTGATCTTCTGGTCTACCTCACTCACAGATGGGCGGAGGCAGTAGAGTTCAAGGGGGAGGCATTGGCCGTTAGTTTGGACATTGCGAAGGCCTTCGATCGGGTTTGGCACAAAGCGCTTCTTTCGAAGCTCCCTTCCTATGGGCTTCCCGAGAAATTGTGCAATTAGATCACCAGCTTTCTTGCAGATCGGAGCATCAAGGTCGTTGTAGACGGTGCAAGCTCCGATTGCAAGCCTATTAATGCTGGTGTTCCACAGGGCTGCGTGCTATCGCCAACGCTGTTTCTTCTGCATATCAATGATATGTTGCATACCCGTAACATTCATTGCTATGCAGATGACAGCACTGGTGATGCTCTTTACACCGGCCGAGCCAATATTTCTCGGGAAAACGTCTCCGAGTGCCGGGACAAACTTGTGTCTGAAGTCGAGTCTTTGCTGAACAGAGTCTCGGATTGGGGACGACTAAATCTAGTCCAGTTTAACCCCCAGAAGACACAAGTTTGCGCGTTAACCGCTAAAAAGAACCCCTTTGTCGTATCCCCTCAGTTTCAAGGCACTCCCCTTGTTGCCTCAGCCAGTATCGGAATCCTCGGCGTCGACATATCGAGTGACGTGCAGTTTCGTGGTCACTTGGAAGGGAAGGCCAAATTGGCCTCTAAAAAGCTTGGCGTGCTCAGCAGAGCGGGACAGTATTTCATGCCGGCACACCGCCTGCAACTTTACAAGGCGCAGGTTCGGCCGCACATGGAATACTGTTCCCATCTCTGGGCTGGGGCTCCCCAGTACCAGCTCCTTCCACTTGACCGCATCCAGCGCAGAGCGGCTCGAATCGTCGACGACGGAGTGCTTTCCGATCGGCTCGATTCACTGGCGTTGCGAAGAGATGTTGCATCTCTTTGCGTATTTTATCGCATCTATCACGGGGAGTGCTCTGAGGAATTGTTCGGATTAATCCCAGCCGCCAAATTTCGTGAACGCACGACACGGCAAACGTCCCGATACCATCCACACCATCTGGATGCTTGGCGGTCCACCACTGTACGTTTCACAAGGAGTTTTCTTCCACGTACAACCTCTCTGTGGAATAGTTTATCATCGGCGATTTTTCCGGACCGATACGACCTGGGGACCTTCAAGAAAAGAGCTTACTCCTTTCTAAAGGGCCGGCAACGCACCCGCAATTCTCCTGGTGTTGCGGTTGATCATGGGCGGCGGTAGTCACTTAACATCAGGTGAGCCGCTTGCTCGTTTGCCCCCTCTTCTATAAAAAAAAAAAAAAAAAAAAATTTGGAGGAGTTTCATTTTGAATTACATCAAGGGAATTGCAATATTTAAAAAAAATGTACTATTGAATATTGTTTACGTTATTGCACGAACGAGTCATAAATAACTAAACGTTCTTCATAAGTTATCGTAAGTCAATATAGACTACATGCTCGACTAACTACCATTTATTTAATTGAATTTAACTATCATTTAAGATACTGCTGTAGCTTCCTTTTAATGTCCGACAATCAATTCAACAGGGTGAAGCGAGTCGGTGGAAAAGCACGTAGATATCATTTGTTAAGCGCCACGTGGTATCGATGTGGTATTTATTGAACCATGCAGTCTTCTCCGTACATACAGTATATCCGATTTATTATACGTGGTGGGGCAGCTGTGACTAGCCAAGCAAATGGACGTCGAATATTTGTAAACATTATTAATTTACTTTTAAGAAAGAAACGTATTTTTCTTTGTTATTCGGCCGTCGTATCTCGTAGCTCACGGGTCACGTGTTTTATAGTTAAAGTAAAGAAATGGAAATATAAAAAGAAATAGAAAGAAATATAGTTTTTTAACCAATTACATAAATAAACAATACAGTGGTTTCTGCACTAAGCTTTATGCTTGAACTTAGGAGCTTACGAACTTCGGAACCAAGCGTATTGACAGACGCCGTTTACACCGATAAATACCTACATAGGACACCGATTCAGTAAATACATTGATGATGTTGACGAGTTAATGTTTTTTCGATAGTAAAGTAGAGTCATTTGTGGCGATATGTAATTTATGTAATTTGAGCACATAATCGAAGCACGACGAAATGTTCAACATGTAATACAATCATTTTCTCATATTGTGTGTACTTGTTTATATTTATTGATATTAAAGTATGTTTGTAATAAACCACAAAAATATGGAGTAATAATAAAACATATCATGATTATTATTATATAAAAAAGTTACTACCACACTAGGATATTATGGAGGTATCCCTGTATCGTGGAGTACATACTAATGTACATAAATTGCACAAGGAAAAACATTCAGATCCGGTACAATTATTTGTAAGCCGTACAAATACTTGTTACGTGCGGGAATCGAATCCGCTACCCTCGGCACTGCAACTCAACGCTAAGCCACTGGGCCACGGACCCACAAATGAATTTGAATAGTTAAGTTAATTTGTATACATTCCCACACAGTATCGTGTATTGAAACTAAAACATGTTATAAGGTTAGAAAGTTATGTTCTCGTAAGCATGTTGCAGTTTTACAAACTTTTCTCCTTCATCAGACCTTAAAAGTCCACTTCCTAGATTGGCGATTATAAAAGGTACCAAGTGTTAATTAAATGGTTACAACGCCATCTATCGTATTGTCGCTAACAAAACCTACGGTACGTAATTGGATGATGGGTTATATTTAGCCGTCACCACAAGTCGAAAGTGGCCTGCTGGTGGACTGCTGCTTTATTGTAAAGAGTATAAATCTTAATATTATACCCGAATATAGTAAAAGGTTAGTTAAAGTTTCAGCCAATATACGTCCCACAGCTGAGCACATACCTCCTCTTTTTTCTGAGCTAGATTTAGGGTAAGGAAGTTTCCGCCGCGCTGCCCCGTTACGTGTTGGCGAACTTCACGTCTTCGAAGTTTTTTTCTTATTTCTCACACATGCAGGTTTCCTCACGATGTATTTCTTCACCGTCGAGCAAGTGGTAAATCAGAACTTAAAATTGCAATTAACAATTTCATTGGTGCCGGCGAGAATCGAACCCGGGTTGCTTATGTAGTGTGCAATTTGCAGCGAGCGCTAACCATTTAACATACAACGGCTGTGTGGAATTTAAAATTATTTTCTTCTTTAAAAGTCAGCTTTTGTATAATATCGCAATATCAGTATTGTCTAAATACTTTTACAGACTATAAAGAGTCCACTACTGAACGCAGGTCTTTCCCATAGATAGTTTCATAGGGCGATATTTTTACCTCATATTTTTACCATAGATTCCACGTTTCACAACTGCAGTTTTTCTCTTTGGTGATTTAGAAAGATGATTTCATTATTAAAGAGATGCTGTAGCCCGTGTCCACTACTAATAAGAATTCGGGCCATGCATAAGATCACAGAATCTTAATATTTCTAGGAAATTATTTTATAACAAGGTCAAAATTACTGTTGTTTTTGATGAAATTCACGTTAAAGACGTTAAAATTTAATTAGATAAGATCCACTTAATAAAATAAAATGATTATCTGGTTTGAAGAGCCCCCCTCCTCCCTGACCGCTTAGTCACTTAGCGGTCAGTCACCGCTTACTTTACTTCAACTGAGGATACCTTGTTCAAAGGCGATATTACGTGTCGTATTACCCACGGTAGTGTATCTTTTCTAGTGTAGTAGTATTGGGAGAAGTGGTGCTGAGATTAGTGGTGACGGGGATAGTACGGCGGGAGGTACTCTCAATCTACGTAAAATACATCATTTTATTTTATTACGTGGTAAGCTAATCATTATTTAACACCTTTAATATAATGGATTTCCGCAAAGTAAGGTAATTTTATATTAAGTTGAAATTTAAGTTTTCAAAATCCACCTCTTTGTAGTATGTACGACGAACTAACAGACAATGATAGTAAGTGGATGCTGTGGGCCATAGACATCATTCAACTTTGATTAACACCCTTGAGGATTAAGATGGAATGCCACGTTTTCAGTAAAAAGCGTCTCTGGTACACTACAAGTGTAGGGAGCACTGACCATGTAAAATAGATCAGCATTAAGCTGCTATTTTACGTTAGTATTCTGTAAGGGCATGGTTCTACCCTGCTCAAGCTCCTGCTACAATCATAATATAGCAGCAGCATGGCTCTACCACGTAATATACTATATATAGCTTGTCTGCTCGATATTCTGCTTAATTCTCTTCCTAGGTTTACAAACAATTCGATTAGTTCAACGCAAATGCACCATGTAAAACAGATCATATTATATTTCAGTGAAAAATGTGCTACAATTATAATTGTAGAGCCACGCTGCAGCTATATTATAGTTGCAGCACAATTGGGTCGGCTCGACCGGGGCAGGAGCAGGACAGCGCTCTCACAGAATACCAGCGTAATACTGCTGTATTTCCTATAACGAGAGTAGAAAACCGGTACCCTTTTTACCGGAATCGAGAGGCATTCTTTGTCCTCAGGGGTGAAAACGCATTTTCATTTTCATTCTTAATTGAGGATAAATGTGGATATCTATGATCCACAGCATTTACTTACTACCAGTCTTACAGAATAGCAGCGTAAAATAGGAACTACGCTGTGTTTCGTTTGTTGACTACACCCAACCGGGGCCGGAGACACTTTTACTGGAAACGAGGCATTCCATCTTAGTCCTCAAGGGTGAAAACCCATCTGTATTTTGATTCTTAGTCGAGGATATATGTAGATGTCTATGGTCCACAGCATTCACCTACCATGAGGTAGGATGTGTGCTCGTTTGTCACCCACATTCTATAAAAAAAAACTTTATTCAAAAAATTTCAAAGTACAGGAGCTTTGACTGGATCTTCGTTAACCACGGTAATCGAATTAAGGACCGGAAACTCTGTCAATTAGTCACACGTAATTCTCACAGGTTTTACAATTATTTTATAATTAAGTAATATTGAACTTATCCATTTGAAAGGAGCGCAAAATTTTTTATATAGAAGTCTATATTTTGGTAACTACCTGGCCCGGCAGACGTTATTCTGACATTTTTGGTAGATGGCGCGACGAGTTTCACTCCATTTCTCTAGTGTAGGTAAATTTTATAATAACTTGACTACGGCGGTCAACTGGTTCAAATTTTGTGATTTTCTTTTTTGGCGTTAAATAATTATTTATTATGATGAGTCATTCGATCTATAAATGTAGAATTAGTCAAAATATTAATAACAACGCTACTTATTGAATGCAAGCATACCTAGAAACCGTCGTTTCGATATAACAAATACAATATAAAATACTATATTGAATGACTATGATCTAGGTCGATCACGTCGTTCAGAACTTCATCACTAAAAGTCACACACCAGTACATATATATATATATATATATATATATATATATATATATATATATATATATATATATATATATATATATATATATATATAAAATATCCAAATGTATATTACCCATGACTATAACAAGTAGTTACATGTATCTTTAAGTCTCAGAAGCTTTTAATATGAAGAAAAACGACACCATTCTATCTATTTGCATATCAAATGAGACCACAATGTACGTGTAGTGCTGGTTAAAGGATAATACATCAAAAGAACAAACTTAAATATCTAAATGCCCAGCAAAAAATACATTTATATGTACCTGATTGAGATCAAAAAGATTCTCAAACAAGGTAACAAAATCGATTTTATAAAGCATTGAAGGCGAGCTCGGATGAGGTGTGCGCGTCATGTTTCAAAACAACAAATCTGATATTTCAATTTTTTCGCGTGTTTTAAACAGGTGTGTGGGAATTTTAATGCGCTTTAATCTTTTGTTAATTTTATTTTAAATATAGAATGTACAGTTAAAGTGTTATTATCTGTCAATCATGGCGATTGTTGGAGGCATTAGCTTTAAGTTTATGAAAATAAAGAATAAAGCTTTTAGCTCTAAATTAAATGTAATAGTTGGTAAGTTACTACCGTCGCCGGTGAACAACTGCAATACTAGGCGAATTACAGATGTATTGGCAGTTTTTTAAAAAGGAGAAGGCTCTTTTATTGAAGGTCCCTAAGTCGTATCGGTCCCGAAAAATCTCTGGTGGTAATTGATTCCAAAAGAAAGTTGTGCGAGGAAGAAAACTTCTTTTAAATCGCATAGTGGTGGACCGCCAGTCATCCAGATGGTATGAATGGTATCACGAGTTTTGTCGCGATGTGGAATGGTGAAATTGTGTAGGTGAAATTAGTCCGAACAATTCCTCAGAGCACTTCCCGTGATAAATGTGATAAAATACGCAAAGAGATGCAACATCTCTTCGCAGTGCTAGTGAGTCAAGCCGATCGGAAAGAGTTCGATTGCCGACGATTCGAACGGCTCTACGCTGGATGCGATCAAATGAAAGGATCTGGCACAATGGAGCCCCAGCCCAAAGATGGGAACAGTATTGGGTGGCGTGCCGGCATGAAATACTGTCCTCTGCAAAAAAAAAAAAAAACTGGTGATCCATCTGCATCATTTATCGAGAAGCCTATAGGAAGGAAGCTTTATAAGAAGCTATTTGTGCCAAACCCGATCGAAAGCCTTCGCTGTGTCCAAGGTAACAGCCAAGGCCTCCTCCTTGGACTCTACTGCCTCCGTCCATCTATGTGTAGGGTAACCCAGAAGTTCACCAGTTTAGCGACCTCGACGGAAACCGAACCGGTGTTCACTAATCAGCTGGTGATCCTCGAGGTACCTTATGAGCTAGCTACGGAGTATCAGAAGAAAAAGAGCAAGGCCGGCTTTGCCGTTTCCAGATGGTAGTGTACGGCCCTAAGGTTTGAATGAAGTTCCATCAAGTTGCAGAAATTCATGGATAGGGCGCCTTTATCTTAATGGTGAGTTTGCCCTGAGCAGGTTTTAGTCTCGAGCGGAAATTCACCCCACCCCTTTAAGAATACTCGGGGTATCCTGAGCAGCCACGCTCAGGAAGAGTAGGGTAGCTTAAGCGTGGAGTCAGCGAGTGATTCTCCATCAGCAGGGGTGCTGATACCCTCCAGGGGTAGTATTCTATTTAACCCCGCTACCGTGTTAAGGGGAGGGGAATCAGCACCTGCACTTACCAGACGAAATGCAGAACCAAAAGCTGCCGCGTGGCTCTACCATTTTTAAATTTTCATCTATTCTGGATACAGGATCGAACCGCAGTTGTGTATAATGGCACGGGGGTGTACCATTTACTCCCTGACTCCAGGCTGCTACTGCGAATTCCTTGTTAGAAGAAACCCAATAAATGATTTTGACCCGAGCCGAGATTCGAACCCGGGAATACTAGACCACAGAGGCAGTCAACTAAGATTTTAGCCCTGCCAATGAGCTACCAAAATTTCAAATTTAACCCTCAATCTCAGTACAATATTTAAAAAAAAGAGTGGTAATTGCAATTTTAAGCGCTGATTTAACACGCGCTAGACGCTGAAGGTAACCGCAATTGTTACAGCCTATTAAAGTCCATGGTTGAACATAGGCCTCCAATATAGATGTCTTATAGGGGGGAAATTTGCCATAGTTGCCACGCTTGGCAGGCGGGTTGGGAAACGCTGTTTTTTTATTTTAGTCGTTATTAGGAAGACCCTACTGACCATATATCCTGATTTGTTTCCCTCCGTCACCTCTTACGACACCCACGGGATGATATTATAGGGGAGTGGATATTCTTACACTACCTCTACTCGGTAGTAACAAAAGAAAATGCTGAAGAAAAACATCACGAGAAAATATAAATAAAATAAAATATAAACATATTATGAATACGTGATATCCGCTAACATGTGTTGAGGCGGCACAGTGTACATTTTGCCCTAAAACCCTTTCAGAAAGAAGAGTAGTATGCTTGCCTGTGGCAAGTAGTGCGATGTATATAGGCTGGAACTTTAACTTTTGAACATTATCAATACATATTTAACTATTATTTAATTGTTTATTGCTATGTTATAAAATCATATCCGTTTCATGACTTCCATACAAAGTATATTTTTAATTGTTAAGAAAGCTAGACAATGAAGTTTATGTCAATATTAAAAGATTTTTACATTGTAGTTTGTTAGTGTACTTCTGAAGTAAATGAAATTTTGAAATATTTTTCTGATAAAAGTTAAATTACCTATGGCACATTTGTTAAAAGTAGAAACGTTACATATTTGTCAACTTAATTTTTAAAACAGTAAAGATTAAATTGCATCGGACTAAATTTATTCAAATGATTGAAGGATATCAAATTAAGGAACGCCGAGCACACGCGTCGAAAAAATAAATCAAACATTCTCTTTGCGACGCCCACCATTAATAAAACTCTTTAAAATATATTTAATAATGTCCACAAAGGCAAGGGACACAATGCTCGAGCCATAAAGGAGCTGCATTTATTATGGCGACAATATATCGAATACAAAAAGATAGTGTGACAAAGATGCGTACTTTTTAATAATATTGTCATTTCTCAGCAGCAGTGGACTCTTTCAAAAAGCCATAATGCAATAATTTATCTCTTTATAAGAAGTTTTTTCTGTGGGAGAATGCTTAAAGCCAGGTGAGCACGGGTTAACTGATACGATTGAAGCCTTCTATACAACCTCTTGTGACTCTCGATGGGGATAAAGGTTCATTTTTCTCCGAGTTTAGTGGATTATTTAAGTTTGATTTCTGTTAAGTATGTGTTGGTAGAAGTAATTTTAGAATTGTTTGAAAATTAAAAAACCCAAGTTAATTTTAGTGCAATGTTGGTACCCAATGTTTTTTGCTGAGTGGTCAACAAATAACAAGGGACAACAAGTAATCTTTCACCCTATTGCTTGCTGTGAGTATCCTAAAAGGCAACTATAGGATATGCCAATGGGATCTTAAGCCGAGGCAGCTCAGGGACTAAGTGCTTGCTGTAAATAGCACAGTAATGAAATTGTTAATTGCAATTTTATGTGCTGATTTACCACGTGCTCGGCGGTGAAGACAAATATCGCAACGAAACCTACATAACTGAGAAATAAGAAAAAAATATTTCGTAGACATATGAAGTTCGCCAACACGCATTAAGGCAGCGGCGGACATTTTCTCGTCCTAAAATCCACTTAGCAATCAGAGAAGACCTGTGTCCAGAAGTAGGAGGTATATAGGCCGTAACTTTATCTTTATGTGATCTTACGGCTTCCGATAGGTCGCGGTAAATGTTTTTTTCTGCAGTCATAAATCCGTCTGCCACGCGTGACGAGGCACAGCCTCTCTTCAATAAGGAAAACCCTTGTCCAGCGGTAGCCTTTTCGGACTAAAAAAAATGAAGGATGTCTTAAAATTATAATGAAGTAGCATGAATGTATGCAATGGCACCAAAAGTATATAACAAAATACCTAAGTACATTAGAAATTGTGACAACATTAATATTTATAAACGTAAACTTTTCGATCTACTAAATGAAAAAGCATATTATTCTTTAGATGAATTCCTTAACGACACATTTTAACATTAAAATACTACATTGAATATATACCTATCATGACACGTGCCTATTAATACTAGACGACAATTAGACAAAATAATGACAATTATTATATGCTATATTATACTATACCTCTATAATCTTTAAAATGTTATTATTAATACATTATTTAATTATTTCAATCAGAAACTGACATCAGAAGAGAAAAAATGTTAAGCAATTATTGTTTTATATTTTGTATGCCTACTGGCGGGACATAGAGAACCTACCTCGTATTTTACTATGTACATATTGAGATCTGTAAATTAACCTATGTTCACAAAATAAACTGATTTGATTTGATTTCAAAAAATACCCGAGCGAATTTGGAGAAGGGAGCATACGTCTCAGCAATGGAGCTTTAAATTCACAGCTTTATTATAAACCATCTACTTTAATGAACCCCGCGTAAGAGCTATGATGTAAAAAAGTTAATATTGTCTTGGATACTCTGGAGATGTTTGATCTTAAATTAAATGTAACGGCCCTACAATAGTCATAAAAATTATGAAAACTAAAGCGGCGTGAAACAAGAGTTTTGTGCAAAAAATAATGTGAGTCTTTATAGTTACTGTCGAGACGGGGTTGACACCGGAGCCACAATAAAATCGATGAAATATTTTTAAAGGGGCGCTCGTAATAACTTATTGAGGGCGATTTAGGGACATTCTATTGTAGGCATGTTTGCACAGGTAGAGTCGCAGTGGGTAGCCGGCTAACATTTGCGCACCACTATCATTGTCACATTATTTATATCTATTGTAAATATTTCTAACAATAATTTCTATTTGTTTTTAAAAATTGTTGCATTAATTATTACTAAATACTATATTTCGATGTAGTTATAAGTAGAAGTGGCTACATTACAAAAACTACAAATCATAAATTTGAAAGATTTTTCATGGTAACTTTATTTTATAGAATTAGGGTGACAAACGAGCACACAGTCCACCTGATGGTAAGAGGATACTGTGACCCATAGATATCTGGATTTATCCTCCATTACAATTTAAAATGCAAATGCTTTGTCACCCTTGAGGACTCAGATGGGATGCCTCGTAACTAGCGTAAAAGTCTTCCTCTCCAGCGCTTTACTCATCCATTCCACCATCATGACTCAATTTCACACTAGTATTCTGTGAGAGTGTGGCCCCTCCCTCCGCGTTGCATATTATATCTGCAGCATGGCTCTACCACGTTAAAACCACCACGTTCGCTAGGTAAATTGATAATTAGGTCTGGATTACTTAGTGGTGTATTTGGTTATGTCATTTAGCACCATTTCTGTCTGGGTGTGTCTAGATTAGTAAATCTGTTTAATTGTAAATAATACAAAATAATAATAGTGGAGCCATGTTGCACTATGTTAGCTATAACACACAAAATCTTCCCTATAAGGCACTCTATATATGTGAGGCTTATGTTAAGCAGTGGACTTTTATAGGCTGTAATAGGATAATGGATAGATGGATAGCTGTAGCATGAATCATCAACATCACTGCTGGCCTTATGAGGATGCTCAAAGTCACTCAGCGAGCTATGGAGAGGGCTATGCTCAGAGTTTCTCTGCGTGATAAACTTAGAAATGAGGATATCCGCAGTAGAACCAGAGTGACCGACATAGCCCAACGGATTAGTAAGCTTAGTTAATATACACAGCTGAACATAGGCCTCCCCCAAAGAAAGCAACAAAACAAGGTCCTGTGCCACCTGCATCCATCGACTTCCTGCATGTCTTACCAGGTTGTCAATCCATCTAGTGGGGGGTTGCCCTACACTTCGTCTACCGGTACGAGGCTGTCACTCGAGAATCTTGCTTCCTCATCCACTGCGGATATCTTTATTTCTAAGATTATCATGAATAGTTCGGCTCAAATGGCCACCGGAAAGGACCACTAATGCGATTATCAATGTGAAATAGCTGCATAATGTTGCTAGGCTTTACCTATATGACGAGTGACAACAACTGGTGACCGTTTTTCAACTTTAACGAGTCATTTCATTTCAGTTCTCAGAGATGACAAAACATCTGCTTCTTAATTTGTGCCTGTGAGCCTCAGTTTCCACTCGTCACACTTACAATATATAAGTAGCAAATAAGTGAAGTATAAATAATATGATGTTAGCTTGTAGTCAGAGTGAACGAGTAGAAGCTTCAATAAGCGTCTCACCTACAGTAGCAGACAGAAAAAATAACACGATATTTTGCATTATCGACGCGGACATCGCGTTATATTCTCTATAGTTACTGTCTCAGTATCACCCCTCCCCCATCTTCGTCGTCGCTTGAACTCCGCGCTTGTGTACATGCTTTGCGAGACGCTTATGTGAAGCTTTTGTAGGTGCTATCGTTCACTCTAACAAAATAAGACATTACGAAGATTATAATCTTTTTTTTTTAAACGTTACCCCTACACTAAGATTTTCTCTTGTATCGTAGGGGCAGTTTACAAACATAAATTGCACAAGGACAAACATCCAGACCCGGAACAACTATTTGTAGGCCATACAAATATTTGTTCCGTGCGGGATTCGAACCCGCGACCCCCAGCGCAGCCACTCATTGCTAAACCACTGCGCCACGGAGTCGTCATCATGGAATCCATTCCATATCGCGATAAAAGCTGGCCAAATAGTTGCCACAAATAATCTGAAGAACTCAAACCATTTAAGTAACATAGAGGACATTTCATGACGTCGAAACCATGCTTCTGATGTTGTTCCCTGTTCCCAGTTTGGGTATTTTAAGCCTAGTGTAAGCTCGTACATACAGTATTGGAAGCATCGAACTATATTATACATAGTAGTAATACCTCAATGATTGGAAGCCGTAAGGTATTAGAGAACCGGAGACCCGTTTTACTGGAATCAAGGCATTCCGTCTTAGTCCTCAAGCGTGACAATGCATCTGCATTTTGATTCTTAATCAAGGTTAAATGTAGATGTCTCTGGTCCACAGCATCCACTTACCATCGGGTGGTTTGTGTATTCGTTTGTCACCCTTATCCTATAAAAAATTCTAGTATTTGCTTGTCACTGCGAAGCCGCCCGACACTTCACTTACCGGTACTCAGCTGCCACTTGATAATCTTTCTTCTCCATCGGGTACCGATCCGGTGGGCTACGTCGACTGTCCTGGTTCTACTGCCGAAATCTTCATTACGAATTCTATCACGCAGACAAACTTCGTGAATAAACCTTTCCATAGTCTGCTGAGTGAATGTGCGTTTCGCCATACGGCCAAATAAATGACCAGTGCCATCCATTTGTCATAACTGCCAACAAGTACTGGTCGTAATCTCGTATTTGCAATTTGAGGAATACGTAACGAGTAGAAGTGCCGAGATGCAGAGCCGAGTTAGATCCATTCATTGACTTCTGCGTCTAAGTTGATCGACACAACAATATACATTCACTTAATCATAAACTAGGATTTACTAATCCTGTGCAATGGGTATTCTTAAACCCGTAACTAATTTTTTCCCCGAACATCAAACTTATTGTAGAGAAGAGAATATAACAGCTGTTTTAGTTCGTCGCTCATTTAGCGGTCAGCCACCGTAGAGTCTACATCAGCTGAGGATGCCTCGTGTAGAGGCAAACACATGTCGTATTATCGTCGATGTTGTGTCTTTCCTAGTGTAGTGATGTTGGGAGTAGTGGTGTTGGAATTAGTGGTGACGGGATTTAGTGCACGCAATTGAGGGAGGGCGGGAGGTGCTCTTCAAACTAGATAAGACACGTCATTTAATTTATTGAGCAGATGTGGGCGAAGTAATTCTTACCAACTTTAAAGAAGAAAATATTTCGCAGTTGCTGCCCTTAGATAGTTGTTTGGTACGAGAACAATAAATACATAATATAATAAAAAAACGAGCAAGCCTTACAGAAGTCGCCTATGATGTGTAACATTTGACATCTCACCTTGGTAATAAGCAACATTAACATTATATAAAGAAAAAAGCTACCATTTGTTTTTTTTAATCAAAATTAAAAACATTAATTGAGCTGCGACAGAAATTAATCTCAAAATTTACAAAAGCTAAACACTGAAATATTTATTACAATAATTATTAATTTATTACTCACTTATTTCATACGTGGTAGAGCCACGCTGCAGCTATAGATATTATGGTTGTAGCACGATTGAGTCTCACGCTCTCACATAATATCAGCGTAAAATATCAGCTTAATACTGCTGTGCTTCTTATGGTGAGTGTAGAGATCCGGAGAGTCTTTTTTACTGGAAACGAGGCATTCCATCTTAGTCCTCAGGGGTGACAACGCATCTGCGTTTTGATTCTTAATCGAGCATAAATGTAGATGTCTCTGAACCACAGTATCCACTTACCATCAAGTGGACTGCGTTAACAGGTGAATGGAGTAGAAGCCTGTGGCATTAATATTTTACAATTTTTTTTTTTGCTTTTAATTTAACCTATTATTAAATTGATCTATCAATAAATACTACTATTTTGAAATAAACTTTCGGTATTAAAAAATAAAAATAAAAGTTTTGAACTAAATATATTAATCGATTAAAAACTATCGAAATTAAAATAATTCGTACTTAATTGTTAGTATTTATTGATAGATCAATTTCATAATATTATGTTAATGTAAAAGAAAAAAATTGTAAATTATCATTGCCATAGGCTTCCATTCCGTTCACCTATCACCCACATACACCCCATTTTTTCCAGATGTTAAAAAAATCATATTTAATAATAGCTGCATATAATGATTCTTGTAAGAATCTGATCCGATGTAGCGGTTTCTGATCGGATGCAGTTTAAGGAGTCTAGGATCACTTTGGATTGGTTCAGTACCGCATTAACTCAGCGTTTCGGTTCGATGCTATACGTCGTGGTTTCTCTTTGTGTCATTTATGCTACTAAGTTTTATGTGGCATAAGAATCAAAGCGAAAGGTTATTTCGAAGGAAAAAAATGACAAAATGGGATTTAAACTTAGAACCTACCTCGAAGCGGTTAGTCTTACAAACTAAACCGGCAATCTTGAAACGGAAGAACAAGCAACGAAAAGTTTCATCGAGTAATAATTTTCTTGACAATTAATAACATTCCCATTAACGTATTAAGTAAATTTATATTAACTAAGCTAGTCATAACATCACGTACAGGTAGGTCGTGGCTAGCTCACTAAATCCCGACGCGTTCCGGGAAGCACCGCGGAGCCGCATGAAGTCGTCACGTGGGGGCGCCCCGCCGGGACGGTAGCTCGCGGGCGGTCCCCGTCGCCCCCTTAATTAATTTTGATGTATTTACCTGCACTGGACTAGCTTTGTCCACCGTGTTAGCTAATTCGGGTACTTTTGAGATTTCGAAATAACCAAACTCACTATTCATAATTCGTGAATATGTAGACTTATATTATTATATTACTAGGTGTACGGGTTGCCTACCTTATAAAACAATTATGCAAGTATGATTGCATTTTGCATGTAGGGCGAACCTCCACTATAGAGTGAAAACCTGGTAAAACATGCAGGAAGTCGATGGATGCAGGTAGCTCAGGACCGTGCTTTGTGGGATTCCTTGGGGGAGGCCTATGTTCAACAGTGGACTTGTGAAGGGCTGTTGGGTTTTTTTATACGATAAGGGTGACAAAGGAGCACACAGTCCACCTGGAGGTAAGTGGATGTTGTGGCCCATAGACATCTACATTCGATTAAAAAATTAAAATGCGGATGAGTTGTCATCCCTGAGGACTAAGATGGAACAACTCGATCCCAGTAAAACGGGTCTCCTGTTCTCTACACTCACCATACGAAACACAGCAGCGTTAAGCTGCTATTTTACACTGGTATTCTGTGAGAGCGTGGTCCTTCCCCGGTCGAGCCGACTCATTCGTGCTACAGCCATAATATAGCTGCAGCGTGCCTTTACCACGTGTCTCAGGACCGTGCTTTGTGGCATTCCTTGGGGGAGGCCTATGTTTAGCAGTGGAATTGTGAAGGGATGTAATGATGATGATGATGATTGCATTTTATTAATACTAATAAACTTAACAATATTTACGAAGTATGACTACTCGGCAGCTGTATTATGACTACGGCGCGAGTGTGTGTCACGTAGATATTTTTTAAATAAAATTGAGGTGACAAATGAACTCAGGATGCAGCTGATGGCAAACGACTACTGCGGCCTATGGACACCAGCTGCCAGTTTCAAACAGAAGGCTACAAATGTGTTATCATCTACTATCAACGACTTACGAATGAATGAAAGACATGTATATTTGAAAAGAATGAATGAATAACATGAATGAATGACATGAACGAATGAATGAATGAATGAAATGAACGAATGAAATGAAAGAATGAATGAAATGAACGAAATGTATGAATGAATGAAATATACTTTATTGTACATCAATAAAGAAGAGTAAAAAATAAAGTTATGATTTGCCTTAATGCCAATTGCCTTACAGGCTATAATTATATATTGATTAAAACTACTTTTACGGATTTTATCGCGTTTAATTTGAATTTGAATTATTTTTATTTTTAATTCCCGACGTTTCGGGTGCTTTCCAGCACCCTTGGTCACGGGGGTATGAGGTGACTGACGTCAGTCCCCCGTGACCCGAAACGTCGGGATTTAAAAATAAAAATAATTCAAATTCAAATTAAACGCGATAAAATCCGTAATAGTAGTTTTAATCAATGTGTAGTGTTCGCGTAAATATAAGAAATCATTATATAATTATATATTATATTGTATAATGTATGCATATTAGACAATTATATTATTATATTGTCTCTCTATACCCCTTGGACCGGAAAACAGCAGTGCAGGCACTGTTCTGCTTGGCGGCACAAATAGGTAACAGCGTGGTACATACCTGGACGGTTTCCAGCCAGAAAAGGATTCTCATTAGTTTGTAGTCACCAGAATATTTAGAAGCGGTAGAGCCATGCTGCACGAATGGGTCGAGTTGACCTGGGTAGGACCACGCTCTCACAAAATACCAGCGTTAAATAGCAGTTTAATGCTGCTGTGATTTGTATGGTGTGTGTAGAGAAATGAAAATCTTTTTTACTGGAAACGAGGCGTTTCATCATAGTCCTCAGGGGCGACAAGACTTCAGCATTTTGATTCTTAATCGAGGATAAGTGTGTTTACTATGGGCCACAGCATCCACTTACCGTCAGGTGGACTGTGTGCTCTTTGTCACCCTTATTCTATGAAAAAAAATCAATCAGCATAAAATGGCAATATAACTTACTTATCAGAAAATTTATCTGTATTTTAACTCCTAATCGAGAATATATTATGTGTCTGCAAGCCACAGCAATCACTTACGCCACCTTGTAAAAAAAAGTGTCCTTTCATAATACCAAATGACTTAATAATATTGTGCTATTCAAACCCGCTATCGGTAGCATTGGAAGTCGATTATCCGTTATCATATCTACGATTTCAACTTGGGTGGTATAAACAAGTTATCTATAAAATCTATTACGGCTTAGGCTAAATATTATACTTTATTTACGTAAGTATTGATGAATGATAAGAAAATATGACCTGCATAAAATATTTTTTTTAAATGCATCATTGTAAGTAAAAGCGCATAGATGCTGAACAATTAAGCTGCTGGTCTTCCTGCTACTCAGCGGGTGAGTTCCATGTTTCCAGGAAATGCAGGCGGCTTACTTGACGTCACGAGGAATAAATTAATAACTAGATATATTTAGATTCACGGGGTCATATTTAAAATTATGGGACGGTTCCGTGACGGCCTAACAATTAGTTGGGGCGGCGAGAGTCGTGGGTTAGAATCCCCGCACGGAACAAATATATGTATGGCCTGCAAATTATTGTTACTGTTCTTAAACAAGCCATCTGCGTAGGACAGGTTTAGAGTGTATAGTTTGGTATAGAAGTATAGGTGTGTGCCAAGGTACACTCTCTACCCTTGTTCTGATAGTCCGACGGCAATTCGAAGCGACCGGAGGAGATCAGGCGCTGAGCCAACGGCTTTACGTACTTTTTGAGACACGTAGATAAAACACCGACAACTTTCTGACTCTGGGCTGCTACTGAAAATTTTCTGAAAGAAAAACTCAACTCGAGGTTCGAACCCGGGATGGCGCTTACGATCAAAAGACTAACGAGGCAGTCAAATTAATACAAAATCCGATCCGATTTCTGAAGAGGAACTTCTGTGTTTACTATATTATGTATTTTCTGCCAAAGGTTTTGGTTGATTTGCAATTTACTAATGATTTTTACTTAAGATGGCAAGGCACCTTATGAAATATCTTCACTTCACAAGTTCGTAACGATTTTACTGGTGGACATACATGGCTGACCTCACGTAAGCAAGAGGTTCACCGAGATGTTGTAGTTTAATTTATATCTAAGATAAATTTCTGCGCCGCAGTCCGTGACTTTGAATATTTCTTAAAGTATTCTCTTAATAAAGTTAAGAAACAAATAGGACTAAGCATTTAATAACTAAAAAGGTATTTCAAGAATGCTTCCATGTTTATAATTAATCATATATTTCATAATACTAAAAGACCCTGTCGCAAAGCAGTCAAGATAAGAATCGACTTCCGATCGCATCCTGATATCTGTTGTGGACCGTTGTAAATGAGTAGACTGGACTAATGAATTTTTATTTGTCCATCTTTAAGGCCATCTAAATTGTAAACATGTAAATGATTAAGAAATAAAGCTTAAAATTCACGTTTCTTGGGAGCTTCGGCAAGGTTATAAAGCCAATTAAGACATCAAGTAAGGATATGAAATTACTAGCTTTTACGCGCAACTTCATAATAGTAAAGTTAATAAACGAAATGACTTATAATTATAAGATTTAAATAATAGATGTTCACCTGTAAAATCCCATCTTATGAGACTTGGTTCTACGTATTTTTCGTTGGCACCTGACCTCGAATTCATAGCTTTACAATAGTACACAACAAAGCGGAATACCAACCAGTAGCATATAGTAATGTATAAACAAACAAACACACATTCTTCATATTAATGGATATAATGATACGTTATTTTACTTTTGTGTTGAAATATTTCGGCATATCAAATGAAATTTAATATCTATTAAGTGGTTATAAATGTATACCTATTTCATATTTCGTGTCGTTTACACTGAATATCTTTCGGCTCTTATCATAGATCTTTATCATATATGTAAAGATGTAGTAAGGTAACATTTTTAATCGTTGCTTATGATTTTTATTGTAGAAAGGTTTTTAAATATTTGTTTTGTATCTTGAGTGTAGGATACATCATCAAATTTTATAGATTATTTTAACTTTAATACCTTGAATGCCCTGAAAAAAAATTAATTTAATTTGCATCCAGAAATCAAAACTAATAAATTCTAATTAAGATATTAAAATTATTTTTTCTGAATAATTTTTATAATAGTATCTATCTTCTTAATATATATAAATTACGTGTCACGTTGTTTGTCCGCGATGGACTCTTAAACTACTCAACCGATTTTAATCAAATTTGCACACCGTGTGCAGTTTGGTCCAACTTGAGAGATAGGATAGTTTTTTTGCCCATAAGAGATCTAGATTTTTTTACGAATTTAAGGATTTTTAATAGGTAACAAAGCACGCAGCCGGCTGCGTGGTATGCTATGAGCATTCCCCACCTCCCTCCCCCGCTTTCCGGAGGGTTGCCCATATTTGCTTCGGGCGCAAAAAAAAACACGATTCTGCGCTCATACCTCACTCTCATAGTTTGATGCAACGGCAATTCAACACGTTCGAAAAGAGTTCAGGTCGATCTGACAACGGCTTTACGTGCTTTTCGAGGCACGGGAGTGAGACACCGCTAACTTCTTTACTCCAGGCTGGTACTGAGAATTTCTTGACATAAAAACCAATAACTAATTTTGGCTCGAATCAGGATCACAACAGAGGTCACATGCTCAGAAGTCACGCTTACGATCACTAGACTAATGAGGCAGTCAAACAAAATCGAAACATATAATAAATCTAAAGATTTCTTATATTTACGCGAATACTACACATTGATTAAAACTACTTTTACAGATTTTATCGTGTTCAATATGGGTTGTAGGTGATTTTTAATTCCCTACGTTTCGGGTGCTTTTCAGCACCCATGGTCACGGGGGGCTGAGGTGACTGACGTCCCAATGTCAGTGTTAGCCCGGAGTACCTTCAGCTTTTTAATTATTATTTATGGTCCAATCTACGTAGGACGTAGGGAAATAAAAATCATATATATTAAACGCGATGAAATCCGTAAAAGTAGTTTTAACCAATATAATAAATCTGTTTGTAAAAAAGTCGTGTCTGTATTTCTAATATTTGCCAAGAAAGGAAACAATATGTAATATATTTATAACCAAATATGTGAAGTATGCCATTAATTTAAAAATTATTGGAATTAAGACTGGAAAAGTCTAGGATTTTTAGGAAAAACTAATTTCCTCGTTAAACTACGACAGATGAATTAGTAAGTACGTGTCTATTGTAAATTGTGGTCAATTTGTTTCCCTTGCATCAAACGTTTGCTAATTGATGAAATTTGCCTACACCAAACAATCCCCCTGCATGTCGAATCAATCAGTAATGAGGCGTTCCTAAACGTTCCTGATACAGAAATAGTAAATGTTTTATTGCTTCGTGTTGTAATAATACAATAACAAAATTCGATATTCATTAATATTATTTTAATATATTATTTTAGTGATAGTTAACTTGTAATAGAAAATTTTTGGAGCGAAGCAAGCGTAGCTCCCATGGCGCAAGAAAACGATTCTTTGAAATCTATCTCCACCGTGAAAAGTAGGCCTATTTACATAATTTTTTCGGCAATATTTGTAGCTCAATGCCGATAAGGTTTATAAACAAAAAAAATCTGAATTTGTGTAAAAGATATCAAAAATAACCAAAAACTAAATTGTCTATGGGAAAATACATATATAATTATTAGACTTCTACTCTGGTTTTACCTTTGCATCTGCATTGGCCCTAGTTAATTTTTCGTCTTCTTCAATCCCTCGATTTACTGCTGGAGATGTGCCTCCACCTAAATCACTATTCGCTACGCTTGGAATCAAAATTGGTACCAGATCCTCCCGTCATCGATAAACGCGATGGTTAAACCTATCTATCGGAAACTAGATCTTTTTGACATTACTTATTGTTAGTGCCTTATTTTGTCCTGTGAATGGCATTAGTCGAACAGAATAAACTACAACTTAAATGCGCTTAACCTTCAACTTAGGCTTCAACCGTAATCATCTTGTGTGTAGTTATATCTTTATAATTTTTTGAACTTAATTTTGAAATTTATGTACACCTTCCCAATTTCGTATTTTAATAATTCGTAATTGCGATTCGCTGTAAACAATAGTTCTTTGCTTAACAAGGGTTGTCTGAAAGAAATCGCTTCCAGAGTGATGAAGTATTGGTTGACTTCTAAGCTGCTGGATCAAGTATCTACTACTAGAAATTTTCATCATTATTTGGATATCTTTGAATTCCTTTTTGCGTATGTCTGTTTTCTACTAAATTACGTCGTCAGTTTTACATACTTGTACTTACATACTGTAAACGGTTTTCAAAATTTCTCAATTATTGTATTTATTTATTTATTTTGTAGGATAGGGTGACAAACGAGCACACAGTCCACCTGATGGTAAGTGGTTGCTGTGGCCCATAGACATCTACATCTATCCTCGATTACGAATCAAAATGCAGATGCGTTGTCACCCGTGAGGACTAAGATGGAATGCCTCGTTTCCAGTAAATAGGGTTTCCGGTTCTACACTCACCATATGAAACACAGCAGCATTAAGCTACTATTTGACGCTGGTATTCTATTATATTATAGTATATTATAATGTATATATATTATATTATCCAATGATTGAGTAAGACGAAACAGTTTTACAAGCATTACAACGTTCTTCATTAGCTTAACTGTCATATAATTGCTTCATACACAAGGGAAGAACATTCTTCTCACAATTCATCCGATCATAAAATTGAAATTGCGTTTTCAACATCACGCCCGAACGATCGCGGAATGCCGTAATCTTTGTCAACGTATTAAACTTTGACCGAATTATCATTTCGGGGGATGGGTTCACATCGTTAAATTATCTCATATTGCAATAAATATGTCGGTGTTCCGTGTTATACGGTCTTGTTTGGAAACAACGCAGTCCGTGTCGAATTTTAATTGTCGAATGCTAATAGAGCGTGCAGGAGGGACGTGCACTGCTCTGTGTTACGTGTGACGTTATACATACCTACATGTGACGTGTAGAGGTTCTCTTGGTAAACATTGTTTTAGAAATATTGAGAATAATATAATGAGTACATAATCCGGTTAATTAAAATCAGTTAAATATTTTTTTGCTTAACAGTATATTATATTTGTTTTCATTTAGAGGATTCTTTGTTTAATTATTTTACAATTTGAACATAATTAAATTGCGTTAATATAATATGATACGTGTGATTGTCGTAAAAAACGTTCTTATTAATGCGTCTATATAGCGTTACTTTTAGTACATTGTCTTTGTTTGTATTATAGTAAGATTTCACATTATCTAGAACGATTTGAGTCAAAACAATAAAACGTACATTAAATTAATTTTAAGATTTCGTACTACAAACCGTGAGATATGTTTATAAAATTAAGTTTTATCTTTTCTTGCTCAAGATCTTCTTAAATAAAGCAGGAGACCGTTAAAAGAACACAAGTAAACAGCAAAAACAGACGAAAATTTTATTTATCATATTTACCTAAATGAAACTAAACTTAGTTTGGCTATAAAGATAATTAGTTAATTATCAAGATAATATAATTACTAACGCATCATGTATTAAGTTTGAAATAAAAAAAAATATCTCTAAAAATCATATTTTTGAGGAAAACGTTTTAAAATGACCTCGCTTTATCTTACTCGACAAAGCGTAAAGTTCAATTAAATTTTTTGTAACGTACGATTGTTCCTTTTGTAGTATTGCGGGTAAACGAAGCATATGCAAGTATTATGAAGACAAAGGGTTTAAGCGGAGCACAAAAAACAAACAATTTCTTCGGCACTTTCGCCACTGTTAACTGGTCAGGCGCTTTCTTTTAGTATCGTGCATATTACAGAGTAAAATATGTAGTTTTTACACTACCACTCTTCTTTTTCAGTCCAGGTAGTTACCGACAGATGTTTGCAATCTAATATTGCATTTGTTTGATATTTTAAATTTCTGTTACGTAATTGTAAACCTAATAATATACTTTTCGAACCCTGGGTTTCTTTCTAAACCCAGTTATTTTAATATATACATTGATTACTCATGAATTAAACATAACCAGCACAGCTGACGAATTAATGCAGCCAATTGATTAAATTATTTATTCACATTAATTCATTACAATCTATCAAAAGTCTACTGCTGCAGATAGGCCACCTTCACAGTACTACACACGTAGTACAGGGGGATATTTGCCATTGTCGCCACGTTTGGCAAGTGTGTTGTTGCCACAAGTTTTTTTATTTTTTATTGGTGTGTATCATGTGAACCTCTGCTGGACTGTCAAAGATCATGTCTGGGCACCTATGGGTGAGGATAGAATTTTTTCAGCATATAGTATAAATTCAAGGAAATGTTCTAGGAAAACGCTGAATGCATGTATAAGTAATTCTACGAAAAATCAGTACAATTATTTATTATTTATTGACAAAATCATAAATTATTTTATAACTAGTTTTCAATGAGTTATAATTTTTTGCCATTAATTTTCGTTTGTAGAAAATATATTACAAATAAATCAATAAATAAACAACTTTGGGTACTCAGATAAGTAAATATTGTTATTGTTGTCCAATGTTACCGTCTACTTGGTGCGGTCACGGTGTTGGTGACAATATAAACCAATAAATCCAAACACGGCAGCTCCTCACCGCGTTTTGTTATGCAATTAATACAAAACTTGGCAATAAATGGCTGTTGTAAATCGGCGTCGGGATAGCATTCGTAAACAGAATTTTCAAAGGCAAACTATCGGGCGCGTTTGGCAGAAAAAAGCGCTAGCAAGCGCTTACTAGCGCTAAAATAGTTTTCGGCCAGGACACGATTGCTACTTCAGTAGCGCTGACACAATCCGCCATTTTGCTTATTTAATTTGTTTGTTTTGAAGTAGAGTTTAATAAGTTGTTTTTTGCAATATTAGTTTTAAGTAATATAATGACATGTATAGACATATACATGTTATTAAAAATTCATGATTGGTAAGTTTTTAATATGAATACTTCACAAACATATATTTAAATTAGGTTAGGTTCCCTGGTTAAAACTAACATCATGTCCTAGAGGAAAATAGCTACTTACGATTTGACAGCGCTTACCGCTTACGATCGCCATTTTGCTTACAAGCGCTTGCTAGCGCTTTTTTCTGCCAAACGTACCCATTGTTTGATATTTTATAGAATATTGTACCTATTTATACACATATAAAGGGAAATGAGATAAGCCTGTGCTGAGCGGTGGGATGCACTCGTATAAAGGCTGTTACTTTCATTTTAACTTAAAACATATAAAGAATGTTTTATTTTTCTAAAATTTTTTGTAAAACTTTGAAACATTTATAAAAGATTTATAAAAATTTACGGTAATATTGTTTAGCTTGTTATGTATGTAGCACTTAATATTATAATGGTTACTTTCACGGCTTTGGCGATAATGATCAAACGTTTTACTGTCAGAAGTAATTGAAACTAAAGTAGACATTCGCAACGCCTTAGCGATAATAGGGTTGACATTATATGCTTTTATGGAAGCTTGTGGAATTCCGATGAAGCGGTACACATACCAGTGCTCAAAGCTTAATTGTGAGCCAGTTATATTCAGGGAAAGTGTTAGGTTCTAACTGGAGTATCTTACGTTTGTAACGGAAACGTAAAAAACGTAAAAGCGGAGTAAATAAATTTTTTGTTTAAAGTTTCTATAACGTTTCGAACTAAAAAATATCCAAATTGTGCACTATCTTAAATGCTTTTAAATTTTCTACATCCCCCGCAAATTTTGATCTTAAATCTATTAAAGAATCATTAACTCGTCGATCGCCCCGTACCTGCCTATTCATTATCTTGTCATAATATTTCACCAGGCTATGGAATTTTTTATGCGATATTCCCGTGAATTTGTTCAATTGTTGTCGTAAAATGGTTACGTCTCTATTCTGGTGACAAAGGGATACATTTGTCATTGTTCATCAGGAGATATTGTTGGGAAACATGTATAATATTATATCATTGTCCCGAGGATGAGTAATCAAAGTTGAGGATACCAATTATTATTTATGACTAATATTGAGTTTTGTATGATATTAAGGCAATGAAACAATTTTGTTGTTGGTTAATAATGGCAAACCACTTTTATATTATAATAGTTTATTATATAAATTTCTCAAATTTTGTATTTTGTGATTTCAAAATTGGAAACAACCAGAGCATAGAGTAATAATTTTCTACGAAGTAGATCCTTTCATACGTGTATTAAGTACTCGGTAGAGTCACGCTGGAGCTTTATTATAACTCCTGCACAAATAAATTGACTGGACGGAACCACACTCTTATGTAATGATAACATATTAAAGTTAAGTTACAGCCTATATACGTCCCACTGTTGTGCACAGGCCTTTCTGAGAGGGTTTTAGGGCAAGGAAGTGTCCGCAGTGCTGCCCCAATGCGTGTTGGCGAACTTCACATGTCTTCAAAATATTCGACATAGCTCAGACATGCAAGTTTCCTCACGATGTTTTTCTTCACCGCCGAGTACGTAAAATTGCAATTAACAATTTCATTGGTGCCGGCGGGGATCGAACCCGGGTTGATCGCGTACTTTGAAATTTGCAGCGAGCGCTTAGTCCCTGAGCTACCGCAACTCTATACGGCACACAAGAGCTATACGACATATTGCTACACATCTGCATTTTGGTTTTTAAATCGAGTACAGGTGTAAAGTTGTCATCGGTAATTGTGTAAGAAGTGGTGACGGCTCTGAGCAGACATTTATAATACAAATGTGAAGGAAAGAAAACAGCCTCTTTTTAAATAATCAAATGGAAATCATAAGTCAATATGTTTCTTTTATATTTAATTATGTAATAAATATAATACAAAGAAGTATATTATCCCAACATTAGATAGGTTTAGGTTAGGTTAGGAAGAAATATCACATAGACATACAAGTGCGGCCGTGGAAGGAAAAGGGATCTCCCGCCGGGCAAGGTGTTTTGCTCGGGGAGCGGCCAACGCTCCCATGTGATAGTTCGGAGCTATTCTATATATTATGATGTTTTTACTTCGGAACTTTGATAGTGCTATTTAGGCTTCGATGTGTCTCGCTTGTGGCGCGACGACGGCGCCGCCATACGAGGATAGTGATTTAACTTTTTGAAGTTACTTCACAATAGAAATTCTTATATTGTGGAGACGTTTTTATCATCATTATAGAAGCAAAGCACGGTCCCGAGCCACTTGCATCCATCGACTTCCTGCATATCTTACCAGGTTGTTACTCCATCTAGTAGTGGGTCGCCCTAAACTTCGCCTACCGGTACGTGGCTGCTACTCGAGAACCTTTATTTCCCAATCGGTTGCCGGTTCTACGACCTATATGGCCGGTCACTCTGGTTCTACTACGGATATCCTTATTTCTAGGTTTATTACGCAAAGAAATCCCAAGAATAGCCCTCTCCATAGCTCGCTGAGCAAACTTGAGCTTTCTCATACGGCCTGCAGTGAAGGGCCACGTTTAATATCCATAAATCATCACTGGCAACACGCACTGGTTGTTCAGACACGTTTTCAAGTTTTGAGGTATGTACCTGATAAGAAGATTGTTGTAATTTTCCGATCGCTACCCAGATGAGTTTAATCTTTCAATTGACCCTTTCGGACCCAGTCGAAATATTTGTTCCAGATAAACATACTTGTCAACTACTTCGAGCTTATTGCTCCCAATAACTCGCCGGTAGTTAGGTGTGACATGGACGGTACACATGATCTTTGTTTTGTCCATGTTCATCTTAAGACCTACCCATTGGGGGACACTATTGAGGACATTGAGCATAGTGCTTAGGTCTTCCAGCGATTCTGACATAAAGACTACATCATCGCATAATCGAAGGTGAGTGATGTAATCGCTTTCGATGTTAATTCCAGTCCAGTAGCTTGAAAATTATTTTCAAATCAGCGGTGAAGAGTTTCGGGGATATAACGTAACCCTGTCTTGCACCTCACTAGTTGGATGGATTTCGTATTCTTGTTAAGTCGTTTTATGTATATGTATATAAATTGCGACCGCACAAACACCCTAATTTGGAATAAAGGTTTGTATTCCATACTGTCCATGTAGCTGTAGAAGCAGATTTATCACGAGCTGAGCAGTGAAAAAGAAATCGAGGGAACCTGCACATTTTAGAAATTATTTTTTCGAGGACATGTGAAGCATGCATTGGGGTAGCACGTCTGTTTTTTCAGCTCCAAAAACTGCTTACAGCAAAAATTAACAAACAGTGAAACATTTAAAGGCTGTTAAATTTACTTTTTATTCGTCCATATAAATATCAGGACTTTACCTGTGAAATTGCAGTTTTTCATGAAATAACTTAACGTATATTTTTATTTTATTTTTTTATTTCTATTAATCAAAGTAATCACACATGCAATCGATGCATCTTTGGGAACTCAGTGGCTGTTTATTGAAGAAATCAGCTGGACGGGAGGCAATGAATTCTTCAAAGGCATTTTGTACTCCCTCCCGGGTATTGAATTTTTTCGTGCCAAAAAGTTTTTCAAATTCTGGAAAAAGTAGAAGTCAATGTCAATGCAAGGTCAGGTGACTACAGCGGATGATGGAGAGCTTCTAACCTCAGCGAGATTTGAGACCGTCTGTTGTGCAGTATGAGATCGCGCGTTATCGTGCAGGAGCAGCGCGGATGAGTGATTTACCATAGCTGGTTCGAAAAGTGCGAGCTTCTCCATCATTGTGTTCAGTTCTTCACAGTACACATCTGCAGTAATGCTCATCCCGTTTGGTAAGAAGCTGTGATGAATTACATCGGGCTGGACCACCAAATAGTTTTTGTTTAGGGCATTGTTTAGGTTGTGAACCTGAATCCAATCAAATTGCTGAGCATTTGCGATTTTCAAACATAATTCATTTTGTATCACAGGTAACGATGTGGTTCAAGATTCCTTCATTTGCGTGCCTGTTGAGCAGTGCAAGGTACGTCTTGACGCGTACTTCGCGCTGGCGATTATTAACTTTATACAGCACCCATTTGTCAAAAATTTTTACCTTGCCAATTTGACAGAAGTGGACCAATATTGTTTTGATGCTAACGTCGAAAGCTAGTGCTAATTTAACCACCGATTGAGTATCATCAGCATTCACAATCGCCTTTAATTTGTATTTGTCGGCCAAAGTTTTCGAACGATCACCGAGCTCATTTTTAGGACGAAATTTCTAGAACGGAAGAGGAAAAACTAACAACAGACGTTCGCTTGTAGTATTCGCTCCGTAAATGTAGTTTTTTTATAGTATAAGGGTGGTAAACGAGCACACAGTCCAGCTGATGGTAAATAGTTACTGTGTCACATAAACATCTACATCTATCCTCGATAACAAATCAACATGCAGATGCGTTATCATCCGTGAGGACTAAGATGGAATGCCTCGTTTCCAGTAAAAAGGTCTCCGGTTCTTTATACTCACCAAACAAAACACAGCAGCTATAAGCTGCTATTTTACGCTGGTATTCTGTGAGAGCGTGGTCATACCCCGGTCGAGCCGGCCTATTCGTGCTACAACTATACCAGTAATATAGCTGCAGTATGGCTCTACCACGCAAAATGTTGATGTTGTGTGCAGCTTGTGCCGCGTCGTTGCCACGACAGTATTCATATTCCATAATTACTTGAACTTTTAATGTATCCATGTAGACGAAAAAGATTCCAATGCGATTAAACATAACGCTAATCAATAATCACATGAATAATTTTGAAAAAAGAATTTCATGTTTTTAAAATAAAATTAATTTGAAATTAATTTTAAAAAGAATTCAAGACAAAATGGCTAAGAAGCCAAACAAAAATTATTTTGATGTGAAATGGCCAGTACTGCAGAACGGTAATTTCATAGGTAAAGACCTATTACGTGACTATTATTTTCTGATACTAATAGAAATTGTTACCGTTAGAGTGATATAAGATAATAGGAAAACAGAGTCATTCAGACATCCTAATATATCCGCAAACTATGTGCATTTGCGATAAAATCAGACATACATCTGGATACAGAGTCAGAGATATAAGGGCAATCGCAACACTTTTTTTGGAAGTACGATTGATAAACGAGCAAAAAGCCGAAATATCTGAATCAAAATATGGAGATAGAAATCTATGAAATACTGGTATAGTGATGAAGTTGTATAAGATGGGTCCCCAACCAAATTCTAGTCCAAGGTCGGCAAATTGAAGTCGCCAAGTACACGGACATGTGAACTAAAGTGTTCGGAGATATGGTTAAGTTATCTATAAAATGTTTTAGAATTGACACTTGCACCGGGGGTGGCAGGTATGCCGCATACAGAGTTAGTGGCTGAGAACGATCAATCAAAACCCATACATAATCACATTCGATTTTCCAGTTCCGCATACGTTTCGAATTTATACGTTTAGAAATTGCAGTTAGTGCTACATCTTTGTTCATGTTAAAGCCGGACATTTATCAGTCCCTTCTGTATACGACATATCCCTTACCAAAAAGTTTAGAGTCGAGTATTGAAAAATTCAGCCAGTTAGCACGATAACATCATAATCTGAAATTTAAGTAGGTTTTGTAAAAATATGTGAGTTGGAAGACTACGATATGGAATGTTTCGTTACCGTTTAAATGAGGCTCCGGTCTTACTAAATGAACCAATAATAGCGTTATGCTGCTATTTCACGTTGGTATTTTGTACGCGCCTGGTCCTTTCCCGTTCAAGCTGACCTACCTATTCATGCTGCAAACATAACCTGCAGCGTCTCTCTAACATGTTACGTACCCTACGTAGGTACCAGTAAATCTTTGCATGTTTGCCAAATTTTAGGTCGGCTAAAATTCGAACCCAGAGCCTTATAAGTAATGTCACGCAGTTATTAAATACATACGAAGTATATTATATATTGTAAAGAAAGTACAACTCAGAGTGCGGTATGAAATAAAAATCGCATTGTAATCCGGTATTGGCTACAGATAAGGAGGGTTTGTGACAAGGCAAGAATTATGTGCTCCAGAGGGCAATTTTTCTTTGCCGGGATTTATTCGCGTAATTTATTGAGGATCTGCCTGTATCTGGACTAACCCGGTGTTGGCTGGCAACGTTTGCAATTAAGAATTAGATAGCGTTCTTTCTAATTACCTTCCCGCCTAAAATTTCTTGTGTAAAGTTTCTGAGAAATTACTTAGGTTCAACATATAAAATGTAATCTTGAGCCGATGAAGGATGTGAAATCGCGATCTATAAAATGTATATTTTACAGCTACTAAGTTAATAATAGTTTCTAATGATTTCTTATATTTACGCGAACACTACACACATAGATTAAAACTAATTTTATGATGCTATAAATGCTATAAACTACGTAGAAAATTAAAAGTAAAATGTAATGTTACAGCTTATATTTACATGTATTCTATTTTTTCTTAATTTCAAAGACATGCAAGATTTCACAAGATGGTTTCTTTTTCCGCCGAATACTTGATACGAACTTAAAATTGCAGTTAACAATTTCATAGGTGCCGGCGGGGATCTAATCCGTTTTGTTAGCATACCACTAGCTATTATTGCTCTCATTGTTAAATATTACTATCAGTAAAGTAAGAAACCGATTTACGGTTTCTGTTAGGAGTATTAAGTTGTGTATTCCACCTTAAATGTGTGCTGTAATTCATAATTCATAATTATCTATTAGACTCTCGGAAACGGCTCCAACGATTTTCATAAAATTTTGTGTGCAGGGGATTTATTTTTAGAAAATGTCTTTTTGTCCGTGTTTTTAGGCAATGAACAACTGCTACAATATCGTTAGAATAAGAAGGTAAATTTTGACAGATTATTAACGATTACAAATTGCTTAATTGGTATATTGGGCGGTCACAAAATCGTAATACCATGGTTCGAGCCCAGACCGACCGACCGACTTTTTTTAATTTTTTTTTCAAGTTCCTTTCTTTTTTGAGAAAATCTAATTTTTCGAGCCCTTTTTTTAGTATTTATTAAAAACACGAAAATTTAAATTAAACTCCAAACCACACGAGTTAAAAAAAACCGAGCAAAAAATACCGAGCAAAGCTCGGTCAACCAATTGATAATAAAATAAATCTCAAAAGATCGTTGAAGTAATATGTACTTACGTACTAGAACAGCTATTTCAAACAAAAAATGTGCGCTACTCTGTGTTCGCGCGATTAGTTTTTTTATCATAGAATAAACATAGGTAGACTGATCAGTAGGTAATAGTAGATTGTATTGTTAAATAGGTAAATTATATCGAGAACAATTTTTAAATTTTGTCATTTGTTTTGTATACTATATTTGCTTATTTAGTATAATATTACATAATATTATATCACAATTACATTGTAATGATATTTTATCTAAATATTTTAAAAGGTATCTATATAAAATATTTAAGAAAAACATACTAAATGAATGTTTACCAAAACTTATTAATATAACATTTAAATTAAAAATATGTGTATTAGAATAAGAGTTAAATTAGAATAAGAATCTTTCATAAATGCTGGGCACGCGAAAGTTAAAAATGGACGAATTTATTCCATTTTGATTTTGATGTGGAAACCTAAAATAAAATAAAATATTAATGAGCAGAATTAGAAATAAAAAATTTAGTCTAATTATGATAATTTATATATGTTTCTACAAAATAACCAAATAGTTGATCATTCACCCAATATATACACAAATTTTGCTGAACATTTATTTATTGAAATTACTATTAATCATACTAGGACTTTGCTTGGGGTCTATTATCCCCCCTCTCGCAATATAAATTATTTTTCTTCTTTGGAAGAAAAACTTGTAAATCTAACTCCGCTTTACTGTAAGGGCGGTCAAGCTATGGAACTCACTTCCACATGACATACGTGCTAGCTCTTCTCTTGATATATTTCGGAGCAGAGTAAAGAAATATTATCTGTCAACTTAGAATTATAAATATTTACATGTTTATGTATTTATATGTATAATTGTATATATATGTATATGTGTATGTATGTATATGTATGTATATTTATATATGTGTGTGTATATGTGTATATATGTATATATTTATTGTCTTTATTGGCATATATGTATGTAAATTAATAGAAATAAGAATAAAAGAAATAACAAATTAAATTATACTGATATGTTATACACTTATATGTTAATTGTTAACTGTAACTTATAGCCAGTTTCTATTAAGTAGCGTTATGTTAATTATTAAGCACGCACGCTGCTACCTACTTGCTTTATATATAAAACTATTTCTCTTTCCCAATAGGTTTGCTGGAAGAGAACTCTTATTAGGGTTAAGCTCGCCTTTGTACATTTATTTAAATATCTAATAATTGTTACCAACTTATTGTGTGTACAATAAAGAATAAAATATGTGTATAACAATATGTATATTCGTCCTATACTTAAGTACCCACAGGAATGTCGCATCTGAACAAATCAATTTCATAATCTATATTCCATGACACGAGATGGCGTCTTAGGAATAATTTGTTTTATTATTAATGTATAATACTTTTTTATTGATTAAGTATCTTATTAACCGACGAAAATTAACTCCTTGGTTTATACTGACATTTCTTGAATTATTTGTGCAATACCTAAGTACGCACGACGGCATATTTTTATCAAGAGATTTTTTTAAATCAACACAACACGTGACAACTCTACAAGCTCCTATCGACGGTGTATGCTCCGCAGTTGAGTGGAACACAGTAGCTGAATGCAGTGTCGCCTCTAGTACGTAGTACATAATAGCTCAATGACTAAAAACAATAAATTACAACAATCACTCAATCGTTTACAAATGTCGAATCGAAGTCGAGTCGAATTAAGTAAAAGCTATTCATGTAGTTTGTTTTTTAACTTTGTCACTTGGAAATTTTTAAATTCTTTGGGTAAAGACTTAAAGATTTTAATCGCCATTATGTATAATTTTTTTTTTTAAATCTGAATGCTATTAAAAACCCAGAATTTAACAAATGCTAAATCTGTTTTAGATATGAGGTGGCAGCCACTTATTTATTTTTGCTATTCTTTCATACTTTTTCTTATAGAAATAGGGATCAGAAACCAGCACATGGATACTGTGGCTCATAGATTCAAAATGAAGATGTGTTGATTAAAACTACTTTTAGGTATTTTATCGCGTTTAATTTATATGATTTTTAATTCCCAACATTCCGGGAAGTCTGCAGTTTGTTATCATATCCTAAACGGCCCTAACCATTACATTATATTTGATAGACCACAAATCCTCGCGAAAGAACATTGATTCCTAGCAAGGATGATACGTTGATACGTATTGAAATTAAAAAACATCTTAATTTCAGTAGAGAAAGAGGCTGAGTACTACCACCTACTTGAGACCCTGCAATTAATAAAATTAAAACTAAACTGAAGCATACCACTGCAAGACTTCAAGACACAGTAAGTTCATTCTGCGTAGATTGGACCATAAATAATAATTAAAAAACTGAAGGTACTCCGGGTTAACAACGATATCGGAACGTCAGTCACCTCGGTCCTCCGTCGGGGTCCGGGGTGCTGGAAAGCACCCAAAACGTCGAAAATTATAAATTATATAAATTAAACGCGATAAAATCCGAAAGAGTAGCTTTAATCAATGTGTAGCGTTCGCGTAAATATAAGAAATCGTTATGAAGATGTATTGTAGCGTCTGAGAACTTAAATGGAGTGCCTGATTACCAATAAAATAGGTCTCTAGTTCTCTTCACTTACCACACGAAACACAGCAACACTCTGCCACAATTTTATGTTGGTTTCCTGTCGGTAGAGAGTAATTGTGTTCTGTGCTAGTTTCTGTGCGAGCGTGGTTTTTCACCCGCCGAACCGAGCTTATTCATGTTGCAGAGCGCCTTACTATACTTTAAGTGGATTGGTTAGCTTGTTTGTATAATAATGTTGGTTGATTAATCAAATTGAAATGTTCGGTAAGGTACTATTTTGAACGAAGAAGTTTTCCAAGATTTTGTTGCAAATAAAATAAGACACGTAAGTATTTCGACGTGCATGTACAGAAGACTTTAGATGTTATTGTTTTTGAAGAGAAAAAAACTGACATATTTCGTGATTAATTTGTTTTTTCGTATCAATTTAATAATTTAAATCTAAATTAAACTTGAACTTCATAAAATAACAATATATTTCTGATAAGGTGCGTCATACATCGTTGAAGAGCCACGCGCAAATAAATTCGACAGACAGAATTTTTAACGAACGTGCCTCGCCATGAAATGCTAGTGACAAAAGTGTCTGTAACAGCAAGCGTCGAGAGTCGGCTTAATGCCGGCTCCCACCCCTCGACCGCAGTCGTAAATTTAGGGTTTCATAAAACCAGATCCGAGATAAGACACAGTGCGGAGAGCGCGTCCCGGATCAAATGCGAATGGCGAGCCTCCAGATCCTACTCTCTCATAGACAATAAAAATAACACCCGCGCATCTGCGTAGCCCATTTACATCGATGCCACGAAATTTGTCTTGTTTACATAAAATACGTCTGAGCGATAGCGATCGGGGATTCGCCAGAATTCACGGCGAAAAAAGAAATATGTCATTTTCACAGCGAAATACGCACTGGCCGAAATACGAAACTGCGCCAAAGCCTAGTTTGAAAAAAAAAAAAACAAAGTGAACTGTCAAGAGGCGTACAAAGAGGCATTATGATTTTAACAAGTTTCTGAATTGTTCCACTATTATGAGGCGTGTATTATGCTTTAGTGCTATAGTACGGGTATTTGGGCGCCTTTGTGGCTCCGTATTGACAAATAACGAAGATTTACTTCGAAAGCAAAAATAATGGAGGATTAGAGAGAGTGTTTAGTTTTTTCTTAAAGTTCTTAAGAGGCGCCACAGGTCTGGCGTTGCATTAATCCTAGCAGATTGCTTGAACCTTCTTCAGAACAAGTAAAAGTATTGCAAATTGTTGAAGTGAAAATTTAAATCCTCTTAGAACTTTGGAAAGTAGTTTGCGCAACTGTATACAATAGATATGAATGTCGATATAAAATTTACAAATTTAATTATAAATTACATGCACAGTATGTGTCTCGCTTGGGTAATTAAAAGTTCTAATTGTCCCGTACCCAAGTGTATGCGCAAGCACAGGTGCACTTTCTATTCCTTTACTCTCATAGACCGATTGGACAGTAAACCGACACGACTGGAGAGAGATGAGGTGCAGGCGCAGGTTTTATGTGATTTCCGAGGCACGTGAAAAGATACTGAGAATTTCTTGACAGAAAAACTCAATAACAGAGTTTTTTGTTTCGACCCGTGATTAGAACGCGGGACTCCATCACCAGTCGTGTTTACGGCCAATGAACCAATGAGGCTGTTAAAATGTAGTACCCCTGTGTATATTATACTGATACATAGTACATACTGTTTTTGTTAATGTTTAACCTACCTGTTAAAATAAGCCTAAGTGTAGTTAGCCTCGAAACGGGTTGTAGGCACAGCTATGTGTCGGGGACATATATTTAAAGCTTCAGTAGATAGGGGTGCAATAATTTTGACAATGACTAGCAGCCTTACCCAGGCGAGGCGTAGGCGCGGGGTGGTGAGCGGCGAGCGGGGGGCAATCTGCGCACTAAATCACGCTACGAATAAAATTTATGGCGCCGAGATAAAAACTCGCAGCTTTTCTCTTTTACGTTCCTTCCCCGGCGCCTCCCCCGACCTCCGCGCCTCTCCCGCGCGGAAAATCCATAGGGATTTTTCCAAGTGTTCCGGCGACGGCGTGTGTGGGGTCGAAACGATTTTGTTTTATGCTTATTGCTGGCTGCGATGTTTTGTTTGCTAACTTGCACTGATAAGGGATATATGCGGAGATTGTCTCGGCTGGACTCTACTCGAGTATTTTTTACAACGCCACATCTATTTCGAGGGTTCTCTGAACTTATTAGCGCTCAGACATAAACAAAGCCATTGTTGCATGTATTTTATTAAAACTAAATTATAACCTCATCTACTGGGTAAATTCTATTATGCTTATTTAAAATTTATTTCTTTTATTTTCTACAACTCTGTACTAGAACAACTCTACGATTCAACTAACATATACTTAAATACCAGAAAGCCTCTACTGAAAAAATGTCTATTAGCGGTTAATAATATTTGCGAAAGTTTTGGTTGTTATTCAGCTTCGTTGATTTCTTACATAACATCACTCTATGTAACAATCATAACTCTATATAACAATTTCTTGTTTAATTATTGAATGCAACCTAAGTTAATTTTGTAATGTTAATTTCACTTGTTTAACCAACTGACTAAAAATAACGAACCGGCGCGAGTGGCAGACTTTCCAAAGTTGGTCGGCGCAATCTTGTCTTTTTATCATCGCATCACATTTAAACCATATACGAGAACATACCAAATAAGATCTGTGTGTAAACATTCCAAATATGATCGGTGCGCTACATACACTATAAGACATCATTATATCGTCATCAGTCTGTTAAGAAGATTCTACAGCTAAACATAATCCAGAGTTGAAAGTCAGGTTCCAATGCCCGCACCCGACCAGCATTTGTGTGACCTGCAAATAACGCACGCACGTATAACGCATCCACGATATAAGAGAGAATTTTATTGTGAAAGTAACTTTAAAAATAAAATAAAATAAATAAAAGCCACAAGTGCGTTGTCATTATTGGGGTTCAAGAGTCATGCCACACAGTTTTAATATAAAAAATTATGGTGTATAATATGATATGATACTAAAAAACTTAATAACATCAGTAATGATACTATAAACTAATAACAAGAAAAATACGTGATAGAGCCTTGCTGAAGTTGTATTATAGTTGCAACACAAATAGTTCAGCCCAACTTGGAAAGGATATACTCGAACAGAATACCAGCATAAAATAACAGCTTAATACTTCTATGTTTCGTATGGTGAGTGTAGAGAACCGACTACCCTATTTACTGGAAACGAGGCATTCCATCTTAGTCCTTAAGGGTGACAACGCATCTGCATTTTGATTTAAGGGATTACAAAATGCCCATGGGCCACAGAGACCATTACCATTAGGTGGACTGTGTGCTCGTTTGTCAACTTGATTCGATAAAACGATCCTTATTACTGGATACGAGGCATTCCATCTTAATATTCTTAATCGAGGATAAATGTAGATCTCTATTGGCCACAGAATCCACGTACGATCAGGTGGACTGTGTGCTCGTTAGTCATCCTTATTCTATAAAAAAATCTGAAGTTTTTTTCATTTAAAATATTCCTAATTCAAATTGAAACGCTCAAAGACCACGAGTAGAATAATTGAATGTTTTGTGTTCATAATTTTAGAACACTATGATGTCGTGCAGCTTATCAGAAGCCCTTGAACGTTCTAAAAGCCATTTTTCTGGCGTGATATCACCAGCTTTATAACGAGACTGATATGGTTATTTTACAGCTTAATTTAATGGCATTTAGGTGAAATAAAATTAAAACGTTTGAAGTGGTTTCGAAGTTGTTATGGTTGTATAAAGTTAAGTGATAAATCTATAACGGAGGAAGTCAACAACAGAATAAGTGAATAGTTAAATGCGTGTAAACAATCCCACGATTACAATAATATTTCACAATTCAAGTGTCTTATTCTTACTTTCGTTATATTATTTATATATTTAATTATTACTCTCTAAATATTTAAGAAAGGTGAAAGTGAATTTTTGACTGCAAAACGTTTTTGTTGCAGAATGCGTGTTCGAATCCGTTTATTACTATCGTAAACAACTTCTTAATTAAGTATTTTTAGCTTCATTGGAGTGGTTTAACGCTATAAAGGTCTAGGGCGGCAGAATTCGACTAAATATTTTCCTTTACCTGTTGGGGTTTCTGTCGATTTTAAGAACTAATCACGGGTAATTTTATTTTTCAATAACTAGCATTACAAAACAAAAAAGATGCATTATCGGATATGGTCCAGGGCGTCATTGAATTTCCATAATGACGTGTAACAGTGTTATTAGTAGCACTTATATTCTTAAAAAGAAAAAATGAAAAAAAAATATAGTAAAATATTTGTGCATTTAATAACAAAGTAGAGTTTAGTTAGCAAAATTACATCAATGTAATTTGTTAAAATAAGATTTATGGTTCACGTGGTAAAGTGACGCTGCCACGCTAGCGCGAATGGGCACGAACATAAATGGTTAGAGACAAACCTCTAACATTCATGTATAATAAGATGACTCAGAGAAATTCAAGCTAAGCCCTCTGATTATTCGCAAATCCTGAGTTCAAATCTCATATATTATATGATCGAAGAGAGATTAACACAGATTAGCAAACGAGTCGGCGATTACCGTTCCGGCATCCTTATCAAATTTTCACCCGATTTCAGTTTAAGTTAATATGGGTGTTAGTGTAGTTGTTAAAAATTTTCGTGTATCATATATTTTTAATAGCAATGTGTTCCAACAGCTGCAAATATTCTCCTCTATACATACATATATGTATTTTAAGTTTTAAATCCAAATCTTAAATTCGTGCCATTACAAAAAAAAAACACATTTATGTCATACCGATTGTTTTATTTATCTGTACTCAATCAGTGTTTACATTATTACGACGGCGTGATCCACGTCAAAATAATGTCCTTATTAGACTACAAAGCGACATTTTCAAAGGAGACACAGGCAAAAAATGACAAAAATAACCACATTGTGCCGAGAGATTACTTGAGCGCAAGGCCATCTGTGGATATTGAGACCATCTCACACGAGATAACTTATCGGCCGATCTCGACTCAGATTTTGTGAAGAAAAAGCGAAAGAAAAGATTCCTATTTATAGATGAAGAGCCATAGAGTACGGAGCGCACGCCACAATCGCATTAGGTCGGCGGCTGTCGAACGACGATGATTTGAATTTCCATTGTTTATGGTGGCAGACATGTGTCAAAGTTCGATTGGAATTTAAATTCGGCTTCTTTGTTATTAACTTTTTTTTGTTGAGTTGTAAACACGGCACGGTGATGTTCCAATTTGGTTACCAGCCTTCGCTGATGGAAGGTTGTATCTATGACTTCTCTTGTAAATGGAATGATATTTTTGACATTGGTATGCGATATGAATAATTACGAATCATGTTCTAAACCGACATCCATTCACTTTTCTTTTCATTAGAAATATTATTAACTAGTTTATGGGTTTAACTAGATACAATATTACACGTCCTATTCATAATAAAAAAAAAACTAAAAACCATCTGCTAAATTACCAAATTTAAAGCAGGAGCGAGGGCAATGCACAAAGCGTCCACCATTTTGTTCCAACACTTTTCAAAATTGGAACGTGACGGTTGCAAGCGCTGCCGACCAGAGACAATGACGTGAAAAGGAAAAATGTAAACGGCTCTATTTTAAATAAGGGTACTGCAACTTCAGATATAATAAAACCCATTAAGTCTTCAAGGGATAATGATTTATCATATTTAATAACTATTATAATTCAGAGTTGATATTAGCTTGCGTTTAAGATATAACATAGGACGTTATGGAGTTTTTCGCTGTTAATTTAAAAGTGCGTTCTTGAACCCTTTCAGAGGCATTGTATCTTTGTGCGCTTTGTACGAGAGATGGTTTATCTGCGTCGCGGGGTACATAAGTGCTGTTTTTTCATTTCGTAATGCTTTTACATTTCAAAGGGGTTAAATGTTATTCAGACTGGCTGCCCGCTTAGAAAACGTGTGGGTGTCGTGGGGACCGGGAAATACTTATTTACTTATTCTCTTATTGGTTTCATGTTTTCTAAGATGCCATGCTTAGGTTTGTTTGTAAGTGGAGGAAGTAGGTATTGCAAAAAAATCGATAAAATTATATTATGATCAAGAATAGCTTCTTTATTTTTATAATCTAGTTTAATTGTTTACAATATACATTTTGATAATTGCAGAGTAGTGGTATCTTAAGGAAATCCATCACCTCCTCTATAATCATCTGTGATGAAAATCAGCGTCAAAGGTTTGATACCTTTAATACTGCAATTGATTATCCGTTCACTGCACAAGGTGATAATCGATTAATAATCATTAGGTATCTAATTTCCAGCAAAGGACTGCTGTGTGCCGAAAGTTTAAAATATATGCCTGTTGCAAAATATCTGAACAAGTTACGAGCAGCAGCGTCAAAAATCTTACGTGGTAGAGCCACGCTGCGGCTATATCATAGTTGTAGCACGAATGCGTCGGCCCGACCGGGTTAGGCCCACGCTTTCACAGAATAAAATTTACAGTCTATATACGTCCCACAGCTGGGCGAGGCCTGCCTCCCCTCATTTCTGAGAGGGTTTTAAGACAAGGAATTGTCCGCCGCGCTGCCCCAAAGCGTGTTGGCGAACATCACAATATGCCTTCGAATTTTTTTTTCTTATTTCTCAGACATGCAGGTTTCCTCACGACGTTTTCCTTCACCGCCGAGCACGTGTTAAATCAGCACTTAAAATTGCAATTAACAATGTCATTGGTACCGGCGGGGATCCAACCCGGTTTGCTCGCGTACTATGAAATTTACAGCGAGTGCTAACCATCTGAGCAACCACAGCTCTTCCCTCTCTCTCACGCTCTCACAGAGTACCAGCATAAAATAGCAGCGTGCTGCTGTGTTTCGTGTGGTGAGTGTAGAGAACCGAGACCCTTTTTACTGAAATCGAGACATTCCATCATAGTTCTCAGGGGTGACAACGCATTTGCATTTTGATTCTCAATTGAAGATAAATGTCTATAGACCACTGCATCCACTTACCATAAGGTGGACTTTGCGCTCGTTTGTCACATAATGTTGTAAAAGAAAGATTTAAGCGACAGTAGCCTAATGGCAGGGCGCGGACCGCGAACTCAAAAAGGTCGTGGGTTCGAATCCACCATTCGACTGGCGTGAACTACTCGTAACAAAAGCAATTTAAGCTTACCACGAGTGGTTAAGGGGAATATTAGTAATGTTTATAGCATTTTTAATATTCTTTACAAAAAAAAATGAGAGTTTTCTAGGTGATGACGGCAAGCCGTTCGTAATAAGGGAGAGGCTCTTATAAGATAGGGGTCTACGTTGACTAGTGTGATAAGGCTTTTATCCTAGTTAGTGTTAGGAACGAAAGAAGAAAATAAAAGAAAATACGAAGAGATTAGAGTAGAACTCTCATCTCCCACTCGTTCTAGAAGTATTTATAGTACACCACTGTTGAAAAACTTGATCAATATTTCAACGAGTCTTAATCGGAGTCGTGATTCTGATGGTTGTGGTAATTCTTCTAGTATAAGCAAATGGCGTCGTGTTGCGGAGATGTTGCCCTGTGTCATATCATATAACTACGTCGCTCATGTTACACTAATGCGTTTATGACTCGAATTGTACCTAACTGCTCTATAGTGAATGTATAGTACGGTACGCTGTTTTATTACTGATAACAATTAATTTTGTATATTACATTTTTCTATAATAAACCACAATTAGTTATTATAAATAGTTAATTGTTTTGAAAATTTAAACGGAATCAATAAAAGGTTCTGGGAATGCAATATTTAAAAAATAATTATATTAGAGATGCGCTGACTCGGAAAAAAATCGACTCGCATTTTTGATTTGCATATCGACAATCGTCATAAAATAATATCAAAAAAAGAGCAAGTTGAACATCCAACCTCACACTATTATTATTTTTACAGGATTCTCTCCGCATCCATAATGAAAATGGATCCGAAAAAAAGCCCCATAATATACCTACACAAAATAAGAATATATTGTTTTAAATTTTTGGGCTAAGGGGTCTAGATGGTTTATGGGCTATGCGATGAGGTTCTGGACACCTGCCATAATCGCGTCTCAATTAGTCAAAAAATAGCGACTCGCCTCTTACTAAATGGGCACCTCGCACTGCAGTTAGTGATTCAACGGGCTGAAGATCCTTATAAGCTTCATTACAATTCTAAAATTCTGTGGACAATTTTCACTAATCATATATTATTATTATAAAAAAACTTTTCTTTCTGCACAAAAGTGACATACTATTGTAAATATGAGTTATTATGGTTTATAAATACAGAAATAGTTAAAAAATTGACTACAGCGTTAAAAAATTGAGTATATATCGGAAACGAAAAGTTATGAAACATCGTCTCAAAAAACCTACCTAACATAATGAGTAAATATCTCAAATGGTCAAGTCGTTCAGAAGTTACAGGATCACTATCACACGCATCGACGATTTTATTATATTATATATTGTATTGTGTAGTAGTAAAAATGAGTTAGCATGGTGATGAGCATAGTATGCGCACAACTCGATAGTTAGAGTTTGATCCCCACCTGAATCAACGAAATTGTTAAAAGTACTTTTAAATTACGGATCTGAGACGTGGTCCTTCAATGCTGGCCGTATGAGGACGCTCAAGGTCGCTCTGCGAGCTATGGAGAGGGCTATGCTCGGAGTTTCTCTGCGTAATAGGCTCAGAAATGAGGATATCCGCAGTAAAACCAGAGTGACCGACATAGCCCAACGGATTAGTAAGCTGAAGTGGCAATGGGCCGGCCATATAGCTCGAAGAACCGATAACCGATGGGGAGGAAAGGTTCTCGAGTGGCAGCCTCGTACCGAAGTCGATGGATACAGGTGGCTCAGGACCGTGCTTTGTGGCATTACTTGGGGGAGGCCTATGTTCAGCAGTGGACTTGTGAAGGGCTGTAATGATGAATGATGATGACTTTTAAATTTTGATTTATGCCTTGCTCGTTGGTGAAGGAAAACATCGTGAGGAATCTTCAATTTTTGTAATATAAAAAAAATGTATCCATCAACACGCGGTATCTTTGATTCATATCGTTCTGCATCGCAATATTTTTACAGCTTACATACTATACATGTTATATAATGTACATATATATATATATATATATATATATAGGTACATTATATAACAGTATATAATGAGTTACTTTGCCTACGAGTAATATAAAGTTTAGCAACAATTTTATAAGCACATCAAAAGAAAAGAAAAATATAACCCGCCTTTAATGCTGGTTGAACTCTTGAGTTAATGGCGCTACATTTTCACAATTTTCCCATATTTTATATCTAGACAACTAGACCTCCCGCTTAGATCCTACAATAGATGCATATGATGTACCTATTAGAGATGCCGCGAATACGCACGAAAATAATATTTTTATGTTATACGTCGAATACCGAATAATTATAGCTTGTATTATTTGACATTCGGTGAATAGTTGTCCAAAATAATGAACGAAAAAAATCTAATAATCTAGTAAAATCAATATCTATATAATGTAATATGAGACTGTTTTTTTTTATCTTCATTGTTTTCTTTTCTTATAATTTTAGAAAAAGTTTGGATTACAGTAACAAACAAATGATTGATAAGTTCAAGACTACTATACGTGTGATATTATTATTTTATAAGAAATAAATTAGTTTTATATTCCTTTTTATGTCGAATAATAATGACGAATTATTCGACTATTCGCCATAGGGAATGGCGATTAATTAGTATTAGACTATTCGCTATAACAATTATTCGTGGTATCTCTAGTACCTACTTTTATTCCAACAGTTTTACACTTAGGGGTATCACAATAGTGAAAGTCTCTCTTGACAGACTTTGAAAGTTGCTGATAAAATTTTCAAAGTTCAAAGTTGAAATCCCAGGTCGGGTCAAAATCAGTTATTAGGTTTCTCTGTCAAGGAATTCTCAGTAATTGCCCGGAGTCAGAAAGTTGGCGGTGTCTCACCCCCGTGCCTCGGAAAGCGCGTAAATCCGTTGGTTCTGCGCCTGATCTCTCTCCGGTCGTGTCGGTGTACCGTCCCATCGGACTATGAGATAGAGGGAATAGAGAGTGCACTTCTATTTGCGCATACACTCGGGCATTATAATCCTGTCCCGTGCAGGTGGCTAGCCACCGTTGAGAAACAACGCCCTTCAGTCTGAAGGACATTTTTGGTGAAAGTCCCATCTAAATCCGTTTAAAGGTTTTTGCGTGACGCGCATCAACAATAACTCTGGTTTTGGTATTTGTATTGTTTACTGTTGTAAATCTCAATTAAAATTACAAAAAAAATAAAGAGTTTTGTCAAAGTATAACGGCTTGAGAAGGCTTTCAATATTCTTTGTTAAATTTGTCTAATGTTAAATCATTTATTTGTTTTCGTGACTTTGATTCGTTCGCATACATTTTATAGAAGAGTGGACAAACCGGGCTTAGCACTCCTGATGGTAAGTGGTCACCGATACCGACAACACCGGAGGAATAGCACGTGCTTTGCTCGCCTTTAGAAGAAGGAAGGTATAGCTTCTATTTTTGAAGGCACCAATGAAATTGTTAAATGCAATTTGAGTGTTGATTTACCGTGTTTTTGGCGGTTCATTTGTTACAGTTCATTAACTTACATATTACTTACTTACTTACATATAATACAAAAAAAACCTTAGGTCTCAGTTATACTAAAAATTTATATTTTAAATGAGCAACCAATAACTATGTAAAAGAAAATCCATAGAATATCAAAATAATAAATAACAATACTACTTATGATAACTATAATATATAATATAATCAGTAATATGCTGTTTTACTTTTTGTAATTTTATTTTAGTATGTAGATATACCTATTTTACTTAAGTGTAATTTTTTTAAAGAATACTAGTAACGCTATTAACATTACATACCTACTAATACTGCTGTTAACCGCTCTAACTAAGCTTAAAGTGCTTGTGTTAATAGTTGTTCACCATAATAGTCGAATGGCGGATTCGAACCCGAGAATCTGAGTTTGCTGTCCGAATCCTATTATTAGGCTACTGTCGCTTCAGCGCTAAATATAGCACTAATTATATAAATGTCAAATCATTCTGTTACAACCTATTAAAGTCCACTGCTGAACATAGGCCTCCCCCATAGGTTGCGTCATAGGGTAGATGTTTGCCACAGTTGCCACGTTTGCCAACCGCAGTTTTTTATTTTTAGTCGTTATTAGGAAGACGCTGCTGCACATCTCCTGATTTGTTTCCCTCTGTCGCCTGTTACGACACCCAGGGGATAATATGGGGTAGCAGATTTCGGATTATTATTAGTGGATATTCTTACACCGCCACTACATGGTCAGTTCATTCATTAATTCATTAAAGCTTATTTAAAATCCACTGTTAAACGTATCAATAGATTCCTCATAGGTTATCCATCGCTTCATAACATCGGTCCTTAAGTGTTTTAAAAAGTGTCTGAGAAATCAAAGAAAAATATTACGGTCGCCGATAGAATTATACCGGCCAAAACCAACTCCTATATATACGAGATTTAAAATAATGGATATTGACATCGCTAATCCATGCGCCAAGCGATTTTAATAAATCCACTTTTAAACAAAGAAACACAGAAAACAAAGGAATTATTAAAAAATTGTGCATTTTTGATTTTCTACAAAATAAGCACAGAAATTTTAGTATACACAATGTGGGCATAAATATGGGCACACAGTCCACTTGGTGGTAAGTGGATGCTGTGGCCCATAGCACAGAATAAATAATACTTAGTACTACGTTTTTTTTATAGGATAGGGTGACAAACGAGCACACAGTCCACCTGATGGTAAGTCGTTGCTGTGGTCCATAGACATCTACATCTATCCTCGATTACGAATCAAAATGCAGATGCGTTGTCACCCGTGAGGACTAAGATGGAATGCCTCGTTTTCAGTAAAAAGGGTCTCCGGTTCTCTACACTCACCATAGAAATACAGCAGCATTAAGCTACTATTTCACGCTGGTATTCTGTGAGAGCGTGGACCTTCGCCGGGCGAGCCGACTCATTAGTGCTGCAGAATGGCTCTACCACGTAACTTTAGTTAACTTTTAATTGTATTTTATGCTAGTGACGCGCCCTGATAAAATAAAGGCTTTGACTGGGTTAGAATCAGCTAATAAGGTGTTATTTCGATTTAAAATTATTATAAAAGACCATTTTTTCAACAGTTTTTTGTTTTTTAAAAAAATTCTCTCAATTTTTTTATCATAAAATAACTTCTATCTACTTTTTTTAAGGTTCATTACAATCTATTCAGCCATTCCGAATATTAGTTTGGAGAGACAGAGATACAAGTAAAAATTTAAAAAATTAACATTCGTGTTTCCCCAGCAAACAACCCTCTCAGCTCCATAAAAGGCAGTTACTTCGGTATTGCAGATAGAAGCTAAAATTATATTATTCTTATTATTACTACTTTTAAAGATGAGAGATATCGAACGGTATGTGATAGGGAAAGATTACACCTGTTGTAGAGGCAGATGCAATCTCTTATTGAATCGTGTAACGTGTTGCTATGTTTCATAAATTGTAAATGTGGATACTTTTTGTACGTGATATAGCCACGCTGCATTTACATTATGGTTGTAGCACGAATGGGTCGGCTCGACCGGGGAAGGACCACGCTCTCACAGAATACCAGCGTAAAATAGTAGCTTAATACTGCTGTGTTTCGTATGGTGAGTGTAGAGAACCAGAAACCCTTTTTATTGAAAACGAGGCCTTCCATCATAGTCCTTAAGTGTCGCATCTGCATTTTGATTCATAATCGAAGATAAATGAAGATGTCTATGAGCTAAATCATCCATTTACCATCAGGTGGACTGTGTGCTCGTTTGCCACTCTTACTGTATTAAATCAAACTTGTAATTTACCTCGATGCCCTTTTTTGTAACAAACAATAAGTGTTTATTATTATAGTATTAAAGTCACGACAGTCCGGGATAGTAAATCTGTAGGATTATATCTTTATCACATAATGTTAAATCATTTATGTCACTTACATTTTACTAAAAAAAAAAAAAACTAGCAATCAGCCACGGCTTCGCACGGGGGATTTCTGGATCTCACAAAAAATTTCATCAATATCGGTCGAGCCGTTTTCGAGTTTTCGAGGACAGCAATTGGTTTATATGATGACATTGCCAGATATATTCGGGGAAATTTGAAGTAAGTATTATATCTTCTCCTGCATTTAAACACTTAAAAGTTTATTGCCCTAGATTTGTTAGACGTTAATCTAGTGCTGTGTCATTAGCCATTAATGCCCAGAACTTGCGAGATAGTGTTGCGCGGGACAGATTTATAGCGCGTTGTATGGAATAAATCACAAGGGGCGTGAAGGAAGTTGGTGTCTTACACGGGCGTCTAAAAGACTGTTTCAAAGTTCTTGTGTCTTTTCGTTGTAAAAATGCAGAAAATCGATTTGCAATATATCTTCACACGTACATTTAATTATATTTCTGAGTTCTATTTTTTTTTAATAATTTTTATTAACATTTTTATAACATTACAATATTTATATTTTACCTACTTTTACTGTAACGTAAAATAGACTTCTCACTGCGTAATTTAAAAAAAAAAAGTGTTTATTTAATTTTTTCAATTATATTATTTAACTATAATTATTGCAATAAAGATATGAGATGTGGTAGTCGATAGACCAAGGTGGCTCAGGATCATGCTTTGGGCATACCTTAGGGGAGGCCTATGTCAGCAGTGGACTAGTGAAGAGGTGTAATGATGGTGATGATATATAAAATTAGAGGTGAGTTATATAGGTACCTTTGTAAGTTAGAGTTATAAACCAAGTGTAAATTCTAGGAGTTAAAGCAATTTTTATTGCCAATAATACGTAGACATTTATGACGTAGGTATAAATTGTCTTTGTCAATACAAAACCGCTTTTTAAAAAATAAACTATTTTGCTGTTTCTTTCAATAATAATATTATATAGGTAGATATTAATAACAAAAATTTTCCGTTAATGTTTTGAAAAATTGCTTGAATTTTTTGCATATTTACTGTTTAAGACAAATTTTTTATACTGAAAAAACTATAATATACTTGCGTGATGTTTCAGGACGCATTACGGTGCCGCAAACGAATGGGCGAATTTAATTTAAACACGGTCGTCCTACATTATTCGAAATTCGTTGAAATCTAGTTACATATGTAGGTACCTATACCCAAATCATGTACTGGTTAAGTACATGTTAAGTGCTCGTAGTGTACATCTTACATACTGAACGCGCGTATAATGAATGCATCACACATTTAAAAAGCGTTACTTTGCCGCAATCCATTAAATTAAACTTGTAAAAAACAAAAACGATGTGTCTTTCCTAATAGACAAATTTCATCATCTTATACATCACATACTATTTCGTACATACATATTGCCATAGTGTTTCCGGAGCGAAGAGACGTATATCTCGACGTATATATCATAATACGCGAACAGCCCCAGTTCGACCCCCGCCGGTCTCAGTATAATTGTTAATTGCAAATTTACTTACAGTGGCAAAGGCAACATTCTGAGGAAACCTGCACACCTATCTAAGATATTAAAAAAATTGAAACATTTTGAATTCATTTGAAGTCCGCCAACACGTACCTATTGTGGTAGCGTGGAGAACAACTCCTCGCACTTAAGAAATTTGAGGAGGTCTGTGCCCACCAGTAGCAGCACTCTCAGCAGTATAAACGCTCACGTCTAGGCATGGGACTCCTCTCAGCTTTTAGGTACTTCATTTATCCTTTAATTTAAGAAAGAAAGAAAGAAAGAAAAATATTTATTTGGTACACAAACGTAAAAAACACATAAAAGACATAAACACAGTAATTTAGTTACAAAGAGAAAAAAATTATTTTATGCTATTAGTGCACCAAAAAGGTTTCCACTCAGCGATAAATTCACGAAGTTTAACACTAAGCTGATTTTCAGTGGAACCTATATATAAAAAGGTAGATGGCGATACCGTCAGCTTACACAAATATCTTAAAAACCAAGTAACAGATCTTAAAATATGAAATAATGATAGTAAAAAACATAAAACGAAAACAACAAGGTTATAAAAATCGTAATAAAACCAAACAAAGTTACATTTGTGTGCGTGTGCGTGTGCGCGTGCGTGTGTGCGTGTGAGAGAGGGATGTGGAGACAGGGATGAAAATGATGAGTGACAACTAAGTGCTAGATTTTTGTAAGGAGAGCAAAAACATTTAAAATTTTAACTTGAATGAATTTATGGTTTTCGAGTTTCTAATCGGGGGGGGGGGGGGGGGGGGATATCATTCCAGCACTTAGTAGCGGAAAAACGAAAACTACCACGGAAAGCAGCAGTGTTATACGGTGTGTAATTAAGTGGCGGTGCTGCTCTAACGCAACGCTGTGAGAAATTGAGCTTGTCGTATAATAATGCCTTTGAAAATTCTACTGCTGGATTTAGACCACCCCCATAGAACGCCTCATAGTGTGCATTATTTGCCATTGTTACCAGCCGTGGCAGGCAGTGTGACATCCGAAGATGTATTTATTGAGTTATTTTCAGGATGGCTGGTACCCATTCCATCTGGTTTACCTTTGTTTCCTCTTGCGACATCCACGGGATGGTATATAGAGGATTATCTTACGCCGACACTGTACGGTATTTATCGTTATTATCGTCAATTCGGTCGATAAACCTCTGTATTTTGCCAACACCGCCTTGCATTTTTACTGCATAAAATAAAGAAAGAAATGAGCATCCAGACCGGTAACGAGGAGCAGTATTTAAGAGACGATGAATAGAGAAGGAAATCCGTCTTTTCTTCAGAATCTTACAGAGTAATAAGTCCAGATGTCTAGTAGTCTACTTTTTTTTTTAAATAAATAAATAAATAATTTTTATTTCATTTCCACTTACACATTTTTACGAACAGCAACAAATAGGATTGCAATAAAATAAAATAACAATAAGTCTAACAAAAATAACATGCTGTAATAAAATTAAAACGATGCGTAGCTTAATAATGTAATCTACAAAAAAAAATTAAAAGTCGGATTTACAATATTAGATACTGGCCTCAACTAGGTTGAGTACCTGTGTTTCAACCATCACTTAGTACACCAGACTTACTTATGGGTTAATAATAATAATAATAATAAAAAAGTAACAAAATGTTCACAATTTACAGCTAATAACATGAATCCCTTATACGTTATAGCTTAAAATGGAGGCGCCTTTTGCTAATGAGTGTTTTCGCATGACTCCACAATTTACATAAATGTTGATATTGTAGGTACAGCTCCGGTATAGTAAATCCGATCAACTGGTAAGTAATTTCTACCATTATACCTAAAACGTGACAGTCAATACTGTTTTTTTGTTAATTAATATGTATTTTTATAGGTTGAGCGGTCGCTTTGAATTTCACAGTACGCGAGCAACCCGAGTTCGATCCCCGCCGGCACCAATGAAATTGTTAATTGCAATTAATTTTAAGTGCTGGTTTACCACATGCTCGGCGATGAAGAAAAACTTCGTAAGGAAACAGGCATGTCTGAGTAATAGGAAAAAAATATTTCGAAGACATGTGAAATTCATCAACACGCATTGTGACAGCGCGCGGACATTTCCTTGACCTAAAACACTTTTAGAAGTGAGAGAGGGCCTGTACCCAGCAGTGGGACGTATATAGGCCGTATATAATACCAAAATTCCTAAAAATCCAGTTTTAGGAATTTTGGTATTATTCGTGGTAGAGTCAGGCTGTAAGTATGGATTTATAGACTGTGCTGTAAGTATATTATGGTTGTAGCACGAATGTGTTGGCTCGATCAGGGAAGGACCACGCTCTCACCGGCATAAAATAACAGCTTAAAGCTGTTGTATTTCGTATGTGGTGAGTGTAGAGAACTCCATCTCAGTCCTCAGGGCTGAGATGGAGTTCTCTACACGTGCATTTTGATTCGCAAACGAGGATAGATGTAGGTGCATAAACATGATGAACTGTCAGGCCCCTATGGACCACAGCAGCCACTTCCTATCAGATGGAATGTGTGCCCGTTTGATACCCTTATCTTATAAAAAAAGTTACATTTATAACGTCTCTACCTACCTTCAACGTTCTTTTGTATGGATATAACATAATTAAAGGAATAAATGAGATTTTCAAACGCAAATAGTTCATTATAAAATTCTTAAATTTTTTGAAAATAAGCATCTTGTTTACGAAAATTTTTATTGCACTTAATTACAACAGTAGGTATGTATTTCATATTTATAACATAAATAAACACTATTAACTACATAGTTACCACTACAACCTGTATGACATTTGTATCCTACGTTAAAGATTGATACTTTGTCATCTGTCACACGTTCTCGAGTGTACTGGCTTGTATAAACCGGGAGTCCCGAGTTCGAAGAGGCTTTAAGAGCCAACAGGTTAACAGCTTTAACATTACTGAAAACAGATACTGGCTCACCATATTATTGAATCCAGGATACAAGTTACATCCGGTGATGCACTGTTAGTAAGATAAAGAACCTAGGGACCTATAAATAATATAGATATCTAATAAAATAATACACATACCTAACATAACTGTTACAATATCTACTAGTTAATGGTTGTTGTAGGTATATGTCTAGTTTTTATGTAATCGTATGTATATGTTTATTTATGTTGTATCTATGAATACTTTACCCAACTATATGCACATTTAAAAGAAGCTATCATTTATGACATCAAGCAAAAACTGTTCCAAATTAGATATAAACCATAAAATATCAGCGTTCTATGATTTAAAACATAGAGTAAAAACATTAATGCTCTTTATCGCTGTCTGTCTGGAGTATATACATGAGCAATTGATATTTACAATCAAAACAGAGAGCAGTCAGTCTCTAGCATCAGTGGACATCCATAACGAAATACAAAAATGCCTCCATTGTTAACGACTCCCGCCATCCATCAAGCGCGGCGCGCGCGCGACTGACGCACACCACCGCATTCGCCCGCCCAAAAAGAGAAAAAGAAAATTTTAAAAAGAGAACACTCCCATCGCCGACGACGGTGCCGCCCTATCCAGCCGCCTGTCGAGTGAATCGACCAATTGGAAGCTTCGACTCGTCGAGTGGAGCATCGTGTCCGAACAGCTCCGAGGGCGGCCGAGTGCGCGCTCACAACAAAAAGTCACACGACTAGTTTAGTGTCGGGTCGCGTCCCAAAGACGCCGCTTCACGTGCCGCGGTAGAGCACGACGTCGAACCGCGCTTGCGCATAGCATGGACTACATCTCAAACAAAACATTGTTATCCCGTTCCAATCTAGCCGTATGAAACATTCATCCATCGGTATATACACGTTTGTGAGCTGTGATATATGAATTTTTTGAATTAAACAATCCACAAAAATGTACCTGAGAACGGGATGGAGCGTACAATTTCAGTGTGTTTTTATAATTCTACGTTTACAGTGATAATAAGTGATAGTGATCGACATTTGAGTGATAGCCACCAGCTTAGGACAGTTGAGGTACAATACATGATTTTATTACTTCTTTTTGAAAATTGGCTACAAGTTTTGTTAAATGTTTATAAACATAAAAAAGAAGAAAATTTCTTTCAAAACTCCATAATTTTTATTTACGGTTTTATACGGCTCTTGTATTAAACAAAACTAAATTAAAAATAGTAAATTTAAACAGACAAATATTAATATAGAAATTATTGAAATTCATTTATTAGTTTCTTGAACCATACGGTTTATGTGCCAATATGTAAGTGTACGATAATTATATAATGATTTAATGTAATAATGCTATTGAATTTTATTTTAAATTAGCAAAACTGAAACTAATAGCGCAACATGGCTTTATAAATATGCTTAACTATTATTTTGCACAAGTAAATTTTGTTATTCTTGATACGATCGCCCGACGGAAAAAAAATTAAGCACTGCGTCGCTTAATTTGTTTATTTTATTTGAAATACCAGCCTGTAGTTTGTAAAGGTGGCATTTTGCCATTTTACTCTACAAGAGTCTCCTTGATGAATTAAAAAAGGCTAATTTTTTTAAAGATGAAACTAAGATTTAAACTTCTTATAGTATCATGATGCTTAGAATTACTTGAAGTTTCGAAAGAAAACCTAATAAAGCTCTACATCAGTAGGTACTTCTTACAAAATTATAGATAATAAAATTTCTGGTAATAACATATAAAAAGATTATGTAACTATTTTAAATATTGTATAGATATTATTTCATTAAGGAACACCTATGTTTATTAACGTAAGAGAACTAAGTACTTACTAATAGATTTTTTCTGATTTACCATAATAATCTTTTTTTTGGCACCAATCACATTATTTCCACATATCCCGGATTGACTGGTTGGAAATGCAAAAAGGCATTATGTCCGCCCTTTCTTATTCGTTTATTAAATAAGTTCAAATTTATAAAAATAAACATAAGTTTGATACCCTATATAAAAGACTTAAACGTGTTTCATGGTTAAAAGATGTTAAATGACAATTAAAATTGAAGGTTTAGAAGTATAGAAAGTTATAATATAAGGATTTAACATCCATAGTGTAAATATTTTTTATAAACGCAGTAGCTTACTTTCTCGCATATCTCTTTTGAGATAATTACAAATAGAAAATATATTTCTAAATGATGATGATGAAGATATAATATTCAATTATTCATAACAACGTATATAGTTCCACTGCTGAACATAGCCCCTCCTCCCAATATTGCCACATTGGAAGGTTTTTGCCATAGTTTCCACGCAGATATTTATTATTATGAATTGTTAAGAACAAATTTTGTACGTGGTAGAGCCATGCTGCAGTTTTATTAATAGTACCTATACATAGTTGTCGCATAAATGGGTCGGTTCGATCGGGGAAGGACCACGCTCTCACAGAATACCAGCGTCAAATAGTAGCTTAATGCTGCTGTGTTTCGTATGGTGAGCGTAGAGAACCGGAGACCCTTTTTACTGGAAAGGAGGCATTCCATCTTAGTCCTCACGGGTGACAACGCATCTGCATTTTGATTCGTAATCGAGGATAGATGTCTATGGGCCACAGCAACCACTTACCATCAAGTGGACTGTGTGCTCGTTTGTCACCCTATCCTATAAAAAAATTAATAATATATTGAATTATAATATCTACTCATTTATATGGTGTAGTGATTTTGATAATTACAAATAATAACTAACTAAAATACTAAACTAAATAACCCACTATAGTATTTTTTATCTATACAATGATAAAAAGTAAAATATTATGTAATATTTATATAGCTGAAGCAGAAATACGTATTCATATACATACGTCATATTGTAACAGCTGTAATCTTACCTAAAAAGTGTGAAAAATTCCAAATTATGTAGAATACTAATAAAAGGCAATAAATCTGTGTCAACGTAATGTGGCTTCTGTTTTAGTATGTCCAGTTTAGGTTTTGAACGTTACGATTGGCCGCCATGACAGTTCGCGTTAAAAATTTGAATGCGACGAAGATGCGCGAACGCTGCCATCGATTATCCGTCGATAAGCCTACGCGTGTGTGCGTTCGTTATATGAACATTTCCGCTGAATTTTTATGCTTCGGTACTTGTATCCTGTCCATACATCGGTTATGATAAATCGAATAGTAACGGATTAAACTTAAACCTACTCACGGATAAAGTTCAGTAACATTTGTATACCTAGCTCTCTATGATGTAAATAAATAAGGAAATTATTCAGAAAACTTGTTTCTGTTACTCTATTTATTAAATAAACGATAGACATGTTGTTGGATTTAAAAATAAAACGCTTTACATTTTTATTGGTAAAATTGTAATTTTTTAAATTTAATTAATTACAGGCAAAACTCAGACTTATAGTTTGTAAATTAAACAAGTGGAGAAAATGATTCCTAGTAATATATATATATATATATATATATATATATATATATATATATATATATATATATATATATATATATATATATAAATTATCGACCTCTGGTAGTATGTATTTCTATTAATAGTAAGTTCTTCAATTGCCAATTACGGGGAAAGGGAACAAGAATTCATAGTCCGCCATTACAAGATGGTTTTAGTCAAAGGAATTTACCAGGCATATTTTTAATTTACGGGATAAAAATAAGTAACCGTGTCTTATAGTTTTATATGTTGTAAAGCCACGCTGTAGCTATATTATGCAGCACGAGTGGGCGGCTTGACCGAGGTAGCACCACGTTCTTACAGAATACCAACGTAAAATAGCAGCTTAATGCTGCTGTTTCGTACGGTGAATTTAGAAAACCAAAGCCCTTTTTTACTGGAGACGACTTCATCTCAGTCCTCAGTTTGAGGGCATCTGTATTTTGATTCTAAATTGAGAATAAATGTAGATATCTATGGCTCACAGAACCAAATTACCATCAGGTGGACAGTGTGCTCATTAGTTACCCTTGTGCAATAAAAGATGACGAATTGGAAGCATTGATTAATTACATGAATTTTAATTTAATTTAATTACATTGAATGCATTGATTAATTACGTAAAAGTGTTATGGACGCATTGACTAAGCAGCGAAAGGATGTAAGTGAAGAATTATCAAAAATAAAGGTATCTATAGAGTTTATGAACGCTGAATTTGAAGAGTGTAAAATGGAAAGTAAAGATACTTACGAAAAAAAATTATAATATGAAAATTGCAAATTACACGCCCCATACTAAATGTAATTTAAGTGATTAACAATTTTCATTACTCGTGAAAACGTTTTTTCAATAAAATTTTGTTTTTATATATTTTCTTAATCGTTATAAAAATGTGCTTTTATTATAATACATATATATTAATAGATAATCAATAAGAACTAAATTTATAAATCAGTGTGTTCAAGTGCTTAGAGATACGGGAACTGTTATCTTTTAATTTGTAACAAATTATCATTGATTGATACAATTATAACATTAACATTTCCGCCGCATATACGTACGTAATAAAAACAAAGAAAAATATTATTTTGATAATATATCAGTAGATGGCAACCAGTGGAAAATGTATGTTTATTAGTTGAAAAGTACGCTATATATATAGGCCTGTTGGTCTAGTGGTTAGTGACCCTGACTGCTAAGCTGGAGGTCGTGGGTTCGATTCCCACCCAGGACAAATGTTTGTGTGATGAGCACGATCATTTGTTCTGTGTCTGGGTGTAATTTATCTATAATATTTATGCATTTAGAAATATATAAGTATGTTTATCAGTTGTCTAGTACCCATAACACAAGCTCTGCTTAGCTTGGGACTAGATGGCGTTGTGTCATAGTTGTGGAATATTATATTATTATATATATTATATTATAATACCTATTACACGAAGCACATTAAAATATTTCTAAGTTGTAGACTCACGCTGCAGCTACTCGTATATTATGCTTGTAGCACGAATGAGTCGGTTCGGCCGACATGCTCTCACAGAATACCAGCGTTAAATAGCATCTTAATGCTGCTGTCTTTCGTATGGTGACTGTAGAGAACCAGAGACACTTTTTTACTGGAAATTATTCATACCATCACAGACACGGGATGAATAAATTCCTTTGGGATGACAACGCATCTGCATTTTGATTCTTAATTGAGGATAATTGTAGATGTCTATGGTCACTCTTATTCTATAAAATAATATCAACTTGAAGGGGTTATATTAAACTATGTAAATATTTGAATTGTTTTATAAGTTTTATGTGTGTTATAATATTAATTTCAAATAAGTTTTGGTTTATTTACGCTATAATTTGACACCTATACCATACCTGATGAAAATAAGCCTGTCATCAGAAATATAGGCGAGATAAAAATGCACTCAAACGCGAAACAAACCAATCTTTTTGTTTAGGTAGTTATCTTTTTGTTTTATAATTATATATAAATGTAGAACTAATATATTATAATAAGTCGCTGCAGTAGAATTACACACGCAGAGTGCTTCTGTGTTCTCCTAAGAAACCGAAGTGGCTTTTGATTTAGGGCTTAACATTTATTAATAGTGGTTCCCAAATAGCTATTATCTGTTAAATGAATTTCTAAACGGTTCGATAAACGTCAATCGATGGATTAAACGCTGCCCAATAAAAACTGAAGCAGGTTCCAATAAATTATTCAATCTGGTGTTCATTTTAAAAGGCATCGATCAAGCCCTATCGGATGCGCGTCGTTGAAACAAAAATAACGCACGGGTTTGTTTCTCCCGTCAAGATTAACTTTGAAACGCTTACGGCTTATCCTTTTTTGTGCCATTACATAGTTTTAGTAGGTTTCTCTTTAATCCTTATTATTTTGACACCTTAGAGTAATAACATACATATGATATTTAATTCTCAGATTAATTTAAAATAAAACAAAACAAAATTACTATAAACTGTCTACAGGTTATGAGTATGTAATTTTTTTTAACTAAAATTATGTAAATACATTCACATAACAGTTATTTACAGATTATCATTATTTGCGTTGAATAAACAATATTATATAAATAGAATAAATAATAAACATAGATAAGAAGATCCCAAAACGTTACAATATCACGCTGAAGCTCGATTGAACCTTGAGATAATGTCGGACACATTTTTTAGATTTGGGCCTAAACGACCGGAGGCCCGGAGGTCTGAGAGGAATCAATTATCTTAATTGGGAGCTGGTCTAATCTTATTAAGAGTGCACAGATAACCTGTGAGGTGTAAGCTAGCATGTTTGTATTGTATCACCATTATTATAGGATAGTATTAATTTTACGATGCGGTGTGTAGGCAGTAGACTAAGTTTTTTTTTTAAATTGAAAATGTAATTTTTTGTAATGTTATCTGGAATTTCTTAGTGTTATCGTTCAGTATAACGGATATAAATGTTTCTTTTTTATACTTTAACAGTCTAATATTTCTTTACATAAACTACGATTTTAAAAATTTCTAGTTATTAACTTCTAATAATAATCTAAACTTAAGTATATTAAACTAATAATATATTTAATATTTACTAAGTTTCTTGACCTCCTTTCCTGAATCCATACATGAAGAATCAACTGTAATTTGCGATATGCAATTTTAGGGTTAGGTTATCATTAGAAATAAAATCATAATTTAGTTTATTCCGTATATCCCGTATCCTGCTTCTAGTTTTAAAACTAAATAAAAATAATCTGGAAATATGTCGATACAGGTATAGGTATAGGTATTATATCTATAATAATTTATGTACTTTCCCAGTATGCGAACAAGGCGTGTTAATACTTGTTTCGATTACACATTCAGGAAACTAATTTTGTTTTAAAATATTTAGGTATGGGATTCATAAAGCTTTTTAAGCAATTACGATTTATTACGAAATTTCAGGTTTCAAAATAGCACGTAATACGTTATGCCATTGTTACCGTTACCGTTACAGTCCATTAAAGTCCACAGCTATATCTGACATGATTGCCACGCTTAGCAAGTGGGTTGGCAACATTTTTTATTAAGTAGTAAAGTAAAGTAAAGTAAAGTAAAGTAAAGTTACAGCCTATATACGTCCCACTGCTGGGCTCAGGCCTCCCCTCATTTCGGAGAGGGTTTAGGTCAAGGAAGTGTCCGCCGCGCTGCCCAAATGCGTGTTGACGAACTTCACATGTCTTCGAAATATTTTTTTTCTTATTCCTCAGACATGCAGGTTTCCTCACGATGTTTTCCTTCACCGCCGAGCACGTGGTAAATCAGCACTTAAAATTGCAATTAACAATTTCATTGGTGCCGGCGGGGATCAAACCGGGGTTACTCGCATTCTGTTATATTTACAGCGAGCGTTAACCACTGAGCTACCACGGCTCTTTTTTTATTAATTTGGTTGTTATTAGGTGGACGCTGCTGCCCATCTCCTTATTTGCTTCCTTCAGTCGACTCTTACGACCCCCACGGGGTGATATGGGTTAGTATATATTCTTACACCGCCACTGCACATTAAATGCTGCCATTGTTACCATCCAATAATAAAATTTTCACCTGAAATATCTGATAAATAACTCTCATTACATACTTTAGTACCTGGTTGACCGAACTTTGCTCGGTATTTTTCGCTCGATTTTTTTTAATTCGTGTGTTTTGGAAATTATATTTAGATACAAATTACATACTGATGAAATAAGAATAATATGTTTTGATCGTAGCGACATAATAGAAAAAACTGAACTGGTTATTTGATTAAAAAATCATGAGTGCAATTAGTTTAATTTAAATTTTCGAGTTTATAAAAAATACTAAAAAAAGGTCTCGAAAAAATAGATTTTCTCAAAAAAGAAAGGAACTTGAAAAAAAAAATTAAAAAAAGTCGGTCGGCCGATCTGGGCTCGAACCATGGTAATACGATTTTGTGACTGCCCAATATACCAATTAAGCTATTTGTAATCATTATTAAACTGTCAAAATTTACCTTCTTATTCTAACGATATTATAGCAGTTTTTCATTGCCTAAAAACACGGACAAAAAGACATTTTCTAAAAATAAATCCAAGCTAGATCGATTTATTGCCCCCGAAACTCCCTGCACACAAAATTTTATGAAAATCGTTGGAGCCGTTTCCGAGATTCCGATTATATATATGTATATATACAAGAATTGCTCGTTTAAAGGTATAGGATATTGATATTAATACAAGCACTGTAAATGCTACAGTTTACTAAATTTACTTGCAATACGAATTTGGCTATATTGTTTACCCATAAATTGATTTTTGCAGTTCATTTTACTGTTAAAGATTCAAACGGTTTTCCATAATAGTAATATGTTACGGTTTGTGTTTATTCATTAGTTTTCTGTTTTTATTTACACCTTGCGTACCCTCTTATTGATTATATTAGTTTAATGGCACGAGGTATTGAGCCGTGTCATAGTCTCAAACGGGTTTTGTGTTATAGCGTAGTATGTGATAATTGTGTCTTACATATTCTTAATGAAAGTTATAAGTTTGTTGTTTTTTTTTTTAACTTTTTAACGTGGTAGAGGCACGTTGCAGCTATGTTATGGCTGTAGGACGAATAGGTCTGCTCGACCGGGGTGAGACCACGCTCTCACAGAATGGCAACGTAAAATAGCAGCCTCATGTTTTGTACGGTTCGTGTCGAGAACCGGAGCCCCTTTTCAATGGAAATGCGGCATTACATCTTAGTCCTCAGGGGTGACAGCGCATCTGGATTTTGAATCTTAATGGAGGATAAATGTAGATGTCTATGGGCCACAGCATCCACTTACCATGAGGTGGACTGTGTGCTCGTTTGTCACCTTTATACTATACAAAAAAACCGATTACATAGAGTCTGATAAACAACGGAAAAAATGCTAATTTATTTTACAGTAAATTTAAAGTTAAAAATATTTTTTTTAATTTCCTTTTAGTGAATCAAAATGCAGCATAAATGCGAGCTTAATGTTATATGGAATTCTTCGACAGCTAACCTAGGTTACGACAGGGTGAGGTTTAGGGCAGTTACGATTGTCATGTAAATTTAAGCAGTAAGGCTAAATATAACTTATTTACACGTACATATAATACTGTACATCATTATCACTATTAACATCATTGCAAACCTTCACAAGTCCAAAGTTAAACTTAGGCTTCCACCAAGGAACGAAGGCAAGACATGCACGAAGTCGATACATGCACGTAGTTCAGGATCATGTTTTTTGGCTTTCCTTGGAGAGAACTATGTTTATATGTAACTATATATTACAAATACAGTACAATATATCTGTATGCTATAACTTCTAACTCTACATTTGTTATATTTGCTTGGTACTCGTACATTGACTATAATATTTCTATACCTAAAGGTTGAATGCAGCGAACGTATTTTTTTTCAAACATCTACTCTGTCTCATTACCTGTACATGTAAATTATCTACACAGTTTATTTTGTTTGATTATATTAGAGTTTTTAAAGTAAAAATATCAGTAAAATTAAACAGCAGTCAGAAACTTGTGTTGAAATATAGTTCTTATCGCTGATATCGAATTACGGGCAATCAGCTATGATATAAAATGTCAAGTGTGCTACTGCGCATCGTGCCAACGATCACACGGGCGAGATTTCAGTGATTTAGATTCTGATTCAGGCGCCTGCAGTAGAAGTTACAGCTGTATACATATATAGCACAGTTCAACGTAAGCATGCAAATACAGATCTTAACGAATGACGACAAGAATGGTTACTGACGCCGTTTGATACTTTTCTATTCTAGGTATTTCGTTTGTATTATTCGTTGCACCTATTTTATTATTGTACGTCTTCTCATCGATCACTAGTATCAGTTACGCGGTCCAGCGATGGAACCTGTTGTTACACGTATCTCCGCTCGAGGCAAATAAAGTCATGTATCTTAAATTAACGGCCGGCAGTACTATGGATGTTGTTGGCGAAGGTTTTATTTAATGGCATCTAAACGTCAAGGATCTTTTCGCGCCTTTTAGTTTTCTATTCAGTTGTTTTAAATTATGAATTGTTTTATTCAAAATCCTTTGAGTTGCTTACTGATGGCTGTTAGGTGTCGGCTTGTTTTGGTTCCTTTGGAATTCCGTCGTAGTCGAGTTTTGAGTATAAATCTCTTTGCCTTCTGGATCGTGCGTTTACAATGTAAGTGTTTTAAAGTCAATCGTTTATAGGATCTTGTTAAGTTAAATCTGTACAAGTAATTAGGCATCTTTTCATCAACACATTTACTTATATTATATTATGCTGACTCATAGCAAGGAAAAATAAGGTGACGGACACATCATACTCGTCCTCTAATCTAATAACATATGATTTTCATCGCATTTTGAAAAATAAAGGTATACATTTATATGAACTTTGCTTCGATGTCCGTAGTACTTAGAAAAAGGAGAGGAATCATTTGCCAGCATAAGTCTTTCCAACTAATTAAAATGGAAGTGTTTTAAGGAATACCTAGACTTTTGTTGAACCATGTGATCTCCGTTGCATCATCACTTACCATCAGGTGGCATAGTTGTCAAGCATAGTTGGCATTTAAAAAATAAAAAAATGTAAGACAAAGATAAAACATACGTACATAATGCTATTATTTCTTTCTTAATTCTATGACCATGCAAAGACTGGGTCATTTTTTAAAAAATATTTTTGTAAGACGCACAGGTTCTTGTAATTTGTTTGTCAGAAGAGTATCACAAAAACCTTTCTTTATATGCTATTATTAGATTGGAGTTGTTTAAATTAGATAACAAAAGAAGAATTAATTTATGAATCTTAAATAGAGTAGAGATAGACTATTGCGTGTATAACCAGGAAAAGACAATGATCGCACAGATTACCAGTGTGAAAGAGCTGCAGAATACAATTGTGTTTCGTTTGGTGAATGAGAAGAATCGTAAAGATTCTTTTTACAACCAACAAGGCATTTCACCTTGATCATTAGGCATTACCATTTTAATTTTAATCGAATATAGATGTCAGTGTCTACGGCCCGCACCATCCACTTGCATCATGTGTCTTATATTAGCAAATTTGCGATACATCAATGTGATTATTTACAAATTGTTTGATAACATTCTGAATACATACCTACATTATAATCAAAGATGATTATGTCATATTTATTCGGTTAAATACTAAAAGAGTTACTATAGTCATTAGTTTTATTTGATTTGATACTACTATTCATTCTGTGTTTATACTAGCCACTAGGCATTCCACCTCAGTCCCCAGAGGTAACAATGCGTTAATATTTTGTTTCCTAACCCAAGATAGATTGTGTTTATGGCTCGCACCATCAAATTGCGATCAGTTGAACTGGGTACTCATTTGTCACCGTTGATCCACAAAAAATCTGTGATGGAAGAATTATGATACATCAATGTTATTATGTACCTACCTACCATTTGCTTGGTACAATCCTAAGTACGCACGTACATTTAATCATTTTTTAATAAAATAAGGATGACAAACATTTCACCTTGAGCGCACAGTCCACCTGATGGTAAGTGGATGCTGTGGACCATAGAAATCTACATTTATCCTCGATTTAGAATCAAAATGCAGATGCGCTGTCACCCCTCAGAACTAAGATGAAATGTCTCGTTTCTAGTAAAAAAGGGTCTTCGGATCTCTACATTCACCGTACAAAAACACAGTAGTATTTATCTGCTATTTTACGCTGGTATTCTGTGAGAGCGTGGTCCTTCCCCGGTCGAGCCGATTCGTGCTACAAAAATAATGTAGCTGCTCTACCACGTATTAATGCGGTTAAACACTAATAGAGTAGTAGCATTAGATTTAGCAATATATAATAATAGACTGTATTTGTTAAGATTGTTAAACAACTTGATAAATTTTTAAAGATAATTTTACTGCTATCACACATATGCATCCGTTAACAAAGATAATAATAAAATCATCATCAATTATGAAATGTAATTTGCCCTATTAATCCAATCAGTTCTAAAGTTTATATTTAAGTTTATAAATGGAGATTTAAGGGAAGAATATTAATATTAGTAATAGATTTGTACTGTTTATATAGCACTTATCATCATCATCATGATTACAACTCTTCACAAGTCCGCAACATACGAATAGGCGTTCACTAGAAAACGTCATTAAACAGGGTACTGAGTCACCGTTTTTTATAGGATAGCGTGACAAACGAGCACACAGTCCACCTGATGGTAAGTGGTTGCTGTGGCCCATAGACATCTAGATTACAAATCAAAATGCAGATGCGTTGTCACCCGTGAGGACTAAAATGGAATGCCTCGTTTCCAATAAAAAGGGTAATATAACTGCAGCACGGTTCTACCACGTTTAAACCACCTAATGTAATACTTTTTAATGATTTCTTAAATTAAAAGTAAGTAAAAGTAATTAATTAAACGCGATAGAATCCGTAAATTTAGTTTTATTTAATACTTTTTATTCAAATATTCTAATTGTTCAAAATAAGAACTCGAAATTTTTGAATTTGCTTAGTACTCGACCCGGCACTTATCAGGGATTTATCGCGTGATATTAGTCAGAAATCACATGAAATAAACGCAATTTGCGATAAATATGTGATTCCTTTTTTATTATCAAGAAATCCTTTTTTCAGTCGATTGTCAGATAGCGTGATCACCGGTTGTGATAGACCTTTTATAGATTGTAAATATAGTTTTATTCGCAAATTATCTTCATCGTTGCAGATCACATCTTATCAGCGGTAATACTGGTGAGATTCAATTTCAAGTACTCAGTTATAATATCTTTATTGTTTAGCCATAAATGTACTTTGATTTGTATTATCATTATTAAATAAATTTTGTCCTACTATTTAAACCAATACAATTTAGTTTGATAAAATGTTGGCGGTTGAAAAGACGATCTAAAAGAATATTTTAATGAATATTTTTTACACGATAAAGGAATTCACTCATATCTAATACATTTTACATGATTATTTTTTCTGTTCCATCAGATAAGTCGTCGGAATACTCATATTCGTCTTATTTAATATATAAAGTTCTCCCTATCAAAAATAATTTTTCTTACGGTCCAAAGAAAATATTTTCCTATAATATTCTGTGCACCCGTCTAGATTTTATGATGAATCGTTTGCTGCTCTTGGAGAAAGACTCTGGAACTCCTTACCCCAATCAATTAATAGTGCTCAATCCTTAAATGTGTTCAAGAAACAGATTAAGGAACACTATTTTTCTCTTTAACCCCTCTCTCATCCTCTTCTTAGTTATGGTCATTGATTTATCTAAACAATTGACTTGTAAGTACATAAGTAGGTATAGACTAGGTGCGTACCTATAAGCCACTTGAATCTGACTTACATAAAATATTTGCATGCGTTACTACATTTACGTCATTGTTATCAAGTTTTATCTATAAGATGTTGATATCAATTATAATAAGAGACAGGATTGAATATTTTCATATTTTCGAACTTGTAGAAATTCGGAAGAAAACAACTTTTATATATTACTTAACTTAGACTTAGAAATACTTACATTTTGTTTTTACATTGGCCTCAACTCTGTTGAAATCGTTTCCTTATTACATCCGTAGCATAGGCTACACCTAGTTTGAGGTTAAGATATTGTACATATTTGGGAATTCTTTTAAAATAAATTAAAATTCTAAATTATAAGTTTTAAATACCAACCAATTACACTTCTTTACCTACCGTGTTGTAGAACTGTTCTCAGTGCACGTTCGCCAGCTTTGTAAAATTTTTAATTAATGTACTGATATCGTTGATGTTAATTATGATTCCGCATGTCAGTTTTATAAGAACATAAGTACGTACCTACTTCAAACATTGCGAAAGCACAGATCGTGCACACTAATATAAAACACACTTACTAATATAACACACACACACACACACACACACACACACACGCGCGCGCGCGCGCGCGCACGCACGCGCACGCACGCGCACGCACGCACGCACAGGCACGCACCCCACGAACACACAAGCACACAACATCAAATTAAAAAAAAATTAAGAATTCTTTCGGTTATGTAAATAGTACTAAATTGTAAATTAATAGCATTTTTAAGAAATTCTACGTTTAGAAATATGACTGCCGTAATTTTTTTAAAGATGCATTAATATATCAATTGTTGGAAATCCCAATAAAGAGAAAACAGTTGAAGACTAATTGCATTAGGACTCAAAAAGTCCATACCAAATAATTTATTACTTATTTACAATACTTTAAATTAAAATAGTGAAATAATAATAATTTTAGACGGTAAACTCCATATCATGTATCTTATCGCAACTTACCTTACCTTACCTTATCGCAACACAGATTACTAATTACAAAATGAAGTTGCTAATACGACTATTTTTAATCTCTTCATAGCATTAATTTTCAATCTATTCGCAATTTACATGAAAATGCATTGTCGTTTGCAGAAAAGATGTAGGTACATGCTCCTCCTAGTACTTTCTGAAACACGTTTACTCATTGTTATTGTTTTTTTTTTTACATATTGTAAGTCGTTGCTTGACTACAATTCAACCTGGTGGTAACTGGTGATGAAGCATGAATAAGTTAGTAAATGAACTTAATCGAAGATAAATGCAATTGTCTATGGGCCACAGCATCCACTAACCATCAGGTAGACTGTGTGATCGTTTGTCACCTCTATCCTATAAAAAAATCCTCCCCACAACTGATAGAGACCCACACACAGCAGTGGATAGTTACGTGCTTATGATCATGACAAAGAACTATTTAATTGTCGTACGTTCGGCTCAACCGGGGAAGGACATCACCCTCACAGAAGATCAGCGTAAAAGAGTATCTGTTACTGAAAACGAGGCATTCCAGCTTAATCGTCAGTGGTAACTAAGGATCTGCATTTTGTTTCTAAATCAATGATAGATGTAAATGTTTACGGGCCATAGCATCTACTTACCATCAGATGGACTGTGTGCTCGTTTCTCCCCTCATTTTATATAAAAACATATTGCATGGCCAAGTTGCGACTTACATACTCGTAGAAGCCCGTAGTAACTGATATTTTCAGTACTTTGTTTATATTTAGCTGTGGCTAAATTACTTCATAAAAATTGAGGTTCAACTTCAGCACGGTTTTAATTTACGTTTTTCGTTATTATCACCAGGTATTATCATACTTGCTTGTTCTCCGTTTTTATAACAAAACCTGATCTGATAAAGCTTTAGTTTTAGTTTATACATCACAATCAGACCGTAGCATCTCGCTGCTTGACATAGGCCTTTCCAAATTCTCATCAATTCATTAAAAAAAAATAATTTAATTATAATCGGACGTGGTCAAAATTATACCTGGTACTTTTGTTGGAAAAAAACTCTGGTAAGAAGAGAACTTACAGTCGTACTGACCGGAATATTTTGAAGAGAAAGAGAAATATGTGCTTTATATAATTAATTGTAGATTTACTTTCAAAGATACTACATACTGATTTGATATGTCTATAAGAATAAGCGCAATTTTTATAGAAGCTTACGGAATCATAATATATTTTTAATATAATACAATTTGAAGCTAAAAGCGGAGAGGTAGTTCTCTAATATCGATTAAAACACGCAATTCACTGCTCTTTACGTTCTATAATCTATTTTGGCTTTGGAAACAAAATGAGATTAATTAATAAAATCTAACTCAATATCTCATGTCTCACAATAAAATTATGACAAATAATATTTAAAAAAAAATTGAAAAATCGTAAAGTTTAGCTTCCTAAGTTGTCGAGGATCATAGTTTTTAAATTTTTATGATGACTCGCTGTCGCCGGCTTGTCGATCGTTAATTTTATCTTCAAATGGAAGTCGCGATGAGTTTCAAGTATGAATATCACCTGCTTTGTAAATAATTACGTCAAAAATAAGTATAATATAATAAATGAACGTTTCTGAGCTGACTAAAGTATTTTACAAATGTTTTACCGTTTCAATATACTGTCGTAAATGGCTAATTAAAGATTTTTGGAATGCACACAATTTTGAAAACGGCTACTTTTTATAGAATTGGGGTGACGATCGAGCACACAGTCCACCTGATGGTAAGTGGATATTGTGGCCCATAGACAACCATATTTACACTCAAGAATCAAACTGCAGATGCGTTGTTACCCCTGAGTATTAACATGGAATGCCTCGTTTTCACTAAAATTTATTTATACACCCGGTTAGAGCACAACCTAAATAGTTTTATAAAAATGTTTTAGCGTCTTTTTTTCACTAGTTTTGTTTGTGACCGTCGTAAATGATAATTATTATAGAGAACATGACAATATTTACATCATGCATATTGCCAAGAAGAATAATCCTGCATGTTTCATAATATCGTCATTTTAATTCTCAAGAGTGACAACATAGGTATCTGTAGCCATCTTCATTTGAAGTTGGTTGCTACTAACTGTAGTGTTATTCTAACTAAAATCTATGAAATATACAAACGTAACTATTGGCACGCGAATTGTCACTAACCATAAACACTGAATAGATAATTCGTCAATCCTGGCAAACACTTGTATGCGTTTTCTGTTTTGATACCCGTACAAGTAGATAATTGGTAATTCACGACGCATGTATGTAAATGGGATCCTTATATACATATTATGATGAGTTTTTCTTAGGAATTCGCACTGAAGACGGTTTCTTGAATGTATCTCTTGTCATAATCTTTTTTGACGAATCTAATTAGGAACTTGTTGAAAATGTTCGCAAGCCTCTGTGGGAGAACCAGTAGATAAACAAATTGCTTACTTTGCTGCATAAATTACTTACTAGTCGTTATATTTACGAGTATGAGTCCTACAAATAAATCGGTAGCCTTTATAGATGTAAACTGTAGGTATATTTGATACCTAGATACAACGCTCAGATATCTTTAGTGAGTTTAGTGGCAATAAAAATCACGGCTCGGTTGACTAACAACGCTTAATGTGCGGTTACACGTTATCGCAGCCGTATCGAGTGTTGTTTGTGGTATATCGGTTAATCAAATTGGGTGCGTATCGATATCACGGACGTCTTTAGATAGCGCACCACTTTTATCTTAATTGATTGTCTCTTTTTTTGACAAAACACCGACTTAGGTATTACCGTTTCATTTGTTTGATGTTGTGCAAACGTGTTTGCTAAACGATTTTTGTGCTTTCAGATACGAGGAGAGAAGGCCCAACGTGTTTGGGCGCGTAAGTGACTACGATGCTGGGACTGAACTCGATTGCGACCTTTTAATCGAGTGCTTGACTGTTGAAATGCGGATAGCGGTGTGGACTCAAAGTGCGTGTTAATAAAAGCGATGCATGGTTTGTGAGGTCGGAGCGGCGGTCATGGACATGAGTGGCGAGGGTGGAGCGGGTGCGGGGGCGGGCGCGCTTCAGCAGCGGTGGTATGACAGCCGCGTGAACGGCAGCCCAGCCGCCGCAGACGTCGGCTCCGACGCGAACGGCGACGGCTTCTTCCACTCGCCGCTAGAGGGCGGACATCACAGTCGCGCCCGTTACTACCATCAACAAATGCACGCCCCCTACTCTGCCGCAGTCGGCTCGCACGGTAAGTTTTCTCCAAAACCTCTTTTTTCAATTACAATTTTGATTCTTATCACATTATTATCTTCTTAATATTATTCTTAATATTTTTAAAATAATGAATCCATAATTTGCGACACTTTTTATAGTATTTGAGATATAACACTTAAGGGGGAATATAACCTCAAATGGCTTAGCAAGATCCTCCGTTATACCGAAAATATTGCAGCATTAATTTTGAAATAAATATATGGTAAATTTGAGGATTAATGTTAAGTTAAGAAGCTTGGAACCGGGCTACAGGAAACAAGCTTCAGGACGCCGATAGTTTAGGTAATTTCTTTTTACAGTGAAAATAATGGTAATTAGAAAAAATAAAGACATAAGCCCTGCTTTATAGTTAGTTCAGTTAGTATGCAAAGTTTCATGATCTTATTTAAAGTATTTTATGAATAACAGCGGTTTATTGTTCAGTTTGGAGGTAACTTAGGACTTTTTTCTATCGAGAAAATTTTACGGAATCATGTTTTCGTTTTTACCATATATTTATTTCAACATTAATGCTGCAATATTTTCGATATAACGGAGGATCTTGCTAAGCCAGTTGAGGTTATGTTTCCCCTTAATTTGAATTTCAATTTAGGAGGATCTATAAATAACCGTGATCTTACAATCTCTAAAAAGTAAGCAGAAGTCGGAGCAGTAACAATTAAATACGCTAAGCGGGTCTGTAATTCCGCAAACGAAACTGTCAGTATTTAAAGCAAATTGCTGGCGCGGTCGGCAGCACGCAGGCTGCCCGAACCTTATCGTACATCAGACGATATCTCTCCAGAACTCCACAATTAATTCAACGGACCCTACCAGTCAAAGTCGCCATTCTGTAAGGTGACAGCTTAGGTAAACACGATCTAAAATGGGCCTCGACCGTAAAAGAAAAAAAAATGTATAACTCCATAGTTTTTATTTTTTCATTTGAGGTTTAAATTTTATGGCCGCTATAAAGTTTTTCGTGGGGACAGGTGGCTCTTCTTTAAAATTTAACTACTCGCTCGCACTTGTACGGAACGTCGCCTGTAATAGGGTCCGTAAAGACTAGATTGGCATGCGACCGGTACACTTAATTTATTAAACGTTGTGTCGGTAGTGATGTGACACTTAAGAAACTGTGTCAGTTCTCGGAATTGGAACTGGGAATCGATATGGTCCCGTCCGCAGCGGTTATGTGCTGTTGTTTATGTGTGTCCTGTTTTTAATTCGATTTTTAGCCTGTTTGTAAACTCGACCTGTTATCATGTTATGTCGACAGTCACGACGTCGCTTCTTGTCGCTTTGATCAAATCTAAATCTGTTGAATTCATTTGTCGAAACACAGCAGCGAGTGTTTCGATTAGGTACTATTAAGTTATGTGAAACATGGGATTCTTTATCTTTATAAAACACGTTGAGTTTATCAAAAGTTGGTATCAGCTTCTCATATATATTTTTAACATGTTAGAGCCAAGCAGCTATATTATTAATAGGTTATATTAGGTTGCAGCACAAAGTTGGCTCGACTTTTGAAGAACCACTTTTTCATAGAATATCACCAAATAGTTGTCACATTGTAAGCTACAGTGTTTCCTATACTCACCGTAATACAGCTGCTCTTGAACAGGACCAGGGGCCGTTTTTACTGGTAACGAGACTTTCCATCTTAGTCCTTAGAGATGACAACACATTTACACTTTGATTTTTAATCAAGAAAAGATTTAGATGTCTATGGGCCACACCATCACTTACCATCAGGTAGACTGTGTACTCGTTTGTCACCCTTGTACTGGTATATTATAAAAATATAAGTCTCCAATAATTTCTCGTTGCATTTCTTATACATAAAATATGTCTATCCCTGGTTTGTAATCTTTTTTATTGCATTACATATATTCTTTTTCAAATTAGTGTATGTGTAATTTTCGGGATTGTAATTAGTGGATAATTGTAACTTCAGAGACTTCATTGGATAGATATGGAATTTATTTAACGGAAATTAGTGTTATTTCCATAGAAACGATTTTAAACTTTATCAATCCTTCACCCTTAATAAACAATATTTTATATTTCTGGACAAAAGTGTCCGTTCTTATTCATGACAGCCTGTCAAAACCGACTACTGAACGTAAGCTTCCCCATAAATTGTTTCAATCACAGTTATTTTTAATTTTAAGTTATTATTACAAAGACGCAACTACTCGGCTTTTCGTCTATGTCGTTACTTACGACGATATGGGGTACCTAGTGGATATTGTTACACCGCCGCTATACGAGTAAAAGTATGATAGAAATTAAGTTTTAAGAATATATCATTGTGTTAATTATATGTATGTGTATTTGTTAGCAACGACATCCTTATAGCGGAATGTGTACTTGAGTATTAGGTTTGAAACACAGCGGTACTTAAAACCTTCTCCAACATTCCTCGAACTGTCTCTGTTTTATTGTAAAAAAAAAGTCAGTTGTGTTTGGTGAGTGTAACACGATACAAGGAGAGGGCATCCGATTTGATACGCACTCTATAATTTATGGTTTGGTGACGCGATTGATGACATGGATGAAATTATTTATTTCACTCCATTTGAGATGCATCTTTATTAGTTAGGGTTTGTTTTATTTAACCAGAAAATCACATACATAATTCGAACAAGTTCGAGGGAATTGATTGATTTTGTTAAAATATAACATAAATTGCTGGATTTTGGTCTCATTGTAGAGTAAGTTTCCCAGAATCGCTATTTGCGCTTGATGAATAGACGGGTCCGTAGCGCAGTGGGTTCGGTTGTGGCGCTATGGAGCTACGGATTCGAATCTCGCACGGAACAAATGTTTGTATTGTTTATTAATAATTGTTTCGGGCCTAGATCTGTGTTTTTGCAATTTATGTATGTAAACTGCCTCTACGTTACAGGAGAAAATCTTACGATGACTACAATGTTTAAAAAAAATAGGAAAATATACGATTTCAAGAGAAAGGACCATTTGCCGCTGCTCCTTGGAATGTTTTAGATTTGATATATCCACGATGCTTGTACTCCTATATATCACAGATCATGCGAATTTTCTAGCACTTCCCACAGTCACTTCTTACGGCACCCACACAATGGTTCAGATAAGTGAGCTCTCTTACACTAGCACAGAATTATAATAGAAAAAAAACAATGATTCACAAAACTATAACATTAAAATCCCATAAAATATAAGTGAAATAACCAACAGAAAATTCTATCTATGTAACGGAATCTTTTATTGTAATTTTCACGAACTTGTAGACGACCGATTGACTTGAAAATTTGCACGAGGATCGACCGAAGTTAACAAATTTATCCTAATATCCTGATCAGAATCATCAGGATAAAATAAAATAATTTTATCTTTAGTGTTTCTATAGTTTTTATAACTCCTGTAATTTATTATTAATGTCAGTGATATGATCTAGACATTTGCCTTTCCCTTCTTAGATATTGTACAAATTTATGACATAGGGTATAGATATTAGGTAGGTACTAAAACTAACAAAAGTTAACGCAGTTTTGAACATCTTTCCATATTATTCTATTTATTGACTTCACAGAGATGTAGTAATGTCAAACATTCATATTTCTACGATTTCTATCTAAAAAAAAATTACAAACATCGAATTTTGTTTGTGTGTGATTAACAAATTATAGCATCTAAATCTTGAGTTGATGTTTGTAGCGGCGGCGTCAGAGAATTCATAACTCAAAGCTTGGAAGTAAGAGGAAGTGGTTATGAAAAGTTCCACGATGATCTGATGACATTTAATAACAACGTCATCCAGACCGAATTTCGGTCACAACAGCCAGAGATTAGCCATCTGCGGGACAGGATTATAGCACCCAAGTGTTTACGCAAACACAGGTTCTCACTTTATCCTGTTACTCAAATAGTCCGATCGGACAGTAATTCAACACGACTGGAGAGAGATCAGATGCAGAACCAACGGTGTTACGTGCTATCCGAGGGTTGAATACCACCAACTTATTGACTCCGGGCTGCAACTGAAAATTTCTTGGCATGAAAACCTAATAACCGATTTTGGCTTGACCCGATATTCGAACCCGGGATCTTATGATCAGCAATCTCGGTTACTAGCACTAGACCAATAAAGCAGTCATCATCATCATCATCATTACAGCCCTTCACAAGTCCACTGCTGCAAATAGGCCTCCCCCAAGGAATGCCACAAAGCACGGTCCAGAGCCACCTGCATCCACCGACTTCCTGCATGTCTTAAATGTACTCCAAATGAGGCATTAAATAAGATAAAATACCTTGACATGCAACAGGGAGCAGCTCTATATCACTGTAATCGTCTGGAATGCGACTCCCAGATATCTACTATGACGTAAACATTGCCAGCCAAGAGTGGTGGTTACGGCAAAATCTTCTTACTTTGGTAGGAGCACATGTCCACCACAATACAATACAATACAATACTCTTTATTGTACACCAGCAAAACATAAACATAACAAATAATGATCAATGAGGGAAAAACAAAAGGCGGTCTTATTGCTACATAGCAATCTCTTTCAGACAACCCAGAAGAGGAAATTAATAAAAATAAAAATAAGATTAACGGGTAGGGTGCACTGAATTATACAAAAAAATACAACTTATATACTATAAAATGACAACATACTTAAGGTATATTAGTGACCATAACTAAGAGGAGGAAGAGAGAGGAGTTCAAGAGACAAATAGCGTTCCTTAATTTGTTTCTTGAACACATTTAAACTACTCAAACACCACTTACTACTCAAAGTTTAAATCTAATCTACATCTGTACGATACTTTGATAGGTACTTATATATTTAGACATATAGGTACGCTTAAAAGTCTGGGAATATTATGGTTGAATGAAACGAATGCATTTAAAGAAAACACCAAACCGCACACAGTTCAGTAAAATAAATATATGTATTCAATTTCACATCCAGTATCAGCCATTCATTGATGATTTCACGTGTATTAAGTAATGTCAATCGTCTCCACCCCTCATACATTTCAATATCGACTGTACTTAAACAGAATACATATTAAAATCCTCCCACCATACCTCTTTTAATTAGCCCAAGCTTTTGACGCATATCGGAAAAGCTACGCCACATTTTTCTGTCCAATTAAAATTTTGAGTTAAAATCACATATTATTATCTTATGTAATATTTATCAATTTAAATATTTACAAAACAACAGGCTTCAGCTATAAGTGGGTACTTGCAGGTTTATAAACGCGAATATAATAAAGCTCTCGTTGTATTCTATTAAAAAGTGCGTTTTCAATCACGTACGTACCTATGGTAATTGAATATAGGCATCAAGACATATTATCACTATACCAATTAAATTTGCTAAGCATTTGTTTTGCTCCATCTCATATACCGTTCGACTGCCGACCAGCGGCGGGATCATTACCTACCCTTTTTATTTGCTTCTTCTATAATCTGTTCTCTACAATTAAAATTTTCGTTTTTCAATTAAACTACTGTGAATATTTATTAAAATAGATGCTGTAACCAATTATATCGTGCACAAAGGCATTATGGTATGGTTTTTCTATTTATGTTTGCGATTTAACAATGAATCAATTAAGAGAGAAAAAAAACACGATCGCATTTGCCTAATGCATCGTATGTCATTATGGATTAAGGTGTGCGTGAAAATGCGTATGTGGGTGCGTGGAAATGCGTGTGTGCGTGCTCGTCCCGCAGATTGGTGCAATTAAAGGCAGGGGCGGAGCCTGCGCCGGCGCATGCAGCGACATCTCCTCCCAGCCACACACACACATAGCGACGTCGTGTAAAAATAATGATGTTTTGAACCATTAATTATTTCCCCCTGTTCATACACGAATTAATAAGACCGACGGCAATTCTGCTTGCGAAAATAGTCGCTAAATTACCCTCGGTTTCGGTTCGAGGAGGATGAACCTACCTACTTATTATATGCAAGAATTTATTCCATTAGACTCTACTTACTTCATGTGAACTGTTATATTGAAAGTTATGTGTGTGTTGTATGTAATATATTGATAGTTTTTGATGAGTTTAATATATTTATCGATTTTAGGCCCCTTTTTGGTTTAATTTTTGTAAAATATTAAACAACCTTAAATTTTATTATTGCATTTTGAAATTCCCTTTCTTATAGAATAAGGGTGACAAACGAGCACATAGTCCATCCGATCGTAAGTGGATGCTGTGGCCCATAGACATCTACATTAATCTTCAATTATGAATCAAAATGCAGATGCGTTGTCAACTCCTGAAAATTGAGATTGAATGCCTCGTTTCCAGTAAAAAGTGTATCCGCTTCTCTACACTCACAATACGAAACACAGCAGCTTGAAGGTGCTATTTTACGCTGATATAAGGTGAGAGTATGGTCCTACCCTGGTCGACTACTACGTACTAGGTAGGTACGTAGAAATTCTAATAGCATGGTACAATACCTAATATGAATATAGAGTACCTACTGACAACAGCTTTTTTCACTTTTAACCGTATCTTAAGCATACTTTTAAAATACGGTTGATATTTGACAAACCCAAATAAAATTGATTTAATTGGGTACGTATTATTTTTATTTCGGTAGCTTTTAATCGATTTATTATTATTTAGTTAAAAAATTTGGTTGTTATATTTTAGTAGATCAATTTCATAATATGTTAATATAATTAGAAAAAAATTGTAAAAATTGTAAAATTGGAGTATATTAGGGCTGAATCTGAGTGACAGGGTGAGAAACTGTGTGATAAAAGAAGAGTGTGGTTTGCAAGTTGATGTGGTGACCAGGATTAAGAAAGGAATGCTTCGGTGGTTTGGTCATGTAGAAAGAATGAATGCGGAAAGACTGACAAAGCAAATATATGTTGCAGAATTGAATGGAAGAGTCGGGAAGGGACGTCCTAGGCAGAAGTTTGTCGACCAAATTGGCGATATACTAAAAATGGGCCAAATTAAGAGTACCCTTAACCGACGAGCATGTATGCGTAGGTATATGGATGTGGAAGAGGCGAGAGAGGTATGTCAGGATCGTGCTAAATGGAAGTCTGTAGTCTCTGCCTACCCCTCTGGGTGACAGGCGTGAGTGTTTATGTATGTAAAAAATTGTAAAATATCAGTGCCTTAGGCTTCTACTCTGTTCACCGGTTAAACCCTATTTTTTCCAGGCGATAAAAAATCACCCAGTATACCTGAGTCACCTGCATCCATCGACTTCCTGCATATCTTACCAGGTCTCCACTCCATCTAGTGAGGGGTTTTAGTTTAGTTTATAAAGTCTATATACCTGTAAAGATATATAGATTTTATTATTGAAATGAATGCAGTGTTGCTTAGCTGCAAATTTATTACTCAGCTTGACGATCATGGCAAATCCTTCCAACTTGGGAAAGGCGTACAATTATTTCCTTTAGTTGATTATTACAATTGGTACTTTGCTATTTCGTCTATCTTGTTGCATACTTTAACAACGTATTTCTTACATTTACGCGAATTACACACAATGATTTTAAACACTTGATCGTGAAATTATTTATTCAAAATGACTTTATTAAGATATTAATAGTGCCGGTGCTGCACATGTGAAGCTCACAATACGATATCAATTTATAATTAGTTAAGATTTAATTAAACGTAATAAAAAAACAGATATAGTTCTATTTTTAAAGTTTACTATTAAAACGAGTTGTACCTACCTAAATTTAAATCTTAAAACTAAAAACTAAAACTATCAATGTCAGTAGTATAGGTAGGTACTGCTTAATAATGGTTATTTTTATTGGGTTTTATGTAAATTTTTAAATTAAGTGAACTTAAAATATGAAATATTTCAATAATTGTAAGATAAATTTAAGATGTAAGATAAGGTTAATCTTCATTGTACTCTAGTGGGTAATGGATATGTTTTTAAGACGCTGGTTAATAAACTTGGCAACCCATATATTTTATAAGGTTGGAAAAATGTGTTATATTAAGCATAAATTAAGACATTATAAAGTAAGTAACAAGAAATTATAATATCTAAAACGATAGATAAGGTGTTGTTTGTGGATGCTTTTTGTGATTGCTTGAGACATTGTAATGTAATTTATTATAAAAATGACTACCTATTCTGACTATATCTGAGTATCTGAATTGTATCAAAAATATTTATTAGAATTATGTTATTCAATAACTAGTCTGACCAATATCAATGGCTGTATGGTAGCCACGACATTTGTATATAAAAAGTAAAAAATAAATGAAAATGAAAGCGCAAAACGTTCTTGGTAGCAGTAAATTCGCGCGCGCCATCGTTAGGTACCAGGTAATTTATAAAATTACTCAATTTAATTCAAAAGTTTCATTAACTACGCGGTGCCGGACTAGAATTGCAAGCTGCAGAAAAAACGTGTTAAAATTACTTTCTTATATTACGTGTACATCGTTTAAGTCATGTCATGTTTACTTGAAGGTAAAGAAAGCGATATTGTAAATTGTGGGTTTATTAATATATTTTGGTTGCTGAATAATTCTTTAACAAACCTTAATCGCTTATACGGGACGTATATATTTATTGCATAGTTATAACATTTTGTTTTGATTTTGGTTTGGAATAGAATCTTATCCCGAAAGTGCATCTTCTTAAAAATATTGTTTTAGTGGAGAAGATTTCTATAAACGTCTGATTGTTATACATCCTTCCCAGAGTAATAACAAATCACTGGAAATTGTAATAAAATTGTTTTTCTTCTATTTTTTCATCAGCTTGTGAAACTCCAAGCCTTGCCTTACTCGCTATATGAAATAATCGGCCAATAGTCTTTCATCAGATTCACGTTCCTTAGTCGCAGTTTCCTATTAAGGGCTTGTACCTAGCATTTTAAGATTAATACTCATCTTTATAAAATAAGATACAGAGAAAAAACTATAAAAAGTAATACTGTTTGTCATGAGCATCTCGGAAGACTGGGCCTTACTTTACATAACTTATATTCAGATTCTCTAATATTTAGAGAAGTGTACGGGCACTTAATTTGCAAGTGCAAATTAATAGATTAGTTTATTGTTTTCTTATTAACTTATAATTTGTATTATATACCTACATGTATTTTTGCAAAATACGTGACGACTGTGCTAAAATCTCGCCTGCGGTAAGGAATTTCGGTACATTGTATTATATGTTGACCTGCGACCTACCTACCTATTTAAAGATAAACCTCCATTTTTACAATATACTTGATTGTATGTAACTGTCTGCTATGAGATCAGGGGAAAGACGCAATAGCAAAGTCATAAGAAAATTCATTATAAGTTGTGTCCTGAAAACGAGTTAAATAAATTTCTTAAATATGGCAATGGTCACAGTTTGAAAATCGAACGATAGAATTTTTAAATTTAAGGATACTGGCCACTAATATACGTACTCGTAATAAATACTCGTACTCGTACTGCATCTAACATCCGTACTACGAGGATTATTAATATTTTTATATGAGTAGATCTTAATGGCGATAACAATATTAGTACGAAATCTTTTACTATTTACGAGATAATTTGAAGTGAATACATACTTTTATATTATTAAGAAAAAAAAATGAAATGAAATAAAATTTCCTTGCTTTTTATACACTACTCGCGATCTGCCCCGGCTTAGCTCGAGTGAATTCTGGATCTCGACAACAACTTCACCTACCGAGTCAAAACGTAAATCTAAACTATCTAGGGACCTATTCAAACATAAATATAAAATTTCATCAAAATCGGTCAAGTCTTTTGATTTATAGCAACACTAATGGATAGCAATTGATTTTTATATATAGAGACAGATAATGTGTTATTATATTATAATTCGTTTGGCAAACGTCATTTTTCAATCTATTGCTCCTATTTATTGAATTGAACACGCATATGTGTTCCATTGTATGTTACTCCGTTAGCACGGATGGTAGGTTACTCCCTTAGGCGGAGCGTTCGCGCGGAAATGGAATATTCGCGTGAAACTTTCCAGACACAACTGCTGTTACCTAACGAACTCTGTGGATTTCGATTCATAAAGTTCTCTTATATTTAACAAGCGATTATCCACGTAACGTACATTACGTATGTAATGTTACTTTAACAGTGTAACTTTTACAGGTTAATTTCTTTTATTATAATTATACATCGATGAACTTCTCTTCACTTCACATTAGGATTTTCTGTTGTAACGTGGGGACAGTTTCTTACAAGGAAAAACATCCATACCTATAACAATTTTTTGTAGGTCATACAAATACTTAGTAATAGCTATTTGCGTGACTAAATAAAATTTATAATTATTCAACTTCTGGGAGAAGCCTTGTGATTGTATAACTACACCGTAGTTTCGACACATCCCCGCTCGCATAGGATACTAGAGCGAAATAGGGGCGTAATGCCTGTCACCCCATTTACTGGCATACTATAACAAGGCACCCTACCTTAGTCTTTAGGGGCGAAATGTATTTGAATTTTTGTTCCTATTCGATTTCTTATATTTACGCGAACACTACACATTTAAATAATACTAGCCTTTACGGATTTTATCGCGTATTTAACTTTTTAAAATACCCGACGTTTCGAGCACTTTACAGCACCCATGGTCACGGGGGGGGGGGCTGAGATGTTCAATGACCAGATGTCATAGTTAACCGCGGTTACCACAGATAAAATTATGAATATATGTCTATGGCTATATGGATATGTGTAGAAAGATAAATGGATATGTGTCTACGGGCCACATCGTCGACGTGCGAACAGTTGGCCTTTGTGATAATTAGTCATACTTTATTGTACTTAGTGGTAAGACCAGCAGTATACAACCAGTGCATATATAGTAGTGCATATACATAGTGATGCGTTATGGATCTGAGACGTGGTCCTGCACTGCTGGCTGTATGATGGCTCGGGGTTTCTCTGCGTGATAAACTTAGGAATGAGGATATCCGCAGTAGAACCAGAGTGACCGACATAGCCCAACGGATTAGTCGGCTGAAGTGGCAATGAGTCGGCCGTATAGTTCGAAGACCCGACGACCGATGGCAAAGAAAGGTTCTCGAGTGGCAGCCCCGTACCGGCAGGCGAAGTGTAGGGCGTCTCCCCACTAGTTGGAGTGACAACCTGGTAAAACATGCAGGAAGTCTTTGTGAAAAAGGTATTGCATATGTATCCCACTTATTCCTGTCACCTACCTATAACCGATAACAGATATAGAAAATTTATCGTTATAATAAATATTTTAAGGGGGGTCTGGCAAACAGTTGTGTCAAGAATAAGGGTGCCAGATTTGAATTTTAATTTTTTACTCATCAAACACTATCAAATAAAAAAATACGGTTACGTTTTATATATCAATTTTGGAAAAAAAGTAAAAAGTAAATTTATTAAAAAAATTGGCTCAGTTACTCAGCAAATAAAAAGTATACTTTTCCACTTATTCCGGATGAACAACCTTTTTCGACGGTCACCGCTTGGACTAATACAGTACGTGAGGGTAATATGGTCCTCCAGTTAATATCGTCACTTCTTTATATCTCAAAATTACAGTCTTGTTTGCATAGATAGCTTTGTCGACACGATAGCTCTTCATCGGTCAATTAAATAATAAAGAGTAAAAAGGGCGTTGCTTTATCGACGCCATTCTGACAGTTCACATTATAGTAAGTATTGTTCACATTATAGAAAGTACATTCAGTATGGTTTAGTGTAGTTAGTTTTTTTAGGTAGATATTTCGAAGTGGTCCTAATTATTACCAATGCTTGTTTGCTATTTTGTTCTTAATATATTAGTTATAATATCCGGTGTTGTGTTAGATTAAGCTGACCATATTACCGTCACCTACCGTAGTGCTTGTATTGCTGTGTTTCGGTCTGAAGGGTATAAATATAAAGGGTCAGTAAATTACGGGCTGTGAGGCATTTCATCTTAATCGCACGCATCTGTAGCACGGTTTGCTTGAAGCTGACTGCACGTGATCATAGGCAGCAGTAGCTACTTACCACCAGGTGGACGGTAAGATCCAGAGCCATTTCAGTTTTACTAAAAAAAGTCCGCCATATTATTTTTATTTTATTTTATTTTTATTATACCGGAGACCCTTTTTACTGGAAACGAGGCATTTCATCTTGGTCCTCACAGGTGACAACGCATTTGCATTTTGATTCGTAATAGAGGATAGATGTAGATGTCTATGGGCCGCAGCAACCACTTACCGTCAGGTGGACTGTGCGCTTGTTTGTCACCCTATCCTATAAAAAAAAATTGTGCAAAATTTGTAGATAGTATTGTGCTAGAGCAGATTTGTTACGTTTTAAATTAAACGTATTAAATATGTGATGTTTCAAATATAATTCCACTTACCCTTATGGAATTCAAATAGAGAATTCCATAAGGGTAATTGAGGAATGCGTCGATGCCGTATGATTCGTTTGAAAAATTGAACGTTCAAGAGCAGAAGCATTTCGTGATTATTTTAATCAAACTTGCCCGTTTAAATGAGCGGTTTATTAACCCTCACAAAACGTTTATCAGCGGACGCTTTGAGTTTAGTTAAAAAATGCTGACAAAATTTACTGTTTGTATAATGACTTATTCTATAACTATATTGGATGTTATCTAATATTATTATTGCATTGCGTGATCTGTGCTGTAGACTTCCGAAAGGCGGTAATGATGAAGATGATGAGTATTTGCTGGGGTCAACCTTTACAGAATAACGCATTTTATCTGGGGGCACTTCCGTGCCCCCGCCAAGACCAGTCAACGAAACCAAAAACAAAGCACTACCTACCTTTTCTCGAATTTCTATTTCAATTTTATTTTGTTACTAAGTATAAGCTATTAGGTACAATAATTGCAGTAGGTAATAGTGGTGATATTTTTGTCACTGGTCTGTACGAACAAGGCTAAATAAAATAAAAACCAGAGGTATTCAGTTATGCCAGTATAATCACCCTAAACAGTCTACAGCTGGACATTAACCTCTCCCGCAGTAATATTTTCAGCATTCTATTGAAAGATAAAAATAAAGAAATAAGAAAGAAAATAAGTTTATTTAGTAACACATTATAGCAGTTTGCTTACAGTAATAACATATTATAAATTTGGAGGTACAAGGTACAAGTAATATGTACAATCCAGCACAGTTTTTTTAATTATGTGCGAGCAAGTCTAGGAAAAAGGCCAGTATCACTGCGACCAAAAAAGATCTATTGTGATCGCTGCTGTGGCTATAGCTCACTGCTAAGCCCTATGCCTTCAATATTCCACCTCCTCTGGGCGAAGTAGATAGTCTCCCAGATGTGTTACGTTTGCGTATTAAGGGTCCACAATCAGTTACGATGTGCAGAGGCGTTTCTTCCGCTATGGAACAAAAGCGGTACATTCATAGTTTTGGTACTAACAAAGTACATCGAAGCTGACTTTCCGTGGGCACAAATAAAAGTTTAATAAAAACTAAACGTAATTATTCACTCTTATACGATTTTAAGTAAAATCCGCATATATATTTAAATAATATATAATATATATTTATAAAAAGTAAATAATAGTACAAGTAGCAAGTAATTAAATAAAATTAAAAAAAACGAATAAACGGAATAGAAAAGTATGAAAGACAGTATATAATTTTGAGTAAGTTAACTTTTGAATATTTAGTATTTTTTGTAATATTTAAACGAACTAATTGAATTAATGGAGTTGTCTTTAATCGCAGAAATGCAAAGATTTTCATAATTTACTTGCCAGTTATGTCCGTAATCGAAATAAAATATTTCTTAAGCAACAATAAGTTAATTAAGCCGTAATAAACAAAATTGCTCAGTGGCTCGTTAATAATTGTTTTATTTAGTATGGCAACACTAAAAGCTTGCATGCACTGTTCCACTGACGTAAACTAGAAACTATTTTCGCTGTATAGAAACGGCGGGTTTGGTTACAATTAGAAAAATCGATCGCCGACTAACCGCAAACAAACAGCTAGAATGGAGAACAACGCTTAGTTTTATTGGCGTTCTTTGTGGAAACTTCGCCCTCTCTGTGATATCGATTGCTTTCTAACACGGGACGAGTTGACCTAATTACTTAACTTTTAAATTGCTCTACGTTTGTAATTTGATCACTTCAAAAGTTCCTTTAATTTTATCAAGTAATCCTTTAAGAAAGAAAAAAGGAAAGACTACATTTTGACATAAACCAGTCACGCGAACACTACAATAATATACAAATATATAAAACAATACTATGTAAATATAAAAAAATGTTTTTGCACATCGTAAGACATGCCAAAAAAGATTGACATTCAGCATAAGTTGTGGAAAACCACAACGCTGATTTTCATTGATGACTTAACTTTTTTGTTTATATATATATATATATATATATATATATATATATATATATATATATATAATAAGGGTGACAAACGAGCACCGATCCACCTGGTGGTAAGTGTGTACTGTGCTCCATAGATATCAACATTTATCCTCGATTAAAAATCAAACCGCAGATTATGCCTTATCACACTTGAGGACTAAGATGGAATGCCTCGTGTCTAGTTAATAGGGCCTCCGGTTCTCTACACCATACGAAACACAGCAGCATTAATTTTCTATTCTACGCTAGTAATCTGTGAGAGCATGATCTTACCCGGTCGAGTTGATCCATTCGTGACATAACCATAATATGCAGCATGCCTCTACTACTTTTAAAAGTATAACTATTAGTATTATTTAGTTGATAGTTTTTACCTTTAGAAGCCCGTGTCTGGGTAGCCTTACTTTTACTTATTTCTGACGTTAAACAGCAGTGCAAAATATATACTGCTTTGTTCTAACCTGAAGGGTTAATACAGTTAAAATTTCACGCTGTAAGGTGCTCCATGTGTAGTCCCCAGGACTGGAAACGCGTCTGTAGTATTCTTTGTTGGACGCAGATATCGTTAAGCGGACCACTTAGGTGTTATAGGCCCACAATAAAGCTCATTGGCCAACCTTATATTATCAAAAGTACAAGACTAGATCACAAGCCAAAAAAATAGTAACTACTTCTTTTATTATTCACTGTTCAATTCTTATATATAAAACTAATTTAAATAAATAAATGTGAATGTCCTTTAGACCGAATTTTGGACATGGCGGCCAGGCTCAATGGAGACTCACCGTCTGAGCTGGACAGGACTATAGTGTTAAGTGGTAAGTGTAAGCGCAAGTAAAGTGCCCCTCTATTCTCTTACCCTCATATTCCGAGGATGGTAATCTGATACGATCGGAGCGAGATTAGGCGCAGAACCAACAGCTTTACGTGTTTTCCGAGGCACGGGGTGAAACGCTGCTAACTTACTGACACCGGAATTTTACTGAGAATTTCGTGATAGAAAAATGCGATAATTGATTGTACTCCGACTCGGGTTCGAGCCCCCTACCTAATGATCAGTAATCGCATTTAAATAAAACTAGTTTTTACGGATCTTATCGCGTGTGTAAATTTTTTTAGACGTGTTTTAACGCTGAGGTGTTTGACGTCCCGATGTCATGGTTAACCCGGCCAAAAGATTAAAATTATTAATTTTTGTTCCGATATACATAAAAAAATAATTTAAAAAATCAGTTTTAACGAAAACTAGGAGTTTTGGTTTTGAAAAGAAAACACAAAGTACTCTATCACCATGGCTTCGGATGTTATGAGTAATTAATAGATTTGACATAAAAATGAACCCTCGGTAGTGCTCGCACCATTGCACGCCGTTAACTAAAGAACTTAATGTATTCAATATTGCTTTTATATCTTTCACTTGATTAACCGTGATTGATCACTTCCAAATATTAATATTTGATATTAAAATAGGACAAAAGTCACGTGGGAGAGATTTCAAACAATTCTATTTTTTATACATTTACGATATTTATTATTATTATGTATATTTTTTTGTTAATGCATTTTTGTATTTTGTTAGTCTTAATCGTAATCTTATTAGTGATCGATGCGGCTGACATTGAAGCCACATTTGTTTTGCAAAGGAGATCCGTACGAGTAATTTATAACTTAAATTGTAAAGAAAAAATTAAAGAAATAATTATATTAACTCTGGCATAGCAGTATATTTATTGAAGTTTTATGTACGTATGTACTTTGACAGTGGTAGAGCCATGCGGCAGCTTTGCTGTTGCACGTATGGGCCGGCTCAAACCGGGGTGGTACCACGACCTCACAGAATACCGGCGTGAAGTGGAAGCTCTGCTTCCGCGTTTCGTCTGGTGAGTGCAGGTGGCCGGAGGCCCAAATCCCCCCCCCCCCCATCAACATGGTAGCGGAATTAAATAAAGATAGACTACCCCAGGAGGGTACCAGCACCCCTGGAGAATCCCTCGCTGAGCATCCACGACCATGTTTCTCCACTTCTGAGCGTGGGTGTTCAGGCTGCCCCGCGTATTCTGGGGGGGGGCTAAATTCCGCTCAAGACTACAACTGCTCGGGGCAAGCGGAGCAACAAGACTAAGGCGACCCCTGCCACGCTGTCCGTGAATTTTTGCAATATCAGGGGACTTCACTCTAATCTAAACGCCGTCCACTACCATCTCGAGACGGCGAGGCCGGCTCTGCTCTTTCTGACCGAGACGCAGGTGTCCTCTCAGGCTGATGTCTCGTATCTCTCCTACCCGGGGTACAAACTGGAACACTCCTTTGTGCCTTGGGCTGGAGTTTGCGTTTACGTCAGAGAGGACATCTGTTATCGACGCCTCGGCAGACTTGAAGGTTCGGACCTGTCCATCCTTTGGCTACGCGTAGACAGCGACGACCATCCGCGCGTCTACGGGTGCCTCTATAGGTCCCATAGCGGTAATGCCGAAACAGACCGACTCTTCGACCACGTCCAAATGGCTGCAGATTCGTTGCTACAGCAGATCCCCTCCGCAGAGATCGTGATCCTCGGCGACTTTAACGCCCATCACGCCGAATGGCTTGGTTCACGTTTAACCGATCATGCGGGGAGATCTGTTCATGATTTTGCCTTGGCATATGGTCTGACACAACTGGTTACTTCGCCTACGCGGATTCCAGATGTGGAGGATCATGCACCTTCCCTGTTGGACCTTCTGCTGACCTCTCACCCGGACGGATATCAGATTTCCGTCGACGCCCCTTTAGGCTCCTCGGATCATTGTCTGGTCCGGAGTGTTGTGCCACTCACGCTGAAATCGCGGTTGCATTCTGCAGGCTGCCGCCGTGTTTGGCACTATAGGTCAGCCGATTGGGATGGGATGCGGTCTTTCTTTGCATCCTACCCTTGGGGGCGGGTTTGCTTCTCGCCGGATGATCCCAACGTTGTTGCGGATTCTGTTACTGATGTGGTGCTTCAGGGTATGGAACTTTTTATTCCTTCCTCTGTGGTGCCCATTGGAGGCAAATCTCAGCCATGGTTTGGTCGCTCCTGTAAAATAGCATCATGCTATAAGCAGGAGTGCTATCAAGCCTGGGTTGATGCATCAGCGTCCCGGGATGTAAACACCAGCGCTCTAAAAAAGAAGTATAATTCCGCTTCTAGGTCCTTCAAAAGAGTCATTGCCAAGGCAAAGTCAGAGCACATAGGCAGAATTGGCGAGAAACTAGTTCGCCTTCCTTCTGGAACCCGTGCATTCTGGTCTCTCGCCAAGGCTGTCCAGGGGAATTTCTGTCAGCCATCTCTTCCATCTCTGCACAGGGAGGACGACTCACTGGCCCATACTGCAAAGGAGAAAGCCGATCTTCTAGGCTCCTTCTTTGCGTCTAACTCGACTCTCGATGACGGGGGGAGTACGCCGCCAACCATCCCGCGGTGTGAGTGCTCCATGCCGTAAGTGCAGTTCACACAGCGCTCGGTTCGCAAAGCACTCCTCTCCCTGGACATCCACAAGTCGAGTGGGCCTGACGGAATCCCCCCAATTGTGCTGAGGACGTGTGCTCCAGAGTTGGCACCGGTTTTAACGCGTCTTTTCCAGTACTCCTACTCCCTAGGCGTAGTCCCAAAATCATGGAAGACGGCTTTCGTCCACCCGATCCCTAAAAAAGGCGACCGCTCAGACCCGTCCAACTACCGGCCAATCGCCATCACCTCCTTGTTCTCCAAAACAATGGAGTCCATTGTAAACTGCCAGCTCATGAGGTACCTTGAGGATCACCAGCTGATTAGTGACCGCCAATACGGTTTTCGCCGTGGTCGGTCAGCTGGTGATCTTCTGGTCTACCTCACTCACAGATGGGCGGAGGCAGTAGAGTTCAAGGGGGAGGCATTGGCCGTTAGTTTGGACATTGCGAAGGCCTTCGATCGGGTTTGGCACAAAGCGCTTCTTTCGAAGCTCCCTTCCTATGGGCTTCCCGAGAAATTGTGCGATTGGATCACCAGTTTTCTTGCAGATCGGAGCATCAAGGTCGTTGTAGACGGTGCAAGCTCCGATTGCAAGCCTATTAATGCTGGTGTTCCACAGGGCTGCGTGCTATCGCCAACGCTGTTTCTTCTGCATATCAATGATATGTTGCATACCCGTAACATTCATTGCTATGCAGATGACAGCACTGGTGATGCTCTTTACACCGGCCGAGCCAATATTTCTCGGGAAAACGTCTCCGAGTGCCGGGACAAACTTGTGTCTGAAGTCGAGTCTTTGCTGAACAGAGTCTCGGATTGGGGACGACTAAATCTAGTCCAGTTTAACCCCCAGAAGACACAAGTTTGCGCGTTAACCGCTAAAAAGAACCCCTTTGTCGTATCCCCTCAGTTTCAAGGCACTCCCCTTGTTGCCTCAGCCAGCACCGGAATCCTCGGCGTCGACATATCGAGTGACGTGCAGTTTCGTGGCCACTTGGAAGGGAAGGCCAAATTGGCCTCTAAAAAGCTTGGCGTGCTCAGCAGAGCGGGACAGTATTTCATGCCGGCACACCGCCTGCAACTTTACAAGGCGCAGGTTCGGCCGCACATGGAATACTGTTCCCATCTCTGGGCTGGGGCTCCCCAGTACCAGCTCCTTCCACTTGACCGCATCCAGCGCAGAGCGGCTCGAATCGTCGACGACCGAGTGCTTTCCGATCGGCTCGATTCACTGGCGTTGCGAAGAGATGTTGCATCTCTTTGCGTATTTTATCGCATCTATCACGGGGAGTGCTCTGAGGAATTGTTCGGATTAATCCCAGCCGCCAAATTTCGTGAACGCACGACACGGCAAATGTCCCGATACCATCCACACCATCTGGATGCTTGGCGGTCCACCACTGTACGTTTCACAAGGAGTTTTTTCCACGTACAACCTCTCTGTGGAATAGTTTATCACCGGCGATTTTTCCGGACCGATACGACCTGGGGACCTTCAAGAAAAGAGCTTACTCCTTTCTAAAGGGCCGGCAACGCACCCGCAATTCTCCTGGTGTTGCGGTTGATCATGGGCGGCGGTAGTCACTTAACATCAGGTGAGCCGCATGCTCGTTTGCCCCCTCCTCTATAAAAAAAAAAAAAAAAAAAAACGTACATCAAAACATAAATAGCTTTCATAAGAATAAAAATATTCATACTTTAAACACTAGCTACGTACCAACAAACATAAGCTTGTAATACCGGTTGCTAGACTCCACAGAATTGGTAGATCTTTTATGGGGCATACGCTTTTACAACAAAATCCTAGAAAATAAACAAGTTTAAATATTATTTATGTATATTAAAATAATTAAATAATTATATTAAAAACAGTAAAGGTTTCTTTTATAAAATAAGGGTGACAAACTAGCACACAGTTCACCTGATGGTAAGTGGATGTTGTGGCCCATAGACATCTAAATTTATTCTCGATTGAGAATCAAAATGCAGATGCGTTGTCACCCCTGAGGACTAAGATGTCATGCCTCGTTTTCAGTAAAAAAGGTCTCCGAATCTTTACACTCACCATGCGAAACACATCAGTTTAAGTTGCTATTTTACGCTGGTATTCTTTGAGAGCGTGGTCCTTCCCCGGTCGAGCCGACCCATTCGTGCTATAATCATAATATAGATGCAGCGTGGCTTTACCACGTATAAATCATATTGAGAAGCCGTGGTAGCTCAGGCCCTTAGCGTTCGCTGTAAATTTCATGTTACCTACGCGTGCAAATCGAATTTCACCCCTGTTGCCACTAATTAAATTTGTTAATTGCAATTTTTTAAAAAAGAGGGTTGTTCTAAGTTTGACCGCCGCGTGTGTCTGTCTGTCTGTATGTATGTCTGTGGCATCGTGGCTTTTAATCGAGTGAACCGACTTGGGTGCGGTTTTGTTTCAGGGATTTTTAAACTGTACAATTTAAGATATATTTTGACATGCCTGTTGGTCTAGTGGTTAGTGACGCTGACTGCTATGCCGGAGGTCGTGGGTTCGATTCCCACCCAGGACAAATGTTTGTGTGATGAGCACGATCATTTGTTCTGTGTCTGGGTGTAATTTATCTATAATATTTATGTATTTAGAAATATATAAGTATGTTTATCAGTTGTCCCCATAACACAAGCTTTTTTTTATATAGAATAGGGTGACAAACGAGCACACAGTTCACCTGATGGTAAGTGGTTGCTGCGGCCCATAGACATCTACATCTATCTTCCATTACAAATCAAAATGCAGATGCGTTGTCACCCGTGAGGACTGAGATGGAATGCCTCATTTCCAGTAAAATGGGTCTCCGGTTCTCTACACTCACCATACGAAATACAGCAGCATTAAGCTACTATTTCACGTTGGTATTCTGTGAGAGCGTGGTCCTTCCCCGGTCATATAACCCCCGGTCATATATTCCCCGGATAACTGCAGCATGGCTCTACCACGTATAAAAAAGCTGTGCTTAGTTTGGGACTGGATGGCGTTGTGTAATAGTTGTGGAATATTATATTATTATTATTATTATATATTACTTACTCACTTATAATGTGCTTGGCGGTGAAGAAAACACAGAGAGGAAACCTGCATGTCCCGGTAAATTTCATACGAGGTAGAGCCACGCTCTTACCGTCAGGTGGACTGTGAGCCCATTTGTCACCCTTATTCTATTAAAAAATTCGAGGACATGTGAAGTGTGATATCACATGTAGCTGTTTGTTACGATATAATTTCATTACAACGAAATCTATGATCCGAATTAAAGGGTACAAACCACAGAGTACAGCTTTAATTACGAGGCTTGAAAAATTCTATATAAGCTCATAGTTGTGACAAAAAGAAAATGGTTTTAAAAGTTGGTTTTCTTTTAGGTATTGTATGTTATTAATAATAAGTTAATAAAGATAAGTTAATTAAACGGGATAAAATCCGTATAAATAGTTTTATTCAATGCGTAGTGTTCGCATAAATACAAGAATTTGTTATGCAGTTTTAAGTCCTGATTTACCACATGCTCGGCGGTGAAGGGAAGCGTTGTGAGAAAATCTGCATGTCTGAAAAATAAGAAAAAATATATTTCGAACACATTTAAAAAGTTAGCCAACATGCGTTGGGACAGCACGGCGGTCACTTTCTTGCCCTAAAACCCTTTCAGAAATGAGGGGAGGCCGGTGGTCAGTAGTGGGAAATATATAGGCTGTAACTTTACTTTATGAAATTAATATGTATGTTAGACATTGATTGAAACTACTTTTACGGATTTTATCGCGTTTAATTTATTAAATTTAAAAATCCTTAAACGTAGTTTTAATCAGTGTGTAGTGTCCGCGTAAATATAAGAAATCATAAATACATACATAAACACTCACGTCTGTCACCCAGAGGGGTAGGCAGAGACTACAGACTTCCATTTGACACGATCCTGACACACCTCTCTCGCCTCCTTCACATCCATACACCTACGCGTACATGCTCGTCGGTTAAAGGTACTCCTAATTTGGCCCTTTTTCAATAAATCGCCAACTTGGTCGATAAATTTTCGCCTAGGAAGTCCCTTTCCTACTCTGCCATTCACTTCTGCAACATAAATTTTCTTTGTCACTCTTTCCTCATTCATTCTTTCCACATGACCAAACCACCGAAGCGTTCCTTTCCTAATCCTGGTTACAACATCATCTTGCAAACCACACTCTTCTCTTATTAAACAATTTCTTACCCTGTCATTCAGATTCAGCCCTAAAATACTCCTTAACGACCTCACTACTGCGTTCATTCTACTCTTGTACTTCTTCTGCTACACCCAACTTTCACTACCATACATTAAAATAGGGACCAACACAGCATTGTGAATTGCCATACGTGCCTATTTCGACACATTTTGACTCTTCACAATAGAGTGTAGGGCCCCATTTATTCTATTTCCTGCATTCACTCGTCGTTCTATATCCTTATCACATCTCCCATCCCTGCTAAATACGCAACCCAGATATACAAACTCATCTACTTGCTCGAACAACTCCCCTTCTATTCTTATTTCACATATCGTCTTACTTTCTTCTCCTTCAAAAACCATAACCTTCGTCTTACTTGCGTTCACTTTCATACCCCTTTCTTTTAATGATCTGTTCATTAATGTAACCATCATTTGCAGCTCGGCCGCCGACGACGCAAGAATGACTTGATCATCGGCGTATAAAAGGCATTTGACGGTTAACTCACCCACTCTTAATCCGCATTCTTCAACTTTCAAATTTTGCAAACAACTGTCCATAAATAGGTTGAACAGCCACGGGGAAGTCACACAGCCCTGTCTGATACCAAATAAAAAAAATCATTATGAAATATTATAGTTGAATAGCCGCAATAATGATATTGTCAGAAATATTCGTTTAATTATATAGGAAAACTCACAGCTCGCTTGAATGCATATCGAGGTGTTGAGAAATACTTTATTTTTTAGACGCGTCCAGTTTTTACTTTATTTTTCTTAGGATCTCGGACAACACGATCCAATTTAGTATTTGGTAAGGGTCTTGTTTCCGGTCGATTGGTGCGCTGAAGATGATGCGAACGGAGCTTGATCGATCGAAGGTAGTGGGGACAGCCGGCTGACTCGCTGGGTTTCGTCCTTAAAAACAATCTATTTTTTATACCATGTTGTAACTTTTTCGTACTTATTACATTGTGATAAGGTTCAGAAAGTGAATGTATATATTTGCAGACTGGTAAAAACTTGGTTTTATAGTGTGGATGAGTCGGTGGTTATGTCACGATTTGTCATACATCGCAATGCGGTTACGGACACCCCTAGAGGAATGTTCACGATTTTTGGTTTAAAGCAGAAGTTATGACAAAAATGTCATGGGAACGGCCATTGAACTATGGTCCCTTTTTAATTGATTGGCCTTTAAAAGCCGCTTAATGGCGATCGTGTTCTGGGCTTGAGGCTGTTTGTGGTTTGCCCTAGAAACTAAAACGCCAGTTTTGTTTTCTAGTGAACATGATTCATTTTATTTCAAGTGAAAGTAGAATAATGTGTTAATTTTACCGTTGTCGTACCGTTCATTAAAGGGATTTTTAAGAATTTTATTGTTATTAAATTCATTTTTTTTTGTATATTTAATAATAAACAAACAGACTTTAAAACGATGAAAAATTAGGTAATTACAATTTATCATTCCAGTATTTTATTTTTGCAGACTCATTATAAATTAGAGCCAAGCGATTTAAAATATACCATTAGTGTTACCTGCAAACGAAAATTACCTTAAATGAAAAAAAAAATATATTCTTATTGCACTATATTTTGTAGTTTAAAGAATTTAAAGCAGAGGGCGTTAGCGTCGCACGATTTCGTTCCGAGTGGAAGCCTATTTTCGCAGCACATTACTGAGGATGAATGATTTCCTGGGCCGCCATGATTTATACCCTGTTGTTTTGTGCGGGCTACTAGCGGCCAAAGAGCGGACGACGTAGACTCATTACTAGGGCGCAAGTAAAGAATGAACACTCCTTTGTGTAAAGAAAGTATCGCATTTGTCTTTCTTTGTTGCGTTCGGTACACGATATCGCTAGATACAACAGGTTTTATCGCTGCTACGAGAATCTGCCACTGAGACCTGTAATTAAACAACTATTCGTATAACGATCGCGTCCGCTAGCAAAACATCCTTCCTTCATAAGCGATTCGATTAATCAGAACACGTTTAGTTTTATGGTTTCACGTTATTTATGTGGGTTGAAAGGTTCTTCCTTCCGATATTGTTTTTTTCAATATTCATTGACCGATCCAAGGCGTTGACTGACTACAAGGACGTTGTGAGCAATTACTAAAGAGTTTTTGTTTTTATAATAAAGTTCTATTTTTTTATGAAATATAGTTACAAGCACACTCCACCTGATGGTATGTGGATGCTACAGCCCTTAGACATCTTCAATTGAAAATCAAAATGTAGATGCAGTGTTATCCCTGAGGACTAGGATGGAATGCCTCGTTTTTAATAAAACGGATCTCCGGTTCTCTACACTCATCATCTGCTGTTTGACGCTGGTATTCTGTGAGAGCGTGGTCCTTCTCCGGTCAAGCCGAGCCATTCATGTAACAACCATAGGTACAGTGTGGCTCTGTCGTGTATATACACTTATTTACGCAGTAAAGCCATAGTTCAGAGTACACTAGTTGCATTACTAATGGGGAAACCGCATTTGCCCAGATTTTTGATAATGATGCTGCAATTGTGTGATGAGTTACGAGAACTGAAGAAGATTTTTTTAACAGTAAGAAGGCATTACATCTCATTCTCTAGAGGACCGCATCTGCATTTTGATTTCTAGTTAGACATAATTGCATGTGTTAATAGGTCAAATCATCCACTAATTATTAGTCATGCTGATTGCTATTTTGTTACTCTTATTTTTACGGTATAATACAAAACAATTTCGATTTTGAAGATTAAGAAGGTAATTATTTTCGTTTCTGTACAGCTTTGCAATTTAAGCAGTATGATTTACGAGACGTTTTAATTATTTTCACGCTATGATTCCCGAAATATTCAAAAATGTTAATAGCATTTAACTTATTAATAAATAACTCTTGATAATGGTAACATGACTTGCATGTTAATGGTGAATCAAATACTAATTTGAGGTTAATAAATCATAAAGTTAACTGTTTTCAGCTTTTTATAAACTCTCAATATTATTTTTAGGGAAAAGCTAATGGTTTTACAAGAGTGGAATAGAGTATATGGAAACTAGAAGAAAATAATTCAGCATTAGAATGCTAAAATATATATCATGTTGGAATGTCAAATGTAAAAGTTAGATCTATCAGTGTTCAGATTAAAAATGTGATAACAGCTGTGAACAATATATATATATATATATATATATATATATATATATATATATATATATATATATGTATGTATATATATATGTAGTATATATATATCACATGACATAGAAATAGAATAGAAGAAAGACTGACAAACGTTACACAGTTCACCAATACACCAACACACTAGCAGCCAAAAAGCTGATGCTTGTGCGTCTTAATGTTTGGAGATTTTATCCAATCTGTTCTTGAAGGCATTCGATGTATGAGCATCAATCACATTTTGCGGTAGCTTATTCCACTTGGTGACAACACAATTTGTAATAAAATTCTTAATAGGATTCTGCTTGGCAGCCCTATGGCAAAATTTAAGTTGATGTCCTCTCAGAGGTTTGTTGCTTTTATTTATATATTATATACAGTAGGCACAAATTTTGCAGAGTAGTAAGTAATATCCTGTCAGTATTTTGTATGTTTAAATTAGACTACCTTTCTGTTTATTACACTCTAGTGTTGAGAGGTTAAGCTTTTTCATTCGCTGCTCATATGTTATGTTTCGTAGCTGTTTTACCGTTTTTGTGGCTTTTAACTTGGTAAAAAATGGTAAATGAATGCTGGAAACCATAGACAACTACATGTTTTGCCTATAAAGTATAAATGCTGATGCGTTGGCATACATAAAATGCTGATGTGCTGCCACACATAAAATGCTGATGTGCTGCCACACATAAAATGCTGATGCGTTGCCACACATAAAATTGAGTACCATTCTTTTAACTGTTTCTGTTGCCAAATATCTATGCTTGCACCGGTCTGAAGGGTATAGAAAGTCAGTATGATTAATGGCTGAATAGAAGTGCCAACGTTCCTCAGAAGTGACAACATGTCTGTAGCCTTCATTACTTGAAGTTGTTTGAGGCGAACACGGACGGCAGTAACCACTTACCGTGGTAGAGCCACATTGCAGCTATATTATGGTTGTAGCACGAATAGGTAGACTCGACCGGGGTAGGACCACGCTCTCACGTATTACCAACATAAAATAGCTACTTAATGCTGCCTTGTTTCGTATGGTGAGTGTAGAGAACCGGAGACCCTTTTGGTACCGAATGAATGAAATGGAACCTTCTGGAATCGAAGTATTGCATCTTAGTCCTCAGGGGTGACAACGCATCTGCATTTTGATTCTTAATCAAGGTTAAATGTAGATGTCTATGGGCCAGAGCATCCACTTTCCATCAGGTAGACAGTGTATTCGTTTGTCACCCTTCTTCTGTAAAAAAACTGACTGTAATTGTCTTTATCACTTTATATTTATAAAAGAAGAATAGTCACTGTTTCTTGAATCTCGCCATACGGAAGGTCCTGTATTACGGCGTGAAATAGCAGCATAATGCTTGATTAGTTTTATGTAATTTTACATCTACATAGGGTTTATTTAGTTTTTTAATTAGATTTATATTTAGGAGCAGCTGTTGTTTATTTTTTTTCTTTTAATTATTTGTAATATATGATCTAAAAATAAATGATTTTGAATATTTTCCGATCTCTATTTATTTATCAACATAGTCCGTATAAGACTATAATTGACCGATCAGGTTATTGTATAGTCATCAAAATAGCATCTTGATAACGAACATAACGGTAATTATAAAAAATAATAAGAAGCACCATTGTTTTAAGAAATTTGATCAAATACAACAACAACTCGGTCAAGCAATTGTATCAGAACTAATATACAAGTTTTTAAAATTATTTAGTCAAACGTTTAATATTTTTTAACTAAAGACCAAACATGTATAATAACGCTCATACCTTTTATCTATTTTCTTCAATATTACTATTATATACAGGTACTTCATATTGATTTTATTTTAACAAGGATTTTATTGCTGTTTTATGTGCGCGTCTGTTCAAAGTGGATAATAAGTGTATATCGGTGGTTTGCGGGCTTGCTTGTACAATACCTGTGATCAGTGAGTCGAGCTTTGGGTGAATTCTTGCCTCTAACTAACTAACAGTAGTATTTTTATTTTTGGTTATCCTGGGATACATGGGCGTTTATCCTGGGAATCCATATTCAAAAAACTTATCGTTCTTTACTACGATAGGTTTAATTATATTCGAAATGTATGCAAATACTTTTATTATTCCAATAAATTACAACCAATTTAAATGCAAAGGAATTTAAATAAACATAGGTGTAAACACATGGCTTTAAACACGTATAGAGCTGTGAAACGAAATTTACATTTACATTATGTTTAATAAGATGATTCGTAATGCAAAATGAAATGTCTCTAGAATATAGCAACAATTCCATAAACACATTTTTTTCCATTCTTTTCTTAAAAAGCCTTTTGAAAGAAAACTAAATATTAATAATAAAAAATAGAAATAATACAAAAGCATTTTTCCTGCCATGATAGGAGTTTTACATACAATAATTGTATATAGACAAACATCTAGTCGGAAAAATTATTTGTAGGCAATGCTTTAGCAGCAAGCCGTCAGTTTAGATGTTTATTACTATAAACTAAGATTTGCACCACACGTACGAAACTTAAGATTTTTGCCATGTCCTCGCGACATAGGAAAGTATAAAACTAATAAATAACATTTTATTTGAGTTTTAAAATACGAGTACATACAGATGTTTGTAGCAAATGAAAGTTAGTAAAAAGCAACATGTTATGTTTTGGGTTTTTTATGAAATTTTACATGGTAGAGCCACGCTCCAGCTAATTATGATTGTAGCACGAATGGCTTTGCTCGACCGGGGAAGGACCACGCCCTCACAGAATACCAGCGTAAAATAGCAGCTTAAACTGATAAGTTTCGTATGGTGAATGTAGTGCATCGGAGACCCTTTTTACTGGAAATGGGGCATTCCATCTTAGTCTTCAGTGGTGACAACGCATCTACATTTTTATCCTTAATCGAAGACAAATGTCTATGGGCCATAGCATAGGAAAAGGCTACTGTCCGTCTCCTATTTTGTTTATGTATTCCCTGCACCCCCCACTACACGATACGGCTTTATAGATCGGCAATTACACATCGTTTTAACAATTATAATTACTAAAACGATGTGTAATTAATTTCCCACCTAATTTCAAAATCTCACGCAGGTGAAGTTAATGTCAAGAAGTGGATTGGATAGTAGTCGATAGTATGAAAAAATTTGTTTCTATCATCATACAGTATATTATTACGTATATGTCACGCTAGACGGAGTGATAATCTGATGAAACATGTAGGTAGTCAATGGATGCATATAGCATCATCATAGATATCTTTACCCGTTTCGGTACATGAACTCGCAAACACAATAAAACGGACCGATACAGCACCCGGCGCAGACGACATTTCGTACTCTATGATCAAGAACTTTTCAAACGCTGCTAAAATTATCTAAAATTATTCTCGTATCTTTATACAACAGATTTTTGCTTTCAAGCTTTGTACCAAGACAATGGAGAGATGTAAAAATAATGTCTATACCGAATACAATATCTCGGATTCAGGTATTAAGCCTAAATCCTTCTGTCTTGTCCATGCAAGATTTTTCATACAATTATTAGCTCAGGAATGTGCTTTGTGGAATCATTGGAACGACCTAAGTTATGTATATTTTGCTAAAATATTTCGTGTTATTTTAAATATTTCTTAATAAGATTGCAAAAATTGTCGACCTAATCTTGTGCAATAAATAACTGCTGGTTGATCCATTAAAAACCATTTACTCTTTACAACAAATACAGTTTAAGTCACAAAAAAGGTTAATTACAGAGTTAATAAAAATTATAAGGTGCTTTTTTATTTTATCGTCTAAGCCCGTATTAACAAGGTATTGCCTGAGGGGAGTGACTTTATTGTCACGTCATCTACGTAGTAAGGTCATTAGACTGTACCCGTGTTAGTTCTTAGGCGGGATTACTTGGTAGAATGTGATATTGTGTGTTTAAATATAAGTAGGGATTATCAGATATTATGCTACAGTGTATCATTAATATTCGAAATATCGTTGTCAGTAATCGCATTGATACACACTACACGTCTGCATGATTTAGAAATATTTTCATATCTTATGTGCGCTTACCGTTAAAGTCTATCAGTGTCCACTTCTGAACATAGCGCTCTTGCATAGACTGCCTCATATTTGCCATGGTTGCCACGCCGGGCATACGTGTTGCCAATCGCAGCGTTTTTCTAGTTGTTATTAGGAAAAGGTTGTTTGTTTTTCTTTATAGAATAAGGGGATAAGCGACCACACATTCCACCTGCTGGTAAATGGGTTATGTGGCCCCAAAGACATCTATATTTAACTTCGATTAAGAATCGAAACGCAGATGCGTTGTCACCCCTTAGGACTAAGATGGAATGCCTCGATTCCAGTAAAACAGGTCTCCGGTTCTTTACATCACAGTGGCATTAAGCTGCTATTTTACGCTGGTATTCTGTGAGAGCGTGGTCTTCTTGACCAGGTCGAGCCGAGCTATTCATGCTACAACCATAATATATCTGCAGCGTGGCTCTACCACTATAAAATGTTTCCGTCTCTCGCGTCTAACGACATCCGCAGGACGACACAGGGACACGGGGTACTGGGTATTCTTCACCACTACATTTCTTCGCCACTACGCACACGGTATCCACGTCGAAATTATGAATATTTCTATAGAGATTCTTTCATGGGCATTTCCTGTTGTAGGGATAATTTACCTCAATGGCTACGATTGGTAATCGGATTTGCGATCGTACTTTCAGTACTCGCTGGTCGAACAATTTTAACGTTCCTATCCATCATTGTACCATTTTCTCATCTGTGCATTTTATGCCTGGTTTAGTGTAGTAGGTCGTAAACGTGATTGTTGGTTATGAGGTCCGGGTTCGAATCCCGAGTCGGGCGAAAATCAGTTATTGGGTTTTTCTGTAAAAATTCTCACTACATTCGATGATGAACAGTTCCGTTGCGTGTCTCTGAAACTCATGATCAGATCATTACGAAATTTAAATGGAACCATTTCGGAATAAATCTTTTTCGAACGAAAAAATGATTTTACTAATCCGTGACGGAGTTATGCACGAACATACTTAAAAAAATATAAACATTAGAATTGAGAACCTTCTCCGTTTTTAAAGTCGGGTAACAAATAATTTTTGACTACACCATGATAATATTGATTTAAAATTACTTTTATTACTAGAGTCACCTTGTCTCGATCGACTGTGGAGTATTATAGTATTTTTCTGGCGATACCGTAATGCGTGAGTCACGAGCGGTTATGTAAGCAAGCTGCCGAGCGACGCCGTCATTATAGGCATTATTACAGGAATACTGGCCATCGCGCAGCCATTGTCAAGATTGTGGGGTCAGAGAGACCCCGGTCCGATCTTAACCAACTTGTAATTTCGCAACAAGTATTCCTGTTACCCAATAAATCGTAGCTTGTAAAACAATTTACTGGCGTCCACGTAGAGGAACACGAGATGTTGCCTAGATGACGTTTGATGATAGACATCGTGACCAACGCACGGTTATTAATTATGGAAATTACTGCGACTCATGTTGTGCTCGCGTCGTGGCCCAACTCAGATGTGGGTTTTTTATTTACCATGTCATGCTTGAACTTTAACAGTTATCGTTGCTACTTCACGTGTGCAATAATTCAATTTGATACAGTACCGCTCTATTTTAATTGACATTCAACTTTTCTATTTTACTCTATAAACAACAGATAAGTATTAAAATTTATTTATGCATTACTTACGCATCTTTAAAAGTTTTTAAATTTTACATGGCTACATGGCTGAATCTGAATGACAGGGTGAGAAATTGTGTTATAAGGGAAAAGTGTGGTTTACAAGATGATGTGACAAGGATTAAGAAAGGAATGCTTCGGTGGTTTGGTCATGTGGAAAGAATGAACGAGGAAAGAATGATAAAGCAAATTTTATAGTAATAGAGGTGTGTCAGGATCGTGCCAAATGGAAGTCCGTAGACTCTGTCTACCCCCCTAAGTGACGGGCGTGAGTGTTTATATTAATGTATTTTTATGGTTTTTAAGGTTTATAAAGACCCGACTACCTCGTTAATTTAGTGATCGTAAACGCCACTACTGACCGTGCTCCTGGCTTTAAATCCCTGTTCGAACAAAAAAAAACTGTTATTAGGTTTTTCCGTCCAGAAATTCCAGTAGCAGCCCGGATTCAGATAATTGGTGGCGTATGACCACCATGCTGTTTTTATAGAATAAGGGTAACTAACGAGCACACAGCCCACAGGTAAGTGGATGCTGTGGCCCATAGACATCTTCATTTGTCCTTGATAAAAAATGAAAATGCAGATGCGTTGTCACCCCTGAGGACTAAGATAGAATGCCTCATGTCCAGTAAAAAAGGATCTCCGGATCTCTACACTTTCCGTACAAAACACAGCAGTATTAAGCTGCTATTTTACGTTGGTATTTTGTGAGAGCGTGGTTCTTCACCGGTCGAGCCGACCCATTTGTGCTACAATCATAATATAGCTACAGCGTGGCTCTACCACGTATGAAACGCTTCCAGTTATTATTCACGTTAAGGCAAATTCCTCAATGAGGTATTCATGGGAAAATCGTTTATGTTTAGAAGTGGACTTTTATAGGCTATAGATAACTAGCTAATGGATTCCAGATGAAGTGTGCTAAAGGAGCGCACATTCCACTTGTGGTTTGTGGATGTTGTGATCCATAGATACCTGTATCTATCCGCGTTTAAGAAACAAAATGCAAAAGCGTTGTTATCACTGAAAACTAAGATGGTATGATGCCATGTTTCCAGTAACAATGGTCTATGATTCTCGTCTCACCATACGAAACATAACGGTATTATTCTGTGCAAGAGTGATTCTTCCCATTTGTGCTTCTCAGGTATGATACGCTACAGTCTGACTCTAAAACTCTATGTCTACTCTATATCGTCTCTAGCAATACTCTACTCTAATTTTATGATAATAGAATCAGGCGTTACTTTGCTTTTTTTTTAATATTCATTATAATAAGGTTTTAAAAAATTTGTTACGATCCGTGCAATAAAATAAAATGATGTGTCTTACGCGATTTCAAGAGCACCTCCCGCCCTAGCTCAATTGCGTTCACTATCCTCATCACTACTGATCCCAGCATCACTACTCCCAACATTAATACCTTCGATCTTGGTCGAAGATTAATACACTGGGAAAGACACATCACCGTCGATAACATACGTATTTCATCTCTACACGAGGGACTCTCAAGTGAAGTAAACTTTACGGTGGCTGACCGCGCTGAAGGTAAGGCGGGAGGTGCTCTTCAATGTAGGTAAGACACATAATTTTATTTTATTACGCAAATATTAGCAAATAATTTTTTACAACTTTAAAATAATTTTATATATGCAAATAACGACTGTGTCCTCAGCGTTTGGCGTTAGCGGTTTTAACTCGTTAGATTTTATTGCCTTTCTAAGGTACCTACTTAGAAAACATGTAAGTAGTTTCGTGGAAGATGCAAGCGATTATTATTATTCATTAGCCATCACAACTGGTTGGTTTGGTATCTCAATACTAAACTGTCGAGTCAAATGTAGCGGAAATTTTCTAGAGGCAGGTTGTTCGTACTCTGCCGGCATAGCAAAGCGTCGGTCCGTTTGATGTCGGGAATCACAAGTGTAGCGTGACATATCCGACGGCCCGCGGTTGCTGCGCCCATTTTTTTTGTATCTATGAAGTATGAACTCTTTCTTATCTATGTCACGATTGTCGAATGACGTATCTGTGAGTACTCGCCCTTATGTAACAAATACGTCATTAGAAACCATCATTCTTAACCGTTGCTTAAATAAATCACTATTTGTATGTATTAACGACGATACACGATCTTAAGTAGCAATACATACAAATACTGTCACGTTTATCACTTAGAGGGTAGGCAGAGACAACGGACTTCCATTTAGCCCCATAGTTAATTCCACCTTTCTCGACTCCACCTCCATGTATTTATTCATACATGCTTGTCGGTTACGGACTGGTCCTATAATTATTTTATTGTAAAATAGAATGTTTTGTTTACTTTATTCATGGTGAGAACAACTCAGTCCAAACTCAAATAAAAATAGATTAAAATCACTTACTCTTCCCTTAACCTTTGTTGCTTGATGAGACCTAGCATATTCACGTCAGAAAATAATTATATTTATATGCGTTTTAATATTGTTTTTGGCTAGAATTTGAATCTCGAACCCATGGCATCGTCGTCACAAAGTAATTCAGTGCATAATAAATACTAATTCATTAATAGTTAGGACGACATTAATTCTCCGAATGCACCCGAATTCCACCTAAAATCAAACACACAAGATGCAACTTCCTTCCTCGCTCGGAAACAAGAGGGAGCCATTGACAAGCGTTCGAACAATGAAAATTTATTAAAATGCAATAACAATAAAATGCATGTCCGGACATTAGTAATGTTAAGTTATTCTCCAAACGCCACTTAATGAGAAGTGATGGGTTCGTAAGAAAATAAAATGAATAAAAAAACAATGTATCCACCCCGGGTACCAACGAGCTGCAACGCATCGCGTATGCAGAGCGCATGCACTTAAAATTACATGGCCTGTATGCAAAGAAATTCCTTTCACGGTGTCGCCGCGGCCGAGAAGAAATTGTAGTGTCGTCAACTTACATCATTATCGCGACATGTCTATTTTTTATATTTAACCTTTAAGGATTATGACCGCGCGAAGTGGAATGTTTTTTTAATTTAACAGACGTTAATACACCAGGTTTTTTCCAGAAAATGTGTCAAAATAAACATGCCAAGCGTATTTGAATGATGTGTGTCTGAACATTTATAAAACAAATTGTTTCAAAACACGTGCCGAATAGCAATATAAAATAACTCTACAAGGTTTATATCACACTTTATTTATTATACTATAGTATGTATAAGATATGCATTACATAGTTTAAAATATTTATGTAGTTGAAGGACAGTATGAGGCTCACGCACAAATCTGAGACACCCACGATGAAGTCAAATGAAATACTAATCGAGTTTTAATCCGACTCGACTTACCGGCTTCTGTCAACTTGACATTTTTACTTGATGAAAGTTTGACGAATCGACAACATATAATAGAGCATTTGCATATTAAACTAAGTCAATAATTTTCAAATGTAAAAATCGATACAAGCAATTATTTATTTTTATGTAATAAAATTATATAATATTATTTATTGACAGCTTTTGTGTGATGGTATATTATAAAGATAGTTGGTATAAATAATATTAGAGCTTAAACATCTTAAATAACGAACACTGAACGTGAGTTGTAATGATCCTAGTGAAAATGCTAGGTCATGAAATTATTGTATTGTCACCGGTTCTTAATATTTACGTGTGCAAAATTTCGAATCAATCAGAAAGAGGTGTAAACGGAATAACAAAATTCCTTTACATTAATACATACAGGTCAATATAATATAAAGCTAGTGATTCTGATCAGTACACAGTATAAAGTTATTAAATTATTATTATTATTATATTGTCATCTGTTCTTGATACAAGTGCAAATTTTCAAGTCAATCGGCCGTCTTACTAGCTGGTTTAAATAACATTAAAACATTCCGTTCATAGATAGATGCTAGCTAGCTAGCTAGAAGCGGAGAATAGTTCGTCATGTACGTGAGGGTAATGTCGCCTTAACTTAGCTGCCCTGTAAAACCAAAACTAGGAGAGGACAGAGACAAAAACACAAAGTCGTGCATTAAGGGGATAGAGTAAGTCAGCTCAAATTCTAATTTCGTCCCCACTTGCCCGCGCGTCATATGCTATGTACCGACATGTTTGTAATCACTAATACTGTAAGTAGATAGGTCGTTAGACACTTATTTCATTAGGTTTATCATATTTATGCCTGTTTCTTAACGCCAAGCCAGTCGATTCTTATTTTTATTACGGTTATTTCCCATTTTAATTTTACGTCGTCCTGTTGCGTAATGTATATTCTGATCGTAAGCGACACAACCTCCCCGTTCAAAGGCCGAAGCGAAGTGACCGTGCGGCAGGAAACAGGAATCACGCTTCAAAAAGCCGATATTTTAGGTAATTTCTTTTTACAGTGAAAATAATGGTATTTTAAAAAAAGTAAATAACATAAGCACTGCTTTATAGTTAGTTCAGTTAGTATGCAAAGTGTCATGATCTTATTTAAAGTATTTTATGAATAATAGCGGTTTATTGTTCATTTTGGAGGTAACTTTGGATTTTTTTTTATCGAGAAAATTTTACGAAATCGTGTTTTCGTCTAAACATAATCCTTAACGTTAATCCTCAACTTTACCATATATTTATTTCAAAATTAATGCTGCAATATTTTCGGCATAACGAAGGATCTTGCTAAGCCATTTGAGATTATATTTCCCCTTAAGCAAATAATAAGAAAACAAGCTTGGCAATGATTAGGAACGCTTCGAAAAATCAATTTAAAAAAAAGAACTAACTACACTACACAATACTAAAATCGAGTAAAATATTTATTATGTCAACTGTCAAACTCACGTCGATAAAGCTGCGCCTTTTTGACCCTTTATCATTTGATTGTACTGATGAAGAGCTATCGTATCACACAGTCATATACAATATGTAACGTAATTAACGCACACCCTCAGACATAATACATACACTGAATTTTTAGTTAAACATTTTTATGCACTGATTATTTATCAAACTATAATAGTTATATTAAGGTAACTATAAGGTACTATAGTTATACTAATTCCGGAAGAATGTTGTGGTCACAGTACAAATCCCCGAACGCAAAGACTTTAAGGTGTTTGAAATAAAGTTCATTTTTCTTTATTTTTATTGAATGGCAGAATTAGTAATAATACAAATAAAACTGCATTCTTAAAAGTCTTATTGCCTTAAGTTAAGATCCATTTTAGTTTGTTTTGACTGTACAGATTTAGTGTGATTGTAATTTACGTGGTTTTAATTATTTTTGGGATAAAAAATTAACTAAGTATATTAAAAATGATAGGAATCGATTCAGAAAACGATTTTAAACAAACTACTTTCTCAAAGTGCGTTAATTATGTTACATGTTGTATATGCAAACAAGGCTGTAGTGTTTGAGTTATAAGAAAGTGATCATATTATCTTCACTTACTATATTAAATTATTCATCAAAATTATTGAAACTAAAGAAATATACAATGTTATGGAATACGTACTGCCGATATGCAAGCCGGATATAACGACCTGAATGACCTGATGTTTGGTTAGAAATATCGAGAGGAGCGCGTTCTTCCGTTGCTTGTTATTCCCGGCAGCGCGTTTCACACGTCGGTAGCCACTTGTAATAATAAGAATCGTAATATAAAAACATTATAATCCAATCAGGAGTTAACGTGAGGTGTGACCGCCCGCGAGCACGATTTACCATTCGGGACGCGCTCGATTCGGTCGTAAAACATTTTTTGGACGAACAACACTTATAAGATTACAAGGACAGTGTATTGATTCGGCGCATAATGCGTTACGTAAATGTGAATGATGCGACATGTGTGGCGCAGTGGTGAGAACCAAACATAAATTAGACGATGGCTGTAAATCTTATTAAAATTCCAGTGACGATCTTTATCGATCAATTTTGTAAAATATTACAAAATAATTGAAATGTATAACTGTTTATATTAAATATGTTACGTATACTTCTAAAATTTATATTATTATGTTTATTTTATCGCTCGTTATTTTAATTAAATTTCTTTTTGAAACGCTGCAACGAATTCATCCATAATTATTATATCGTAATTCTAACAATGGTCTGTTTTTACTCTAAATGCTTTCATTTCAATAAACTCTAAATATATTCAAGTGTATATAAATTCGATATTATTAATTAATGTTTATAAGAGTAGACTGCACAGCATTTGCTTTATTTTTCATAATATTGATCATGTGCTTCAATTAAAATAAATGTAAGTATATCAGTACAAATATTCTGGCTCTTAAATATTTTATATTCCTTTACCACTTTTCCAATCGTAATGTTTCACAACGTGTAAACCCTGACAGTTATATCTGACAAAAATTGTCAATAATTTTTTTTGTCTGTTTTCATAAAAGTCAAATTAACATAGTAATATCTTCCCGTACGCTTGCACACGCTCAATAGGTTTGCTCGCTGTAACGTATAATTCTACAAGTTATATTAGAACTACAAGTGATTACAGTACAAAGTTTCAGATATAAATACACATTTTATACGTAGGAGATCCTTCGATCAACAGTCGGTATTTTTGATCGAAGGGTAGAGCCATGCTGCAGTTATATTATGGTTGGAGCATGAATGGGTCGACTCGACCGGAGAAGACTCTCTCACAGAATACCAGCGCAAAATAGCAATTTAACACTTGTGTTTCGTATGCTAAATGTAGAAGGTCTCGTGAAGAATGTACTATAGAAATGATCCTATGAAGTAAGGTCTTAGTCTTACAGAACTGAATACCCGTTTTTAACACTCATCTTAGTCCTCAGAACTCAAACTTATTTATAAAATGCGCAATTTTATGAAGTTGTAGAATAATGTTTGTTTTTATTTCCATAAGCTTAGCTATAAAAACTTATACTCCTTTTAACAGAACATTCCTTCAAAGCTACAATAACTTACTTACTTAGATAGCAATTGACTTGTTGGTTTTAATAGACAGGTAAATGATAATATATCATCGATTTAATAATCACGTCTCCGCAGTGAAGCGACGCCATAAGTAATTCTTTTCATAATGGATTCCGTCGCGTATTGCTAAAAGTAGTTCGCTAGCTAGTCCAGTGTGTGCAAGCTTTACTTGCATATATAAGTTCTTTCGTTCTCTCCACGTTATAAGCGATTTAATTAAATACATTAATTTTATGTACGATGTTGTCGACATGTTATTCGTGTAGTTTTAGCCTAAATTTGTTATCGGATGGTGGAGAAAACGCTGATTTATGTTCGTGGATTAACTCGCATGTGTGATAAATGCGACGGTTTTTTCGCATCGATACTTTTACAACCTGTACCAATGTTGACAATTCTAAATCGAGATGTGGTTAATAAATTGAATCGCCTTAAAGCAAGCGTCGCTTTGCAATGTTAGTAGGCACCTAAAATACTGTGCGTCGATACGACGATCAATAAATTAAAATTAATTCGGCGTGCGAACGGTGAGATCCGATACGCGATACCGACGCCTACATTTATCATTCGCTAACACGTCGGACATTTCACAGAGGACGTTTGATAAAGGAATTTAACCTCTAACTTTACAGCACTAGGGGTCAGGTAGGGTTCCATGAATCCGCATGTAATGATCCGTCGCGTAACAAAGAATAACACGTCTAAAGACAATATGTGGAAGGGATAAGTTGGCATATGTATGGGGCTTAGGACCAGAACACACGTCCAAGCACGTTGCTCGCATGCGGATGCGGTATGTCGCGATATGCGAATGAATCGTGGTAGACTGGACGACGCTGGCCGGCCTTGACGCGGTCGTGGAAAGTTCTCACGATATCTCAGGCTACACTTTTTAAATAGGATCAATATATCACGTCCTTATATTATAGTTCAATAACAAATATGTTATATATACAACATTGTTTTTTTTTATTGTCTACAATGCGACACTGCAATATAAAGGCATGAAAGCAACATGAAGCCAACGCGAGCAAACTGAGATCTACGTTAGCAATACATGCCAATGAAGAGCTCTTCAAACTAATAATACCATTATATTTTTCACGCGGATCTCAATTATTTTATAAAATTTAACCTTACGTTAGCGGTTATGATATATACACCGCTTCAGCACCGAAATATAATATCCAGGGTATTTTTGCAATAACCGGAGAAATTTGCAAAGAAGTTTCAAAATAAGTAATATAGAGTGAAGAAAAATTAATAAAAAAATCTCAAACATTCTGTTATTTTTTTATTCTTTAAATTCATAATGCGTGGTTATGCATTATTTTAACTGAATTTACTACGCACGCACACATTCGTAATAATTGACCGGTAGGCTAAAACGTTGTTTGTTGCTCATAAATCACTTTCAATTTGGAATAATTTCAAATAAAAGTAGAAGACTTATTTACTCGTATTTTCAAAAACTGCAATAACGGTATATCATTATTTATAGTACCCGGTTGACCGAGCTTTGCTCGGTATTTTTCGCTCGGTTTTTTTTAATTCCTGTGTTTTGGAAATTATATTTGGATATAAATTACATACTGATTAAATACGCATAATATTTTTTGATCTTAGCGACATAATAGAAAACATTGAACTGGTTATTTGAATAAAAAATCATGAGTGCAATTAGTTTAATTTAAATTTTCGTGTTTTTAAAAAATACTAAAAAAGGGGCTCGAAAAAATAGATTTTCTCAAAAAAGAAGGGAACTTGAAAAAAAAATTAAAAAAGTCGGTCCGGTCGGTCTGGGCTCGAACCAAGGTATTACGATTTTGTGACAGCCCAATATACCAATTAAGCTATTTGTAATCGTTAACAAACTGTCAAAATTTACCTTCTTATTCTAACAATATTGTAGCAGTTTTTCATTGCCTAAAAACACGGACAAAAAGACATTTTCTAAAAATAAATCCTAGCTAGATCGATTTATTGCCCCCGAAACTCCCTGCACACAAAATTTTATGAAAATCGGAGCCGTTTCCGAGATTCCGATATATATATATATATATATATATATATATATATATATATATATATATATATATATATATATATATATATATGTATATATACAAGAATTGCTCGTTTAAAGATATAGGATATATTTGAACTTAAGTTTGAATAAGAATTGTTCGGCGCATCTGAAAAGGCTTGCGTAGTATGTAAGACAAAGAATACTGAATACGATATAACACAAAGAAGATTCCTTTTTTTTCACGATAAGAAAAGGGATGTAACGTATTAACTACCATTTCATTTCAATAAATACGTGTATGCTATGATCAATACTATATTTTTTTAATATTACATAGTGAGGGTATTTAACTTTGCTAGAAAATAAAACAAAATATTTTTGCTACAAAGAGTTTTAGGAAAGGGGTTGCAAATAACCGTTACAGCTATCAAACAAGAGAGAAAAACGTTGCTAGTTTTAACAACACTTGTAGCGCCCTGTGGAGAACAGTACAGATAAGATCTGACGCTGCATCTGCCTGTATTGGGCTGGGGGGTCTGCAACATTAGGGCAGGGGCTGGGATTCGATTCCGGTGTTTTGTTTCCGTACGAACTGTGAGAACAAGCAGAGAACAGATTTTGATTAGAGTGTTGATTAAAATATAACTTTAAAGACATGTAACTTTTAATAAATGTAATATTTAAACGAAGAGTTAAATATATGAGGATATGAAGCTCCTAATTCGAATTGCGGTTGTATTTTCAACCGACTGTTTACCTTTTCATTTATTTTAACCACACTCCTCATAGGTTAAAATCCCTATACAATCGGGGCTTAGTAGCACACAGAATATCTAGCACAATAGGACCCAAAACTTTGCAGCCCTCTAATGAATTAAAAACGCCGATGGTGGCCGGTACCATGTGCGTTCGTTTTGCTCCCATATTGGAATACGTTTAAGGGCTAAAGGCGGGGCTATCGTCGACTTCTTGCTCGTTAAAAGTGTCGTGGTACCAGACAGGTAGCGCATGTGGTGAGATGGCACGATAACGGGAATTATTCATACGCGCGTTATCGGTCCGCCATCGCTGGTGCCATTGTGAGCGCGAGGGGTGGCTGCCGGCTGTCTTGGACGCTGTCAAAACGTTGCCCTGTGTACTCTGCCTAATGTGAGGCCGTGGATTGATTGTTTTTTGTTTCTAAATAATGACTGTTCTTAACGCTATGTGATATTTGAGGCTGAATACTTAAAGAAGTTCCTAATAAGTATATCTGTTATAAGGGGATGACTTTTGTAAATAATCATTACAGTATTTACAACATCTCTCGTTTAGGTTAATAAATTTAAAGTAAATTCAATCAATGATATTTACTATATAAACTAAAAGGCAAAGTAGTATTTAACCGATAGGTTTATAGAAAACACTTACGAGCCTTCTTTTTATAAAAAATATGAATTACATTTAAGAGGAAATATAACCTCAAATGGCTTAGCAAGATCCTCCGTTATGCCGAAAGTACTGCAGCATTAATTTTGAAATAAATATATGGTAAAGTTGAGGATTAATGTTAGGGACTATGTTAGACGAAAACACGATTCCGTAAAATTTCCCCGATAGAAAAAAATCCAAAATTACCTTCAAACTGAACAATAAACCGCTGTTATTCATAAAATAGTTTAAATAAGATCATGAAACTTTGCATACTAACTGAACTAACTATAAAGCAGTGCTTACTTTTTTTTAAATACCATTATTTTTACTGTAAAAAGTAATTACCTAAACTATCGGCGTCTTAAAGCATGATTCCTGTCGCCCCGTTAGTATCGCTTAAGCGCTTATTACACTATACAATTTTTAGGAAATCTAATTAGGAACCTAAATTGGAAGCTAGTGATCACACTACACTAGATTGAATTCTAAATCGTGACGAACCGCATTCGTAAAGAAGTATCGACGGGGTTGCACGTTTGATCGATGGCGCCGTATTTATAAAAATAGCAGAAAATAGGACTTGCCTTAGCCATGGTGGGCACAATGGATATTAAAAAAAGAGAAAAGAGTACTTCTCATTGAGAAAAAACTGTCCAATATGAATATAATTATATATTTTTAGATTCTAAGCAGTTTTTTTATAGGATAGGGTAACAAACTAGCACACAGTCCACCTGATTGTAAGTGGTTGCTGCGACCCATGGACATCTACATCTATCTCCGATTACAAATCAAAATGCAGATGCGTTGTCACCTGTGACGACTAAGATGGAATGCCTCGTTTCCAGTAAAAAGGGTCTCCGGTTCTCTACACGCGCCATACGAAGCACAGCAACATTAAGCTATTATTTTACGCTGGTATTCTGTGGGAGCGTGGTGCTTCCTCGGTCGAGCCGACCCATTCGTGCTACAACTATACTACTAATATAACTGCAGCATGGCTCTACCACCTATAAACAGTTTGAATATTTGTTAAGTTTGGTATCCAAACATATTGAAAAAGAAGTCACGATATTTCGATAAAGTGTGAGTACCAAAGAATGTTTGATGGTGACATTACGTTTTATAGCCACCGGTAATTAATATTAAGATTTAAAGTACTGCTCTCTGATATCAGACTTCTATCAAAACTTCAAGACATCCGCTTGTATCAAAGTGCGGGCGCCGACTGGTTGTTCTAAATCGTAACGTTGCGATTACACTGTCCTAAATTGTAAACAATTTAGGAAGTAGAGCGATTGGGACCTCCAATTTGACTAAATCGGATCCTAACTGTTCTAACTACGATTACACCTTCCTATTTCCTAATTAGATTTCCTAAAAATTGTATAGTGTAATAAGCGCTTTAGGCTTTTGTATCTAACGACCTATCTACTTACAGTATTAGTGATTACAAACATGTCGGTATATAGGATACGACGCGAGGGCAAGTGGGGGCGAAATTAGAATTTGAGCTGACTTACTATATCCCCTTAAAATAAATAAATACCTATATCGATGTTTAAAACCATGCAGGAAAGATTCGCTTGTTCCACATGTTATTTGAAACGTTTAAATTTTAGATATTCGTTCCTCGTATAGTCCATTTCTCTCTGTCACGGTTGGAGTTGGTACGCGATGTACGGGTGCCCTTGCGATAGGATCTCTGATAATCTCCAGTAAAATCAACACCTGGACGTAAGCCATGCGGGCTATAGGGAAACATTCGGGCCACATTGTTTGTAATGTATTGATTGTGATTTCCTTAGTATGTAACTAATCATGAGCGTCAGTTACTACCTAAAATATTATGACCGTAAAACTTTTAAATAAACTCTTACAAATAAGAAGCATTAATATGACTGTTATTACTGGGTAATGAATATACTTAACAACGTTTCTAATTCGACTACGCTTTTTTACACAGTTAATTACCTAATTATATATGAAAGCGGCATTTTATAAAGTAAAAATTGAAAACCCGAGTTCATTTTGTAATTTTGGACTAACAGTTCTAGTTAGAAGGTCTTAGAGTAATCTGAATCAGTTACAACTTTCTGATTACTGTTTGCAGTTTCAGACGTAGTAACATTACATGAAGTTTGTTTTCTTGCGGCAAAAATAAAGACTAAGCTGAAATTGTAATTCACATAATCAGAAGCCCCAGTAAGACGGTATTATAAAGTAATATATTTTTGTAAGTAATTTTAATAATGGATTTATAGGTCGTAATCTCATCTAATAAACATAGGTTTCGCAGTAAGTTAACTGTACTGTTAGTAACTAATCATTTGGTACCCGCAGCGCCCCACGGGGATGCGTCAACAATTGTATGCTCTACCGCACCACTACCGCAGGGAGTTGCGTGAAGGGAAGGGCCCCTAATACACCGACCAATCCACAGGCCCCGGCCACCAGATAGTACCAGCACCCTTGCAATCAAACGTGCCCATACATATGTTCGCTTTCACTTTTATAAATAATAATTGCCGAATGTAGTTTGTGAAATTGAATGGGGTGTGAGCCGTTACCCCATCGAAAACTTTATTTAAAATCTATATACGTTTGTTCAGGCGCTTGGGTTATATAACAGTGTGATGAATTGTAAATAATTTTCTACACATTTTAATTTACTTATAACAAGCTTATCTTATACATTAACTGAGCAAAATAGCATTGTAATGTTGTTTAACCGCAAACCCTTATTACTAGTAACGGGACATTACATCTTAGCTCTGAGGGGTCACAACGCGTCTGCATTGCGATTTTGATGGAGGTGTCGATGGGCCATATTATATCTTAATTCTGCTTTCGAATAGCAATGCAACCATGTTGATTCCTGGTCTAAAGAGTAGAGTTAGGGCGTCAGTATAATTACAGATTGAGCGTGAGGTATTCCATCTTAGCTATCAGGAGTGACAACGTATTTGTGTCTTTCTTCACTCAGCGAGATAAGATGAGAGCTATTCTCAGTGTTTTATAGAAGGGTGACAAACGAGCACACAGTACCTGATGGTAAGTAGATACTGTGGCCCATAGACATCTACATTTATCCTCGATTAAGAATCAAAACGCAGATGCTTTGTCATCCCTGAGGACTTAAATGGAATGCCTAGTTTCCAGTAAAATAGGGTCTCGGGGTCTCTACACTCATTATACGAAACACAGCAGTATTAAGCTGTTATTTTACGCTGTGAAAGCGTGGTCCGTCTCCGGTCGAGGCGACCCCATTCGAGCTACAGCTATAATATAGCTGCAGCGTGTCTCTACCACGAGTAACAGTATAAAAGTGTACAAAAATAAATTATACGTACGTAATGAGACTATCCACAGTAGAACTAGCGTAACCAACATAGATTAACTATAACTAGAGTAACGGATCAGTAAGCTAAAATGGCGAATGGCCGGCCACATAGCTCGAAGAACCGAAAACCCATGGCAAGGAAAGGTTCTCGACTGGCGGCCTCGAACCGCTAAGGGAAGTGTAAGGTGACCTCCTTTTTCTCCTATGTGAGACTGACTCTGAAGTACATGTAAATTTTTATAGATAAAGGACCATTAAAATTGGTCCAAAAAAAGAAAGATACAGTTGAATTGCAATCCTATTCCTGTTTTTCAAGTTGACTAAAAATTTTTTTTTATAAAATGCCTCCGAGTGGGTGATAGTGGATTATTGAATGGATTGTGGAATTAGTGATGAGGAGCAGTATCCTTAACCAGCGTGGTAAGTATGGGCAGATTTCCGAAAACTGCATGTCAATGTTATAGGCATAGCAAACTTGGAAAAGCCAAAGTCTGGAAAAGGACTATACAGCTTTTTCATTTAGCGGTATGGATTATACAGCTAAATAAAATAAAAATAATTTATTTAGCTTAAAATAAAAACAATTTATTTAGCTTAAAAAAGAAGAATAATTATTTTCGAAATTGACTCTCATTGTATTATCGTATTACAATTTGTTTTATAAATACAATTACATTTCAGTACAAAAATCTCACACTGGTAAAAAAGGCCCAATATAATATAAACATTAATCATCTTATAGTTGTCTAATTAATGAAATTTCCAACTGGCCCACTATTTTAATTGTTCGACGTTGTGACACAGCGCTTTTGTAATAATTTTTGTTAGAGTTCCCTTTGTTCATGGACGCCAACGAGACTGGTCCAAACAACCATTATTTGTTTATTAAATTCACATTAAAGCTTGCAGTACTCCATGTATACAATTATAATTTTAGAAAATAGAGATGTCGTGTGAAACAGCCAGGCAAACGATATTAATTTTGGTAAGTGTGGGCCGAGTGACAAAACGCTTTCCATGTCGGTTATTATGATGAGTTGATGTACCCATGATACTTAAGATCACGATATCTGTAACAGCTGTGATTACGTTTGTTGATTCGAGGAATTGAAATTGTCAAAGCAAACATTTTTTTTACTTTTAGGTGCGATTTTAAAATATGAGCGTGTTATTAGATTTATATACTGTGGTGTTATCTTGTTTTATTTATTTATACAAAAGATTACAGGATTGTAAAATGTATTATAAGGTGAAATTAATAGTTTTCTCTCTCTAATTATCACTGTATGGACGAGCACAGTAATGTCTCACCTCACACCTTTAACGGTGCTATCCTATACCACCAAATATCGGAAGTATGTTGTTCTGGTATGTTCTTAGTCGCCTTTTATTAAATTTGGTGATTCATTTATTGCACAGTTACCTCATATCTTGCTGTTTCGTAATACAGCGTAATAAATCGCAGTACAGTAGAATTAAATGGATCAACCATTGATAAGGAACTATTCTTAGTTCCTTATCAACTATTTAAAAAGTTTCTTCTTAAGGTATTAAAGTATAATTGTGTTTCGAAAATAATATAAGAAATTCAGTATTAAGGTTAATATGTTAACTCTTATGACTTTGTAGGTTCTTAAACCATTTTTAAAGCTTAAAACTTTTAAATCTAATCAAACATTTTCATTCGCAGGTCGGACGTTAGGCGGCGGCAGTGGGCAAGTGTGTCGACCGCATTTCCACACGCCACTTCACCCTTGGCTAGACTCAAAGGCGCTGGGAGGCGGCGCATGGGGCGGCGGATTCCAGCAGGATGCCGCGCAAGCAGACAAACCTCTTTCCCCTGCCCAACACCACCATCCACACCCCCTTTTCTCCTTCCCTCCGACTCCGCCAAAAGACTCAACTCCCGACTCCGTCGCGGCGGCGGCACTCGGCCAGCAAGACTACCAAGCCGCTGTCGCTCACGCGACCGCTATGAGCGTCGCGTTTATGCAGCAGCAACAGGAGCTACCGCTCTGCGGCGACGTCAAGCCCATGATGGGCGCACCGCCATCAAAGCAGCGCGAAGGTGCGCAACCAGACTCGTGCCCCCAAGAGTCGAGTCAGCCCTCCGGGGAATACAACGCGCAGTACAACGCCGCCGGCGGCGACTACTACGGCTACCAGGGGAAGGGGTATAGTCAGCAGCAGAGTAAGCCTCGACCGAACAAGACGCGAACGAGCGCCGGTGAGTCCTCGGGGACTGTACGCACTGCACTGCTCTCGCTCGCACTCGACACAAACACCTTGAACGTACGCTTATCCGACCACAAATAAATGCCATTTTCGATATTTGCTTTTTTAAATTTAAAACGCCAAAGGTGTGCCAAACCATGGAAATCTCGTGGTTCAAGTAAAAAATAACTAAAGCACTTAATTTAGAAAGTAAATCGACGCCTTTTTTATATAATAGCAAGCGGCTGTACAGTATGCCATGTAGGTACTTAGCCACTACCATGCAATAAGGCTAATATTAACAATGTATATCTTCCATCTCGCCATCTGCTGTATCTGCTCGCATCTTGCCATCTGCTTGGGATCCTATAATTAACAAAATTAAATCGAAACCCAAGCATACCACTAAAAGACTTCAAGATACTGTAAGCTTGTTCTGCGTGGATCAGACAAAACTGAAGGTAACCGGGCTAATTATGACATTAGGACGTCAACCATCTCAGCCCCCTCCCACCGCGTGATAACACCAGGAATCGTCCAATTCCTGGCGTTATCACGCGGGGTAAGTCCGTATAAATAGCTTTATTCAAATGTATATCTTCGTTAATCAGTTCTTAAAATCAACTAAATCTAAACCTTGTTTTAGACACTGCGAAACGGCAGTAATTAGGTAGAATCTCAACCACAGATTATCTTGTTGACGCTTGCTTCGCGATAATCAAAACAAGATCAATATTTCATTTGTTATTTTTGAATGGCACTGTCGAATAATTGTATTAGATGAAATGTGATCGGATAAGCGTGATGTCTCGCACTGGGGGTTGTGGCACTACATTATCACGTCAGATATCGCGATGACATCGTATTGGGAAATGGCTTAGGTTTTTACTTGGTGTGACTAACGCTTTTACTAACTGTTATTGGTGTTGGTGGAGGTTTAGATATTTTAACAGTTATGGTGGATTTATAATAACATTTATATTACACTAAAGTTCGCTTATTAAAAATCTTAAAATACGAATTTATTAAAAAATAGGTACCTACGTGTAATTATTGAATGAAAGGATTAGACGTTAAAATTTTTTAATTTATTTTATTCGAAACACCGACAGCATTTACACGTTGTACGTATTACAAAGGTTTTAGCATGTGGAATATAAGGTTTAAATTCGTTTAATAAAAAGACTCATCAAAGTTCATACGAGATAACGATAAAATTTTTCTGTAAATAACTTTTACAAACACCGTGTTAAATTCGAAATTGCAAGTTGCGGGTTAAGCTTTTCATTGTTACCCGGCGACATGTGAACAGCCGCAGCCTCTGCAGGCAACCAAACAAACCGACGGTTCCCATTACTTATCTAATTGCACTGCGCTATTGTTTTTACGTGAGCAATTAAACTAATGCTCTTAACAACACTTCTACTCAATCTTCAAGACGATTTTCGAAATCAACCCGCAGGCCTGTTTCCTCATTTCATTTGCAAAACGCGCGCGCTCACGTATTTCAACATTTGCGTTTTGCCGCTTTAAAAACTTCTGTTCCGAGATATATGGGCGCAGTAAGCGGGCAGTCGCAAGCTTCGACTGTGCTCTATTCAATTGACCTTTAATATTATTATTAATGCGACCATTGTTAATACCGCCAATTGGATGCAAAGTTTTCGCAAGAGTAAACTTAATATTATTATGACGATTGTAGTAGGTACGTTGCTGAGAATTACTCAACAGTTATTGTATTACGGTGGCCAAAGTCGCCGCTTTATTTTATGCATAAATATGCAATTATAACTCTCGTAGTTGTTAAGCTTTGACAATGGAGTGAACAAAAAGCGGCAGCCACTTATTGTCTCTCATTACGGACAACCTGTGTATTATGTAGAGTGACTGCTAATGTGGACTACCATTGAATATAGTGGCGTCATTATGTTTATTCAATATTTTGTGAAATTTTTAAGTGAATTAACATTACGTTCCGATCTCACGAGCATCTAATCTAATCTTGCTGATGGAGTTCTCAGAGTATAATTAGACGTACTAATGATAAAACTGACACGGCACTAATTATTCGGGAAAAACACTTTTGCGTTGTCAAAACATAATTTATACGCGGAAATGTTATTTATTGAAGCTAAAATGCAAATATCGTAGTAACGGGAATGTACGTTATTATTTTAGATACAACATAAACACATTTACATTATATTATGAAGGTAACCATTCATTATCATTGGTTAGCGTAACGTTTTATATGTAACAATGGTTTTTGTGAATAATCAGTTAGCATTCGTATTTTGCAAGTTTAGGCAGTATACATATCTTATAGCAATACAAAACGTTGAACAAACTAAAAGGCTTGGCCCATGCAAGCATCCATAGGCTAGCTCTTGGGATAGTAATGAGACATGGCCAAAGTTAAGAAGTGAATGTGTGATACCCAAGTTACCGAAATGAAGATTTTACTGCTGCATACTTATAGCTACGAGAAAGTAACGTAGCCACAACAAGCGTACTCGCAGCGGACTTGAAGTACGTGACAAGATACGAAGAGCAAACGCTATCATTATACGAAGATACATTAGGCACACACGCCTAAATTTACAAATATCCGAAGCTCGACTTAGCCGTATATCATTTTTATAGATATGCGAGCCAATGGTATACTTAAGGATATTCGAGGCTGGGAAAAGTAAAGTAAAATGTTTCTGAAAGACGGTCCTAGCTTACCACTAAACGTGAAGTAGCTTATGCCGCTGTTCGTATGGTGAATGTAGAGTCCAGAGATCCTTTTTACTGAAAAAAAGGCATTCTATCCTAATCCTCAGGGGTGAAAGCGAATCTGCATTTTCGAACGAATCTGAAATTTTGTTTCTTAATCGAGGATAGATCTGGATGTCTATGGGCCACAATATCCACTTACCATCACTCTTATTCTATAAAACAAATCACTAAAAGGAAGGGAAGGGTCTACGATGTTTAATGCCTGTTATTGTTATGTACGTCAAGGACCACCCTGCTTTGATATTTTTAATCTAGGATAATTAGGTGTCATTGATCCACAGCATTTACTTACCATCAGGTGGACTGTGTGCTCGTTTGACTCCCTTACTGCCATCATATTGAGGACGTCTTTTATTATATAATATATCGTTATATATACTTATTGAAGAACGAATTTAATACTATGAATATTTATTCCATTTTACGATTGTGATATTTATGGGCCGAGTACCTACGATAATGGCACAACCATCTCAGTTAAGTTCCATTAACTTTTTTCTTTAATAAATACAGTAATTACATTGCATTGTATTACATACATTTGCATGCGAAGCACATTAGCATCGAAGCAAATTGTTATTAAATTTGTTCTATATTAACAATTTACGCATCGTTAACCTGTCTCGTTCGTTCCCTTAAACGAGTTAGTGTTATGTAAAAATAACGTTATTTACTCTTTAAGATGTATGGGGTGATTGAAAATTGGCTACTAGCTTGTTTATTTAATCAACGGTGCATGGTTTAGCAATTACGTTACAATGTTACTTACATTGCGGTTTGCGGTACAATATAAGTAACATTAAATAATTTAAATTATAGGTTTTGTAATCCATCCATTACAGTCTATAAAATACTAGTGCCTAACATAGGCCTCCTCCATTCGGGGGAGACCCATTGCTTGGCACTTGGCAGGCGGGTTGGCAGCCGTAGTTTGTTTATAATTTTGAGTTGTTATTGAGAAGATGCTGCCTTTTTTCGTTATTTAAATATAACACCGTATTTGCCCAACTAAAGCTCTTGACGCTTTTTGACGGAACGATCGAAGTCTATAATGGTATATTTTCTGAACATGATCTGGCCTGTAGTGGAATTTTGTTAATGCTTTAACTAACTAAAACTATGTGTATAATATTGTTTAAAACATTAAATTATCATACTTAGTTTTTGTTAAGCCAACTTCGTGCCGGAATCAAAAGCAAGTTCGATTTGAATTGATATTCAAATAGGTCGCGTGATTTGCAAGAAGCAGTGCGAATGTTGCTGTATCGGTCGCTAGTACTATCCGGGAGTTCCTTAGTGGAAGCAGCATTGTGATAATGCGACTCGGCCGGATGTGGCCCATTCCATTGTTGCCGATCGCTTGACCTCGAGCCTCCGCCATATTTCTGCGCTATAAAACAAGATACGAGAAGAATTAAGAGCTTTGAAATCTAGCCGTGTTGCGACTTTTAAATGAAAGTGTAGAAATATTAAAAGGAATATTTTATTTTGCTTTCAAAGTTTGCTTTGACGTTTCTTTCACCTTTCTATTTTTATATTTTGAAAGTAAATACACAAAAATTTAACTTTATACACTACCAGTATTTTTTTCCTTTCTCATAAAGAATTGAAACCGCTTCAAAAATTGAATTAAGTATTTAAAATAGCGTCTAAATTTTTGCTTCTTAATATCAAATGAAAAGGTTGGACGAAGGTTCAATGATTTATTAAAAACTTAATGTTATGAAAAACTTTTTCACAACCTTTCTTTGGATTTTAAGTAAATTTTACACGGAATGATTTCAGTAATTTTGTTTAGAATAATTTTTGAATCTTTCAATAAAAATAATAAATAAAACATCTCTATAATAAATAATAACTTTCTGTGATCTTTTGACCTTTTTCCTTGACTTTTTCTGTCATCTTACGAACAGCAAAAAATTCAAGAGAATTTCTTTTTCATGTACCTTACAAGCTATTAAATAAATTCAAACCGTAAAGTAGCAAAGTATTTTGGCCCTATATAATCTGAAAAAAAAAACAAATTAAAAATAATGAAATTAGTAAATAAATCAAAGAAGAGTCATTAATGGATAGATGGTGGGGATCCTTTTCTGCCAACGAGTCCGTCTGCCTTTTTACCAACTTCTGCTGCCAAACAAGAGCTGAACTTATTTTTTATAGAATTGAACTACTATGTTCCAGTTTGAAGGTAAAGCTACTGGCTGTGAGGCACTTTATCTTAGTCCATAGAGTTGAGGCTGCATCTGTAACCTTGTTTGAAGCTGGTTGCAGGAGTCCATGGGCTGCGGTAGCCAATTACCACCAGGTGGACAGGTTCCTTTATCATTTGAATGTGTGCCTGCGATTTGCTACGCACGGGCGAATGAACTGCATTTCCTGCAGCGCCGAAGCTGTTACAGAAGTAACTTTGGGTCAATATTCCTGTGTAAAAAGTGAGGTTATCATTTTACAAAAAAAAATCGATACTCGTAAACTATAAACCTATAAACCAAAATCAAGCCAATCACAGTTATGTATATTCAAAGTTGCAAAACCCCAAATCTTTTTTCAATAAGATTGAGAAATGTCATAGTCATAGTCTAATTATCCGTGTTTTTGCGATATCCCTAGATTTTTGCAGAAAATTCGGTTTAAGAAATTATCCTACGAGATATACGTATTTTACGATACTTAGATACAGTTTATTCTAGATTGCTTGCTATATATTATCTTCTCTCGCTGTAATTCCTTTCTTGAATTTGACCACGTTCACTTAATGTCATGTTGTTAGCGTATATTCAACAGCACAAATGTTCCAGTAACAAGTAAAATGCAACAATATTGCTTACTTCATACCGTATAGTCTTTTTCAATCTTAATGATATTATACTATGGTTTAATATCCACTGCTGCACACAACAAACAAATTATAATATTTGTCTGATTGTCTTTATGCACCTCACGTATAATGTTGCCGCAACAAAGATGTTTCGCGGAGAGTTGCGCAACCAATTAGCGGAGTAGTACATTCGGGAAAACAGTTCATAGTACTATTCCTTGATATTGCCAATGTGGTCTTTAAGCTGTTACAATAGTGATTAAAATGGTAAGTATGGTTATAATATAATACTTAGCTAGCTTAGCGTGTACGTACTCCACGGACGGCCGGGTAAGAGGAATGAAGTCGAGACGGCTCTCTTAATGCTTTTTTTTAGTTTTCGTCGCTATGTTGTAATATATTATTTCTTATTATATTAATAATATTACAAAAAAGTGTTAAGTGTTATACAGATAAATTAATATTGCTTAAAATTTTATTATTTTTTAAACGGGTAAATATGTAGATGTAATACAAGTAACAGCAGGGACAAAACCTAGATATGTTATTTTGAGAGTAATCCAAGTGACATTTGCAAATAATAATATATTTTTTATAGAATAAGTGTGGCAAACGAGCACAGAGTCCACCTAATGGTAAGTAAATGCTGTGGCCCATAGGCACATTGACCCTCGATTAAGAATCAAAACGCATATGCGTAGTCCTGAGGACTAAGATGGAACGTCTCATTTGCAGTAAAAAAGAGTCTACGGTTCTCTACACTCATCATACGAAACACAGCAGCATAAAGCTACTATTTTACACTGGTATTCTGTGAGATTGGTCCTACTCCGGTTAAGCCGACTCATTCATGCTACAACTATATTATACCTGCAGCGTGGCTCCACCACATACAAAGCTTATACAGTTGTAACTACACTGTATAATATACAACAGATGTAATCGTAAAAAATGGAAGAAAAAAATCCGACATTCACTTGTAACTTACCAGCGGTAAGTTAAACGAGAACCAGTTAACAAAACGTAAAGAAATCGCTATCAACAATGGATTTATATTTAATTTACCATTTTGACTGTTACCAAACATTGCAACGTAAGTTGCTAGAGCGAAGTACGTATAATGAATATTTTCGAGTTTGAAACCGCTCTGTAGGTACCTACAGCAGACGCGACATGGTCTGGTGGCCAGCAGTGTGGGATACAATTGTGCACCTAACAAAATTTGCATTTAACTTCCGCGGAACTTCAGCGATTAATTCAATCATAAAACTGTCGTTAGAGGACGACGTGTTTAGTATCCGTTAAAAAACAGATTTTTATTAAATATTTAATTTGTTCTGTGGATAAGATAATGCAAATTATCACAATGATGATGTAGCTTGTTTTGTGACATAAATTATTTTCATTGATTTGCACAATTCAACGCAAAAACTAAAGTAAAACGGTTTTTCTGTAAAAAAGTTACGAAATTGTTTAAACCAGTGTATTCTTCAAAGTCATGTTTATTTATACTTATCTACTCAAAACGATTTCCATAATATAAAGTTTAACCTAAATAACATGATAATAATGCAATTTTTTTGGTTTGTTTCAATGTAATTGTGCAAACTATGTAAAGATATTGGCATAGATCGAAGTAGTTTTAAATTATGGAAATAATAAATACCCAAATACAATGCTAACTCGATATAACGAACCGGAAGGGAACGAGTAATTCGTTATATCAAGTAATTCGTTGAAGTGAGATTTGTTATGTTGAGGTCAGGTTCGTCTAAAATTTGTTATAAAGAGGTGAAAAAATTGTTTTATTCACAACTTCTACCAATAAAATTTATGTAAAGGTTTTGGGTTGACAAAAATCGTTAATTAGAGGTATTAACACTTTCTTGATAGTTGTGATTCGTTATAAAGAGGTTGTTCGTAAGAAACGTTCGCAATGTAAATATCTTATATTTAATCTTATGGACAATTCAAGGGGATCACGAGAAATTTGTTAAATCGAGGCAGTCGTTATATTGAGGTACGTTAGATTAAGGTTGCACTGTATAAATAATAACAGCTATGATCGAGATACTGTTAATATTATATTATACTTCTGTGCAAGGCTCCGAACGCAGTAAAATGAAAACATATATTATTTTCGCCGCGATGAAGATATCCCATATTTTAATCTAGGATATGATCAATCTGCGCGTCATCGTCAAGTGAAATTCACTTGGCTGTTACTGTGTAATTGAGTATTAACCATTAAAATATATTCACAAGCTTTTATAGCATTAGTAGTAATTTACAAAATTTCATCTAGCACAAATTTGTATTTTCCTATTCTACCTAGAAGTCTACCTGGGCAGGTAACACACTGGGTAAAAAGTCCACTTTCCCCTATCACCACGTGGGTGTCGTAAGACGCTGCGGAGGGAAGCGGAAATGGATAGTAGCATCTTTCAGGTCTGGAGAGTGTGATTACTGACTAAAAATAAAAAAACTGTGGTTGCCAACCCGGCTGCCAACTGTGGCAACTATAGCAAAATATTACTTTACATCTTATGATTGTAGTAACATTATTTATTTTTTGCTTTTATTTTTATTGTGCATACTATAAGATATTTTAAATTTAAATATGTGATTAAAATATATAAAATTGTTTAAACCAATAAGAGTTTTGTTTTAAACTATTTACAAGGCTTTCTTTTTTAATAAAAGGGAGTTTTTCACAGGTCACCTGATGGTAAGTGGTTGCTGTGACCCATAGACATCTACATATATCTTCGATTACGAATCAAAATGCAGATGCGTTGTCACCCCTGTGGTCTATAATGGAATGCTTTGTTTCCAGTAAAAAGGGTCTCCGGTTCTCTACACTCACCATACGAAATACAGCAGCATTAAGCTACTATTTTACGCTGGTTTTCTGTGAGAGCGTGGTCTTTCCCCGGTCGAGCCGACCCATTCGTGCTACAACTATACTACTAATATAACTACATGTATTGTGTTGTTCTCCCGCATGGTATGCAACGAAATATTTTAAAACTCGATACATCTCAGCAAATTCATCCTTATTATGTTTTCGTCACCATGACCGGCGAGTTTAATTACACGAGGTTCAGTGCGACCGTGCACCAGTGCGTCGCCCGTCGCATGTACTCGTAATTATCTGAATGTATGCTAATAACAAATGCAAATATGAGCGCTCGCCCGGCACGGTGAGTTCCATCGGCCGGTGTGAAAAATGACTTCATTCCTTTATGCTACCCTGATTTTATTTCAGTTAAGGTGCAATTGGAAACATGTTATAACTTTTTAAGTTCCTATCGCATCTACATTTGGTGCACCTTGGTGTTTGACAAACGATACTGGTGATCCACTGACAGCGGAAAATCCATTTCTAATTTAATAGAATAAGTCATAGGTCAAAACCAGAGCGAGAATACTAACGTAAAATAGCTTAATGTTGCTGTGTTTCGTCTGGTGAGTGTAGAGAACTGAAGATCCTTTTTATTGGAAACGAGGGATTCCATCTTAGTCCTCATGAGTGACAACGCATCTACATTTTGATTATTAATCGAGGATATATGTAGATATCTATGGGCCACAGCATTCACGTACCATCAGGTGAACTGTGGGCTCGTGTGTCACTCATATTCTATAAAATAAAATAAAACTATGAGCTCTCCGCGTTCGCAGCTGGTGCATTCTTGGAAAGTCCCATGTCCTGTGAACCTATACAGCCTATTGATGTGATGTGATAGGTATGTTACTATAAAGTCAATAACAAATGTGGCTCTAAATTCAAACTAATACACTACAACATCTTAAGCAGCCTATAGACCAATCCAGATTGTAGACAATTGGCTTCCGTTAAATTTTCTATTTGCATGCAGGCATATAATTAAGGCGTAATAGCAGCCTCTGTGGCGAACAAAGAATAAGTTTTGAGCAATAATTTAATGGTTTGTATGCAAAATAGCCGCACCGTTACGTGTTGATGGACCGATGCGCTGAGAGAGCGCGTCACGGTACACGGGAGCGAATTAGTCCTCCATTTAAATTACAATACTCTGATGCACATTAACGTGACTACGATGGGATGTTATGTGTTTTTGTTTCATTGACTAAAGAGTCGTTTTTATTTGTTTTGAACGCATCGATAGCTCCAAGGAGTGCTGAGTTGACTAGGGCAGCATATGCACAATCAGCGTGGTTTCACCGCCGAGTTGATTTCCCCACGCGGAAAGGGCGTGTGAAAAGTTTGCGCGCTCTCGACGGCTCGAGTGCGCTCGCCTGGAGACTCTCGAAATATAAAAACCGCCCACTCCGCTACGTAAATACGGCAGATGAAAATCTTTTATCGCGGTCACGTAGCGCAGCCGCGTCACGAGCGCACGTCACTCCGGGCAATAAAGAGCGGGCCGCATTCTAATTTTGAACAAACACTGGAATTTTTGCGCTCAAACCTCATTCTTTCTGCAATGGCTCTGGATAGGTTTATCTCTAGCTGGACGGGCCCCGTTATGTGCGCACTAAATCATATCTTTATTTCACGTCAAGCTCACGTCCGGTAAAACAGCGTACGCGGTAGATCTGTCGATAGCCGAAACGTCCGTGGAAATAAAGAAACAATTCTGTGTTACCGAATTAACACCGTTACGATTGAGACTGAACTGGATCGAACAATTATACTGCATGGTAATTAATCAGGGATATTCTCTTTAATAATAAGTATGATTACAACGTGTGCGATGCTGGCAGTAAATCTTGTAAAGCACCGGTGGGCTCTCAGAGCCACCACTTTCACAATCGTTATCAATAGAGACGTAACAGTTGAACGAAATCACTCTCGAAGCGAGAGACACCGTCATAAAACTCCGAGCGCCATGTAATATCCTATCATTTTTCTTAATAATCGTTATTGGTGTTTATTTATTAGAAACTTCGAAACAAATTACAGGCTTTATCGACGGAACAAAAAATAAAGGGTTAGTCCAAAAAGTGAGTCGTCGATTCGATCGCAATAAGTTTTCGATAAAGTCCGGGCGATTTAATTGCCGGTTGTGATCTGGTTTTACATAAAAAAAGATGAATGGCCCCAATGCCTGAAGCCCGGAGAACATTTTATGTTCGTTTGAGATATTTTTTGTAACATTTAATTTTATTCGAGCACTTTCACCTTCCTCGTTAGATCCTGCGCGGGTCTCATTATTTATTCAGTGCACCACAGTATCTGCCTGGAGACTTGGTAAATCAGATCTAGATACACATTATTAGGTACTTATCGATACTCACACCTCTGATATAATCTGTAGGGCAATAAACTTGTTTCATAATAAGCAAACCCATACCACTTATACAAGTACTAAACCTTGTCCAGTAGAAATTATTTTATTTCATATATAACCAGATTGAATAGCTTGAATAAATTGAATATAAAACACGTGTTATTATTATGACGAAATAATTTGCTGTTCGCAGTTTTCAAGCATCTAGATTTGTTATTTTTTTTGCAAAGGAAAGTAAAATTTAATAAGTTATCGCCGTAAAGTACGTTTTTATTTAATTGGTAATATAACGTGGATGCGAAGGTGTAACGAGATGTGGCTTCTAAATTCGATCTCGGTAAATCATCGCTCCCATAATCGAGTTTAGAGAGAGATTGTGGGCGGTGCTCGCGCGTCCTATATGCGTATACATCCTCTCCGTAACAATGTGAACGGTCTTGTGAAATGGCTGTTTTCTTCAAAAAAGGGGTTGATACTTAAAAAACCGCAATGTTTCCCGGAGGGCCGCTCGTCTTGGGATCAATTTAAATTTTACAATATTATGCATGATTTCATGGAAGTAAAATTTGAGCATGTGTAAACTATCAGTACCTACCAAGTTTAGTTCTTCGATTATTATTCTTAAAATATTTTTATTTTAGCATTCGTAAAACGTAATCGGTTCATAGAGCTTATTTTTTATTATTTCTTAAAAGTAATGTAAAATTATTTACGGATGAGATGTTGTGGCTTGCGATGAAAATTGTACAAGACGTTCGTACTTGCATCGGTATATAATTACATATAGTGAGAATTAGCATGTAGGCAATACTTTGCTTTATGGCTCTGTTTCTGCTCTGTTTGCTCAGCTCGACGCTCTCGAACATTTTTGCAACCAGCATTGTTTTATAACTACCTGCTTTTGTTGCTGCAGACTATTAAAATAACAATGCAGATTCTATTAATTAATAATAGAAGCGGTAGAGTATGATTGGCAGCGATGAAAATAAATTAATCGACAAGAGTTTCTTGCGGTTTTTTCGAGTTATATTAATCGATAGTACAAGTTTTTTTTATTAATAAAGGTTTTCATTGACGTATTATAAAGTTTTGACTGTAGTAGGCATGATTAAAGGGATGTTTGCATGTAAGTAAATAGCGAGAACATTCTGAGTTACTTTCTCTCGATTTTTCTTTGCGTGTAAAAAATCTTGATATTTTTTCTTCAAGTGAAACTTCGTGCGCTTTCCCTTGTTAATTGTGTATTTACGTTATAATTGCCATTATTTGTATTGCTTTGGGGGAATATGGTATGGTGTATTTATTAGAAATAATGTTTATGCCGTTTTATGTGCTCTGCATGTTAGACTAGTTAGTGAAATTTGAATTGTAATGTTTCTGAATGTGATTTTCTCTCGTCTTCCCCAGCCTGCCAGGAGACAGGTAAATCACCCAGAAAACGTTATATTAGTTTCATGTCAAAATGTTCTTTACTTAAAGTAATAAATCTTTTTCATATTAAAACTATCATTTCGTTTTCCATGACCTCTTTTATCACTTTCAATGTACAGACAAATTAATAAGTTCAATTTTTTTAAATTTTTTATTCTAGCTCTATTTTAAAATGAAAGTAGTTTTTAGAATATTTTTGTGGCTGGATTTGATTGTTGTTTGTATGGTGCAGAAGGGCGGGAGTGCGTGAACTGCGGGGCGACGAGCACCCCCCTATGGCGGCGCGACGGCACCGGCCACTACCTCTGCAACGCCTGCGGCCTTTACTACAAGATGAACGGACAGAACAGGCCGCTTATTAAGCCAAAGCGAAGATTGGTGAGTGTAAGAATCCGACCAATTTGTTATATATGTATATATTCGACACATTTGGCGATAGAAGACACGAACTTTAGCACTAACTTTTTAAACATATTTCTTAGCTATCTCGCATTTACCTATAGCACGTCAAAATTTTTTCAAGACGTACTAAACTATTCGATCTAGATATTGCGGTAGACATTTCTATATATATATATATATATATATATATATATATATATATATATATAATATATATATATTATATATATATATATATATATATATATATATATATATATATATATATATATATATATATATATATATATATATATATATAAATCAATTGCTGTCCGTTAGTCTCGCTAAAACTCAAAAACGTCTCGAACGATTTTTGTGAATTTTTTTGAGTGGGTCCCTGAATAGTTCAAAATCTTTATTGGACCCGGTAGGTGGCGCTATTGTTGGGATCCAAAAATCACCCTTGCAAAGCCGGGGTGCATCCCTAGTATTTAATAAATGTTGTATAATTCTCTTAAATTACCTTTATAACTTACTAAACCAAACATTAAGGTTGGCTGTACACAGTTAAGGGCAACGCTTATTATAGTTTTATTACACAGTGTCGTGCATTAAGTTCTACAAATTGGTCCAAAGAGGCCGAGCGTTTCCTCGAAACATGCGCTCACTAAACTAGCCTGTGTACGGCCGCGGTACATCTTTCGCATAACGTTTAATCTAAGGTCAGCTACGTCGGAGACAATGCGACATTCGGCCGTCGAGACATCTAATCGTACCGGCGAGCGCAAGCCGCTTAACGACTGGCCCGTGCCCGTAATAGTAACAATTTACCTCAATACGCCTTGTAGATATAAACTAGCGGAATGTTTTTGTACATGCGCTTCGTGCTTGCTAAATTATCGACTCTCAAAGCACCAGTAATTTAACTGGATCTGATGAAAGGTTCTCATATTGTTTTATAATATATTAGAAGGTCAAGCAAGGTTGGCCGCTTGGTAGCGGGGTGGCTAAACACATGATTTTGAAAAATAAAAAAGTGGTTAAATCAAACATTTTGTAAAACCGACTTCAATATAAATAAAATGAGAACATCATCAATGTAGTCGAAGTCAATTAAATACGCATTATTAAAGATAACTCAAAAACTACTAGTCAGATCTTAGTCAAATTTATATATCACCATATGAAAAGTACAAGCTTTTAAATAAAAAAAGAACCATTAAAATCACTTCACCTAAAAAAAAGTTCTGAGGTAACACACATTAAAAAACATACAGTTGAATTGAGACCTCCTGATTTTTTGATGTCGGTTAAAAGATATTAGTTACCTAGTTCTCTACATAATTAGGTACTGCAGTCTGTAGACATCTGGAAACACAGAAGGTAGAAAATGCGTTGCCACTCCTGAGTAGTCACACCGTAATATAACACCGAGAGCACTGCTGCTTTACGAATGTAATATAAAGTAAAGTAAAGTAAAGTTACAGCCTATATTGGTCCTACTGCTAGGCACAGGCCTCCCCTTATTTCTGAGAAGGTTTTAGGGCAAGGAAGTGTCCGCCGCGTGCAATTAACAATTTCATTGGTGCCGGCGGGAATCGAACCCGGGTTACTCACGCTCTGTTATATTTACAGCGAGCGTTAACCATCTGAGCTACCACGGCTCGGGGAATATAATATGAATAAAATTAAATATAATAAGGGTGAACCATGGATTGCGCGCGTGAGAAAATTAAATCATGTACCCTATAGGTTTGCAAGTAGGTTGCTTATGCACGTAAGAAACTTATTTGGGACATAACAGAAATAATAATAGAGCTGTTGTGGCTCAGGCTTACTCGAGCGAAGTGCTCGTCGTGAATTTTACCGTACGTGAATACGCGATCAATACGGATTCCATCTTATCGTCATATGATCACACGGTTCATATGGTCACTTTCTTATATCTCTAAAACTACAGCCTTGTATACATAGATGGCTTTGTGATACGATAGCTCCTCATCGGTCAATTAAATAATAAAGGATCAAATAGGGCACTGCTTTATCAACGCCATTTATAAAGTAGATATTATAGCGTATATTTTAGTTGATTTTAGTATCGTGTAGAGTAATTAGTTTTTTTTAAAGTCGATTTTTCGAAGTGTTCATAATTATTGCCAAGGCTTGTTTGCTATTATTTTCTTAATATATTAGTTATAGTATACGACTTTGCGTTTTTGTCTCTATCCTTCTCCTAGTTTTGGCTTTATATGGTAATCCTTAAGGTGACCATGTTACCCTCACGCACCTTACAATTTTAAATGCTGTATTACTACGAGTTTGGCGGTAAAGGAAAACATCGTGAAGAATATAATGAAAATTCCCCAATACACAATGAGGACGCAGTGTCCAGTATTGGGACGTATATGGGCTGTAAATTAACTTTTTTCTTTACCTAATAATGACTGTTAACATAACTTTATTGATACTCTTAATAATCGACTATCAGACCTATGAATGTAATAATATTTCGGTCGAGCTTGTCTCAGTGAATTAAAAGAAGGTAATCAATAGTGAATTAAAGCTAAGCTAAGCAGTCAAGCATTTTACACGTCGCTACATAAAACTTAGCCCTAAAACAATCAGATTATCTTTACTTTGTCACAGTATTTACGTGCGACAGGACTCCTCGCCGCAAGTCGCAATAAATTTTAGTAAATATTTTTTTTAAATATTTTCATTAAACGGATTACATTTGTGAAGATTTTTTTGAATTGCTTACAGTTATCATTTGGTTATACTGGAAGCTTTCTTTTTAGAATTTTAGCCGCATAACACAACTTATTTCAGTTTCAAAGCAAAAGTGTACCCACTGATTGCTTCAAATTGACTAGAGAACTAATGTTACTATTGTAAAAAATTAAGGAATCTTATACTTTAATTTGAGTTTTATTAAAGTATTTCTGCCGCAAATTATCTTGCCGCGTGCCCTGTTGTGTTCCGTAAGAGAAGGGTATAGAGAACTAGTATAAATTACAAGCTGTGAGGAATTCCACCTAAGTCCTCAGACATCACAACGCACCTATAACCATCCTTATAAGAGCATGGACTGAAAGTTCATTGGTCATCTCAGTTCAATTTAAGAAGAACTTTCTTTAGAAAATTTATTAGTATATTTCTCGATTATAATAATGTTCACATTAAGAGAGTACTGTAAGAGCATTCATGTCGCGGATAATTAAGTAGAGTCATGGTTTTTAAGCTCGGGTGTGCACACAGCTGCGCACTTTTAATATTTAGACCCAGCGTACTGTACAGACCTACCGTTAGACGCCGATTAAAGATTGAATCCTCACTCTTATTTTCACTGTGGGAAATATAAGACAATGGACGTCTCGCCAACACGTAGACTAATGTACACGTGTATCATATAATTTTAAAATTCACTTAACCACCGATGTCTATCTAATACCCACTTTAAAACTAAAAAGCAATATCTAGAATATAAAAACAAAAATAAACCATCGCAAAACCGTTACTTTTTGCCTAATAAATTTGCAAGTATTATGCATAATGTAATTTTGTTAATTCCAAAAATTAGAACGGCCACTGTAATGGAATATTATGAAATTCTATTTGCATTGGAAGCGAGCAAGGAGTTTAGAACCCTAAAACAATGTAACGAAGAGTTCAATTTTAATTTTCCATTGGAAGCTATTTCACTAAAATAATTACGCGGTTGCACTTGACACGAAAAAAAAAAACATAAAAGTGGGAATCTTTCGACAATACAAATTAGATGTCTTTCGCGAAGATAAAACTTAGAATGAACTAATAAAATGCATTAGACAATGGGTTCACATTATTACTTTAATGAGATGCGGTAGTTTGTTTTAGTGCATTTCGTAAATGTTGTACCTACGCTAAAATAACGAAAATATATGGATGTAAATGCAGTAATAGTTCTGGTGTTGAGTAGTAAACATTGAAAAATAAAGTACGTTTTGCCACCGACTTGTTTACGGTGCAGATCCTACAGCGATAAGCTTTTTATAGTACGAAAGCTTTGCATGATATCATTTTTTAACATTAGTATTAACGGGGATGTGATCGTAAAATACTAGTACTGTTAAGCATTATTATCGTTAGCAATGTAACAAGGAGCAATTAATGGGTGTTATTGCGACTGAAGCGCTACCGTACTGCATGTTTTAATGGAACATGTTTGTTTTTATTCACGATTCGATTTGCATAAATGTTGTGATGTGGTCCGCGCAAAAAAAGTTATTTAAATATGGTTCTTCTGTAAGCGGCCACATATAAATAATACGCTACTTAATATCATTGAAGAAGAAACTTGAAATAAATTTACAAAGAAATAAATGTAAGCTCTGAAAATATTTAATTTTTATTTTATTAATCGTTATGATTTTCTTCTGTATTGTGGAGACTGTTTATATACATAAATTTCAGAAAGACAAACATCAAGACACGGAACAATTATTTGTAGGCGATACAAACGCTTCTTCCGTTCAGGATTCGCACCAGTGACCCTTAGCGCTACATCTCAAAGCAAATTTTTTTAAAAAAATTTAATTTAATTAAACTAGCACAAAATATGGTTAACTAACTAAAAAACTAGAGTTAGAATATTTTTTTTATACACAACGGTGACACTTGGTGCACAATGGCTCTTTGATTGTGCTGAGGGTTACAGGCTATGAGTTAGTTTCCCTTACGGGACAAGTGTTTTTGTGGCCTAGAAATAATTGTTCCGGATTTGGTAAATTTCACTATTTGCAATGTGTGAAGTGACAAGTTCCTAGCGTAGTGTTATTTTTTAAAGAAAGAAAAATGATGTGCGTATTTCGTTGGTACATTCTGAAGATATTTTACAAAACAATGAAAATAATAATTTTGCGTGAATTTTTTAGTTTGTTACAGCGTTCAAAATAATATTAATTACTTAAAAAATGTAGTAAAACAAGCTTTATACTTATAGGAGTTGCTAGGGCCAACATCCGGGTCTATCGTCAGATCGTCTTTTTGGAACCATATTGTTATTGTAATTAAAGTAAAAAATTGCTAGATTGCTATGTCAATTCTCAGCTCAATCGCAAAGAAAAGTTTAGTATAGTTGCAAGCTCCATACTGGGCACAGGCATCCTCTCATTTCCTAACACTCAGTGTTAACATTTTGAAGTCATAATTACATTCTTCGCACAGACATAGTCTTTACGAACGCTTCCAAGATGTAACTAAATTCATTTTTTGTAAGTAATTGTATAACTTAATTTTTACAGTACAATGTTACTTTAAAAGAACGTACGTTCTCTTCCTTACTGGCTCTTCTCAAGACAGAGGTTTTGCCGAAGCTTTGATAAAAGAAATAAATAACTTTCAACAAAGTTTTTTTAGAATATGGGTGAAAAATGAGCACACAGTCCACCTGATAAGTGGATGCTGTGGCCCATAAATATGTACATTTATCCTCAATTAAGAATCAAGATGCTGATGCGTTGTCACCCCTGAAGACTGAAATGGAATGCCTCGTTGCATTTTTACGCCTTACCATACGAAGCACAGCGGCATTAAGCTGCTATTATACGCTGGTATTTTGTGAGAGCGTGATCCTTCCCCGGTTGAGTCGACCCATTCGTGCTACAACCATAATATAACTGCAGCGTTGCTCTACCACGTAAAGTGTAGTTCAGTCTAATCTATATTAAATAAAAAAGTATTCTGGTTTATTCTATTTTATACTAATGCGAGAGCGGTATTAGCTCTGTTCACATTTACCTACTTGCTTAGCGCAATGAGGAACCGTTTTTCTGGAATCACAAAGAAGTTGGCACAGGATAATTTCCGGCTGTGGATTAAACAAAGGACAACAAGTTAAGTTAATCGCACTGGTCGTAGGATTGGACGCTGTTACAACCATAAAGAACCATTTTACAAGATTTTGTCACATTTTTACTTCTGCTTCTAGTTGTGTAGGCAGCTAGAAGCAGATTTTAAACGTTTCAAAATATGGTTGGATACTCATAATTGTAGCTTAATAAGTACAATTTAAATGTGGCCATTGAAGAATTCCATCTACGGCAATCAAAACACAACAATTCAAACTGCAATTAACAATTCCTCACTGACGACTGCTGCAAAAATTAAAAGTGACCATGAATATGGTTTTTATTTTTAGAATCATATTTAACAAGAGTTTTCTAAATTTAAAAATTCTGGTATGACCGTCCCTTTACCCGGTGAGCAATAAAATTGTGCAAAAGTGTACGCCATAAACAGAGCTATGCGTTACGAGCGATATGCAGCAATATATTTCCAGCGCGTTTGCGCTACTCGAGTAGGAGCTTGGGGAAGACGAAGGCGCATGCGTGCCAACTCATCGTGTTTTATTTGCTTGTATATATTACGATACACATATTTGAATGAATGTATGTATAGCTTTTACTTTTACTTATACAGTAAACCTAAACAATAAACTAAAACATTTGATATTTAACAATAGCGTTTTATTATTCAAAATAACATAAAACCTTTGATTGTTACGAGAATTTTAAAAAGAGCTACGGTAACTCAGGGACTGGCGCTCGCTTTAAAATGTCGGTTTAGGCGTGTTAGCCGGGTTTGATCCGCGAGCACTACTAAAATTGTTATAATTATTTTATGTTAGCGCGTACATCTATCTGTTACAGTCTTAAATAAGCTCAATACAAAAAAGAGACTAGCCGTCGCATTTAAGGCTCTTTTTAATTCGAAGCTGTCTACAATAATCGCCAGAGTATTGATTACTGATTTAACTAGGTTTCATCTAGTGAAATGGCTTCATAAATATCTCACACGCCTTCTTTCGCAGTACGCTTTCGATTATAAGTACTATTATTAGGCGCTATCTTGTTTTATTACAACGTAATCTCTTACATTTACCTGCTCTCAATGCATTCAGAATAACGTAGACCGGAACGCAGGCGGTCATGGAACTCGCCTATTTGGCATTCAGGGGCCAAACAAGTGCCAAATACACTATCACAATGTAAATTCTATGGCCTTACATTGACAGGAATCGGTCCCACACTGTCTGACGTTTGGTCGAGCTGACGTCAGCGCTGGATTTATTTTTATTTGTTTTTATGATGTAACTCTTTAATATGCAAGTAAGGATAGTGAAAGGTTCGTTTCGTGGTTAAAATTCATATCCGTTTTGAAGTGCCATAAACGTTAAGTTTTTGATTTTAACTAGGAATGGAAAACGGATTATGTGTTAATTATAACAGTTATAACAATTATTATATTAAATAGTGGTCAGTAATTTTTTTTATAGGATAGGGTGACAAACGAGCACACAGTTCACCCGATGGTAAGTGGTTGCTGTGGCCCATAGATATCCACATCTATCCTCGATTACGAATCAAAATGCAGATGCGTTGTCACCCGTGAGGACTAAGATGGAATGCCTCGTTTCCAGTAAAAAGGGTCTCCGGTTCTCTACACTCACCATACGAAATACAGCAGCATTAAGCTACCATTTCACGCTGGTATTCTGTGAGAGCGTGGTCCCTCCCCGGTCGAGCCGACCCATTCGTGCCACAACTATACTTCTAATATAACTGCAGCATGGCTCTACCAGGTAAAAATTGATTGATTAATGAAGTGCCATTATGAGATTGGCTTAACGTCAGTAGGCTTATATTTAAAATAACCATCTGTAAAAATAATAGATTGTGGGTTCGGTCTACCATTCCACGGCTGACGTTAAGCTGTACGTGGTAGAGCGACGTTGCAGCTACATTATGGTTGGAGCACGAATAAAACGCCTGCTGTGTTTCGTACGGTGAGTGTAGAGAACCGGAGACCCTTTTTACTGGAAACGAGGCATACCATATTAGTTCTAAGAGGTCACAACGCAACTGCATTTTGATTCTTAATCGAGAATAAATGTGGATATCTGAGGGACACAACATCCTCTTACCATCGGGTGGACTACGCGCCTGTTTGTCACCTATATTATATAAAGAAAACAACTCTAAGCTCCTGCATCTTTAGATTAGTTGGAAAGTTTATCGTCGAGAATTGTGCCTAGTATTTTAACAGCGTTTCATTATGCATCTTATCTTACTTTTAAATAAAATATAAATTTATGACCATTGTACTCAAATGAAAATTGAGTTTTTGTTATTAGCAACTAAAACCTTTTTGTTGTATTTTTAAAAGTATAAGTTATAATTTTGTTCTGCTATTTGCTTGTCTAAAAATACAGCCCTGATCGGTGTTATTAACAGGGTCGAAAAAGCACTGGGGGCAAAGAAATAGCTCTTTGTGCGTTTCTAGATATTGAGGGCGCCTTCAACAGTAGCCCATCAATAGTACATCACTGCTGATTGGGGGCCTGACATCTAAGAATGTAACCCACAACCATCAGATAGGTGAAGTTGATGCTCTTAAACAGAAAGGCAAAATAATGCTGTTTCAAACTTCGATTGAGGTTGCAACTACAAGAGGCTGCCCACAAGGAGGTGTTTTGTCACCCCTTCTTTGTACTCTTGCGGTTGACCAATTTTTGTACAAAATTTGGATTTGGATAGAAAGTATATTTTGGAGAAGAAGAGATAAAAGATGCAAGTGACACAATATATTTATATAACATATAGCATTATATAACCGATATGTTAATGGTATGAGCTGTGTGAAAATCAACTTTTAAATTATCTATCTACAAACAATGAGCCAATTATATTACAATTTAATTCATAAACGAAAACAATTCTTGTGGTTTCACGAAACTGTATCGCCGTGGACACGAGGCGAGCACCGCTGCTTTAATATTAATATTTATTTGTCACGCAAGGTTTTATGGTAGCACAATACAAATCAAAGTTAATTTAAGCCGAAACGTGTGTAAGCGGTCGAGGATGCAAGCGATAGCCTTTTTATAAGCATCAAAAAGTTCAGGATAAAACACACGTAACAAGAAGCCCAACGCCGCTATTAAAACTTGCTATCTTTAAAAAAGGTTCACAGGGTGTTATAGATATATCTCAATATATAATCAATTGCTGTGGGACCGATTTTAGACGAAATATTTTGTGTAAGTTTGAATGGGTCTCAAGATGGTTTAGATTCACATTTGGAAGGTAGGTGGCGCTGTAGTCGAGATACAGAAATCACGCGTGCAGAATCGGGCCGGATCACTAGTATTTATATATATTTTTAAACCCATAATCTATCCCATACCCATAAAGTTAAAAAATAAAGTCACAGCCTATATACCACCACTATACCCACTGCAGGGCACCGGCCTCCCCTCATTTCTGAGAGTGTTTTAGGGCAAGGAATTGTCCGCCGCGCTGCCCCGATACGTGTTGGCGAACTTCACATGTCTTCGAAATATTTTTTTTCTTATTCCTCAGACATGCAGGTTTCCTCACGATGTTTTCCTTCACCGCCGAGCACGTGGTAAATCAGCACTTAAAATTGCAATTAACAATTTCATTGGTGCCGGCGGGGATTGAACTCGGGTTACTTGGGTTCTGTTATATTTACAGCGAGCGTTAACCATCTGAGCTACCACGGCTCATAAACTACCACGGCTCATACAGAATCCCATCCCCATACAGAAGGGTATTTCTCTGACCGGCTAAACAGCGCCCAGCCGGACTTCCCACTACACACACGTATTTTCGAAAAAAATTCGCCATTAGTAACAAGCCAGAATCGGTTGACCAATAGTTTCCAAGTGTGGTTGGTTTTTGGAGCAAAAGTTGTCATATTTTCCTTCCATGAAAAAATAGTGGAAAAATATGAAATATAAATTTTTAGTTAAGTAGAAGTTAAATTACATGGTCACCTGTTTAGATATTCATCGTGTTTTAGAAGACAAAGATAAACTATAACTTAATTAGATAGGTTTGTTGAATTCGGGTCGTTGAGTATTTTTATGTTTTGGAACGGTAGTGACCGTCGAGTGGTCGCGGTGGCGGGGCGACTTGCCGTCCATCGATCACCGCGACCCGTCGTATAAATCCTGCTCTTGAAGGCGGTCTAAATCAGCCGATGAAGCGGTCGCGGGTTCATTATCTATCTAATACGTATATTTTTTTTTAATATAAATTCCAGATTGTCAACTCTTCGTTAGGCAAAAGCGAAGTATTGAATTAAGTATTCATTCATAATTACAAATAAAATTTATATGTTGAAAACTATAATTAATTATTTATAACAGTATTTATAAGGTATTTGTAAAAAAAAATTGTATACTATTTTGATCTAGTATTTTATACAAGCCCATTACAACGAAAAAGTGCGGAAGAAATGCCGTAAGAATTTTCTCCATTATAAACAACAATAATCAGTAATTGTTTCTTTTCTATACTTTAAAAATCAATCAAATTTTCATTGATGGCTTATATTTATTTTCACACCATTTGATCTCACATAACGAAGCGCGATTCGAATTTAAAACTGGTTATAATGTTAATTATAGATGTAATTGCCCGCAAGCCATTTGTATGAAATGACAAAGATTTGGCCGATTGTGGCAGAATTAGAGAGTCAGTGAGTCATATACATATGCTTCTAGGTCGCTCGCGACGTCCGGTCAACTGATTTGTAGATAAACGCAGCCTCATGCCGATCTGTCAGTGTTATTAAAACATTGAATTTATAATGCAATAATACATTATTGCATTGTATGAAAGTACTTGACGTATTCGGTTGCTAAACTTTAATTAACAGAGATCGAATGCGACGGACTTAATTTAACTATTAACTTAACAAGTGTAATGGTGACATTTATTTCAAGTATAGAGACATTTTGTCAGGTAAAATGTTCTTAATTTATTTTAAAGCAGTCAAACTAATTACATTTATCGGTCACCGTGCTGTCTACGGAGTTCTCGTAGTTTGAGTTTTCAGACGTCATTACACTTGTTGTATCCGATGTTTCCGCGTTCACATTACAATAGATTAACTAAATTAATCAATGATTAAATAATAATCAATGATTAAAGTCTGTTAAAAAAGCTTCAGCAGGTATTAATTCCCGGTTGTTATTAAAATATACCATCCATAGTTTTAATTGGCGATGTAATATAAGGATAACATCACAGAAATCTTAATAATAAGACAAACCATTACTATTTCTGTGGATAATATCCATTTACTTTGAACTGAATACACTCAATTTTAAGTTACAAATATTATAAATTTATAATCTAAAATAAATATTTCTCATAATCAGCTCTTACGAGTCCCACGAGAAGAAATGGGGTGATTGATTGGAATTGGTTTATGATGATGATACTTCGCCTTGGTTTCATACGAGCATTCAGTGCGAGCGTGCTCCTCCCCCAATCGAGTGGACTCGTTCGTACTGCAGCTGTTCGTGTGTAGCTCTATCACATAAGAAATACGTGGTAGAGCAACTATATTAATTGTATGGTTGTAGCACGAATGGGTCGTCTCGACCGGGGAGGGACAACGCTCTCACAGAATACCAGCGTAAAATAGCAGCTTAATACTGCTATGTTTTGTATGGTGAGTATAGAGAACCGCACACCCGTTTTACTGGAAAACAGGCATACCTTAGTCCTCGCGGCTGACAATGCATCTGCATTTTGATTCGCAAACGAGAATAAATGTAGATGCTTATGGGCTACCGTGAGAGTAGAGCCGTGGTAGCTCAGTGGTTAACGCTCGCTGTAAATATAACAGAACGCGAGTAACCCGGGTTCAATCCCCGCCAGCACCAATGAAATTGTTAAATGCAATTTTAAGTGCTGATTTACCACGTGCTTGGCGGTGAAGGAAAACATCGTGAGGAAACCTGCATGTTGTTGTAACTTTACTTTACTTATACAAAAATATATATAATAATACAAAAAATCAACATGAAGTTCGTCAACACGCATTTGGGCAGCGCGGCGGACACTTCCTTGCCCTAAACCCTCTCAGAAATGAGGGGAGGCCTGAGCCCAGCAGTGGGACGTATATAGGCTGTAACTTTACTTTACTTTATGGGCTACAGCAACCACTTACCATCAGGTGGACTGTGCGCTCGCTTATCACCCTTATCCTATAAAAAATGGCAAGCCCAAATCCATTGACATCAGAGCTGTATCACCGGTGCGATGGTATCGGTGCTACTTCAATCAACTCACCCACCCAGCGTAGTGAGTGTGGGCAAATATTTTGACTTATTCATACCAATTTTATTTCTAAAAGAGATGTTTTTGACAGCGGGTTAGTAGGAAAAAGAAGGCAATATTATAATAAGAAAGGCAATACTAAAATAAAAAATAAAAATAATAATAAAATAAAAAAAGTATATGAAGCATATTTTTTCTATTTTTTTAATTAATTAACTTATTTTTTATTTAATTAGGTTGCTAATGTTGTTTCCATTAATATTAATATCACTATACTTTTATATTAAACTTTTTACGTTTTAACAATTTTTAAAACATAGGTTCCCATTGTTACTTTAATCTAGCAGACGCAGATTTAACTGATAAAAACAATTAATATATCTAATAACATTGACTACACAAGTTATAATAAAGGTCTTTTATGGGCTTTAGTAGTTGGAAAACTTTAGAATGTCCGTAGGTATGTATTTATTAGTTTCTCACGGCACAGTATGGATGCAGCTCGTGCACGGTGAGTGACGCGCGGGTCCGTCCGCGCGACGGGGGACCACACTCACATTTTTATCATTCCCGCAATGATTCCCGCCTTCGGAACTCCTTACATGCATAGAAGTTGTGTTGGTGCTTCTAAAGAAGGTTTTAAGGTTTCCTGAATTCGATTCTGAGTAAAATACCGTTACAATGAAAATAACTCAAGATTGTCTGAACCAAAATGTCTTAAGCATCCTGGAACTTCCATTATAGCTCTTCGCTTAACATTCGATAGATTTTAAATTTTACTTATACTCTTGTTGACATCAATATAAAATATTTAATAAATTGGAAACAGTGGCGCAACTATATATATATATATATATATATATATATATATATATATATATATATATATATATATAGCCGTGGTAGCTCAGATGGCTAACGCTTGCTATAAATATAACAGAACGCAAGTAACCCAGGTTCGATCCCCGCCGGCACCAATGAAATTGTTAATTGCAATTTTAAGTGCTGATTTTACCACGTGCTCGGCGGTCAAGGAAAACATCGTGAGGAAACCTACATGTCTGAGGAATAGCAAAAAAAAAATATTTCGAAGATATGTGAAGTTCGCCAACACGCATTGGGGCAGCGTGGCGGACACTTCCTTGCCCTAAAACCCTTTAGAAATGAGGGGAGGCCTATGCCCAGCAGTGGGACGTATATAGGCTGCAACTTTACTTTACTTTTACAAAAATATATATAATAATACAAAAAATCAAATATATATATATATATATATATATATATATATATATATTATATTGTATGTATTTTTATAGTTTTGTTATCAAATATATATATATATATATATATATATATATATATATATATATATATTTGAATTTTTGGATGTGATATTTTTATTGTATAAAGGTATATTCAATATAAAAGAAATATCCGATATTCAGAATAAAAGAAGCGAAGGTTCTATTTAATAATAATAATGAAAATATACAGTGAAGCTACGAGGGTAAAGTTGCGCCCGCGCATCACTCGCATCTCTTTTATTGCATTTCCATAAACACGGACCCTTTTTTCATCCCACGGCTCGAGCACGAGGAAAAAATTCCACTTTTGTCAACGCCTTGATTGATATGGTAACCTTCCCTTGTTTTAGCAATAACCCAAAAGTCTCGTTCTTTTTTTTTTACTCACTTGCCTCGTACATTTTTATTTGCCACGTCGAACAGGTTTGACATATCACTAAATTCTATAAGAAAAATTACAATTCTCTGGATTTTTATACCGGTGGCCGGGTATTGAGAGGTGTTATAAATTTTAGATTTTTTCTCTCCGAGTCACCGTTCATTGTGTAGTTAGAATTGAACGTTTTTGTGCGTGTATTTTTATAGTTTTGTGTCCTACCTGTGCTAGGCGCCAGTGGCTGCGACATTTATGGTCAGGATATTGGAACTTTATTAATGTCGATATTAATAACAAGGAAACGAGCTTTGTGGAAGATCATAAATTGTTTTTTTTTGTGTTCCTTTTTACGGTCGTGTCAAAATATGGACTGACATTTTTTATTGGGCGTATCTTATCTTACTGATTGTTTTTACTAGAACGTTAAACGGGCGTGTGATATCTTGGGAACGGTAGCTATATTTAATATAATAAACACTGCTCAATTAATTTAGGTAATGGGGTAGCCATTTAACTAAACTAATTTATTATAGGGTTACAATGTTTAAGAACAATCTGTAACTTCTTTTAATAACAAATCTACTGTTTGAAATGCTTTAAAAATGGACGTGTTGGCGAAAACTTAATGAGGTATTGATTATGAAATTAAACGTCAAATGAAATCGCTTTGGAGAAGATATCATTTTATTGAAGACAATATGCGAAATACTAGTTCACTGATGTATGAGTCTACGAACGCATTCGCACATACGCACACAAAATAAGTTGAAATTTTAGAAATTATTTTGAGATTTTGGAATTTCAGTTATCAGACCCATTATAACTTTCCAAATGGGAAGTTGAATAGAAAATAAACAGTAGTTTACAACGTTACTACCATACTGATAACGTTATTAAAGATTCAAATTAAGGCTCCCTTCACCCAATAAACATCCTTTATATAGTAATCCGGAAAATTTTTCGAATGTAACTTCACTGGAATGAGGGCGAGCAGTCGATTTCACGCGACCGAGCGAAGAGAATCGATTGCCCGGCTGTCGTACGTGTTCCTATTCACTAGTCTCACTATAACAACGCTTCTCTGTGAAATAATTACGTCAAGTTTCCTGACACTACACATTTAAGGTGCATGGAGATATTTTTGTAGACTTATAATGATTAACCCTTCGGTTTCTTTCATAGTTTTGTCTTTATTAAAAATATAACCATTAATTTTACTAATAGTAATTTTATTAATATGTAATATATAAAAATTAATGTTTGTACGTATTTTATGTGCTGCCATACTGTTCATCAGATTGCGCTTAAACTTTGTTAACTTATTGCTTGCGCAACTGCAAGGGCAACATAGTTCAATTGACTTAAAGTAGATGGCGCGCGTATCGTGTATTATCATTCTTAATTAAACAATATAACTATTCCAAATTTGAAACCATATTTTCACAATTATTTCTTTAACGGCAGCAACGCGCTGGGATTAGTTAATATCCTATACCTTTAAACGAGCAATTCTTGTATATATATAATCGGAATCTCGGAAACGGCTCCAACGATTTTCATAAAATTTTGTGTGCGGCGAGTTTCGGGGGCAATAAATCGATCTAGCTAGGATTTATTTTTAGAAAATGTCTTTTTGTCCGTGTTTTTAGGCAATGAAAAACTGCTACAATATCGTTAGAATAAGAAAGTAAATTTTGACAGTTTATTAATGATTACAAATAGCTTAATTGGTATATAGGACGGTCATAAAATCGTAATACCATGGTTCGAGCCCAGATCGACCGCCAACTTTTTTTAATTTTTTTTTCAAGTTCCTTTCTTTTTTGAGAAAATTTGAATTAAACTAATTGCACTCATGACTTTTTATTCAAATAACCAGTTCAGTTTTTTCTATTATGTCGCTAAGATCAAAAAATATTATTCGTATTTCATCAGTATGTAATTTGTATCTGAATATAATTATTACGAATTAAAAAAAAAACCGAGCGAAAAATACCGAGCAAAGCTCGGTCAACCGGGTACTTATATAAATATGATATGTATGCGGCAGTTAACTACTACCTACATCTAATATACATACTAGTTCACAATTATTAAAAATTAAGTACTTTAAAATCTAAAGACATTATTGTTCCGTTAAAGTTACAGGATAAATACCTAGATTGATTTATTGGTGCGATATTTTCCATAGTTGGCACATTTAGCAAGCGTTGATAAACGTAGTTTTTTATTTTTAGTTATTATTAAAAAGATGCTCCATCTCATTTACTAGTTAAATTACTTTTATTGCGTTTTACGATACCCACGGAAAATGGGTTAGTGGATATTCTAAAACCGCTATCACACGATCCAAATATTGTTGCATTAGAAAATATTTTCGATTTTTGTTTGGGTCCGAATTAAATTTATTCTAATAGTAAAGTTTAATACTGAACTGTACGTAACGCTTGGAAAGTGGCGGAATTACGATGCTCTAACTACTACAACAATGCTAAAGTTACGTATAAACAACAATAATTCATAGTCGTAAAGGTATCAAAATGAAACATTCTTGTGTTACACACTAATCGCTCCGCGCGTCGTGCTGTTACTCATCGGTAGCAGCGTCCGTCTGACACCAGGCTCGCTGATTTAAAGCCTCAAATTGCACGGCTCGAGAGGCGCGATCCTCTCTGTTCAATTTTATTTATAATCAACACTCAATTTTCTGTGAGAGCGTGAGTGCCTTTTATATTATAGGCTCTTTATTGTACGTACAACACAACAAGGAAATGGAAATATTTCTCTCCAGTACTTTTGTAATTATGTAGGAAATTGACAACGAAATTTACGCTACATTTTTCGTCAAAATATGTACTCTTACGGTATATTTTTGCTTATTATATTATAAACTTATGCGTGGCTGCAATCCCATTTGGTGGTAAGTGGTAATAGCTCAGTTGCGTCTTTCCTTAGTGTAGTTGCTAAAGTATGTTGTTTACGAAGAAGAGCCACGCTACAACGCACAGCTACAGCACGAAAGGGAGGCTCTATCTGAGAAGGATCATTGTCGCTCTGAATATCATCGTGAAATACATTGAAGTAATAATATGTACTTACGTACTAGAACAGCTAACTCAAACAAAAAATGTGCGCTACTCTCTGTGTTCGCGCGGTTGGTTTTTTTTTATCATAGAATAAACATAGGTAGAATGATCCGTAGGTAATAGTAGATTGTATTGTTAAATTATATCGAGAACAATATTTAAATTTTGTCATTTATTTTGTATATGATATTTGCTTATTTAATATAATATTACATAATATTATATCACAATTACATTTTAGTGATATTTTATCTGAATATTTTAAAAGGTATCTATGTCAAATATAAAAAACGTACTAAATTTATGATAACAAAACTTATTAATATAACATTTAAATTACAATTATATTTATTTAAATTGGAATAAGAGTCGTTCATAACGGCTGGGCACGCGAAAGTTAAAAATGGACGAATTTATTCCAATTTGACTTTGATGTGGAAACCTAAAAATAAAATAAATGAATAATAAGCAGATTTAAACATATAAAAATTTAGCCTAATTATAATAACTTCTACATGTTTCTACAAAAAAAAATGTGTATAATAATATTTCGTCCTATACTTAAGTACCCACAGAAATGTCGCATCTGAACATATTAATTTCATAATCTATATTCCATGACATGAGATGGCATCTTAGGAATAATTTTTTTATTATTAATCTTTAATACTTTTTTATTGATTAAGTATTTTATTAACCGATGAAAAGTAATTCCTTGGTTTTTACTAACATTTCTTGAATTATTTGTGCAATATCTAAGTACACACGACGGCACATTTTTATCAGGAGATTTTTTTAAATCAACACAACACGTGACAACTCTACAAGCGCCTAGCGAGTGACTGGTTAAAGTGCGGTGTATGCACCGCAGTTGAGTGGAACAGAGTAGCTGAATGCAGTGTCGCCTCTAGTACGTAGTACATAATAGCTCAATGGTGAAATAGCAGCTTTTCTGACGCTGATTTAAGAAAAAACCGTTGATTCTTGAACCAAATTCTTAAATTTAAGATGCTTTTTGTCATTATTCAGCAGTCGTTGATACAATATAAGCAATTAAAAGCTTTAACCAATAATATGAATGACATGGGAGACTTACCTTACTTAACTACCGTATTACGTTATAATCTGGACTAAGCTTCAAGTCGATTGACAGACACTTAAGTGGCCACGCTACCGAACACAGTGCGACAGCCAAAAGTCAATCTAATAAATAATTCGTTGCGTCTATCGACTTCCTCCCGACAATTAACATAGCAGGAAGCGTGAGCTGTCATTAGGCCGTCAGCGACCAACTGCTCTGGAAAGCATTGCCCGAATCACGGTTTGCGCTCGCCACGTGTAATTAGGAGTCCAATGCTTTATAAATACAAATAAATAAAGGAGTACAGCTAGGTGGCGGGCGGCAATTTGGCGGTACGTGCGGACTTAGCGCAGGGCCGTCAAATTGTGGGGTTGTGTGTGTGTGTCTTTGACTAATGATGCGCCGCATGTTAAATACTAACACTACTAGGCTGCACTAAAAGTATCGGGAATGGAGTATTTCCACTGTTCCTGTCATATTAAAATCTTTTTAATTGAAAACTCCTTGGTTTTAAAAATCGAAAACCATTTATTTGTTTAAAAAAAGATTGTCGGTCTTGACACAAGGTTTTGTCAAACTTGTTTAGTCGTTGAGAAAATGGAATTGACTCGAGAAAATTCAAGAGCGATGATTTATTATGACTTTCGAAGTGGTTTAACACAAAAACAGTGTGTTGACCGGATGATTTCTGCATTTGGTGATGAAGCTCCATCCAAAACCACAATTTATCGCTGGTTTGCTGAATTTCAACGTGGACGTGTCAAGCTCAGTGATGATCCCCGTCAAGGTCGTCCAAAAACTGCAGTCACCCAAGAAAACGTCAATGCTATGCGTAAGCTGATTGAGGAAGATCGACATGTGACATACCGCGAAATTCAGGCAACTTTAGACATTGGCATGAGTCAAATACAAATAATCTTGCATGAACAATTAGGTGTAAAAAAGTTGTTTTCCGATGGATACCGCATTCGCTCTGTGAAGAGCAAAAAGCGGCTCGCGTTACTTGGTGCGTCAGAACGCTCGAAAGATTCCACGCAGGATCCTCAAATGCTGTACACAACATCGTATCAGGTGACGAATCCTGGATATACGCGTACAAACCCGAAACAAAAATACCAGTCACGAGTTTGGGTGTTCGAAAATGAGTTAAAGCCAACAAAAATTGTTCGTTCACGGAGTGTTGCAAAAAAAATGGTGGCCACGTTTGTCTCCAAAACCGGCCACGTTACGACTATTTCTCTTGAGTGACAAAGAACGGTTAATGCAGATTGGTATGCTAGCATTTGTTTGCCACAGGTCGTTTCTGAACTCCGTAAAGAGAACTGCAACCGCCGCATCATCCTCCATCACGACAATGCGAGTTCTCACACCGCACACGGAACAAAAGAGTTTTTAGATGTTTATAGTGTATAGTTTTATAAGACCATCCGCCGTACAGCTCCGATCTAAGCCCTAATGATTTCTATACTTTCCCTAAAATAAAGAATAAATTGCGTGGACAGAGATTTTCATCACCTGAAGAAGCTGTGAACTCCTACAAAACGGCCATTCTGGAGACCCCAACTTCCGAATGGAATGGTTGCTTCAATGATTGGTTCCATCGTATGGAAAAATGTGTCAAATTTCGCGGAGAATATTTCGAAAAGCAATAAGTACATTTTTAAATAGTAATGTTGTGTCACTTCTTTGATTGAAATTTTCAGTGCCGCCCTCGTATTATAAAGATTAAACTTTTAAACTGTCTTTACAATGTTCACATAACAGTCACAAAGTCTTTATTAATATTATTATGTTACGTTTAATTATTTTTTTTAAACTACCTCGTAGTAAAAGGCTTCTGTGATATATGCACAAATACAGTCAACTTCGAACAAAGAAGGCCAAAGATGCGTTGTCGCCTTAGAAGATTAAGATGATACGTTTCACATTTAGTATTTATACCGGCTTTCTGACATGATATCCGTTATGTTTTACAATTAATATTATACATAAATAACAAATATAGTATGTACATGGAAATACACAAGTGTAAGCTAACTCTTATCGATATATAATGCAAATCTATTATCCTATAAAAGATTAGTTAAAGCCTATATGCGACCTCCTGCTGGGCATAGTTCTGTTATTTCTAGTCAGTCCGCCGCACACTGGATCGCAAATCGCGTTTGAGTTTTTAGGTTTTAAATGTCGTTTATTAAGCTTGAAATGGCTTCTGTTTAGTATCACTATGGTTAAAAATGTCACATGAAATAATTTGGCTTAAAAACTGAGGACTAAATATATGGTCAAAAATGTCACATGAAGTAACATAAAACTAAAACATAACATAAACACTCACGCCTGTCACCCAGAGGGTTAGGCAGAGACTACGGACTTCCATTTGGCACGATCCTGACATACCTCTTTCGCCTCTTTTACATCCATATATCTACGCATACATGCTCGTCGGTTAAGGGTACTTCTAACGTGGCCCATTTTCAAAATATCGCCAATTTGGTCGATAAACTTTTTTCTAGGGCGTCCCTTCCCGACTCGGCCGTTCAAATCTGCCATATAAATTTGCTTTGTCACTCTTTCCTCGTTCATTCTTTCTACATGACCAACCCACCGAAGCATTCCTTTCTTAATCCTGGTCACAACATCATCTTGCATACCACATTTATCTCTTATCACGCAATTTCTCACCCTGTCATTCAGATTCAACCCTAGCATATTCCTTAAAGACCGCATTTCTACAGCATTTATTCTACTTTCGTGCTTCTTCTGCCACACCCAGCTTTTACTACCATACATTAAAGTAGGGACTAACACAGTATTATAAATTACCATACGTGCCTTTTTTGACACATTCTGGTTCTTCATAATAGAATGTAGTGCCCTATTCACTCTATTCCCTGCATTTACTCGTCGTTCTATATCCCTATCATATCTACCACCCCTGCTAAATACACATCCCAAGTACACAAACTCATCCACTTGCTCAATTAACTCTCCTTCTATTCTTATTTCACATACCGTTTTGCTTTCTTCTCTTTCAAAAACCATCACTGTCGTCTTACTTGCGTTCACTTTCATTCCCCTTTCTTTTAATTCTCAGTTCATTAATGTAACCATCATTTGCAACTCAGCCGCCGATGACGCAAATATGACTTGATCATCGGCACACAAAAGACATTTGACGGTTAACTCGCCCATTCTTAACCCGCATTCTTCATCTTTCAAAGTTTGCAAACACCTGTCCATAAATAGGTTCAACAGCCAAAGGGAAGCTACACAGCCCTGTCTGACACCTTTTTGGATGCCAAACCAGTCCGAGTGGACCCCATTGATCCTTACACAAGCGATAGAGTCCCTATGAAGATACCTTAATGCCTGTATCAAACCGCGCTCAATCCATGTGAGTTCAGTGTTTGCCATAACACATTCCTGTCCACTCTGTCATAAGCCTTTTCCGAGTCCATGAACGCACAAAAAACTTTCTGGTTTTTGGTTAAAAATTTCTCCGCAATCATGCGCATAGAAAATACTATATCTGTACACCCCATTCCCTTTCTAAAACCCGCTTGCACATCTCAAATTTTTCCATCAGTTTCTTTCATAACTCTTTCAATTAACACCTTAGCCTACAGTTTACCCACACATGAAGTAATTTGGCTTAAAAACTGAGGACTAATATATGGTTAAAATGTCACATGAAGTAATTTGGCTTAAAAACGGAGGACTAATATATGGTCAAAAATGTCACATGAAGTAATTTGGCTTAAAAACTGAGGACTAATATTTTTTTAGGAAAAAAATGATAATAATGTTTGGAATGGAACAGATACGGACTTCACATGTTTTAAAAAAATGTTTTATTTCTTGGGCATTCTGGTTAAGAAATCATCGTAACAATGATTTCTTTTAGTGCCAAACACTTGGAAAATCAGCACTTAAAATTGCAGTTTACGATTTCATTGGTGACGGTGGGAATCGAATCCTGGTTTCTCGCATACTGTGAAATTTACGACGATTTAACCTGCCGAATATGGGCCTTTCCCATTTTACTACTACTGTAAATATCCCTCCTATAAGACAATGTATGGAAAGCTCTATGTCCGGCAGTGGACTCTGATAGCCTGTAATAATGAATAAATAAATGAATGAGACAATAACCCCTGTTGTTTTGCCCACCAGTGGGTCTCGTATGAGGCGGCTATGGGAAAAGCTAGAAATTGGTATTAATTTAGTGTTTGATTGGTAGCAATTCATTTTACCTCCATCTTAATTCTCAGGAATGACCACGCATCTGCACTTTGATTCTTAATCGAAAGAAAAGAAAAGAAAATATGTAGATGTCTATGAGCAACGGAATCCGCTTACCAATCAGGTGGTTTGTACTCATCTGTCACTATTATACTATAAAAAATACAGAATAGCACTTTGTGACTATTCGACGATAGTGTATACGGAACCTAAAGCTTTTTTATACTCGTAAGTGTGACAAACGAGCACACAGTCCACTTATGGTAAGTGGTTACTGTTGCCCATAGATATCTGTATCTATCATCGATTACGAATTAAAATGCACATGCGTTGCCACCCCCTGAGAACTAAGATGAAATGCTTCGTTTCCAGTTCTCTGCACACACCATACGAAGTAGCGTTGTGCTGGTGTTTTACGCTGGTATTCTGTGAGAGTATGGTCCTTCCCCGGTCCATTCGTGCTAAAATTATACTACGAATATAGCTGCAGCATCACTATCGCGTTAGTATCGATGGAAAGGGGCTGTGTTCACACGTGACTACCTTTCTATTGCTTAAAATAAGGAATATTTTTTTTTGCTTTGCCTAAGGAATTTTGTAGTGAACAAGTACATTGTTAAAGTAACATTATCACGAAGTAATAGTTAGCTCATTTTGGTTCTGCATTTCGGAGTCTATCTTTAAGTGTATCTTGCTTCTTAACGGGACTCTCTAAACGTAAGCCCTCTGTGCGCAGCCTCTATTTTGTCAAACGTGTGGTGTTATCTGCCCACGCGCGGCGGCTACAAGCCACTAGAGTCCGCATCGAATATTCCTTCACTTCCGCGTCTCCTCTCTCTTTAGAATCTCATCTCACTGTCCGCTTAGACGAATGTTTCCAATTTGAATAAAGTCCAATTAGAACATTAATTGACTTGTGACAGATTTAGTTTGTAGGTAGCCAAATGTTGATCTTATTCTAAGATCATCTTAAACAATATAAGTGAAGATAAATACACGTGTAGTTTTTGATAAAGGTATTATATATATATATATATATATATATATATATATATATATATATATATATATATATATGTTGTTATATAAAATATCATGGAGGTCAGACAGTCTGCAGCCCCGTAATCAAGGGACCCGACTTGGGCAAAACTACTTATTAAAGGTCAAGTTAAAGTTACAGTCTATATACGTCCCACTGTTGGGCATACCTTCCCTCATTTCTGAGAGGGTTTTAGGGCAAGGAAGTGTCCTCCCCGCAGCCCCAATGTGTGTTGGCCACCTTCACATGTCTTCGAAATATTTTTTTTTCTTATTCCTCAGATATGCAGGTTTCCTCACGATGTTTTCCTTTACCGCCGAGCACGTGGTAAATACAAAGTATTTATATACTAAAACATATAACGACACAGAATGTTAATTGCAATATGCTAATTGATTTAATTTTATATTTACTATGTTGATATGTTGAAATAGGTTTTGGTGCACGAGAACTGTGACAATTTATACGAACTTACACATTCACACTCACACAATACACATATATTTTTACACAAACACATACAAACACACACACACACACACACACACACACACACACACACACACACACACACACACACACACACACACTCACACACACACACACACACACACACACACACACACACACACACACACACATGTGCGCGTGCGCGCGTGCGAACACGCTCTCATGCTTTTTTTTATTAAAATTCAGAATTAATCTACATCAGGTAATATGTAAATTGAAAATATTGATTGTTGTTTTGCCTTGTTTTTCACTCTAAACTAATGTTAACATTAATTATTTTTATAAGTGTTTTTCTAAATTGTCTTCACAAACACATTTAAAGATATTTAGTAAAGTAAGGAAGAGCGGGGCCACCTGGCACAAATATTATTATTACTTAATAGGATGGTCCCAACCTCTGTTTACAGTTACAAACCACTGTGTTGTGAAATAAAGATTTTGATTTTTTTTTTTTTTTGATTTTTTGTTATATTCACAGCGAGCGTTAACCATCTGAGCTACCACGGCTCCTACTTATTACTTAATAAAATATTTTTTTATTATAATACAATAACGATATAAAACTAAATAAAATGCGTTTCGCAAACCGAAGGAATCTTAATTTAAAAATATCGTAAAAATTTTTGGGCTGCGTATTTGCAATCATACTTATGATTATTATGTTTAATAAATAGTTTGCGCGGCTAACTTATCGTTATATTTTTTGCCATAGTTACCACGCTTGGCAAGCGGGTTGGCAGCTGCGGTCTTTTTATTTTTTCGGTTGTCATCAACAAAATCATCCTGCCAATCTTCTTCTTCAGTTTCCCTCTGCCGTCCTAACAACACCCCTGCACGACAGGGGTAGTGGATACTATTACACGGCCTCTACACGCTCCTTACACGGCTAAACATAGTCGCATTTAATACCGGCATAAAATAGCAGCTTGATACTGCTGTGATTTGTGTGGTGATGTAGAAAACTGGAGACCCTTTTTACTGAAAATGAGGTGTTCCATCTTAGTCCTCAGTAATGACAACATTTGTGAATTTTAATTCTTAAGCGAGGATGATGTCTATGACGAGGACGTCTAAATGTCTATGGGTCACAGCATCTATTTGTCACCAGGTGGAATGTGTCCTCGTTTGTCACCCTTATTCTATAAAATAATCTAAAATGCTTTATACAATTAAATTTTTGATACAAAATGCGCGTGCGACGTTTATTGGGTACTACCTAATAATTAACTTCAAAATGATGCACGTATGATGGTTCATAATCATAACTCTATGAACCACGTATTTCTTCTTAATTCCTAAAATGTTATGGAAAATTTTAAATTAAAATTCGTATACATTTCATAAAATATCAATAATTTTAAAAAAATATCAATAATTTATTAATTATTTCATTATAATAATTATTTCAAAACAATGACTGACATGAATAATCAACACTTTTATTTTTTTTAATTTTTACACGTAGGTACTTCGTATTTTTAATATTATTGCGAGCTTGGGGTTCGTGACAGTAAAAACTGCGATTGAATTACTGAAATTGACACTTTAATTACGGCACACCAACAACATAAACTTAAAACACACAAACACAATTCGCAGTTAAATCGTTTCAAAGTATCTGCTCTTGATTTGCCAAATCAATACTGACCCGGGGTCGCGGTCAATGCCAGTCCTTTAAAGGGGCTTTTCTACTAAAACATCTAGAATGTTCAAATACATACCGGTCCTGACTGACTAGAAATAGAAAAAGAAACTTTTTTATTCAATGTAGATTATAACAATACCTATTGAAAGTCACTTTTTTAATTTACCACTGGTTCGCAAAAAAAACCTCTGTCCTGGGAAGAACCAGCAAAAAACCCAGCGGGACTATTTTTTTCCAATAATAGCTTACAATCATGTTTACTATTAACAACACAAGACAAATTAGAAATAGCTTGGTAGCGATCACCCTTCCCAGGAGTTATTATCGTCCATAAATTCCTTAATATTATAATAACCCTTTTTATACAAACTTAGTTTAATAAAATTTTTGAACTTTGTGTATGACAAATTTTGTATATTTTCTGGGATTTTATTGTAAAAGCGTATACATCGCCCCAAGAATGAATTACTGACTCGGTGGAGTCGAGTTACTGGTACTACTAGCTTGTGTCTGCTACTAGTTTAAGAAACTTCTAGTATGGAGTTTTCTCTCCTAGTTCTGCTACTCAATACTAGATGGCACTAGTGGCACTAATTATGACGTGCAACACTGCCCCCTCCTAAGACATGCTCGTCACGAGTATTATCGGCCCCATAATAACGAGACAGTTGATCCCCATGAACTATCTTAAGAGTACCTCTTGCACCTTTCTGTATCCGGTAGGTTACGTCATTGAACCCTGACACAATACGGTACGGTCGGTCCCATTTAGCTTGAAGCTTAGGTGATTTCCCTTTGCTTCGGACCGGATTGTGCAATCACAATAGTGGACCTTCGTCGAACCCTTTGTTGTTCATTTTGCGGTCATACCGGGTTTTCATCTTTTCAGACATTTGCTGGCCCGATTGTCTGACGTGGTCATAAATGTCATTCATTTTGTTCCGCAAGTCATTTGCGTAATCAGTTATACTGTGTGTAACTGATTACGCAACATTACGTGAAGTATTCCGGCGATCAGGTCTGCAGGCAGCCGTAATTCTCTTCCAAAGTTTGTGAAAGCTGGTGTCACTGATGTACTTTCGTGAACAGCGCTTCGATATGATAAGACGTTCTATCATTCCATCAGATTGCGGGTGGTAAGAAGTTGTTCTTGTTTTATGAATACCCATAACTCAGCAAGTTTTCTGGCATATTTGAAACTCAAAATGTCTTTCTTGATCGCTGTGAATCTCTAAACGTACTCCCAAACGACAGAAGACTTCATGAACTAGTTTATCTGCAATTGTTGAAGCATCTTGATTTGGAATGGCGAGGACTTCTGGCCACTTAGTGAAGTAATCCATCACAACCATGAAATATTTGTTACCACTTTCACTTGCGGGAAACGGCTCCGTAACGTCAAGGGCCGTCCTCTCCCATGGTGCACCAACATTGTACAATTTCAATGCACCTCTACTACGAGTCTGAGGTTCCTTCACAGCCGCACAACTTTTACATTTTCGACACCAAACCCCGACATCGTCACGACAGTAACCCAGTAAAACCGTTCCCGGATCTTTAGTACAGTTCGTTTAACTACCAGATAGCCTCCCAAACAACCATTATGGTACAGCTATAGAACATCTGATACATTAGCTTTGCAACCAATTGTTGTGAGCTTGAGGTTCGTGACAATAAAAACTGCCGATTGAGTTACCAAAATTGACACTATTTGGCGCTAGTGGAATTAATTACGGCGTGCAACAATATTACTGCTACTATGTTCAAAAAATTTCAAAATTTCAGTATTCTGAGGATAAGGGTGGTTGCATACAACACATTCATATGTATCAGCTGATCGCGATATCTCGTAATTGACACAGACCGATTTCATTCGCGGTGTATCTCAGATCTGTGATAACAGCGTCACTACTGCAATAGCTTGATGCTTTTAACACTTAAACACATTTATAGACTTTGTCACACTTTGATTTTAATGAAAAATCATTGACAATATCTATATGAACCTTTGTTGCTATAAAATGCGGCGTATGTACCTCATTTTATGAGAAATTTAAAAAGTGAATATGATGTTAAAAGTGTATACGTACAACGTACTGAGTAAATCTTTAATTACAGCGACAATTCTTTAAGTATTCATAATACAGTATAGGTATTTGCGGAGCCAAACTCAGAGGATACTAACTCATTAGTTTTTACATCGTTATCATATTGATTCCCCCTTTCTAAATACGCATGATTATATGTGTAACAGGAACAAGGTGTAGTATGATAAGGTTGACATATCCTTGTGGGATAAAAGCCTTTTAAATACAGAAAAGATTATAGAAAAATAGATATTTTATTCTAGTGTTTGGTTTCTCTTGAACTATAGCTATTCTGGGATAATTTTTTAAATAAGTTTGCGAAATGTCAATGTATGTTAATAACAAACAAATATTTAAGTGAATGTTTAAAATTTGAAGAAAAAAGCAGATATTGATTACCAGCTGGTCGGCACTAAAATATATGTATATGACCACATTCTTAACTTTGCTTAATAGGAAAATAAAGTGCATATTATGTATGGAGTGATCACATTGTTTCATCGTGTTAAAGACCGGTTGGACGCCGAGTAACGATGCCCCCGCATACAATAGACCTTTTAGTGTCATGTGGACGCACGTCAATCGCAAGTCGGACTTTGACGAAGCAACGCCAGTAGTGAGAGCTTACCCTTATTATCCTTACGTATAAGCATGACACGTTTATCCGAATCAGAAATAAATTGCTCGATTATTTGCGTATACAAATAGTTTGAAAGTGTAATATTTTAGTTGAACAGATAAAACCTTATAGCTTTTTATTCCTATTAAAGTTAAATTCTGTTTTATTTAATATTATATATAAACATAACGATTACTTTATGGGACAATAAATTAAAATTTATTACCGCAAACTCGCTAAACGCTTATAAAATTAATCTTATACGCGAGTCGGACAACTATGATGATAGCAAAAAACAAGGCGAGTCAGCTCGATTCATATGAAAATAAAACATATCCAGGGAACTGACGTGCGTCCGGCGTCACTTAGCAGCGCTGGAATGATGTGACAGGCCTTGCCGAACCGAATTCCTTTTTTATATTTAAAATCCAAAATAGAACAAAAAACTAACTTTCAGAATCTGTTCCATTGTGTTCACGTTTAAGAAAAATTTAAATGACCGAACGCCGTCCGCTTTTTTGAGCCTCAGTATCTCGAATACGGCGTTTAAATACATACGGTTTCGCGGTTTAGCGCCATGTTTTTTCCATTTTCTGCGCATTTCGTTGCGCTGGATGTGTCGCGATGCGGTAGATTTTACACGATTGAACCCATGGGGGGCAGCAGGAATAAGTTGTAGGTGTTAACATTTTCACAATCAGATATCGAAACCCATGGAATCTTAACATTGTATCCTGAGATTATATCTACTTTTTAATTATTGTTTATGCTCTTCGAGTTGCTTTCCCGTGTGGTGAAAAAGTATAAGAATTCACTACCCCCAAATAATTAGTTGGATGTTATTCGAGGTGATGGAGGGAAACTAAACATATCCTGATAATAAAACAAAACGGTAAATACTTAACTGCGGTTGCCAAACTGCATGCCAAGCGTGGCAACTGTTGCAAACGCCCCTTCTATTAAGCCAATGTATGGCAGATGCCTATGTTTAGAAGTTGACTTTGACAGACTATAACGACGATGAAGACGATGAGTATTTATAATGAAACTACTAGATTTTGATTTTACACGAGGTTCTTAAACATTTAATTTAATCATACAGTTTTTTTGTTTGTCGGTATCTGAGCGTAGGAAGCATCGATTGCACATATTTAGAGTGGCAATATGAATGTATTTATTCAGGGTCCAGGGCGGCCTCCGCCAACAATGCTACGACTGTTGCTGCCGCCATGCCGCGCCCAGGGCTGGCTCAGCAGCTTTGCAACGATATACGGTTATTGTTGTTGTGAAATAAATCTGTCTGAAATTTTTTTTATAGGATAGGGTGGCAAACGAGCACGCAGTCCACCAAATGGTAGGTGGTTGCTGCGGCCCATAGACATCCTCGATTACGAATCAAAATGCAGATGCGTTGTCACCCGTGAGGACTATAATGGAATGCCTCGTTTCCAGTAAAAAGGGTCTCTGGTTCTCTACACTCACCATACGAAATACAGCAGTCACGCCGGTATTCTGTGAGAGCGTGGTCCTTCCCCGGTCGAGCCGACCCATTCGTGCTACAACTATACTTCTAATATAACTACAGCACGGCTCTAATACGTATAAAAAATATGAGTAAGCCTGCCGTTATATGTAGGTGTTTTATTATAGTTCCTATCCAATGACATACTATATACATACATATTATGTAAAGCCTTAATATTCAATCCTTTCTTGATCAATATTTCTAACATGTAATATTTTAGTAAACCGCGATATCAAGTACCCATTTAAATATTGACCACTTCTTAAAATGAATTAATTGAAAAATAGTTTTTATGTACCTAACGACAAAGGACTAGGGCACAATAATTTCATTAGTCACTACAATGGAGTTTGCGGTCTTCACAACCAAGTTCAACAATTTGACAAGACTTCAATTAATATGTCCATACATATTTTACTATCTTCAAATTAGTTTCAACAAAGTGTAGATCTTCACTACAATTACATTAATTATACTATGAAGGAAAAAAGTACGTTAAAAATTGTGACGGTAGGTACTTTATTGGGCGTATACGAGTAGTGAGATAATTCATTACTCCATTTAGTCCGACGGGTATCTTAAGAGACCAAGAAGATCTCATGGCTTCCAATAGTATTAGTAGATAGGTAGTTTATCTTTGTGTGGTTGTTTATACCAGATTTAAAATTCTCAGATCGGCGACGGAGAGCAGTCTCGAAGTTCCAAGACTAATACTTATCTGGTATTGGTCTGGTATTCGATCTGGTATTGCAATTGCAAATCCACATTCCAAGAGTGATTAGATCGAGTGGGAAGTCCATTAAAGTGAATCCTCAATACAATGAGAGAAGCCCAAGTGCAGCAGTGGCGTTTTGCTTATATAGTTTGTTTAATTTCTGATCTTTCGTTCTTCGTAGATTTCAAATGCTAAATTGTACAAATAATAGGTTTGATACACATTTTAAAGAGCAGCCCTAAGCTTTTCGCATGTGAATCAGGACTGACACCGCGGCCCGGTGGTCCGCACGTCACAGGACGCGCGTGCACGGTCTTTTCAACCCCTTTGTATTTACATAAGTGTATTCAGCGCATTATGTAACTGCTACTGAGAAACGAAAATTTTTACACCTATCGCAATAATCGATTTAATGTCATATTTTTTTGTGAGGTAACTGACATCTCAAAGTCGAATTTGGATAACTCAAAATATTGATATTTTTTTTTGTAAATTTATCACTGGGATAACAAATTCAATAGATATCACTAGATCAATAGATTCAATAGTACAGAATAAATAATGATGAAATAATAAGTCTTATTGTTTGTGTTTTTCCTTGTATTACGTAAAAATTATATAACAGCAGAATTAACGTTACGGGCTGATGTAAGAAGGAAGGAAAGCCGCGGCTGACTGATTTATGGCTGAGTTTTAAGAATACATCGCAATGATATACGTTTAGGTACTATACACATGTAGTAGAATTTGTTTATGTAATGTACGAATTTTTTTTATGATAAAGTCATGAATTAAATGCTTAAGGGTAAATCTAGATAGAGTTACCCTTTTTTTTACTTTAATTGGTTCAATATATTATGCAGATTAAAAAATAATACTTTAATAGGTACACTAATAACAAAATATGAGTTTTATTTGTGATGTTAAAACTTTTATTGTTGATATTAAAGTGTTATTTGAAAACAATAGTTAGTGCTTCGTATTTCGGTATGAGCTAGTGGTGCTCGGGGCAAGCCGTACTCTTGCTCATTTTGCGGCGTCCGCCATTGTGTTTACCGCGTTTACCATTGTCCGGAGGCCCTATAAATTGGGCCGCGTCGTTCTACAGCGGTGACAGGTATATTTGAGTGGTCGATTTCGGTCGATAATTAATCCGTATTGTTAACTGGATGGGCCACCCTTGTTCGGATGCACCGGCTTGGCATGTTGTCTTGTTGAGGCTTATTTAATTCGTTCGTTCGAATTTTACGGTTGCATTGTGGCTAATGTTAGATAGGGTTTTATTTAAACCAACCCGTGTCTCGGTTTTGTTTTTAAGTAAACTAACTTTTAATCATTTATTTTAATATAGTGGTTTAAATTCAATAAATAAGATGCGAGAATAATGACATATGTAACAACATAAACATTATGTATTTATAAAGGTTTAAAATAACTTTACAGGGTTACGACTATTTACAGTGTTTGTCTCGATTCTGCAACGCTTCAAATAAATTAAATGTGATCAGTAATCATCAAATTTCGCTCGACGAAGGCAAAATTACATGTTTAAGGAATTATGTGTATTAACTGGGAGATAATGTTTATTTTTAAACAGTCCACTGGTGGACATCGAGTTAACTTGTAATAATATTATTGTCATAATCATTATCATTACAGCCCTTCACAAGTCCACTGCTGAACATAGGCCTCCCCCAAGTAATGGCACAAAGTACGGTCCTGAGCCACCTGCATCCATCGACTTCCTGCATGTCTTACCAGGTCGTCACTCCATCTAATGGAGGGTCGCCCTACACTACGCCTACCGGTACGAGGCTGCCACTCGAGAACCTTTTTTCTCCATCGGTTATCGATTCTTCGAGCTATTATTGTACTGGTTCTAAAATGCCCATACCAGTTAATATCATTCGCTTCTGAAATTGTCATTCTGTATGTATACAAGTAATGCAGTTATGGCAGAACCTTGTACTTTGGGATCATAAAGTTGTGAACTCCTCTGAGCATGAGTTTTAAATCGTATCTAATTCGTGTCGGCATCAATTGACATCATCATGGTTCCATTAACATCCGTCAGGGGCGCTCATTTCCATATGATTTTAGTCGATGGCGATACGAAAGATTTAGTGCGAAAAACTCTTACTAATATGTACTTTTAGAAGAATAAAATTATTTATTGTTGTTTACGTAGTTGAACTGCTAACGGTCGATTTGTCCTTTTGTTGTGCGTTCCCACCCTTTGAATCGAACATTTCATTGAATCAACATGTCACTCGTGACTTGTGTATAATGATTACAATTCACATTAAAGCAGCAAGTACAATATATTATGATAACAGACCATGTTTTTATAAACTCTTTCATTCATCGTCTAATTAAGCTAATGTGATATTACCACCCACGAATAATGGTTTAAAAAATCACCATCATTACAGCTCATCACAAGTTCACTTCTGAACATACTCTTCCCCCAAGGAATGCCACAATGCACGGTCCTGAGCTAGCTGCATCCGACTTCTCTTCCTGCATATCTTTCTCTGTCGTCGTTACATCAATAGGTCATCCTACACTTCGCTTACAGACTGCCACTCGAGAAACTTTTCTTTCTCATTGGTAATCGTTTCTTCGAGATATTGTCGGCCTATTGCCGGTACTGCTTAATGATGCGTAGGGCTATGCCGGTCAATCTGGTCCTGCTGCCACACTACACTACCACAACAAGAAACAGTCAACATAGCCCTCTCCATAGGTCCTTGAGAGTCCTTGAGCTTCCTCATGTATACATCAAAACCTGATAACAAAAGTCTACATATGTATCAGAGCAGCGTCTTAAAAGTCCACCGCTGAACATAGGAAGGTGAAGGAGGCCCATGCATTACTTTATAAGGGGATTTTGCTATAGTTGTCTTACCTCTCATACTACGCCCCGGCTACGCTTGGCGGGTATCCTACTGTTACGTCTTAAGAAACCTGCGGGACGATATGGTACGTTGAATATTCTTTCACCACTACACAGCTAATTTATGATGCCTGCGATTAATTAAAAACGCCTTGATTTAATTAATTGTACTTTTGAACCGTATACCGTGTCGTGGTAGTGTAGGAATATCCGCTACCCCATATCATCCCGTGGGAGTTGTGAGAGCAGAGGGAAACAAATCAGGGGATATGCAGCAGGGTCTTCCTAATAACGACTAAATAACGACTAAAAAAAAACTGCAGTTGCCAACCCGCTTGCCAAACTTGGCAATTTTGGCAAATATCCCCATGGCAGATAATCCATTGGGGAGGCTCATGTTTCATAGGTTGTTTGATTTGATAGAACGTTTGATCAGTATTTCCATTAAAAATTTTAATTAACTAACCATTAATTAATTGATTATAAAATGAAATAAAATCCGCTGCAATGTTTAGTGTACATATTTTGAAATATACACATTCGTTGTGTAAATGTAAAAGCCTACATTGAAATAAATTTCACGGTCACTTAAAGTCCGCAAAGCTCGCTGGTCGGCGTAACTGTTATAAATACGTTCAGTTTTTTGTTCGCTTATTCTAGTAATTACTCAAGTGTTACAACAAAATATTTTGTGAAGTGGCGGAATGTTCGCCAAATGCAATTATAAATGAAAATTATGTTAATACTTATAAGATAAAACACATTCGTACTTTGAGTTGGATCAAACATTGGCTGTGATTCGAACATGAGTAGATTAACACCTTGGTTTGTTATTAAACGACATACGGATTTTAAAGGCAATATTTCAAAAATAAATAATGTTTTGTGATTTTTTCTTACGTTTTTAAATTATAAAGTAAATACTAGTTCCTATTTAGTTTTATGTCAATTGCGAAGCCTGTTAGGCTATTTAAGGCGGGCCATAAACCATAATGGATACCCACCTTAGGCGACCTACGGTGTGCACCTGCCTTTTGTAACAAGTATAACGAGAACCGACTTTCGAATTGATTGTGTCATAGAATTATAAAAATTATCTTCGCTTTAAAAATTCCCTGTAAAAATAAATCATGAAAAACATTTCATATAAGTATTTTTAAATAAGACGGCCGTTTGTCTTAACGATGACAGCAAATGTGAGTTTAAATATTCGTATTAAAATGTGATTACGATTGAAGAGTGACTTTTTTTACAAAAAGGTACGAATCTGTACATAATACGTATAGAATTATTTCAAAAAAGTGACAAAATAATATTATATAGAAAATGTTTAAAAACGCCTTTAGAAGTCGTACTGTTGAGCACAGCCTTCATCATTTCTGGTTGTGTTTGAAGCAAGAACGTAAACGCTGTGAACACATTCCATGTGATGTCAGAAAGGCTTGCATCATTAAAAATGAATTTGCAAATTCATTGGTGTTAGTGGGAACCGAACTCACTGTGCTATAATGCTTCTAAAATAAAAGACTATTGAAATAAGTTCTCTATGTGAAATCGATAAAATGATCGTCAGTTTTTTGTTATTAGAGATGATTTTTTTACTAGGAAGAAGTGGCGAGCCGCTCATTAGTTCGAAGGCCTACTGAGGCCCGTCATGTACATTAAAAGAGCACCGGTCAGTATTACGTCGGAACGAATGAAGAGCTGTCAGGCAACCACGCGTGCGCAGACTACTGTCGGGAGTGTGCGTCCCTCCGCCACGCGTACATGCCCCCAGAGGAACAGATGTGAAGAAATACTTGACCCTCGAGGTTATTATGAAATAAAAAAGTTTAAATATTTAACGTTGTTACCATATGAAATACATTTTCGTTCTCTTTCGGCATTTAATGCTAGGGGTGTACATTTATTCGATTAAATATTTCACTACGTTTAGAACAAAATATGTTAGGACACTTCGGCAATAACTTGATTGTAAATTATGATTTTGTAATTATTGAGAATTTGCTGTGTTGGGGCGACATATTAGAATATATTTCGTACCATGTGTGTCTAAGAGGCGACTATGGGAATATCAGGAAAATATTTTGGCTTCCGAGATATAACGCAATAATCATCTGGCTTTCACCAAAAGTAATACACCTGGACCGGCGCAGGGTAACACGGTGAAAGGTGCGAGTCTTACGGAACAGCGATCGACAATCCTGCTGCCAAGCGGGACGATGAAGACAAATCCTGCGACGGATGAGGCCATGTCATTCAATCCTTCTACGTAACTTATTATTTCTCGTTAAATATGAACCAATTAAGGCCACTGCGATACTTCAATAAGTTACTGAAAATCGGTTAAAATCTCGCGCACACCCATTGTAATAATGTATACGCTCTCAATATTAAATTTTAACAAGGTATTAATTAAAAAAAAAAACTGAAGCGAAATATCTTTAAATTTTCTCAGGGCGCGCACGGCCCCCTCGCTTTGTTTTATTTTCAATTCATTTTATTCGGCGCTCTCGAAGCGGCTCGCTACGCCCACCGGTGATTTAAAATTTTGATTTATCGAAGTGAACGCAGCGCGGGTGAGAGCCTAGCGCGCGTGCGCTTGCCCGTGGTAATTATAAATATGACGCGGTGCTAAACTGTGCGAACTGACCCCTCACCTTGTACCCAGGGTTGTCCGTTTGGCCGTTCAATTCGTAATAAAACAGAGACGGTAACTAGCTACACTCTTCTAGAATCCTCGAGTTACACATTCGAACTCGAATTAGTAGCACATTTTCCTCAGACACTAAATTAAGTATTCTTCAATTTAAAGGCAATAATCTTTTTATAATAATTCATAGAGTCGGCAACCCTATTTAAAGCTGGTTGCAGTTCAATGCAGCGCGCCGCGTTATGTCCGCCTCACTGCGATTGAGGGTATGAATAACTCACGGCAAATCTTGTTATTTTAAATGTAAAAAACTTATTTTACTGTACCGACTAAAACACATTTAAGACACGATAAAATAAATATTATATTTAAACGTCGGTAGTTAAAAATAAAAGTAAGCTAAATTAAACGTGATAAAATTCGTAAAAGTAGTTTCGTTCAGTTATATTCATTATATAATGATAGTTTTAAAAATTATATGCAACGATCTTAATGAATGAATAGCACTTTTACAACTGATGTATGTACACGTTTTACAAGTGTCGATAATTTTATGTAACAATTCAAGAAGTACTAAAATTTATAATTACTGAACACGGAGGGCAATAGTAATAAAATTAACTTCGCAACTAATTTTTAAACGCCGTGGATCACCAAATGAATGGCGCGGCATATTAACAGCATCGAGGCAGCTGCGTGTTTGTATTTACGACTTCCCTCTTCGCAGCTTTCCTACGGAACCCGGGGCGCTTTACACTTGCTCGGCTTTGTGCACCTGTTTTATTTGATTAATTGCATCGGTCAATCAAACTGTCATAAATGTGTCATTATACACACTGTATTTATCCACATCTAGATTATTCTACATTCCCTAGAGCATTCGTGATTATCAAAATTTACAAAAATTTTAAAAATGAAAATATTATATTTTGTATCTGTGACATGTTTTCAATCATGACTCCAATTATTAATAATTCCGTTAATATGTAGATATTTTTGCTATAACACCGGAGGACAAGCTAAAGTTAAAACGATACGTTAGGATTAGAGAGCAAATGCACGAAAACAAAACATTTGTGTATTTTGAAAATAATGACTTTACAATCTATAGTAAGAAGCCGAGTCAGCTTAAATATTCAAAGCAGCAATATTAAAATATGAAAAAACTTTACTCAGCAAATAAAACGTATTAATTAGGTTAATATAAAAACGGAAAACAAATGAATATTAAATAATTTGTTTTATTGCATCGTGTTGGAATAACGAAAAGGTCACATGCCCCATTGTAACATTCAAAACGTCAAACGTTGTTTGGTGGGAAATATATCGCAATTGTAGTGGCTAAAGGTGAACAGCGAGGTAAAGTTATTGCCGCTATTCCATGTTTTAAATTGGAGTAATGTTGAAGGTCGGATCACATTAGACTGCCGGTTATAGATGAGGTAAATAATGTGTGACAGAGACAACAATAACCATCATTGTAATAGCTATACCTACAAGTATCTCCGCTGCTTTTTTTAAAGGATAAGGGTGGCAAACGAGCACACAGTCTACCTGATGATAAGTGGTTGACCATAGACACCTACATCTATCCTCGATTACGAATCAAAATGCGGACGCTTTGTCAACCGAGAGGACTAAGATGGAATGCCTATTTACCAGTAAAACGGTTCTCCGGTTCTCTACACTCACCATGCGAAACACAGCAGCGTTTAGATGCTAATTATATTCTGTGAGAGCATGGTCCTACCCCGGTCGAGCCGACCCTTTCGTGCTACGACTATACTACTAATATTGTTGCAACATGGCTCTACCACGTAAAGCTACTGCTAAATGTTTTATTATGTATTTTCAGTTTCATAATTGGACGTCCCACATGATATGATTTAAAAAAACTATACCTATAACTATAACTATAGGTAAAGGTACCCTTTTATTACATGGTACCGTAGCCACGGTGCAATTTTATTATGGTAGTAGCACGAATGGGTCGGCTCGACCGGGGTAGGACCAAGCTCTCACATAGTACTAACATAAAATAGCAGCTTAATGCTACTGTGTTTCGTATGGTGACTGGATTGAGGCATCCATCTCAGTTATCAGGGGTGGCAACGCGACTATATTTTGATTCTTAATTGAGGATAAATGTAGATTTCTATGGGCCACTGCATCCATTTACCATCAGGTGGACTGTGTGCTAGCTTTTTTTATAGTATAGGTTGACAAATTAACACAAGGTCCACGTGATGGTGCAGACATCTACATCTATCCTCGATTACGAATCAAAATGCAGATGCGTTGTCACTCATGAGGACTAAGATGGAATGCCTTGTTTCCAGTAAAACGGTCTCCGGTTCTCTACGCTCACCATACGGCACGCAGCACGAAGCTACTAATTTGCGCTGGTATTCTATGAGAGCGTTGTCCTTTCCCGGGCGATATGCCCCATTCGTGCTATAACTATACTACTAATATAACTGCAGCATGGCTCTACAACGTATATGTTATTTGTCACCCTTATTCTAATAGAACCCTTGCAATTTCTGTCGTTGTGTGTAATATGTAGTATAGTATAGTAGTATAGTACAGTAGTATAGTTAATAGCTACGTGACCTATAATAAAAGTTGACACATCGAAAACAGCGATCAGTATTAAGGGTTAGCTGAGTAGTATTGTTTAAATACAAAGCGTTTCGAGTTTAAAAGTACTAGCACGTAGTTTAAACTCTGAAGATCCGAGTTTGTTAGCCCTATTGCCCTTACTTACCTTACTTTGATGCTGATAGTCCACTGCGTCTGTTATTTGTATGAAATCACATCTTAAGTCGAGTTTAAAGGATTTGCTTGGAGCATCAAAATTAAGCACACGGGCAACACCGTGGCGCATGCATCGCTCGCCTCCCAACACAACTAACTCGCTGTTGTTCACGAGATCGCCTTGTATCCAATTTGAAAACGCCCGCACTGTCCTTTCCCATTCAATGCAAATTCACACGTTATAAGAAGTGACTCCACACAGAATTACCAACGTTTAGTCGCCTCCGGAACATAATTTTAAGTAACTCGATGCTACTTTGTAATTTCACCGAACTCACCCATCCTTGTTATTTATTGTTTCTCTTTTTTTTGTATTATCGAATCGAACTTTTCAAGTATTCTGCCACCTTTTAACCATAATTTAAGCGTTTGCTACACGAACATAAACATGTAGTGAAATAGAAATTGTTTACTTCTTCGCTACTTAGTGAAATTAGACGGGGTATTTTTTTAAATATCAAACGAGACACGAACGTTGCGGTGTTAAAAAACTATGATTTATTGACATTCATTAAAAAAATACGCATAGTCTTTACTGTGCAGTGGTGGTGGAAGAAGGAGCCGTAAGAGACGACAGAGGAAACAAATCAGGACATGGACAGCAGCGTCTTCCTAGTAACGACTGAATATAAAATATGCTGCGGTTGTCCAGCAGTCTGCCAAGCAAATTCTCCCTATGAGACAATCCTTGGGACAGGTCTATGTACAACAGTGAACGTTTGGTGAACCTAATCTTGTGGCGTCTGAGACTAACATCGAAGACTTACAAACACTGAAAATATTATGCAATTAAAAAAATCTATTACAATTAAAGTTTCAACATTTAAAACAGCAACACATAAATGGTATCACTATTATTGCCACACCATTATAAAGTAGTACGCAATTTGCAATTAAATTGTTCATTTTTATCGCTAATTGGTATGTTATTTTCTTCCTTCTGGTAAATTAATGTTAAGGTGAGCTTAATTGGCAAGGGCCGTCAAGTTTTTGCAAGCTAAAAGACTATGATGTACGGCCTCGCTTGGTCGCACACACTGTGATCCATCTTGCACCTATGCATGCAGCCGTCGATCGCGCTTCAAATAATCTTTATACATTATATTATACTCTTGGTAATTACGTGAGCATTTTTGTGTTATTATACGTTGACTACTTTATCGTTCTATAACTCCTATTTTTATGTGAAATTTGTGGCAATAAATTATGTTTTAAGTGTAATAAATAAACCAAAAAGAAATTTGTCTTCTTGTGCAAATTTTGGACTCGAACTGAATTCTTATTCATATACTATACTAATCTTCGTTTATTATGGAATTGAAATCAAGAATTGTGTTGAAAGTGTTGTATGCTGAGAAGATGGTCCGTATGGGATATGGGTTGGTAACACGCACTGATGGCGTTTATTTGTTACTACTGTGTTTTGGTTTGAACCAGTATAATTATGGATGGAAAGGTCTTTCGTCCCCATATTTTTAATATAGAAGAGGGGCAAACGAGCATACGACTCGCCAGATAGTACTTTCGCCGCCTAAAATATCTGCAACACCTGACTAATGTTCACCATCACCGGTGCGTCACCAAGCTTTTAAAAAGGAGCAGACTCTTTCCTTTATGCGTTATCAGCTGGAAATATCGCTAGCGGTAGCCGACTCCACAAAAGTCGTGAGAGAGAAAAAAACTTCTGGTAAATCGCATAGTGATCGATTGTTGAGCATCCAGATGGTGTGGATGGTATCATGCATGATGTGTGTATAGAGATACGATGTGCGATGGTGGATTTTGGCGGTTGAAATAAGCCTACCAATTCCTCTGAGACCTCCCCGTGGTAAATTCTATAGAGTGAGTAGAGCCGTTCAGAAAGACGTTAGTCGTCGACGATTCAGGTCGCTCTTCGCTGAATGCGCTCAAGTGGAAGAAGCTGGCACTGAGTGCTACGACCTGAGACGAGAATAGTATTTCATGTGAGGCCAAATTTGTGCCATGTAAAGTTGCAAGCGATGTGCCGACATGAAACACTATCTTGCTCTGCTGTACACTACCATAGGTGAATTCTTAGGTATCTACATGGATTCGTATTAAAACTGGAAAGATGAATTAAATGTCATGGAGAGCTAAAAGGTTCTGCATGTTATGCTTATAGAAGCCTAAGGGAAGAACAGATTATGAATTAATTGAAAATTGTATATTACGTTCTTACAAAATCTCGCTTAAAGTACAGTATTAAATTCTGGAGCACGCGAAGTTGTTTTGAAGCCAACTTGGTCTTCCCTTCCATGTAACCACTGAACTAAACGTCTCTCATTTTTTCTCTCAATCATTCATTTTATGAAGTTGTTCAGAGGGGATTAGCTTCAATATCCACTTAAAGTCAGGCGGATAAAACATATACGACGCATCAGCAGATAGAAATTCATTGGCACGATTATATCTGTATTGGGCTTAGAAAATAAAACTTATTTTTTTACCGATTAGAAACAAATTTGGCAGAGTGAATGAATCAGCAGCGTGACGTCGGCGTGACGGCAGCGTGTCGATTACGATTACGATGCACGTCGATAGTAATCTTGTACAAGCGGCCGATTTGACGTGTCAATCCGACCGCGATTGGTATCGACTGCCATTGGGTAATCGACGCGCTTTGTTGTACAAACGGAGATTTAAAATGATGGCACGGACAGAAATATCGATTCTAGCCCCTTACTCGTAATATATTAGTTTGTTTGTCAGATATGATTTAGGATGTTCGCCGGTAGAACTCTTTTTAACACCTTTTTATTAGCTTCGCGTATATCTATCTATCTATGTAACGGAATGATGAGCCGTGGTAGCTCAGTGGTTAACGCTCTCTGTAAATATAACAGAACGCGAGTAACCCGGGTTCGATCCCCGCCGGCACCAATGAAATTGTTAATTGCAATTTTAAGTGCTGATTTACCACGTGCTCGGCGGTGAAGGAAAACATCGTGAGGAAACCTGCATGTCTGAGGAATAAGAAAAAAAAAAATTCGAAGACATGTGTAGTTCGTCAACACGCATTTGGGCAGCGCGGCGGACACTTCCTTGCCCTAACCCCTCTCAGAAATGAGGGGAGGCCTGAGCCCAGCAGTGGGACGTATATAGGCTGTAACTTTACTTTACTTTACTTTTTTTATGTAACGGAATCTTTTAATCTAATTTTCACCAACTTGTAGTACTCAGTACTCATATATATATATATATATATATATATATATATATATATATATATATATATATATATATATATATATGATATTATACAATAATGTGATAACTTTACCCTAGTATCCTGATCAGGATCACCAGGATAATTTTCTCTAGAATCATCACAGCTAATGATCAATGCGTATTTTTTAGTTTCCTCTAATTTTAATATTAAGTGTTTTATCTTTCTTAAGCTTGACGTGCTTGTGTTAAGAGTTGTACTTGACAGTAGACGAATGGTGGTTTCGAATTTATGGCTTTTTATATCGCTGCAGTAGTCATTCTACTGTCTACTGCTGCTTAGTCGTTGATTTCTAAACACGATATAAACTTCGGTATGTATATATCGAAAGTAAGCCGTACTATCAAACATTTTTTTAATTTGTTAACTAATGCAATGTTTCCAAATAAACAATCGTTTTAGATAAATAGGTAATTGGTATATACTTGCTAACAACTTCAGGTGTATTGTTCCCAACAACTAACGGTAGGTATAGGTGTAACATGGACGTTGGACATAATTTTTATCTGGTTCATGTTCATTTTAAGGGAAACACTACAGAGGTTGTTGAGCATATTACTAAGACCCTTTAAGGTTTATGGCATAATGGCTATATCGTCAGCAAATCGGAGGCGACGATTGTAACGATGATATTCGCAGAAGAACAAGAACACAGCGATTTAGTAAGCTAAAGTGGCAATAAGCCGGTCATATAGCCGGCAGCGCCTACTACTGGAAAGTACAGTGTTGGGCGACCCTCCACTGATGGAGTGACGATCTGTTGAAACACGTAGGTAGCTGGATGCAAATGGTTCAGGACCGTGCGACAATCTATAGGTTATGTTCATCAGTAGCTTTGGGATAGGATCGCGATAGATATTTGATACATTTTGCAACGAGTTATCGATTTTGCTACGTTTGTTAATAATATATTTTGTTTTAGTGATATGCGCCAACCCTTACTTCACTCGAGCTGTCTGAAATTTATTCGCACGCATTAGTCAATTAAATTGGTGTCGATCCTAGTAACGTAGAGCACGTGGTATCTCGAGATAGCGTTATTTACAAGGTCTAGGACTGCACGATGTAAAGGTCACCGCGCTTGGTAATGATACCTTTAGGAGTCACTAGTCGAATGTTAGCGCTGAACGTGATTCAGTCTAAGGAGTGGCTGCATGTTCGCATGAATGTCATTTAGTTAGTAGTTTTGTCACGTTCAATTAAATTCATTTTGTTTTGTTTAATAGAGTTCGTTCAATCGGTTGTTTTTGTTTCATTTAATGAAGTAGTTAATGTTTTCAATAGTGAAATACACACAACTTTGCATGATAAAGAACCATTAATTGTAAGTTAAATAATATTCTTTTCATTAGAGATCGGTTTATATTGCGCTTAAATAAAACATCGTTAAGTGGATTTCCCAATATGGCATTCCCGCTACGTCCAATGAGAGGTTCGAGCTTAAAACCGCCACCTTGAATCTTCTTGTAAAAACTTCATAGCATTACGAGACACGTTTTCTCATCATATATAATCAATTAAATTTGTTTCGACACATTTTGTCTGTCTCTCTTTCTATTTTGCTATGAAACATTTTAAAGGATTTATTTTAAAGCTTTTCAGTGCAGTTATTTATTCGTAAATTACTAAATAAAACTAAGTGTAGCAGGAGCCGTCTCGTTGACATCGTCAAAGTTCTTTCGACCCCTGCTCTATTATAAGAGGCTTTGTGTACATACCGTTTATACTTACATAACAGACACTATACAACCGCTGTATTGCTTTAGACACAGTTCAAACTTGCGTGGTGTGAGTGAACACGATGAAAATCTTTATTTTCACGCTATATCTCTCTTTATCTAATCGCTCCGGTCAGATAAAGACAGAGCACCGGAAAAACTGGCGCGAGGTGAGGGGTAAAGGCTACATCGATTCCGCGCTTTCACTGCTAGGGGCCGTGTAAACCTTTAAAAACAGTACTGCTGGTCGATTGTCATCTGTAATGCCATCGGATAAGAAGGGTATTTCAATGCGCAAAGATCGCTGGTAAATGGATTGCCTCCCTCTTGGGGGTTCTCATAGTGGGATCTAGATGGCGTAGATATGCTGATACGCGTCGTTGTGTGTATGTGTGTGCTATAATGCTACTGTGCAATGTTTGTATGTGTCAGCGAATAGGTGTATTTTCCGACTACGAAGTTATACTGGCATGTATGTAGTATAGAGCGACGCTTCCGATGGGTTAAATTTAGCTTGTGCTTGCAAATATATGAGGGGTTGTAGGTAACCATCCCTTTTTGTAATATAATTTTATGTTTGAGTGTAGATAGGTGGATAGATTAGGGAAGACGGAGGCTGTGATTTGATTTGATTAGGAGGTGTTTGCATTAGGGTCGGGAGAGATAAGGCTGATTGGATCGCGTGGAGGTTGGGAGGGCTCGTACTTTATGGAAATATGTTTTTAATGCGGGTGGCTTATTGAATTAGTTGACTTTGTGCGCCTTGAAGTGAGATTAATCCTTTTAAGCTTGTTTTGAATATAAACATTCTGCGTTAATGAATTTACCAATATTCATTACGTTTTATTTTGTAGTACCAACAATATTAAATCAACTGTAGCTATTACAATTTCACGCATGTTTTCGTACATTTTTCGCGGCCTTTTCGTTGTTTTTGTTGGTTTTGCCCTGTTGTCAATAGCATTAGCATTATTAACAGATTTAGAACAACTTTGGAAGAGAATTATAGAAGAAAGCCCCTAAACTGTCCACTTCTATGGACAGAATTATGCGCTATTATTATCGCTAAACTTCGTCCAATCTCACAACAAAAGGGTCGTTTTTGTTCGTGTCAAAACACAAAAGGAGCTCTTGATGTCGTCACAGCGCCTGTTCTTTTGAGTTTACACTACACTAAAAATTAAAGTACTACGATAACAATATGTACTGAATTTGTCTATTTGTTTGTGTATTTGGGCTTTTTATCTCCGCCGGCATACTTTCTGTTTGATATACGCTTTGGAGCCGCTTCGATATCGATCGCCGCGAATGCCGTTGACAGTGAAATGGGTTTTACAATTAATAAAACTCTTTGGTATTCGGGACAAGTGTCCACATCTGCATTCTACGTTGCGTATTGGAATTTAAGGAAACCACACCAATAATATATATATATATATATATATATATATATATATATATATATATATATATATATATATATATATTCCAAAGCAAAGCTTTCACTAAACTTGAGTAGGCACAGTGTAATGAGCGGCCCAAATAAAAATATTTCGCTAGTAAAATTTACGACTTTTTCAAGCCATTTCAGTGTTTGAAAAGCGAAAGTAATTCGCTCATAAAATTACGAGTAAACAGTCGTTTTTTCCATGGAAATAAAAGCGCCCCTACTGATGGTTGACTTCTGTAATCGGCTTAGCTCGAACCCCTCGATTTAGGCGCTGGTCTCCCTCGGGGCACTAGTGTGATACAGCGCCTGTTAAAGCTTGATGAGAAAATCTTATCTGCAGATTATAAAATTGGTTTCGCGTAATTGACTCATAAAATTCGGACCTTGGTTTAGATTGCATTCGGATTAATCGCTGGATGTCCTCATGCTTATTTATTATGGTACCTTATTATTGTAATTGGAAAAAAGATGTATTAAACGATGTTGGCATAACACGTTGTGGTTAAATTTTATACATAAAATAAAACGGAATCCTTTAGCAATGTCACAAATGGAGCTCAAGTTGAGGCGGTCCCATGACAGTGAGAAAAAGTGTTGCCCGTTGGCTGGGCTAATATGGCGAGCTTTAATCTCGTTCTGGTACAAAGGAGCTGCCATGACGAGGCGAATATTGACGCAAACCATTTAATATTTAGGTATTCCAATATGCAGACGTACAGATGAGTACAACATGATTTAAACGAACCTAATAAATAATTTCTTTCTTTCTTTCAAAGAAAATTTATGTTGCAGAAGTGAATGGCAGAGTCGGAAAGGGACGTCCTAGGCGAAAATTTATCGACCAAATTGGCGATTTATTGAAAACGGGCCAAATTAGGAATACCCTTAACCGACGAGCATCTATGCGTAGGTATATGGATGTGAAGGAGGCGAGAGAGGTGTGTCAGGATCGTGCCAAATGGAAGTCTGTAGTTTCTGCCTACCCCTCTGGGTGACAGGCGTGGGTGTTTATGTTTATGTTTTATGTTTTATTAAATACTTTTATATTGTTTTAAATAAATATGACGATTCCGTGGCGCAGTGGCTTGGCAATGAGTGGCTGCGCTGGGGGTCACGGGTTTGAATCCCGCACGGAACAAGTATGGCCTGCAAATAATTGTTCCGGGTTTGGATGTTTGTCCTTGTGCAATTTATGTTTGTAAACTGCCCCCACGATGCAGGAGAAAGTAGTGTAGGAGTAACGTTTTAATAAAAAAATATTTTGAAATATAAAACAATGATAAGATATCATATTCATCATTAAAAACAACCGCTGAGCATAGACCTGAGCCACCTGAAACCATTGAGTTTCTCTGCGTGATAGATTTAGTCGACGTAATCTAATGGGTCAGCATGCTGAAGTGGCAATAAGCCGACCATATACTTGTAGCTCGACGATCCTTCTTCAACATATTCTGTGGTACTACTGAGAGTATAGTTTAAGAGCCGTGGTAGCTCAGATGGTTAACGCTCGCTGTAAATATAACAGAACGCGTGTAACCCGGGTTCGATCCCCGCCGGCACCAATGAAATTGATAATTGCAATTTTGAGTGCTGATTTACTACGTGCTCCTCGGTGAAGGAAAACATCTTGTGGTAACCTGCATGTCTGAGGAATAAGAAAAAAAATATTTTGAAGACATGATGTAAAGTTCGCCAACGCATTGAGGCAGCGCGGCAGACACTTTCTTGCCCTAAAACCCTCTCAGAAATGAGAGGAGGCCTGTGCCCAGCGGTGGGACGTATATAGGCTGTAACTTTACTTTACTTTTTTTACTATAATTTAAATTTTTCATGGTTAGTAAACTTTAAATATAAATGTGCGCCTACAGCGACGTTGTTATCATTATCAAACAAGCTCGTGCCTGACGATACACCGCTGGCCGACATCGCCGAGTCACTTGTGATATTAAGAGTGATAATGCGTCGATGCGACCACGATAATCTTTACCAGCATTCGTTCTAGTTGCTAAGAGTCGGACATAATCTTACCGGATAGTTCACCTAATATTTTGCGAACTCAATACTATTCTCCGGCTCGATATGACACGACAAATTAAAGGATATTACGAGCGGGATTGCGCGCTTATCTTTTTGTTCTCGCGTCGGGTTAGGACGAATGCATTTTTAATTGAGTGAGGCACTTTTGTGGACTGTATAAAACGGCCACCGCATGCCTGGAATGTTTTTTGTTTGATTGACGGGTAGTAATGGGCAGGTGCGTAAGAGGGCCCGACGATAGCTACTTCGCTTTTTCACCCCGCGTCCCCGGTGTTCGCTTTTTGTTTGTCGCATCGTTTTGCCGATTCAGTTTTGTTGTAACGTGATTGTTTTACAAAATGTTGATGAAGTTCATGTGTCGATCGAGTTCTTTGTTTTTTCCACAATTTTTGATTGAAAATTAATGACAAATTAGTTTAAGCCGAGCAAAGGCAGAATAACTTTTCGGTATGTAATCTATTCATTAACAATCTACTTGATAAAAATAGTTTGAACATTTTCGAGAAATATGCCATCAAACCACATAGCTCGTTTTATGATAAACTATCAAAACACCTATTAAAAAAAACATTAAAAATTTCTCAAATCATAAACAAATTTATTATTTTCATTAAAAAAAACCATCTGTCAAACTCATTTTGACAGCAAGTACACTGTTTACTTTCCTAAAAGCTGTGCCTAAAAGGATATAAGTAGTGCCATCTATGTGAAACAAAAGGTAACGTTTATTCCGCGTGCTTAATATCCTTTACCTTTGCAAAAGAAACAATAATGAATATGTTCTCTGCCACATTAGATTATAAGTTATGAAAAGAGCATGATAATACTGTTGCTTACTGAACCAACAGTACTAAGTAGGTATTATCATTAACAACGTTGTACTTTGACATAAAATTTATTTAAAGCCGTTTTAAAAAAATATTTATTTAAAATGAAATTCTAGAATTGGTATTACATACTGTAATTAAAAAAAAACTAGATAAGTTTAAAAATATTAACGACTTATTAGTGAAAATAAAAAGTATTTTTGTCTCCAATGTTTCGTATTCAGACATTTGATTTAAACTGTGTCGTGACTCTGTAAACTTATTCATTTAATATATTTTTTGCAGTCACTGCAGAGCGCAGCACGGCGGGCTGGCACCTCGTGCGCCAACTGCAAGACGACCACCACCACTCTATGGCGACGCAATCAGAATGGCGAGCCAGTCTGCAACGCCTGCGGCCTCTACTACAAACTGCACAACGTGAGTAACTTAAGTACAACCTAATAAACGCTGTCGAAAGCCAATAAATATCAGATAGTTTGCTAAATGGCAACCGGTAGATATCTGTTTTATCCGAAGCAAAGTACAAGGTGTTTAAAAAAATAATGTGTTAAGGTATTTAATATTACAGTTATATTATGTGAATAGTTGCTTTTGACTATATTAACTTATGTACTAAACAAACGTCATAGTGAACGTACAAAGTTTAGGGTTTACATGTGGTAGAATCGCGCTGCAGCTATATTGTGAATGCATCACGAATGGGTCGGTTAAACCGAGAACGACTACGCTCTCACAGAATACCAGTGTAAAATAGCAGTTTAATGCTGCTATGTTTCATATAGTATATGATGAGAACTGAAGCCCAATTAATTAGTAGGTAATGGGAAATTCCATTTTAAATGTCAGCCTTAAGAGGGAAGAGTAAGTCAGCTCAAATTCTAATTTCGCCCCCACTTCCCCGCGCGTCGTATGCTATGTACCGATATGTTTGTAATCACTAATACTGTAAGTAGAAAGGTCGTTAGACACTTATTTCATTAGGTTTATCATATTTATGCCTGTTTCTTAACGCCAAGCCAGCCGCTTCTTATTTTTATCACGGTTATTTCCCATTTTAATTTTACGTCGTACTGTTGCGTAATGTATATTCTGATCGTAAGCGACACAACTTCTCCCTTCAAAAGCCTAAGCGATACTAACGGGGCGACAGAATTCAAGCTCAAGACGCCGATAGTTTAGGTAATTTCTTTTTACAGTGAAAATAATGGTATTTTAAAAAAAGTAAATAACATAAGCACTGCTTTATAGTTAGTTCAGTTAGTATGCAAAGTTTCATGATCTTATTTAAAGTATTTTATGAATAACAGCGGTTTATTGTTTATTTTGGAGGTAATTTTGGATTTTTTTTCTATCGAGAAAATTTTACGAAATCGTGTTTTCGTCTAACATAATCACTAACATTAATCCTCAACTTTACCATATATTTATTTCAAAATTAATGCCGCAATATTTTCGGCATAACGAAGGATCTTGTTAAGCCATTTGACATTATATTTCCCCTTAATGGGCGACATAGTCTTTGCATTTTACATTTTTAATCGAGGATTAATGTACATATCTATGGGCCACGGCATTCACTTACCATATTACAGCTCGTTTGATACACTTACATGTATAAAACGCACTTTGTGGTTTATGAATACAGTATGATTAGGTACTTTACCTTTAAAATTAAACTATATTCTCAGTGTCCTTTATTTCGCGCGTGATTAAGTACTATATCAACTCGTATATAGACGAAGAACCTCCTTCAATAAAACTTCTTTTAAATTTAAGAGCAAAGACATGAGAAATTTACATAAACTAAATGGAATAACGATTATAATACAAAAAGATAATAAATAAATCAGTAAAAAAATATAATGACACAACCGTTTTTAGTTACAGTTTTCATTTATTGAAAATGATTTAATGAAGTCGTATTATCGGTTTACTATGTCGTTAACATAAAGCTACTCATTTTATAAGCATAATCATTACATTTCATATCGATGCTCTGATTATGTTCATGAATTCATTTTTTACTTTGCTGAAGATTTTAGATAAGCGTTCATCAAAAATCATATTATCTCCATATCTGTTTCACTAAAAAGATTAAATTTAGAGGGCATTAAAACTGTCTACTATAGTCGTCGTATATAATAACGGTGTCCTTAGGGAGATGTTCCCACAGGATGAATCGGCAGTATCTTGGACGGATAACCCGGTTCGTCGGCTGCGCCCCCTAACATCATTTAATGTGTCATAACACCCAACGCAATCGTCCCGGGAGAGTTACATTTAGCGATAATAACATCGCGTTATCTTTAGTAATAATTACAATCCAATATTAAATAGTATCTACATATTCTAAATGTATAGAATGATTACCTTACATTTGTACTTTTGCATCAATATTTCGATCCGCGTATTTCTATTGATGCGATTATGATGACGAGCGTGATTAAGTATTTTGAACACTAGGCCAAAGTCGTTATAATAAAAAATCGTAAATTTAAAATTTATTGATACTTAAAATTAGCTGAAAATATAACTAAGTTAAATCCTATACCTAAAATCCAGCACGCGTTTTTTTAAATTAAAGTTATCGTAGATTTATAAGCCGTAGAAGAATTAAATGCAATTTCTCACGACTCTCGCTACCCCGATTTGCAAAAAAACAATCGACAAAACCCTTATGCAATCTCCGCTAGCGATACATTCGTAAAAGAACAAACATTATGGAACGAGAGTGCACAATGACAAAAATTAACAGTCAAAGAGACCCTTCGGAGCGGGCTCTCGAGATTTTTTCTCTTGAAATGTATACTTTATTGCCCGTTCAAAGTATCGACGCAACAATGTTGTTTGGTCTAATTATTCGGAAGGAGCGACAATAGTTCGAAGGGTGTGCCTGCTACTTTACAAGTTGATGGTATAATGACGGGAGCACAATACGGGAATACGTCGGTAGCGACGTCGACAGACGTGCCCGCCTCTCATACATATTTATACATTTCTTTGTACTTAGTTACACATTTGGAATCGACTGATGTCGGAGTTCGAGACCCAGGCAGAGCTAACGTTTGTGTAAACCATGGGTTTTGCAGTTATGTGTGTGATTGCCCCGTGACTCCTACAGTGCATTCTAACGTACCCTCGATTTAATGGCTTAACTGTTAAATTTTTGTTACATTTAGTGACTCAGTGGAGACAGTGCTCCCTGAGGTGGTGATTTAACAGGATCCATCACCCTATTTCGTCTCGGTGATAAGCGAGCACTCTATCCTGGATTGAAAATCAAAGTGCGGATGCATTTGCACCCTTGAGAACTAAGATGGAATACTTCGATATTAGAAAAAACGTTCTACAGATCTTTAAACACACCGTATGAAACCCAGCAACGTTATTCTGCTGCTTCAGGCTGGTATTCTCTAGAACCACGAGGATCCAACCCCAGTCGAGCCGGCTTATTCGTGCTCCAGCCTGTAACATAGCTGCAGCGTGGCTCCACCAGGTGTATTAAATTACATTTTTTTTAAACCACAGCTAGTTGCAGTTAATTCAAAGATACCATGCAAAAGTATGTATTTAAAAAAAACAACTATTGCAATAAACTACTACTATCTAATACGTATTAAAATCGAACGCTTTGAATTTCATAATATTAATTTTTTGTGGAATGCTTAAAATAGTATCTAACTTGATATTTTTAAAGAAAAACGTTAGGAAACTGTGTAAATAACAGTATAATTTCGGCAGGACTAAAAGCGGACACATCTTGATCGATTTCACGCAAAAAACGCAATTCATACTATAACGCACGAGCGCATTGTGATATACCGACGTCAACCTCCTACACATAACTCGACGTTCTTGATACAAAACTCCCCATAAATATTAAATTTAGGACATTAATTATAAATATGATGAATACAATATTAGTTAGTTAATAAGTGTGTTTAATTATACGTTTGAATAGCCCACTAGTTATGTAATAAACATATTTTAGGATTATTTAAATTAATTTATAAATATTTGTAACATTGTTGTTAAGCACCGCACCTAGATTTCATTGCATTGCCAGAAATGATATAGAAGGCTCTGAATTTTATATATTCCGAGACGGGGAAGACCTATAATTTCTATTTGTATGAATTACTTTTTTGGCTATATAAATTTAAAATAAACCTAAAATTGCTCTAATATATTAGCATTACGCCTATGCTCCAAATGTACATATTGCAGGTAGTTTAGTTTCTGCTATCATATTAGCAATCCTAAATATTTATTTAAACTACAAGTATCATAATATGTACAGCGTAGTATAAAGTTAAAAAAGTACTCAAGTGTGTTTACTCACAATATACCTCTTAAAGGTTCTATACTATTGTTTGCCCGTGCACGCTTAAATTGCCCTCATAGAGTATACAACGCGAGGCCGACAAGGATCTTGTTCTTTTGGTCCTTGTAGTCTTAACGCTTTTGTATTATTGTTTTTAATAAAAATATTTTATTGGTACTTTGTAATAGTTTGTTTGCTTTGATTGATATGGGAATGGATTCGACTTCTTTAGAATGGGAATGAATTTAATAAAACAATTTTAAGTTTGTGGAATGAAATTAAACGAACATTGCAAGTGTATTGTTTTTTAATGTTATTTTTGTACTGAAATTTTTTTTCTGACTGGTAATAGTTTTATTTTATTTGTTGCCTGAATTAATTTCCTACTTCTATGTTTAGTTTTATATTTTGACATTAAAATTTGCAACCAGAACTATTTTTATTTATGTTGAGATTGTTATAGTTAAAATACCTTTTTGATACTTTTTTTAATTATTATGTTATTAACATTTTTAATTGATTTTGTTTTATTTGTAGTGACTTACATAACATTATTTGGTTGTGAAATTAATATACATATCAAATTTTGATCTACACTCACCGGCACAGAAACTTGGCCAAGCGGTTATCTCGCGATAGCAAAAGCTTTAAGTGTTTCTGATGAATGTTTGTTATGCAAGTATGTCAAAAAATGTTTACCCTCAAGTTCAAGAGGGTAATTCATTATGTTTAAGTGCACCATGACGAATTCTTTAATTTTTAGTTGAATCGGGTCATTTGAGCGACTAAGTTCACATTTTAAATTTGTGTGTTGTGAAAAGTTTACTGTAAGGTTATTCAATTATTGTGATCTTGTGTCTTAATTAAATAACTAAAGGTGCTTTAAAGCCAATAAAAATGCCATTAACACCAGCACAAGTTGCACAAGCAGTAGCATTAATTGACCAAGGGCTGACACAGCGTGAAGTTGCTATTGTGCTTAACGTACCACGGTCCTCAATGCAGTATTCACTGAAACGATACCAGGAGACAGGCCGCTACACCCGCAGGCCAGGCAGTGGGGGCGTAAGGTGCACATCGGCCCGGGACGATCGTTTTATTGTTATGGAGATTTTGAGAAACCGCTACCTGACCGCTGTTGAGATACGCCAGCGGCTCCAAATCGCAAGAGGCGTTAATGTTAGTGAGCGTACGGTGAGAAGAAGAATGGAGGAAGTGAATTCAAAAGCTCGTAGACCAGCACGAGGTCCAGAACTTCTCAGACAGCACCGAGTAGCCCGACTTCAGTTCGCAAGAGAACATGTCAATTGGACCCACGAGCAATGGGCTAGAGTGTTGTTCACAGATGAGTGTCGAATAGCTTTACGTGCTCCAGACGGTCGAGAACGAGTGTGGAGAAAAAGAGGAGAGAGGTTTCTACCCATTACCACCACCCAAACTGTGAGTTTCCATGGAGGCTCAATAATGGTATGGGGAGGTGTAAGTTCCGACGCACGTACAGAGTTGGTCATCGTCGATAATCGGCTTACAGCTACTCGATACATCGAGGAAGTTCTTCAGGAGCACGTAATGCCTTATTCGGGATTCATTGGACACGACCAATTCCTCCTCATGCACGATAATGCACGCCCGCACGTCGCACATTGTGTAGAGGAATATCTGGAAGAGGTTGGAATACAAAAATTACAGTGGCCAGCTCGTAGCCCGGACTTAAATCCAATTGAGCATGTATGGGGTATGCTCAAAAGAAAGATAAAGTCCAGCTCCAAACCGTCACAAACTCTAAATGAGCTCCGAAATGCAGCGCTGGCCGCTTGGGACAGCATACCGCAAGTTGATGTCAGAAACATCATTCAAAGCATGCCAGATCGAATGCAAGCGGTTATCAGGGCTAGAGGAGGAAACACCCGATATTAAAACTGATAGACAATAAAGAAACAGACTTAATTTTTAACTTTGTAGTGTTTTTAAAGTGACAATGGAAAGATGTTAATTTTAGTGAAAACATGTTATCTTGAAAAGAAAAATTTCGGTGAAGTAAACATTAAATTTCTATGTTCTAAAACCATTAGAGACACTTATTGAATGCATCTACCCTTAATTTACTGTTAAAAAAACGTTTCAGTGCAAATAATCAGCAAATTCACGAGTGGCCAAGTTTCCGTGCCGGTGAGTTTATATTAATTTTTGTATGTTCCTGGATACTTTAAAAACTCAAGTAGACCCGGTAGTTGGTGCTGTTGATGAGAACCAGTAATCCACCAGTAAACCCGTGCAAAGCCGGGGCCTATCGTACGGGATAAATAGTAGCTATTATTAATAATGATCTAATCCAGGCTGATTTCTATTAAGAACCCTATACTAATTACGAAACCAATCTTTATATGAGCACGATATAATTTCGTAAATTGACGTAAGCTAATAGGCTAATATTTCTAGCTGTTGCTATTGCTAAGGCGGTGGATGTAGAATCACACGAATGAGATGCTTATAATGTCTTCAAGTATATATACGTATTATGCATACTTGTATATATATATATATATATATATATATATATATATATACATATATATATATACATATATATATATATATATATATATATATATATATATATATATATATATATATATATATAAATCTTTGATCTGGTGCTAAAAAGGGTCAAAGTACGTTTTTATTAAACAGTATGGAAGTACACATTACATTAGCCGTTTTAAGTAGTATCTTTTGAAAGACTATAAAATAAACTTTAGCTCAAACAAATTTCATACATTTTACTCATTTTGTAAAAAAACATTTATATATAATATTATATAACATCTATATATTTATGCCTCCAGACTGCCTCGTTGATCTAGTGGTTGTAGTAGTGACTTCTGATCATGAGGTCCTGGGTTCGAATTCCAGGTCGGGCCAAAAATAAATAATTTAGTTTTCCGTTAAGAAATGTCAAGTTGGTGGTGGTGAGGGAATAGAGATGGCACCTGTGCCTGCGCAACACTTGGCACTATAATCCTGTCCGGCGCCAATGGCTAGTCTCCGTTCCATTTTCGTAGTCACGAAATTTGGTCGGGAGGATATACATATAACCTAGGATAATCATAAAAATAAGTTTTCACATGTACATAAATATAGGTTTACATATTATCAAGTTATAACATTCTAAATAGTTCAGATCGTGAGCTTAGCTTAGCCAGCTCAGCTTGTCCTCTTAAATCACAATGGAAAGGTTTCATTCCAATGATAAAGCAATTTTTCAACAATTAATAATCGCCCCGAGCACAGCAGCGCCCAATTGGTATTGAATACTATCGAAAATAAATTATTTATTTGGCCATTTACAATAGCCGGGTAATAGGATTACCGTAGGTGCGTGGGTTCGACTCCAGGGCCGTACCTGGCGACCGCAATATACCCTAACAAAGGCCCCGTCGGTTTGTCCGTGTTACTTTTTATAAATTTGTTTATTTAATTTATCACGCTCGTTTATTTGGTACTTCCTTCGCGTTATACGCGATTAAGTTTTTGTGGTTTGTGTTCGGTTTCTTTTTCGTACGGTCGTTCATCATTTATCGATGAATTGGTAATATTTCTTGCGGCCGCATACAACTGTTTACAATTTTTGTTACCAGACTGTATTCCGTAGAGTTCGAAAGTTCGATATATTTTTTTTTATTTCATTTCATTTAATGTCTGTAGAAGAGTTCTATCAAAATTTTTACTCTTTCTTTTTAAAATTTTAGTATCGCAAACTTGCATGATTATTCATAAGAAAAATTGAGTTTCACGAACTTTTGTAGTAAAACAATCAAAGTGGCTTAGATAAAATCAGAAAAATTATCTAAACATAATTTTATTAAAATAATTATCTCTTTCTTCCAATAATATTTTCCATATATTTGTTATACCTACCTACCAACGTTTTGACACGTTAAGCTTTGTCCCGCGAATTATTATTCCAAGAGTTTTAAAAAATTATATTTGATATACGATAGAACAACTCTCTATCTTTTCTATTTTTTAATGTTTTTTTCAACGTTACTCCTGTATCGTGGAGACAGTTTGCATACATACATCTCACAAGAACAAACGTCCAGACCAGAAAAAAATATTTGATCCGTGCGGAATTCGAAGCCGCGGCCCTCAGCGCCTTAATCCATTGCTCAGCCACTGCGCCACAGGGCCGTCAATTAGGATGAACATAGGGTTGCCTCTTTATAATAAAGTACTGTAAGTGTGTTTTTGAGCAAATGTACTGTTTATACTTTACGAGACCAAGAAAGTTCATGAAAATACTTTATTTTACCTATTTAACGATTTTCAAGGTATTATTTTAATGTTTATTAAAATAACGAATTATATATAGGCAAAATATTTTACTATGCAGTATGGCTATCCTAGCTATGCTATTCACTCCTGTTACTTTAGCGTTATTTACAGAATTTATTTAATTGAATGCTAGATGATGGCATGAAAGCTAATAGAAAGTAAATATACTGTGTGTATAAAATAGCAAGGCAAATAAATAATATTTTATTTTTACTTGTCGTACTGTACGTTGTGTAATGGCATTTTAAGTGGTAAGTAAAAGCCTAGTATTACTAAACAGCATAAACCTGAATCAATGTAATGTTTGCATTTTTAAAGAAAGAAGAGAAGAGAATAGAAGATTGTATTTGATACCTTCTTTGCACACAACGACCACAATAATGCTAATACGTATAATGCGCCTGTAATGCAATAAAACAACTATTGTGAATCTATTTAGGATCTAAAGCTATATAATTTGTGCCCAAATAGGAATTAGAATAGCCGTATAAACATTTGTAATGTTACTACAGAACTAACTCAAAATGCGAAATCGACGCTGTAAGTCGACGTTTACCGCTTTGATGTGTTACTTCGGAAGTGACGCAAAAACCAAAACTATCCAAATTACTGTAGGAACGTAAGTACATTTATGCATCCGAAATCATTTGTATACGACAATATGGTCTTTTAAGTATAAAAAAACGTAATATCACAGGTCCAATAAATCTTCGGTCTTTGTTACTTTTAGTTTACACTCCGTTTGTATAAACTATTAGCTATTAGCTATTACTATACTAACTAAATAACTATAAACTATTAGCTGTAGTATTCTTTTATTATATTTGCAGTTTTGTAAAACTATCTATTTAAGTTCATCTGAAAATAACTTGGAACTTCATAACATTAAGCAAAAATTGGTTCATGTGTGTATGACCAGTAGTTGACTTTGACGGGCTGTTAAAGATAGAAAGAAGGAAGATGTGTACGTGAGTGCGTGTCAAGAATTGAGCATGGTTTTGACATCATTTGAAGTGTAGGCAGCGCTCCGTCTATCTTTTTTTTAAAACGGCACCCATGGGCCACAGCATTCACCTACCATCAGCTGCATTATGTGCGTATTTGTTTGTAATTCTAACTTTTGGATGAAAATATTGGTGTAGAGAAATAGTCAGCTCACAGAACAGCATGTCGTTTTATTCATGTTTTGTAACAATATAGAAATTAGCCAATTTAAGTATCTACTTTTAGTACTGACTGCTTATTACGATAACCGTGGGAAATATGGTTCAACCAAAAAAAACCTAACATAACTATTTTCTATAATTTAAATACCTATCAACGATCAAATACTTTTGACCGGAAACATATATGAAAATATACGAATTATCTAATACAAAACACTACTTATGAACTAGTTATTGCAGCAAGGTTATTTATAAACCCATCCTTAAGCTCTTGGTGATAAAACTTTAAAAAAATTGATGTATACACACGTCGTTTTGGAACTAGGCAGTTTGGTTAAGTGCCTTCCATACAAAAGTATTGGATTACCAGGCTGCATTGAGCGTTAGAAAGAGAGAGCGGCCATAATAACAGTTCAAATGATACATTTGGAATACAATGGAGCGATCAATTCAATTTTTGAATTGAGAACGCTCTTCTAGTTTTCTTTTTTATTTCGTCTAAAGTGCTGTTTTGTACAGCCAACATCCGAGGGATTCTGACAGTCACTGTTTTTTCAAACGTTTTTCTTTTGCATTACATTTTATTATTATTATATTAGTGATATACTACCTACTGCTCATTTAAATATTGGATCTAATAGCTTTTCTTAGATGATTCACATAATTTAGGTAGAGTTTGAAATAACAATTTTTTATAACTTTATTATTTTTTAGTTTAATTGTTTGTAACGAATTAAATTGCTTGTGATGAATTAATTATATACAAAATATATTGTTTGGCCAATGAAATGCATAAAGCAAGGAACATAGTGCCGGACGAGTGGTATAAAATAACTTATAGCCTATTCAAGACGCGGAATCTTGCATTTAGGTAAAGGAGAACTGAAAATACTTGTCAAACAGATAAATTATTTAAAATTAAAAATAGTAACAATTAAGCCTTGTCGTACATCTATATAATTTCCAATAATTTAAAATTAATGTCTATGAATACAAAAATCTAAAAGCAGCGTTTAATTTAAACTCATTACATTACATGAACTGGCTTGAAGCCAAACGGTCGGTGCGTTTGGCCGAATGTTATAATGACATCAATTTGAATATTCAACATTGAACAACGATCCAATTTACATAAGTTCGACCGTTGAATTTTGTGCCAATGTAAAATGTCCCTTAATGTAGCATTACTAATTATTAATGTCAGTAATAACTTCTGGTTGAAATTGTAAAACTGACTTTAAATGTTTTAATTTTTAATAATTTATAAACTCTCACGCCTATTATACCTATAATGTTAGGAAAAGATTACAGCCTTCTATTTGGCACGATCCTAACACACCGCTCTCACTTCTTTCATATCTACGCATTATTAATGATATTATAGCTCTTTATCTACCTAGTTTTAATCACCTAAAAACTTAGAATACGTTAATTCCGAATGTTTCAGTTAGCCGAAATCGTTATAAATAAAATGTGTAAAAAAAAAGTGGGCGTCCGCGCAGTAGGCCGGAAAGATTTTATCTGTTGGCAATACAGAAAAAATGGCGCCCACCGGAAGTGTCCGAGCGCGGCGCGCGGCGCGTTACCATTTTTTTCTTTTTTGTTTTAAATGGCTTTTTCCCGGCAGCGTTCGACCGGAAATGCGTTTGCGTAGAACTGCCCCATATTGGCCAACAGTGATATGTTCTATAAAGTTCTAAACAAATTTGATACTTGATATCACTGTTTAAAGTTCTAATTTGAATATTAGGTGTGAATGAACACGTTTCGGTAGGATGGTGATTGTAGCGCTAAATAGCATGTTTTTATTCATGAGGTCTCTTCTGTTTTGTGAACGATTCCCAGCTGATTTATTGCATTTGTAAAAAAATTTGGGAAAACTTATTTGGTTGTAGGAAGTAGGTACATGAACGAATATAATTAAGTTTTATGTTATATTAACAGATTAGTTTAATTAGATTTAGGTTTAGGTGTCTATGGACCACATCTTTACGTGGTAGAGCTATGCTGCAGCTATATTGTGGTTTCAGCACGAATGGGTCCGCTCTACCGGGGTAGGACCACGCTGTCACAGAATACCAGCGTAAAATAGCAGCTTAATGCTGCTGTGTATCGTATGGTGAGTGTAGAGAACCGGAGACCATTTATACTGGAAACGAGGCGTTCCACCTCAGTCCTCAGGGCTGGCAACGCATCTGCATTTTGATTTTTAATTAAAGATAAATGTAGATTTCTATGGGTCACAGCATCGATTTACCATCAGGTGGACTGTGTGCTCGTTTGTCACCCTCACAGATATAAGAAAGAAGACCCTTTATTCTATAAAAAAAAATCGCGTACCATCAGACGAACTTTTTTATATAGAAGAGGGGGCAAACAAGCATGTAGCAAAACTGACTGTAAGTGTAGACCGCCGACCACGAAAAACTGCAACACCAGGGCAATCGCAGGTGCATTGCCGGCCTCTTAAAAAAGAGTACGCTATTTTGTTAAAGATTCCTAAGTCGCATTGGTCCGGATAAATCGCTGCTGGTAGTCGATTCCACAAGGAAGTTGCGCGAGGAAGAAAACTTCTTTTAAATCATACGGTAGTAGACCGCCAGTCATCCAGATGGTATGAATGATATCGTGAGTTTTGTCGCGATGTGCGATGGTAAAATTGTGCTGCTGGAATCAGTCCGAACAATTCCTCAGAGCATTTTCCGAGGTAGATGCGACAAAATACTCAAAGAGATGCAACATCTCTTCACAGTGCCAGTGAATCAAGCCGATCGGAAAGAGTTCGTTCGCCGACGATTCGAACAGCTCTGCGCTGGATGCGATCAAATGGAAGGAGCTGGCACTGTAAATTCCACAAGGAAGTTGTGCGAGGAAGAAAACTACTTATAAATGGCACAGTGATGGACTGCCAATCATCCACATGGTATGGATGTGTGATTTGACGCGATGTGGGATGGTGAAGTTGAGCGGCTGGACTTAGTCCGAACAGTTCCTCAGAGTACTCTGTGGTAGATGCGATAAAATACGCAGCAAGATAAAAATCTTTTCGCAGTGCCGGTGCAACCGCTCTGTGCTAGAGATGCAATCCAATGGAAGGAGCTGGCAATGGGGAGCTCCGACCCAGAGATGGGAATAATATTCCATGTAAGTCCGTACTTGTCCTGCTCTACTGAGCACGCCAAGCATTTTAGAGGCCAATTTGGCATTAATAAATTTCAAGACTAAAATGATTGAAATATTTAATAAAGTACAGATTTTTATTAGGCTACAGCTTTTGTTCTCCATGTTATATATATAAAAAAGCGATCAACAGCGCACGAGCTATAGAAAGTCTGTTTTTCATTTTGCATTTTAAATTTAAAAAAAAAAGAATAAAATAGCAGCTGCACGTCCGTCGAGCGATTGTTGGGGGTGATAAGAGTGTCCTTCTACAAAACAATTACCGCGCTAGGTCGGTTGCAGCCTAAGCGAGATTTTCGCAATGGCTATTGTCGAGAGCTTTTGTCAACGCCGGCGGCGATTAGTAACTATCGACATCTATATCTATATCACCAATGTTCACGTCTTGAATCTGGTACCTGTTCAATATTCTTACCAACCTCAATATTTTATAAAGTTATGACTTTGATTTAGATTCAAAATAAAGAGAAATAATTGTACAGTTTATAATAATAATATTAATTTAGTAATATAATAATATAACTCTCTCAAATCTCAAAATCTCAATAAATTATTAATAATACAATATATTAATAATTTATTGAGAATTATAGCCTTAAACTTAACACTTAATGTTATTTTAAATAAATTGTATTGTTGTTGTGTAGTGTGACTTTCATGCTAGGGTAACGTGTGTTAGGAAAGTCAGTGGTTGTGGGCTTTTCAAAAGGTATTCTATGTAACAGGATAGCAAGTTGAGTTCATATTTTTCAAAACATATAAATACCTGAATATATGAGTTTTCTTTGAATGAACATACTTGTATATTTTACTAATTGAAATACCCTGAATAATGCAATGATAATCAAATAAATGTAAATGTACATCATTGAATATGGCAATCCGCCACGTAATCAGCGCCATCTAGAGTGACCTATGAGATTGTAGAAATAATGTCGGCAATCCAAATAAATTAATACTGAAGTTACGTTTCATTATCACCAAGATATTTATCATAAATATTTATTTTGTATAACAAAAAATAAGATAAGATTAGGATTATCAAAGGATCACTTAATAATTTTGTCATTAATGCGATCAACAGCGCAGTTGCCTGAGGTAGGTATTATTGCCTAACAGAGTTTTACATTCATAATTACCCGGTATTCTATCGAGCATATTAGAATTGTTCGGTCGATTGCATCCACGACAGAGTTTGGGCCGTTACCCCTCTAGTACATCTGTAAACATCTTAGAGATAAGCATCTGACGTTTGACACAAAGCGCGGTTGCGGGAGATATTATCTGAGAACTATCCGAGTTCTTCCCTTCCCTCTCATTCCCGACTTCCTCGGCACCGTCTAATTATTTATTTATGGCCGACTATCACACCATCGATGCGCTCCATAGCAAAGATGAGCGATTTCATGACTTCAAATATAGAATGGGAGTAGCTCCGTTATCATCTGGGTAATCTAGTCAACGGCATGCTCTTAAATCTTCGCGAGATTTCGCCATTATATTTTGGTATATAACAAAAAGACCATTTTTCAGTAGTCACCGTGAATTTTAAAATGATATAACAATAACGAAATGCTACATTAAAAATTAAGTCACAATAATAAGTGATCAAACCTTTAAATGTTTTAACACAAAATCGAAATAAATTGATAAAATTCCGTTTTACACCGTTGTAACGAAAAAGTGAGCGGGGACGATAAAAAAAAACTTTTATGACATCTCACTTGTATAAATTGGCCAGGCCAAGGTGTAATTTGATTGAAAGCACCAAAAAAGTTTTATAATCATATAATAAGTGGTAGAATAATTGCTAGGGCAGGTGTTTTTAAGATACGAACGCACGCGCCGCCTCACGACATAAGAACTTACGACTGGGTCGACGGTTTAAAAAGATTACAATTTAACGAAGTTCGAAATGTACTTGAATTATTTCATTGTATCTAGAAATTATTGTTTCGTATATGGTTATATTTGAAAGGTAGACACTTTAATGTATTTATGATGTTGACTGCCGCCTACTTTCAGCTGTCTGGTTTTATTAACTTTGTTATTTTTGTGCAAGTATTTATTACTTTTCTTTGGAATTAATCCAAATATGCACTGAGTGTATTTTAAAGAATTATTACAAAGGTGTAAGATATCGATATACGTATATAGGTATTTTATCGTTAGGTATTCAAAATACATACATATAAGTCAAGAAATATTTTTCTCGAAACATAATACTGCATGATAGTGCATATGACGGCTGCGTGACTTAGAAATTCGCTGCGGTGCTGGAGGTCGCGGGTTCGAATCCGAAACAAGTATTTGTATGACCCAGAAATTATTGTTCCGGGCCTGGATGATTGTCCTTGTGAAATTTGTGTATGCATGTAAACTGCCTCCACGATACGGGAGAAAATCCTAGTGTAGCGTTTTTATAAATATAAATAAAAAATAACAAAATATTATTGCATACTTTGTTAAACTTCTAAACGTAATATTTACTTAGTTCCTCATTATTAATGAGCACATCAATAAATTATTTTAAATTTTACTACTAATTAAACATTCAAGGCGATGTTTCAAAGTAATTTTTTGCAGCAGTGGTGTGTCTTCTAACAGTAGGTACTAAAACGTCGTAATCAAGAGGCTGTTAAAGTTCGTGTCGATATCGACAGCTACGAAAGCTTGTTGGCGGCCGCGTATGAATTAGTGTAGTGTGGTAGCCATTGGAGATTTAATGCCGACGCGGCCGCGTTCTAATTGGACTGGGTTCGATGCCAAGGGCGCGAAACATTTAAATTTATTGTATTCCATAATTGTTTTCGAGATGCGAGATGAGAGAAACGCGCCAGCTACCGGAGCCTTAATCGATGTATGTATATACATTTTGAGTCGGAAATATAAGCTACAGAAACAATTACTGTTGATTACTTAGATTTTTTTTAATATTTTTTAATAAGTCTCACAATAAATATCTTTGTATAAGAATATTTACGAGATATTACAATTTAAAAATGGGTCCGCTACGGTTTTAAAAATAAACTGAGTATGATCAATTAGTTAATTAATTTATAAACTATAATACTTAAACATAATTTAATTAATATTAATATTACCTATATGTGGTAGAGCTACGCTGCAGCTGTATTATGGTTGTAGCACGAATGGGTGGTTTGACCGGGGAAGTCCCATGCTCTCACAGAATACCACCGTAAAATGGCAGCTTAATACTGCTGTGTTTCGTATGGTAAGTGTAGAGAACCAAAGACCCTTATTACTGGAAATGAGGCATTCCATCTTAGTCTTCCAGGGTGACAACGCATCTGCATTTTGGTTCTTAACTGAAGAATTGAATAGAATAGCATAATTTCTTTATTCAATATAGATCACGTTATGTAATTTTTTTGAAAGTTATTTTTTAATTTACCACTGGTTCGGAAAGAACCCTCTGTCCTGGAAAGAACCAGCAAAAAACCCAGAAAATAGATGTAGATATTTGTGATATAGAAGATGGATGTAGATGTCTATTGGTGTGACCAATCCACTTACCATCAGGTGTACTGTGTGCTCCTGCGAGATGGTTTGCAACAACATCGCAGAATACCCTCTGCTAACGACGAATTAAAACATGCAAAGATAAATATCTGAAACTACTCCGTTTTCTTGCTGACGCTTCATTAATATGCAGCCCGTCAAATATAAAGTACAAATACAACAAAAATGAAACGTTCGTTTGTAACTACGTAACGCCATGTTCTTACTATAAATTGAGGACGTCGATAAATTTGGCGGGTGTATAAATCGTGTTTTCAATTACCACCCGGAGTAGCAGCTGTCCGCGGTCTTCGACTACTGCCCCGAGTATTTATTTTAATCACGTGCACGCATCAAACATTCGAGACTGTGTTTTATAGACATCTCTCCAGGCACATCCTTAATTATGAAATGTTGGCTAAGCTTTCTCATCTATATCAAAACAAAGAACCATGATTTTACCACTTCTAGAAAAGGATAATATTTTTTATTTTACATCACATACAAACATCCTGTACTCACCACGCTGGATGGAATATCAGGCCGGTTAGGATCAAGTAATGTAAATGCTCATCACCAATCTGTCAAATTTAGATTCAACGTTTTTCGTTGGGTTTTTCGTCATCATTCAAAAAGTCAAAATATGAGATATGTAATTTACCTAGTAAAATTTTAATTTTATTCGTGACAAATTACGTAAATTATAAGTTCTATTACAAGTAAGTTTAAGTTTACTCATTTGCTAATTTCACTTGGCACGGCCACACACACACTTATAAGTGGCGGCGTAAGAATGCCTATTCTTCCATATTATCCGATTGGTGTCATAAAAGGTGACAAAGAGAAACTTAAAAGGGAGATAAGCAACGGTATTTTCTTGATAACAACCGTACAATACTATAATACATACATAATAGAACGGGGGTGTGGCCGGAGCCCGTGTAGCCACTAAAATGCCACTAACATGTCAATTCACACGTATAAATGTCAACACAAGATGTGTTTTGACGTAATAATCGTTTCCAAATTTCGCATGCAAATTATTTAGAAAATGCCAAATTGCACGCTATTTACAAATAAATATGTATTAAAATCCGTCTGTCAACACAGGAGATCGGGTTTGTAGTAGTGATTAACTGATAATACGACGTAACTACTTGTATGTGTGCTCCCAGCGACGCAATTCCTGGTACAAGATAAGGTCGACAGCCATTTTATTGTGTATTATAGTGTTCTATGATAACAACTCAACAATATTGATCTAATAACAAATCAACTAGTGTGCTCATGAGCTTCATAAGCTCATACCGCCATCTCTATTCCTATAGGAGTACGTACTGCAGGTTACCATCTACACTTAGTTGTCATTCGGAATATTTGCACTAAGCGCTATAAGTCATTTTTTGTAATGCGCACAATCAAGGAGTGTAATGACCTGAAACGCCTCTTCAAGGCGCGTGTTAAAAAGATTCTCCTAGGAAAATTCTCTCCATCGTAGACCTCATTCTTGCCCTCGGTCCAGATGGAGGTCTAGAGTAAGCCCATTTATAATTTAAAAAAAAACTATGTTTGCCCACCCGCCTCCTAATTATAACGGGGTAGCTAAGACAAATATTCCCCTTGCAAGTCTATCTCTAGGTCTAGATGGATGAATTCATCGACCCAGACCTAGAGATAGATCGATTTCGCCGTAATCTTTATATTTAACAGGCAGATTGGCAATCTAAATACAAGACGCGTCGTTTTTTGTCTACTACTTTATCTCGCCGGTTTGATTATTTTACATCTGGTAAAAGATGGTTATACACACAGAATACCAAATATAGGTGTTCTTTGTGTATACCGCTACTAACCAAGGTTTATAAGATTTTTCTAGATTTCTTACTGTCTCTTTTTAAGACACACGTTGAACGATATGAAGTGATTTTTAAAAGATTAATCCGAAAATGCAATGCATTATACGCCAATCGCGGTCGAAAACTCGTAAGACGGAATGCAGCATCTGATGTCCAAAAGTTACAGCATATAAACGTCCCACAGCTGGACACAGGTCTCCTCTTATTTATAAGAGAATATTAGGGCAAGGAAATGTCTGCCGCGCCGCCCCAATGCGTATTGGCGAACTTCACATGCTTTCGCAACATTCTTTTTATTTTTCAGACATGCAGGTTTCCTCACGTTGTTTCACTTCCCCGCCGAGCACCTGGTAAACTAGCAATTAAAATTTTAATTAAGAATTTCACTGATATTCAAGGCATCATGTAATGCTCTCGAGTTCCGTCACTGGTAAAGGAGGTTAAATTGTATATACCTAAAAATATATGTGATAAAATATTTTTTCGTTTACTTTTTTAAAGAAAAAATGTCAGTTGTGTTGCGCAGGCGCCGCCGCGGCCGATTGCCTCCCGCACTAACTACGCGGAACTAATTCACTGACATCAACCAAAAGGACCGCACTTTGTCTTTGCATCACTAAACGTATATTTTGGATTGTCGCCATGACGGGAAATATTTTAGAGATCCGCAATCTGTCTTGTTAAATAAAGAAGGGTAACCTTTGAAGTTTAATTTACTACTCAAGGCCTGTATTCACTTTGATTAGTGCGAGTGCAGGTGATTAGTAATTGCGGGTGATTAGTGCAGGTGTGTAGTGTATCCAATTTTGTTTAGTGGCTGTGTTTAGTAAATTTAATTGTGTGCCGTTGACCAGCAAGTACTCTGTTTAACTTTCTTAACCTCTTGAGAATATGTAGATCTCAAGTTTCTTACTTTACTATAAACTTCTTTACTACCAAACCCCTGTATGTTCATAGCTTCACTTATACCTAGAAATGCCACATCTGGAGCTCCTTTAATTTTGCAGTTAGGGTATTTACTATTGTAAAAACATTCATTTTTAGATACTCCTTAACAAAATTATAGGTTGTGTCTTCCGTCCACTTAGCCATTTTTTGTAACACAAGCGAGCGTCCGACACTAAACGCTAAACACTAAACACTGCTCACTGCTGTTCTGACGTGTTTAGTGACAGACATGCTGCTAGTAAGGGGGAAGGGAGGACGCACGGGATGGGGACACTCGCAAAAAAATAGAACACGCTTCTAATCACTTTACTACGCAGATTACTAGTCACTTGCACTAATCAATCGCTGTCCACACGTGTTTACTCCTAATCACTAAGCACCTACACTAATCACCTGCATTAATCATTAATGAAAGTGAATACAGGCCTTATCTCAAAGTAAAACGAACATATCACGTAAGTATTATACATTTTAACAAGTGATACGTCGAATAAATGGGGGCTGAGGGTGTAAATTATTTTGCATGTATAACTCTGAATATTTTGTCTATTACCTTTGAAATTTTAAAAAGAAAATGACAACTAGTTTTGAAAAGTATGTCATTGCCAATCCTACTGAACCCATGTTTCATTGTCGGTGTTTTAAAGTCGCTCTTCTTACTACTTAAAATACAGAACCCTTTCGAGAAATACTCGATTGATTTTAAATGATGCGATGCTTTACAAACTGTAGTAATAAACACGTGACTTCTCCAAGCATCACGCAGTCTCATACACGCCATTTTTATGTCCGCACAATGTTTAAAGACGTTACCAATGTCTTTCAGTGTTGCTTTTAGATCAGTACTATCAAAATATCGGTAACATTGGTCCTGCGTTGGTCCCGGATAAAAATCTTATTTAAGTTTGTTTTTAATTTTTAAGTCCTACTGCCTTTTGATTGCTATATAAATTTATCGATGACTATTTATGTGATCTTTCGTTTATAACACCTAATTTTTAGCACAGTGTCTTTTGTTTGTAGTTTATAATGCACTAAGCTACCATAACTTGTTAGTGCAAAGTAGGTGCCGTGAATGCTCACTGCGCTTCAAAGCCAGGCGCGGGTTGACTGTCGTAGGGAGTTTTTAGAGCTGTGTGGTGACGACCCAACAAGTGTTTTCGATATGATTGTTACAGGAGATGAAACGTGGGTTTACCACTATGACTCTGAGAGAAATCAGGAGCCTATGAAATGACATAAAAGGCGATCAGACTCACCCAAGATGTTCAAAGTCACTCCATCGACCGGTAAAATCATAGCCACAGTGATTTGGGATTCTAAATCTATTACACAAAAAAATAGAGTACACAAAAAAGGTGAACAAAGCTACGCAGACAAATACTCTGCCACTTTACGTCATTTGAGAAAAGAAATAAAAGAAAATAGAAGAGGAAAGCTGATCAAAGGAGTGCTGTTTCTTCATGACAACGCACCGTTTCACACGTTGCGGCTCTCCAAGGCTGCTGTACAAGAATGCCGGTTTGAGGAAATTAACCAACCACCATACAGGCCAGATCTAGCCTCTAGTAACTACTTTTTATTCCCAAACTTAAAAAAGACCTTCAGGGAAAGCAATTTGCTGATGATAATGAGTTCAAGTTCTCTGTAAATGAGCATTTTTCAGGCCAGGACATTTTTTCAAGGGAATGGAATAGCTTTTTTCGCGAACAAGTAAATGTTCTAACATACCCATATCGAGACCACGTTGAACGCCCCTCGTATGAGGGTTGTGCTCGGAATTTCACTGCGTATTAGAATTTGTTATGAAGATATCCGCAGTTTAACTGGAGTAACCGTTATAGCCCAGCGGATCGGAAAGCAGAATATAGCTGGCCTGCCATATAGCTAGCTCTTAGAACCGACAACCGAAGGACAAAGGTTCTCGAGGGGCATTCTCGTACCGGTAAGCGAAGTGTACGATGGCAAGTGACAGCCCACTAGATGAAGTGATGACCTGGTGGCATTGTGAAGAGTTGTAATAATGATGATGAAAGTCTATTTTTTTAATTATATTAAGGAGGAATTTAAAATTAAGTAAATAGCACTTAAATTATGTTAACATAAAGTCGCGATCTGGTACGTAAATCGGTCCGATTCCACGTAGTTATAACGTGTGTGGCGGGCTCCAGTGGAGGCCGACGCGCCCAATTGCAAACGCGAATGTTTATTTTCCGCTACGCAACATTTCTCCTGTCTTCGAGGCCATTTCGCGTTTTAATTGCGACTTTCAACACTTGACTGATTGACTGAAACGATCTTGCCCGAAAAACTGTTAATTTTTAATCAAAATAACCGTAGAATTACAAGTGAGAAATTTTAATTAGAATTTTAAACGGTTGCCACTGAAAGGTAGGAGTTTTTGAAATATTATGCTCAATGTATCAAATGCATTTATTGCTTTGCTTTATAAGTGCGAATTGCGCATTTAATCAGATAATAGTTATAATTAAGACGAGTTTTTTTTTTATAAGTGCGAACAACACCTTCGTTAAAGAAATTCTCACGTTCGTATAGAATTGATCTTAAATCAGTTTTTATTAATCACTTGCGATAACACAAGTCTCTTTTACGTGAGTGCGTCATCGCAAAGAAGTAAAAATTATATTCATAAGGTGGTACGGTTCCTTTTCTTTTTAGAAATTCATTTCAGGTCAGTAGAGTAAAAGTAAAAAGTAAAGTACACCTTTATAAGTCCCACAGCTGGGCACAGGGCCCCGTTGGCTCCTTTTTCAGCGTGGGCTAAGGCGTAGTTTGTATGTATTTCACGTGACCTCGAATAATATTCCCCAGAAAGTGATAAATAACATTAAAAATTGTAATTAAGTACTATGAAATTTACGGCGAACGTTAAGCCCCTGAGCTATCACGGTTTTTACGCTCACGGCTTTATCTATATCTTATTTACTAACATTATGAAGAAGTTAAATTTGTTTATATGTAGCAGAATATCTATGAAACTATCACGACTATCATTTGTCGATATCATGATATTGCGTGAGTTGTAATTAGAATGTGCAGCACTGGGGTCCAGTATTCCTGTCTATTTCTGTCCCCAAGCACACTTTTGCGTTCCGGTTTGAATGCTAAGAAGGTCAGTATAATGTAGGCAGTGAGATATTTCATTTTAGTTCTCAGGGGTGATAACGCATCTGTGACTTTCATAGTTTCAAGTTAGTTGTAATTGTCCATGTTCTGGAATACTCGTTGCCATTCTGTTGCTATAAAAAATAATAAAAATTATATTTTACACAGTAGCTTGAAATAATAAAATATCCCTCGTACCATGTTAGTTGATAAAATACCTGTGCCGAGCTGAAGTCTGATGCACTTGATTTTACAATAAAAATATCAATTAACTTAAGTAAATACATTTAATGTAATTTGTATACCAGGCTTATTTTCTAGTACCAGTCATGAATGTATGTATTGAATATTCTAGGAAGTAATTGTGTAGAAAACACGATGTTTCGAGTCGGCAAAAACAAATTTTCCACAGATATTGAGACGATAGTAAAGAAGTAGTCGAGGAAATATTTTGTAGTGTTTTGATACAATTGTTATTAAGATTACAATGAGATGTTCACTATTAAGGGATGGATAAAAACGAAATTCGCATGCGATAAGGCGATCGGTTTCAATTGAGCCATTTATCGAACTTTTTGCTCGATAATGGGTGTATCGCATTTTTTGCTGTGTAATTGGTTGCTAATTCTCAAGTTTTGTCGTGCACCCGTATGCCTGTCTAATTTATCTGATCTTTATCGATTGATTTACAGCTACGCGGCGTGTGCACTGCATTTCTCTCATTTCCTGCGCTGGATTTATTGTATCTCGCTGGGGAAGTTTTGTTATAATTAACACTACACGTTTTCTATTACTTAGTTTCTCGTACTTTAAAATGTTGTTATTTTAGTTCGTTACTTTAACCTAAATCTATTAACACAAAGACGACAGATATGTGAATCATATTAAATTTTCTTTTATTTATATTCAGTAGATCGGGCTGATGTGATACCATTTAGGTCGACTTGTTCTTTTTTTAATTTTGAAGGACTAAAATCTCTCATAGAAGAAAAACATGGTCATTAGATTTCAGTTAAACGGTGGAATTACCACTTTATGAAAGTGCACATTAGAAGGCTTCCTATTTTATTGCAATTACCTTTAATGTACATAAAGCTTTGCAGGCGTCGGAAAAATTACATCGGGGTCGTGTGTAGCATTTTCCATGGCATTGTGGTGCAAGCCTGTTATTTTCCCATTTGGCTGGTTTTATGTCTGTGTTTGCGGCGATCTGATAGCAGATAGCCTCGCTCTCTGATCTAGAAACCTAACGTAATTATTCGCACGCATAGCGAAATGCAACTTGTGCTAATATTTTTTTATTGCGTTATCATTGCGCTTTTGCTTCGATCTTTCACTGTGAATATAAAAAAAAATTGTGAATAAATTGCATAGCATTATTATTTTTATATATCAGACTTTTATCCTTAACAGACACTGAATATCTTTATGCCCGAGTTATAATCAAAATGTATTTATTCATTCCCTTAATAACTCCTTTAGGTTTTTATTTAAAATAATAAACCGAATACAATGTTTATGTAGAATGTTTTGTTGTGTATGTATTATTTGAATGTTATGTTTAGCTTAAAACTCTTTTGGTTCAGTTATTTTTTTATATGTTTTTTTTAAATCGAGTGTGGACCTTGATAAAGTTTTGCATCCATGCGCTTTTATTCTCATAAAAGTCAGGTAGTTTAGAAACTAGCTCTTACCGTGCGTTTCATAAGGTTAGAATCAACGAATATGCTACGAAACTTCTACTAAACACACTAACGTAAGGCAGTTGTATGTAAGGTTTAGTGATGTTTAAAATAAACTATTTTCTAATATTGAATACTTTGGGTAAGAAAATAGACGAATACCAGTAATATCGGCATTCTAGTTTTATTAGGTGTTACCATAGAAAAACATGGTCATTAGATTTCAGTTAAATGGCGGAATTACCACTTTATGAAAGTGTTCCTTTTTAAGTTCCTTTTTAGTTCAAAGATTTTCGATTTGCACTCGTTTAATCTACATGAGCAGAGTTATCGATTTTTTTTCGATTCGTGAGTTATTCCAATACGCTTGAAACGATGTAGAGTAATAACTGAAGCAGCAACAGTATTGCATAGTTTTCAATAATAAATAAATTCAAACATAATCAGTTCTTTTACAAAACTAAATTTCACTACTAGTTTCGCTTTAGGTATAATGTTACTTTGCTCAAAATTAGTAATTTGATATCTTATTTACAATATTCTCGCTTCAGATTTGTTAAGACTGCAGACTCGTTGTCTGAGTCGAAAAATATAGATAAAGTGTGAAAAGCAGCTCTGTGAACTTGGAACCCGAACTGAAAAATAAAATAAAAAAAGTTGCTTTATATACTACATACAACGCAGGTAATTGTGATAATGTTTGTTCGTTTGTAGTCTTAAAAAACTTCTGAATATCACTAAAAGTTGTAAATTTTCATGACACGTGTTAATTTTCAATCTTGATTATAAAAATATTGTGGATTGATTTATTTTAAAAAGAGTTAAAATAAAAAAAAATTAAAAATGATAAAGTGATTTTCGGAAGATTTTTTTGGACTACAAATCAATAAAGGTTGTTACAGTCACCTGAGTTGTTTGTAGTACGCGTATCGATTTTTATTTTTTTTTAGTTTGGGTTCCACGTTATTAAGGCTGCTTCCTTTACGTGGTAGAGCCACGCTACAGCTGTATTATATGTGTAGGGTAGGGTGCAGCATGATTGGGACGGCTCGACCGCGGAAGGACCACGCTCTCACAGAATACCAGCGTAAAATAGCAGCTTTACTGGAGCCGTTTTACTGGAATCGAGGCATTCCATCTTAGTCCTCAGGGTTGGCAACGCATCTGCGTTTTGATTCTTAATCGAGGTTAAATGTAGATGTCTATGTGCCACAGCATCCACTTACCATCAGGTGGACTGTGTGCTCGTTTGTCACCCTAATTCTATAAAAAAAATCGACTAAGCGGGCGAATAAACAAATAAAAAGATTAAGTATTTCATCAAATGACATGACATATTTATCTCCAGGAACGGATAATTATTTATTGAACAGTCCTCACTGATTTAAAATTATAGTGGTGTGTATAATTTCATCTTAAAAAAAATAGCATGCTCGAACGTTATGAATGGGAACAGGTGGCAACGTCATAAACATGGCATAATTGTTACTTATTAAGCAATATCTGCTTTTCGTTGGCGGATGGTAGGGACATGTTACCACTTTATAACTCAGCACATACAAACCATTAAGTTGTACGTAGACGTATGTCTTCCGCGTACGCCAGATATGGTAGTATAATCCTTAAAAGGTCCCCCATTTCGCATGCAAAGTACGCAACGTGATGACCATTGCAAATTCAAGTATTTGTTTTCCTGTTTATTTTTTTTTAATTTAATTTTCTCAAAAAGTGTACAGTGGATGGATAGTAGAATGCATTTGGAATCGTAATTGTTTTTTATTTGTCATGAGCAGCCTATTTAAATATTATGCGTGGGAATAATAAATTTTAGGATCTAATTAAAATTCTCGGACGGTTGCAAATTTTTATTGTCAACGTTTACATTGTAACTTAAATGTTAATTTTCCATAACGTTAAATATGAATATTAAATGTGCCTGTGTTTGTATTTAGCGACATCCTTACAAATGAAGTTTGATTATGGATATAATAATAATAATAATAATATTCCACAACTATCACACAACGCCATCTAGTCCCAAGCTAAGCAGAGCTTGTGTTATGGGTACTAGAGACAACTGATACACATACTTATATATTTCTAAATACATAAATATTATATATATAAATTACACCCAGACACACAACAAATGATCGTGCTCATCACACAAACATTTGTCCTGGGTGGGAATCGAACCCACGACCTCCGGCATAGCAGTCAGGGTCACTAACCACTAGACCAACAGGCCAGTCAAGTATACGATTTACAAAATTAAAATTTATATAAGCCGAATCTAGAAAAATAATATCGGTGTCTGCAGTCAGTCAGATTTCCGTTAAAATATATGTAATAGTTTTTAAATTACACAGATTTGTAATTTTCGGTCAAAAAGGCCCAACTTTATACAAGACGTTGAAGACAATAAATAAAATTAAAAGCAATTTGCAAAAAGCACAGACAGACGTGTGAAAATATTTTTATTCTATATATGCAACAGTATTTTCAAAAAGTTAAGGCTCTTGAACAGGGGACATTTCTCTACATTAAGACGGAATAGCTACAGAAACCTTTGACCTGCGGAACCGAGACATGGTCCTTCACTGCTGGCCGTATGAGGACGCTCAAAGTCGGTCAGCGTGCTATGGAGAGGGCTGTGCTCGGAGTTTCTCTGAGTGATAAACTTAGAAATGAGGATATCCGCAGTAGAACCAGAGTGATCAACATAGCCAAACGGATTAGTAAGCTGAAGTGCCAATGGGCCGGCCATATAGCTCGAAGAACCGACAACCGTTGGGGGAAAAAGTTTCTCGAGTGGCAGCCTCGTACCGGTAGGCGAAGTGTAGGGCGATCCCGCACTAGATGGAGTGACGACCTGGTAAGACATGCAGGAAGTCGATGGATGCAGGTGACTCAGGACCGTGCTTTGTGGCGTACCTTGGGGGAGGCCTATGTTCAGCAGTGGACTTGTGAAGGGCTGTAATGATGATGATGGTGATGAGCTACACCAATACTTACAAACTTCTGTTCGTTTCAGTAAATTGAACTGATACCTCTAAAATATTTTTCGCAGTTGTTAGTCAATGCAATGACGACAATATTTCACTTCGACTATAAAAGGTACAAAGTAACGGTGTTAATCACAGGAACGTGAAGGCTTTGCATTGACCTAATTCCGTTGCAGTTAAATCAGTCGTCGAGAGAGCTGATGTTAATGCATTTTATATTGGTTCAATTGGGAGGAGCGACGGCGCGGTATGCGCTCGATGTGTGGGCGATTCGCGGGAACGCATTAGGGGCAGCGCGAATTGGCACGCACTTGGTACTCTCGCACTTCGTATAATTCAACATCAGTAGAGACCGGACCGTTTAGCTTAATTGGTTAATGACGTTTTGGGTAGTTACGTTCTGCTGAGTTTCACGTAAAATTCCAAGTAAGAATAAAATTTCTTATTATATTTGAACTAAACGAAGAAGGGATGTGATAACTTAATTTAAAAAATAAAAACCCCCAAAACGAAAAGAACTGATGATCTTCAAACGGCTGAACAGATTCTTCTCAATTAATTCCGTTCAGGAGTCATGAAACTGAAAATTGAAACAGACACACAGACACGTAAACACAGATACACACCACTAACATATGATAACGTCGGGGGTTAAAAAGAGATTTCCAAATGTTAGAAACAGTGTTCACTGAACTAATGAAAAAGTTCTTAATTTGTACAATATTTCTTCATAAGCGTAATCTGATTGTCTATGAAAAATGACTTTCGTTGGCTCATATTGGCCAAGTCTAATAAGAGCAGGTCATACGCACGGGCTGGTCGGCGCAAGCGCAATGCAATCGTGCGTTTAGGGCCACATGCCGACGCCAAGTTCCCTGGAAGGCGATGAATAACTCATTGTCCGTCGGTCCGTCCGTCCGTCGTGACGCACGCTTCTCGGAAACTTACGATGCAACGCAGAAAGTGACCGAAACAGTTGACCCGCGAGTTGCATGAAACTGACGAAATCAGAATTCAGAGCTTTAGCTTAGGGTTTGCAATTCATCTGTGAAAATCTCTCATTTCAATACTTTTTTTTGTTTCTTACATTGAATTCCACCATTCATTTGACAAAAGATAAAAGATAGAAAAGAAGATTTCCTTCTTTTACTCGCAATAATTTTTAATTAATTTCTACTTGCAATAATAGCTTTTTATGAATAGGTAAAAGTAAAGTAAAGTTACAGCCTATATACGTCCAACTGCTGGTCACAGGCCTCCGCTCATTTCCGAGAGGGTTTTAGGGCAAGGATTTGTCCGCCGCGCTACCCCCATGCGTGTTGGCGAACTTCACATGTCTTACGAATATATTTTTTTCTTATTTCTCTGACATGCAGGTTTCCTCATGATGTTTTCCTTCACCGCCGAGCATGTTGTAAATCAGCACTTAAAATTGCAATTAACAATTCCATCGGTACCGGCGGGTTTCGAACCCGGTTTGCTCGCGTACCTACTGTGAAATTTACAGCGAGCGCTAACCATCTGAGCTACCACGGCCCATGGCTATGAATAAGCTATAAATGAGTACTAATGATTATCTCTTGGGCCGTTTCAAAACAGATTATCCTATTTGGTTCCAAAAAATATCAACTATAATATGTGACATGTATGTTTTACTGGTATATGGCCTAATTGTAATCTGTAACCACAAAGATTAGAGAAATTTAAGACAGTAAAAGAATTAGAAAGAAATACACTTCATATTTCGAAAGCTAAGCTAAGCTTGACTGAGTATGTATAATATGGAACCTCAAAAATATTTAAAAAGATAAATCTACGTTTTCTTCCATTCATCCATTCATTCCAACCTATCAAAAGTACTGTAGAACATATGCCTCCCCAATATCACTATACATTTCCCCAATATTAATATATATGCTATAGTTGCCACGGTTGGCAGGTCGGCAGCCAATGTCATGAAACTCAGATTCCTATTAAACAAATATGCAGAGTTCACAGATTATACGTTCGAGTCAACCGAACGTTTGAAAGTCTGATAAAATAAAGAGCTTTAGCATTGAAGTCACGGCGTATTTAGCGTAGATTATGAACTGAAACCATAAAACGTGGAACATAAAATGGTGCACATCGCGCACGTCGAAATTCAAATCGGTCGCCGCAATTCCCACCAAAAGAAAACGACTGCACTAGCGAAGTGCATCGTTCTAATTAGGATGCGAGTGATGTACGCTTCACGCATGTCGGCATCGGTCACCAAACAGCTGAATATTCGCACACGACTATTGTGATACCACTTTATGGTCTCGGCTTGCCTTTATACTCCTTAGTTAGCATTCCAAATTGGTAACACAAACGTTTTTTTTTCATACCGCTTAGTGTAATGTCGTAGCAATAAAGAAGGAGCACGTCCACTCGCAAAAGTTGTGAGTCAAGCCACTGTTACGATTGTTAACCTCACGAGTGTAATTGTCTCTCAATTAACATAGTATTTAAATTTTGGTAGGTGCAAAATTATTATTAAACGTAACTGAAACCACGCTAAACTACTTTAAGATTTTTCTTTTGAGTAAAACAATTTACAATTTAAACTTTCGACGTCTAAATATAGATATAAAGAATTCATTTTTTTTCGCCACGGGGAATGCTCTGATTGTTCAGGTTAATCCCAGCCCCCAAATTTCATGAACGCACGTCGCGGCAAAACTCCTAATACCATCCACACCATTTGGATGCTTGGCGGTCCACCACTGTACGTTTCACTAGGAGTTTTATTCCGCGTACAACCTCTCTGTGGAATAGTTTACCACCGGCAATTTTTCCAGACCGATACAACCTAAGGACCTTCAAGAAAAGAGCTTACTCCTTTCTAAAGGGCCAGCAACACACCTGCGATTCCCCTGGTGTTGCAATTGTTCATTGGCGACGGTAGTCACTTACCATCAGCCGAGCCGTATGCTCGTTTGCCCCTCTCCTGTAAAAAAAGAGATGTTTAAAGTTGTTCTCTCTTTTATCACTAAACTAGCGATCTGCCCAGGTTTGCCGCGTTTAATTTCTCGATCTTGACAACAGCGCCAAATACCGGTTCTAATTGTGGATCTAAACAATTCAGGGACCCATTTAAACACAAAAAAATTATAAAATTCAGTCGAGACATTTTCGAATTTTAGCGAGAGTAACGGATCGCAGTTGATTTTTGACATAGAAAAAAATGACATTAGAAACAGACAGGTATATAGATTATTAATACTCATGTAAGCGATAGTTATTTATTATACTGTGGCGATATTTAAAAAGTGCGTTAAAGGCATTGGTGGTATTGTAACCTGCAATCTGAAAAATTAAAATAATATTTCGATAATATGATGTGCTGTTCGCCAACATGCATTTGGGTTGCGCGTCGGAATATCTTAAACTCCAAAACCCTATCAGTGATGGGAGGAGATCTGGACCTAGTTAGCATGTAATCGTAGGCTGTTACTTTTTTACACTCTTCTCGGGTACCATCACACAAATCGTAATAATGGTATTAATATATTGGTTCGTAATTATCAGTCTTAAGTATTTGGATTATACTGTTATTAATTATAAAATTTCTTGTCGCAGGTTAACCGGCCATTGACAATGAAAAAGGAGGGGATCCAAACGAGAAATCGGAAGCTAAGCAGTAAAAGTAAAAAGAAGAAGGGAGGAATGGGTATGGGTGGCGGTGGTGCTTGTGCACTAGCTCTTGGCGGCGTCATGGGAGACATGATAAAGCCACTAGGAGATGCTACCAAAGGGTTTGGTGGTTCAGCCTTTCCCTCAGCAATGGACTTTGGTAAGTTAAAAATATCTTTTATTTTTTCATCAGATCATAAATGTCCAGAGGTATATAATAACAATGTCCTCCAGACCGAATTTCGGCCACGGCGGCCTGTCTCATCGGAGGCTAGCCATCGGCGCAGGACAGGATTATAATATCCAAGTTTATGCGCAAGCACAGGTGTACTGTCTATTCCCTCACTATCATAATACGATGGGACGGTAAACAATCACGACCGGAGAAGGATCAGGTACAGGACCAACGGCTCTACGTGCTTTCCGAGGCAAGGGGGTGAGACATCGCCAACTTCCTGATTGATTTTTTGGCCCGACCCGGGAATCAAACTCAGGACCTCATGATTAGCAGTCGCACTACTACAACCACTAGACCAACGAGCCAGTTAAAGGTTTCTCTAACAGGAAGAATGCCTGGCACCCTTAGCACACTTCTCGTTGTCTTTTACGTTAATAAATAATGTCGTCTAATCGAATTTCGGTCACAGCGGTCAGACTCAACGGTAACTAATACTGATTATAGTGCAGGAGTGTGTGTGCAAGCACAGGAGCACTCTTTATTCCCTCACTCCCAGCTGATGGGTCTGTAATTAGACACGACTAGACTCGGGCGCAGTACTAACGGATTTACAATACCACGGTAATCGACACGTACTCGTACTTCGTAGCTGTGGCAGCCTCTTAAGAGTCCAAGGCTGAACATAGGCCTCACTCATTGATTGCCTCATGGGGTAAAAATTCGCCATAGTTGCCACGCTTGGGAGGCATGTAGACAACTGCAATTTTTTTTATTTGTTAATAAAAAGACGTTTCTACTCATCTCCTAGTTTTAGTTTTAGTTTTAGACACCCACGGGATGATATAAGATAGTGGATATCCTAACACCACCACTGCTCGGTCGAATAGATTACACATTTTATAGTTATTTTATGTTGTTGTGCAGGGCAACACCAAGTGGGTTTGGTGCATCCAGCCGCGGCGCACATGTCGCACTGGTATGGCGCACCGCACCAGGGCTTTGCGCCACCGCCCGCCTCGCACAACCCATACCATCACCACCACCTCGCGCAGCTTAATTCCATGGTAAGTGATAACATTTTTTAGTAAAACATTTTTATAAAAACCTTACTCTCATATTAGATTTACTCCTGCATTGCTGGGCGTTTTACTTAGGTACTTATACTGGATATGAATATACATCTTGACCCCAAACAATTCCTTGTGTGCCATGCCATAATTTTTCCGCACGGGTTTCGTGTCCAATCGCAATCACAATCCTTTAGACTTTCCAGACGTTTACCATCTGCGCTACCGAAACGTCAAATTTCACTAATAAATGTTTCCTGGTAGTTTGTAGTTCGGATAACTGAAGCATAGTTTTATCTACACCTAGCGATCTGCCCCGGCTTCGCGCAGGATATATCTGGATTCTACAACAGCGACACCTGCTGGGTCCAACTATGTCTATAACCTTACCGAAAGTGCAACAAAATGTTGCCAACGTTATGATGCAATCTGATCAACAGTATGGCGATGCATAAAATGCGAACCAACAAAAATACATTTTTATACGGAATGACCTTTTTTACCGTCTGAAAAAAGAGGGTGTAACGTGTGAACGCAGCAGAAACCTATGTCATTGATATTTTACAAAAAATAAAAACATAATTTTGAATTAAATGAATAAATAAATTAAAATCTATCAAAATTCAAATCATATCCACCCTACTTTACGAACGGCAATCAAACAATAAATTTAGTAGGCATCATCGACCTTGTCACTTCGCAGGGTCACAGGCTCAAAGGCAAAGGGCAAAGTAATTGTTCAAAATTATTTTTTTCGTACGTTTAGTACATTTTTTTGTAAAGTATCAGTGCCATAGGCTTCTACTTCGTTCACATGTTACATTATTTTTTCCGGATGCTAAAAAAGATCATCCAGTATAATAGATAGTATAATCCAGTGTTGGACTAACTATGCCATCTAATGGTAAGAGGTGATGGTCGAAGATGGTAAAGCGCACTGGTTTGTTAGCGTAACAGAGGCTTATTCACTGTTGTTTAATTATAAATTATTTTAGCTTTCGGTTTGTGTTATTGCGTCAACGACCTAGCGGTCACTGGTCTGCCTGCTACATTAGAGCCCACATTTGTGCAGAAATCTTAATTGTACGTTTCGGGTTTAACTTATTGTACTCGTACCTGTGTCTTCGACACTGCTTCCTAATCTATCTTGCATCATATCGCATAAGCGAAACATAGCTAAGTTAAGACGAGAGAACGCTTTTATGCGAACATATATATATACATACATACATACATATATATTACGTACAAGGTCAGAGTTTTAAAGAATTATTCTGAAAGTAGTCTATCGATTATGAAAAACGAGGAACGAAAGTACAAGGAACTTGTTAATGTGTTAAAATAAAAATATTGGTTTTCGAGTCTCGAATTTGATGTACTTTTTATCAACATGCGTATTTGGCGCTATAGGAAAACTCTTCCTCCAATTTAAGGTACGATACGGTTACTGTGCATGTACAGGTTCAACCTTACACCATACTATTTTTACAACATTCCTGTGCGGCGGTACTACCACAATGGCTGTAACCATTTGAATTTTATTTTAATCTATGTTCTTCTTTTCAGACTGGCTGGAGGAGTGAATACACGTGATAAGTCAACCATAGACAAGAGCCTAATAAGTCGACATAAAATACGTACGTCACGAGACCGTCCCGGCCGTTTGCCGGTTACCTACATTGAGAGGAACAAGACATCACAAAATAGACACTGTGATTCCGTTTATAGCTGATTAATTACTGAATTCTAGTACGTAACTTAATCATGATACGACCTTTGTCACATCACATTAATTTTATAAGACTGTTAACTGAATTGATGTTTGTAACTACACGAACGCACATCCTTTAATTTGAGTCGCCCGTGATATAGACATTCGTTTTGATTGTATTGACTGGTATTGACCAAGATATTTTGCGAATATCCCGCTGAGACTTTGGTATACTTCAGTTCCCAATAAGTATTAATTTAAGAGCGTTTTACATGAAAGTAACTAGCGAAATTGTACAGTATTATAATGTAATTTAGGGTCGTTTAATATGTCCGTTTAGATGATTTATATATATACGAGTAAGTAGGTATTGTTAAAATGAAAACAATTTGTGTATTTTGTACATACATATCTTATTAAGTTATATACCGTTCCTGTATAGATTGTTTTTTCTTTTTTGTATTTAATTTAAAACTGTGCGGATCGCTATGGGAATTTTCATGTGTTCAAATAATTATTCCACAGTTTTTGATGTACATTTAATTTGTGTAGTCTTTATTAAATGAAATGCAATAGTAATTTATATAATAGTTATAAATCATACAATTTGTAAATAATTATATAGAGTTTATGCAGAAATGACATATTATGAATGTCCGTCATGTTTAAATTATTAAAGCAGGTCACTACATTGGTTTTAACGTTGCGTTGATACAACTGAATGTTGTTTTGTAAAAAAAAAAACATAGTAATATTTTTATCGCTGTACCTTTGTAAATTTAAGATATTATCATGTGGCCATAAACTGGTGGGATATTATTTGGGAAGGCAGTAAAAGTCGCACGGACATAATCTGCGATGCATGAGATTTTAATTAAAGCATTTTACTATATCCTCAAACAAAATCCCGGAATACCGAAATGTACATATAAAATGTAAATCTCTTGTAGAAAATAAACCTAAAAAAATGAAATTGTAAATTAGCGATCATGCAGAACAACCTATAACGATATCCCGTACCTAAAGTTTTAGTTTTTAAAAATGGAACATTGTGAAGTTGTGTATTTTAAATAAAATTGAGAATAAATTATCAATACTTATTGATATTTAATACAAAGTTTTTATTTTTATATCAAACCCTCAAGTCCATACGTAGTTTTTTAAGTGGTAGAGACACGCTGCAGCTATATTATTTGTAGCACGAATGGGTCAGCTCGACCGGGGTAGGCTACGGTCACACAGAATACCAGCATAAAATAGCAGCTTAAAGCTGTTTCGTATGTATGTTGAGTGTAGAGAACCGGTAACCCTTTTTACTGGAAACGAGGAATTTCATCTTAGTCCTCAAGGGTGACAACGCATCTGCCTTTTGATCCTTAATCGAGAATAAATGTAGATATCTATGGGCTACAGCTTCCACTTACCATCAGGTTGACTGTGTGCTCGTCTGTCTTGTGTTAAATACATAAAACAATTTCATCGTAGTGCAATATAAATTAAAATTCATTTATAAGAATACACAAACGTCGATTAAATTAGGTGTATCTCATTGAATAAAAATTTAAGAAATCATTAGTTGTATCTCATCTACATCGCCTTTATATGATGTAGGCAAAGCTACTCAAACAGCTATTGTGTTACACTTCACTGCAGACCCTAAAGTTTAGTCCGTTGTATTAGAAATTGATTGAATTGACCATTCACTGGCCATCTCTATCCGCCATAAGTCACCGGATCAATTCCGCTATTCCGCAGAAAAAGTCGTCCAAAAGTCGCGCTTATCTCGCGGCAAATTGAAAATGCAGCCGGCCGTGTGATTGTGACGCAACGGGCTCGCTGCCGACGACATATGGACCTATTCAATTTTAATCGTATTTCAGAAGAAAGGACATCGGATAAAGTACCTATAAAACGCTCCCCGTACGCCACGATAGAGCCCAGTTAATAAGCTGGTTTTATTTGCGGTTTTGGATTTTGAGGGTTGCTCATTGTTGGCAAACAATTAATGTTTGGGATTGATCTTTTTAAATTGCATAAAGATTTCGTTACTCTATGTGTTTACGCTTCGATGGGGCGACGTTAAATTTTCTTTGGCAAGTTTCTTTACAAAATATCTGCCTCGGACATGAAAGGCTTTTGAAAAGATAGCTAAGAACCGATCCGCTCCGACGGATAGCAGAAGTTAAATAAAGATAAATAAAAAAAAATAATGTAGCATTTCCAGTTGAGTTGAAATGAGCGCAAGATGTGTGGATTATATTTTTAGCTTTTTAGCGGCAGTGTACTGTACAGGCAGAGTCGCATAAGTCACTACGCAAGAACTTGTGATATATGGACCGCTAGCGCGGGAAAAAATGTCGCGGAATAAAAAGTGCGCCATCACTCTGCGCGATTTATTGCGCCCGGCAACATCTCCGAGTATGCGAGGCTTACAACACCGAGGGCGAATATTCTTACACCTACCCACACGGGAATGCGCATACCCCCTGATGTGACGAAACTTTGCACTTCGTTAAATTACGGCTGCAAAGCGGCTGTATTTCGTTATGTTGGCACAGTCGAGAACATTAATAAGTCGCCTTGTTATTTACGTATGAACTTCCTTGCAGCAGTTGGGCCCTGCAAAGTATTTAAATATTTTGACGTCCATATTTATATATTAGTATGGTAAATTCATCAAAATGAAATTTAAAAAAATATTTTGTATGCACGCATTATATTCTGAAGTCGATGGATGCAGGTGGCTTGGGGAATCCTATGTTCTACTGTGACTGAATAATAATGATGATACGAAATAAAAAATTAAAGTTAAATATGTCTTTAACGTCCTACAGCCGGTCTGAGGCATCCCCTCATTTCTGAGAGAGTTCATAACATACATACGTCACACATATACAACATACACATTAAAATGTATTTATTCGTGTGCAAACATTTCAAAAATACCTCATCCTCATTAACCCGTACTTGTTCAGTGATGGACACTGGACTTACCTATTTCGTCAATGAGATGTTCGTCTTTCCATCTATTGGAGGTCCGGTAGTCTTTCTGAAATGCCTCATAGTCCCCTGTTACGATCCTTTCCAAGCGAAATGAGATGATTACTCCATGTGGGAATGGACCATCACGCTACAAAAAATATACTTATAGTACGTGAGGATAATATGGTCATCCGTTTAATATGGTCACTTTTTTATAACCCAATAACAAAGCATTGTTTGCATTGAGGGCTCTATGATACGATAGATCTTCATCGGTCAATCAATTAATAAAGGGGCAAAAGGGTGCTGCTTTATTGACGCCATTTTAACATTTGATATTACAGTTTAATATTTTAATCGATTTTAGTATCGTATAGGTTAGTTTTTTTTAGTATATTTTTCAAAGTGTTCCTAACTAATGCCGAAGCTTGTTTGCAATATTTTTCCTAATATAGTGATTAGTTATAGTATACGACTCTGTGTTTTTGTATTTCTCCCTCTTAATCTCTCTGTCCTTCTCCTATTTTTGGTTTTATAGAGCGGCAAATGTTAAAGTGACCAATGACCATATTACCCTCACGTACCTTAATAGAAAATGGTAATTTAATAATTAGTTACTATAGTAATGTCTAGTAAATGTAAAGATAAACATAACGTACAGAAACTCATGCTTTTCGCACGATCCTGACACAACTCTCTCGCTTCCTTCACATCCATATACCTACGCATACATGTTTGTCGGTTAAGATACATTAATACATAAACACTCACGCCTATCACCTAGAGGGGTAGGCAGAGACTACGGACTTCCATTTGGCACGATTCTGACATACCTCTTTCGCCTCTTTTACATCCATATATCTACGCGTACATGCTCGTCGGTTAAGGGTACTTCTAACGTGGCCCATTTTCAAAATATCGCCAATTTGGTCGATAAACTTTTTCCTAGGGCGTCCCTTCCCGACTCAGCCGTTCACATCTGCCATATAAATTTGCTTTGTCACTCTTTCCTCATTCATTCTTTCCACATGACCAAACCACCGAAGCATTCCTTTCTTAATCCTGGTCACAGCATCATCTTGCATACCATTTATCTCTTATCACGCAATTTCTCACCCTGTCATTCAGATTCAACCCTAGCATATTCCTTAAAGACCGCATTTCTACAGCATCTATTCTCCTTTCGTGCTTCTTCTGTCACACCCAGCTTTCACTACCATACATTAAAATAGGGACTAACACAGCATTATGAATTACCATACGTGCCTGTTTTGACACATTCTGGTTCTTCATAATAGAGTGTAGTGCCCCATTCACTCTATTCCCTGCATTTACTCGTCGTTCTATATCCCTATCATATCTACCATCCCTGCTAAATACACATCCCAAATACACAAACTCATCCACTTGCTCAATTAACTCTCTTTCTATTCTTATTTCACATACCGTTTTGCTTTTTTCTCTTTCAAAAACCATCACTTTCGTCTTACATGCGTTCACTTTCATTCCCCTTTCTTTTAATTCCCAGTTCATTAATGTAACCATCATTTGCAACTCAGCCGCCGATGACGCAAATATGACTTGATCATCGGCATACAAAAGGCATTTGACGGTTAACTCGCCCATTCTTAACCCACATTCTTCATCTTTCAAAATTTGCGAACACCGGTCCATAAATAGGTTGAACAGCCAAGGGGAAGCTACACAGCCCTGTCTGACACCTTTTTGGGTGCCAAACCAGTCCGAGTAGACCCCATTGATCCTGACACAAGCACTAGAGTCCCTATAAAGAGACCTTAATGCCTGTATCAAACCATCGCTCAACCCATATGAGTTCAGTGTTTGCCATAACACATTCCTGTCCACTCTGTCATAAGCCTTTTCCAAGTCCATGAATGCACAAAAAACTTTCTGGTTTTTGTCCAAAAACTTCTCCGCAATCATGCGCATGGAAAAGACTTGATCTGTACACCCCATTCCCTTTTTAAAACCCGCTTGCACATCCCAAATTTTTCCATCAGTTTCTTTCATAACTCTTTTAATTAACACCTTAGCATACAGTTTACCCATAATACTAAGCAAGCTGATACCGCGGTAGTTTTCGCAGTCCTCCTGTGACCCTTTTCCTTTATATATTGGTACTATATTTGCTCTACACCAGTCATCCGGTACCCGTTTTAATTCCCAACATAAATTAAACAAGGTGTACAGCAGGCCTGCCAACACTCCCTCTCCAGCCCTTAGCATCTCGAGTGATACTCTATCATATCCAGCTGCCTTACCTGCTTTCATGCTTTTCATTGCTTTCATTATTTCATCTACACTTATCTCCATACCCCTTTCCACTTCTTTCGGAATTTCTAGTTCATTTAATTCAGACGACTCTTCACTCATAAATACGCTTTCAAAGTATTCCTTCCATCTGTTTAAATTCAAAACTTCATCATTTAGAATACATCCATTCTCGTCTCTTATAGCAATTATTATAGGCTGTTTTGTATTTCCCCTGGCAGTTCTTACGAGTTTCCAGAACATTTTTATGTTAGCCTGGAAATTATCAGATATCCTTCTATCATTCTTTCTTTCTTTTTCCTTTCAATAACTTCTTTTACTCTTATTTAGACGTCTAAATTCTGCCTTTTTTCTTTCAATCTCATCATTCATACCAGAAGAATTACCAGCTTTGGTTGCTAGTAAATCTAACCATGCTTTCTTTTTTGATTCAACTTCCACCCGTACCTCATCATCCCACCATAACGTATTACTTTTCCTTTCATTTGTTCTCTTACTTACACCACATACTTCGGTGGCGGTATCCACCAAACCTTTCTTAATATTATCCCACACAGTATTCAAGTCTAAATCATTCATACACAACTCATTCAAACATCTAATATTTTCTCTCAGTCTACATTTATATTTCTTTTTCACATCTTCATCTTGTAACTTCTCTATTCTTATACGCTGTAACGCAGTGGTAGACACAGATGTCCGATGCCGCCAACGCTTGAAAAGACCATTAATTCGACATAAGACCAAGTAATGATCCGTCCCTACGTTAGACCCTCGGTAAACCCTTGTATCTACGACTGCGCTCCTTATTCTTTCATCCACAATTACGAAATCTATCATGCTTCTATCGTCACCTCTTTCCCATGTATACATGTGAATCTTCTTATGACGAAAAAAAGTATTCGTCACAAAAAGATTCTTTTCCGCACATACGGTGAGGAGGTCTTCACCATTCTCATTTATACTTTCGTCACCAAACGTTCCCAATATCCTTTCATAACCAGACCTCTTCACCCCAACCCTTCCATTAAAGTCTCCTAACATAATAATATTTTCATTTTCATTACATTTTGTCAACATCCTTACCATGTCCCAAAACTGCTCTCGGATGTAAGTGGGCTTAGACATGTCTGGGGCGTACACCCCTAGCAGGAACAGCTTCTTTAAGCCCACTTTCATTCGTAACCATAGCAGTATCGGGCTTACACGTTCATACTCTTTCACACATTGACCCATTCTTTCTGAAAGGATGAGACCGACTCCCTGGCATGCCCGTTCGGTCTCGCCTACACCAGACCAATACGCGGTATACGTACCATGTGCAGTGGCATCCTTTCCCTTTCGTTTCGTCTCATTCACACATAACACATCTATTCCTCTGTCATTCATCATTTCGCATACTTCATCCATCTTATCGTTCATTCCTCCACATACATTCAGCGTAGCCAGACGGGTTTCCGCAATCCACTTTTCGCCCCTCCGGGAGACAGAACGTGACGGGTGGTGAACCTCGTCGCCGGTTTTTCTCCCGGAGATTCTTCGCATCCCTGCCCCATTTAAGGGGCGCCGGGAACTCGGGGCCATTTCTTTTATTTGCTGAGTCATGGTGCGAACAAGGGGTGGTGGTAGATTTTACGCCGCTACCATACGGCGAGGAGCCGAGTCTATTTTTTTCGGCTTTGTCGCTCGTTTAGCACCACCCGGGGGACACGTGTAGGGTGGGCCTAAGGTTAGGTGGTCGAAGCCTACGGACGCGAGCGACTCATCCCATGACATTATATACCATGACTTACTTTCTTAGTACTTTTCTAATAAATAACTGTTTTACACTATGCTCCTATAATGCTAAACACAGTTTTTTAGTTACGTCACGTCAATTAAAAGTAAAAATTATAAAAAATAAAACACGATAACCTTATAAACCCAAATGACATAAACAAATAAAGCGTCCCGTCGCTGCTTAAATAAATAACTAGCTTAAATCCCGATATAAAAGTGTTCGAGCCTGGCATCACAAATCCTATAATAAGAGTCATAGAGGGTTGGCGAGTCGTGAGTAAAGTATCGTCCACACTTCACTGGCTGCGACTCTCTGTCTGATCCGGGAATCAATCTCGGACTTAGTCACGCTTATCTCCCTGACCCCGGGACAGACGAGTGTCATAACACATGAATAGCTTTCAAATGTTTTAAACTTTTGTTTTTCAAAATTCTTCACCCAAACGACTTATAGAATAACAAAATAAAAGTGAAAGTAATAGTAATTACTTAAAACAAAAATTGATATTGGGGGATGGGTTGATGTCGCCAAATTGAAGAGTAAACGGAGCTTTATTGTCCCCGATAGATTCTACTGAATTGACCTGGTCATTTAATTTCCGGTGAGAAATCAAGACCAAAAACTTCCCATCAATTTCATTTTTTTTATATGAGAAGGGTGAGAAACGAGCGCAGTCTACCAGATGGTAAGTGGTTGCTGTGGCCCATAGACATCTACGAGTATATCTATCCTCCACTACGAATCAAAATGCAAAATGTGTTGTCACCCGCGAGAGACTAATGCCTCCAAACGAATGGACCTCCTAATGGACAAATGGAATGCCTCCTTTTCAGTAAAAGGGGTCTCCGGTTCTCTACACTCACCATACGAAACACAGTAGCGTTAAGCTGCTGCCCCGGTCGAGCCGACCCATTCGTGCTACAACTATATTACTAATAGCATGGCTCTTCCACGTAAACGTTCCTGGAGTTATAAGGCCTCTTTTAATCGTACAAATAGGATAAAAGTTGCCAAACCTAACTTATTAAATATATTTTACATTTAGAAGCAGCAAGGACATAATCACATCATTTTTATTTTATGTAAACATAACATAATGTTCGTTGAACTTGAACCGCAGCACATATTAACAGTTATACTTTAGGATTAAGTATAAAACCCACAAGACTGTAAATTCGATCGTTAACAAAGCAATAAACGGTGGTACCAGTCTCATCGTTTGCCGGAATCATAGAATTCCGTTCTCGGAAATACTCCTATTAGATAACAGATAAAATATCTTTAAACGGTTAAAACTATAAAAAAAAGTGGGAATGAAATGTAAAGATTTCAACACAACTTAAATATTTATCGTGGGGTAGTTTGATCAAAGTACGGCATTACGTTAAAAAATCATTTGATTTGGACTTAAAAATTGTAAGGTGTAATTATATTATAAAAATATTATTTTACATATTAATTTTGTTTATGTTTCAGTTTATATCTTCTCTGTATATAAAATGAATTGCTGTCGCCTAGTCTCGCTAAAACTTCTAGTACTATTATTTATTCTGTGCCAGAACTCGAAAATGGCTCGAACGATTTTAATGAAATTTTTTGTGTTTATTCGAGTGGATCCCTAGATGATTTAGATTTACAATTGGAATTGATAAGTGACGTAAGAGATGTTGCATCTCTTTGCATTTTCTTTCGCATATACCATGGAGAGTGCTCTGAGGAATTGTTCGGATTAATCCCAGCCGCCAAATTTTGTGAACGCACTACGCGTCAAACGTACCGATACCATCCACATCATCTGGATGCTTGGCGGTCCACCACTGTAGGTTTCAAAAGGAGTTTTCTTTTGCGTACAACCTCTCTGTAGAATAGTTTACCACCGGCGATTTTTCCGGACCGATACGACCTGGGGACCTTCAAGAAAAGAGCTTACTCCTTTCTAAAGGGCCGGCAACGCACCTGCAATTCCCCTGGTGTTGCGGTTGATCATGGGCGGCGGTAGTTACTTAACATCAGGTGAGCCGCATGCTCGTTTGCCCCCTCTTCTATAAAAAAAACGCTGTTGTCAAGATTCAGAAATCACCCGAGCGAGGCCGGGGCGGATTACTACTATTCTACATATAAACATAACATAAACAAACATAAACACTCACGCCTGTCACCCAGAGGGGTAGGCAGAGACTACGGACTTCCATTTGGCACGATTCTGACATACCTCTTTCGCCTCCTTTACATCCATATATCCACGCATACATGCTCGTCGGTTAAGGGTACTTCTAACGTGGCCCCTTTTCAAAATATCGCCAATTTGGTCGATAAACTTTTTTCTAGGGCGGCCCTTCCCGACTCGGCTGTTCACATCTGCCATATAAATTTGATTTGTCACTCTTTCCTCATTCATTCTTTCTACATGACCAAACCACCGAAGCATTCCTTTCTTAATCCTGGTCACAACATCATCTTGCATACCACATTTATCTCTTATCGCGCAATTTCTCACCCTGTCATTCAGATTCAACCCTAGCATACTCCTTAAAGACCGCATTTCTACAGCATTTATTCTACTTTCGTGCTTCTTCTGCCACACCCAGCTTTCACTACCATACATTAAAGTAGGGACTAACACAGCATTATGAATTACCATACGTGCCTTTTTTGACACATTCTGGTTCTTCATAATAGAGTGTAGTGCCCCATTCACTCTATTCCCAGCATTTACTCGTCGTTCTATATCCCTATCATATCTACCATCCCTGCTAACGTGCTCAATTAACTCTCCTTCTATTCTTATTTCACATACCGTTCTACATATACTGTTTGTTTATTCTACATATACTATTGTATAAAAGAAAAAACTCACATATTATAAATTATTTTACAATATTGTGTTATAACCGCACACACAACCACACTAGCGATCGCTAGTAGGTGTTTAACTCAATAATAATACTGTTTTTTACTAATTTTACTGCATTTTAAAATAAAAGTCGAGAGTTTCAATTAACTGAAAATAAAATACTACCTAAATATAATAAATACGACAGAATTCATAAAATTAGTTTTATTTAACTAACGTCTATTATTAGAATACACATATTTATTCAAATATATAAATACGTTTATTTTAATATATTTATTCGTTACACTCGTATAATTGTAATTACACACTTACTGCCTCGTTGGTCTAGTGGTTGTGGTAGTGCGACTGCTGATCATGAGATCCTGGGTTCAAATCCCGGGTCGGGCCAAAAAAATTATTATTAAGTTTTTCCGTCAAGAAATTCTCAGTAGTTGCCCGGAATCAGGAAGTTGGCGGTGTCTCACCCCCGTGCCTCGGAAAGCACGTAAAGCCGTTGGTCCTGCGCTTGATCTCTCTCCGGTCATGTCGGTTTACCGTCCCATCGGATTATGAGAGTGAGGGAATAGAGAGTGCACCTGTGCTTGCGTATACTCTTGGACACTATAATCCTGTCCTGCACCGATGGCTAGCCTCCGTTGAGGCAGGCTGCCGTGGCCAAAATTCGGTCTGGAGGACATTATTATTATAATTGAAATTGAATGACTGCCTCGATGGTTATCACGACTATTGATCATGAGTCCCCGGGTTCAGACCAAAAGTCAGGTATTTAGTTCTTCTGTCCTAAATTTCTGTAGCAGCCTGGAGGAAATTAGGAAGTTGGCGATATTTCGCCGCCATGCTTATTTTAACTTATTTTAACACTGCCATCAGTGTATATTCTGGAAGCAGCAATTTTGGTAAAAAAGTATCCATTTCTTTACAAAAATTATATACAATTAGAAAGAATCCAATACGCACCCAATACGTTAATAAGTTAAGTTACATAAAATGTGAAACATCACTAATGAAAAAAAGCTTTTTTGGTATTGCGCTACGAATTTATAATAAACTACCTGATACAATAAAAAATATGAACTTATTTAAATTCAAGAAAGTTTTTAATGAATTATTAATAGACAAATGTTATTATACAATTGACGAGTTCTTGAATGATAGTTTTGTCAAATTATATTAACTTTAAATTATATTGACTAATTATATTATTTTGTTATTATCATTTATTTAATTTTATCAATGTAGAATCTTAGTTAGTGTTACAATTTCATTAATTTTATTCTATTTTATTTTTATGGCGTGATTCTCATACGAACGCTCATTTATATTTGTATGTCTTTAAGACAAAACATAGCGTACTAATAATTGCAACCCTCGCAAGACCTTCAATGTTTAAACCTACCTATGTTTGACAAATAAAATATTCTGATTCTGGTTCTGATTCTGATGCTTCGAAAAGCACGTAAGTTTGTCTTCGAAATCAGTCAGGACATAGAGCAACACGGGTCTTCGGCGGACCGAAGGGGAATAGCCATAGTGGTTTTTTTTCTGACACTGCCTGTCAATGTTTCAGAAGGAAGTCCGCCAACACAAAAACAATTGTCTGCCATTAAGAAACTCACATAATAACAATGTCGCTCGGTGACAGCGACGACTCAGATCCGAAAAGATCAGAAATCCGAAACAACACGACCGTTATTATTGTAATTTTTAAGTTTGTCCGTGTGTCCATAAAATACCGAACGGATCGAGAGTGAGCGATAGGTTGCATCAATCAAGCTGAGAGAAATTGAGGGTATATCGGGAACCCCCATTTGTGCAGTATAAAGTTCAGTGTGGGTACCGAGTGAGAGAGATTCCGTTTAAATCATTCTACAAGTGAAGTCATTCTACGTATTCTATGTGACGGGGACATATTACGGTAGGTATGGTCGAACTGTAATTGTTCTTTATTGAGTATATAGTGAATTACATTGTCTTATCACTATTTCTTATCCTATACCTTTAAATGAGCAATTTTTAATTATATATATATATATATATATATATATATATATATATATATATATATATATATATATATATATATATATATAAAATCGGAATCACGGAAACGGCTCCAACGATTTACATAAAACTTAGTGGCCAGGGGGTATCGGGGGTAATAAATCGATCTAGCTAGGATTCATTTTTAGAAAATGTCGTTTTGTCCGTGTTTTCAAGCAATGAAAAACCGCTACAATATAAGAAGGTAAATTTTGACATGGTATTAGCGAACGTAATAGCTCAAGAGGATATCGGGCCGTCGCGAAATCGTAGTGCCATGGTTCGCGTCGTGTCTTCGGTCCGACATTTTCTCCCTTTTTTTCAAGTTCCCTTCGTTTGTGAGAAAATCTATTATTCTGAGCCCGTTTTTTAGTATCTTTTTTAAATACGAAAATTTTGATTAAACTAATTGCACTCACGATTTTTTATTCAAATAACCATTTCAGTTTTTTCTATTTGTTAATAAGAAGAAAAAATATTATTCATGTTTCATCAGTATGTAATTTGTATCTAAATATAATTTCCAACACACACGATTTCCAAAAAACATACCGAGAATAGCTCGGTCATCCAGGTACTATAATATTAGTGGTAGTATAATATTATCTATGGTCTAGTTAGCAGTGCGGTTAGAATAAGTTTTTGTAGACATAATATCAAGTTCACTTATACTTTCACGTAGTTGAAGGCCTGCGTATGGCTACTTCCCTCCAGTCCGCTGGTGGCCCGTATTATCAGGAGACAACTGTCACAATGTTTTATATAAAACTGGTACATTTTTAATAAAAAATCTAAGGTTTCTTTGTGTTGTGTGCACAGGATAACAGGTGCGAGATATTATAGTAGTATAATAACGTAACTTTACATATTTAAATATGAATTATATGTCATATTATTCCTCTGTTAGGTTCTTGTTTCATAACAAACAAGTGCATGGAGTATTGAACGTCCAAAATATAATTTCACTAGTGCACCTGCCCGGCCTCCCTCGTGTTAATATTATAATATATACGAAGAAAACGGGCCTTAATGCATTCAGCGGATGAACTGATGTAATTATTATTTGGTGCAAACGTATTGAATATTAAGTCGAATATTGGGGTAAAAAATCTTTTGTTGAGGTAAAAGTATGCTAATTGCGAAGCAGTCCGATGTAACGGACTTGATGAAACAAGGGGCTGGGGCAGGTGATGTGATAAAAACTGACAGAATTTTTAACAAATGCGACACAAAATTTTGTAATTATGTAATGTATTTTAGCAATTAATACCAATGAATTAAGGTTCACAAATGTAGGTTATATATGTAAGGTAAATTAAATTTTGTCATTTTAATTGCTTTTTCATGTTTTGTGGCAAAATTAGTTAAACCGGAACCCATTACGTTTTGAACGGAAAAATTATCAAAAGAATAAAAGATATAATAAGAATAGAAGAAGAAAAGATTGCAAAATAATCAAAAGTCCTGATATACCTACGTTTAATTGTGATTAAATATAATAAATACGTTTAGGAATCACTTAGATGCAAGTACAGTAGGCACCTGCCTAAAAAGCTGCAAGTTCAACGTCCACATTTATTACCTCTGATTATGAAGCCCTTGCTTTGGATGGTTAAATAATTATTATGCAATGCACCTTTTAGCAATTATATAATTATAAGGTTACCTTTAATTTCTTGTAATAATGCAAAAGTTACATAGTTAAGGATAATTAGAATTGCTTTTAAAACTATTAGCATGCCCGCATAAACTTAAATGCAACCCAAGTAAACCTAAAGATTTGCTGGGTAAAGGTGAATAAGTTAACATATCCACAAATTTTTATCTATTCGTATAATTTATGTATATAATTTGCAAGGATTTTACTGCGCCTGATCTCTCCCCGGTCGTATCGGTGTACCGTCCCATCGGACTACGAGAGTGAGGGAATAAAGAGTGCACCTGTGATTGCGCTCACACAAGGGCACTATAATGCTGTCCTGTGCCGATGTCTAATATCCCTTGATCCTGGCCGCCGTGACCAAAATTCGGTTTAGAAGACATTATTATTATTTTACACGGAATACATCCCGCTGATTGACAGACAAGGCTCAGATGTGAAATTCTTATCCCACTAATGTTCATGAGCCGCGTTATCAGTGTCAGGTTGTCGGCAGTCACAATCCCGCTCGCCTAGCATGATGATTCGATAGTTGGCGCTATGAGTAATAAATTATTACATAATTTTATTTAAATTTGCTACTTTTATGAGTATCTTTCTGAAATTTGGCGGGTTATTATTCGAAGCTAAGAGTTTAAAATTAAAAAAAATATAAAGAATAAGATGATTACTTGGTTATAAACATTATGACGTCATTGAACGAAATTTCTGTACTGTTTGTTTTGTCAACTCTTAAAAAGTATTTCAATTGAGTAGAGGTTCAACTACCAATACGTTATTCTGCTAGAGTCCACCTGGATAGGTACATCACTTATCTATTTCTCACGCCAAGTAGTGGTGCTCGTAGTGCTATGTTCCAGTCTGCAGGGCAATGAGAGCCAGAATAATTACAGACTGTGAGGCGTTCCATGTTAGTTCTAATAGTGACAACGCATCTGCATTCTTCTCTGTTTTTAGCCAGCTGTAGGTGACAAAAGACTACAGTAGCCACTTTTCGTCGGGTGGATTGTAGTTTCGTTTGTCGTAAAAAATGATGCCGGATTCTTGAAAATGCCGTCTTGTGGGGATTTGCACCGGTTGGTAACAGCGAGCTTCTTCTTAGTGTTTAGAGTACCCTACGTAGTAATTTTGTTGTAGCACGAATGGGTCGGCTTGACCTTTGAAGGATCACGCTCTCACAAAATATACCGCAGAGTCTACTTCAAGCGAGGTTGCCTCGTGCAGAGGCGAAACATGTGTCACGGTAGTGTCTTCCCCAGTATGTTAATATTGTAGGGAGTATCGGTGCTGAGATTAGTCGTGACGGAGATAATGCACGCAAACGAGGGAGGGTGCAAGTTGCTCTTCAAACTAGGTAAGGCTTTTTCACGTAGTAGAGCCAATCTGCAACTATATTATAGCTGTAGCACGAATGGGTCGGCTCGATCGGGGCGGGACCACGCTCTCACACAATACCAACGTAAAATAACTCCATGCTGCTGTGTTTCGTATGGTGAATGTAGAGAACCGGAGACCCTTTTTACTGGAAACGAGGCATTCCATCTTAGTCCTCACGGGTGACAACGCATTTGCATTTTGATTTGTAATCAAGCATAGATGTAGATGTCTATGGGCCATAGCACCCACTTGTCATCAGGTGGACTGTGCGCTCGTTTGTCACCAACGATTTAAATAGTTAGATGCGCCTTCACCTCGAAAACTGTGGCATTATTTTTGGATGTGTTCGTTTGCAAGACGCTAACGCGCGCACACTAATGTAATAGTGTCATCTCTTATTATCTTACAGAAATTGTGTATATTTCTTTCTCTGTCGCACAAATGAGCACTGATTGCGAATGAGTGAGCTCACTCATTTGAGTATGGACACATTTCGGAGCGGTCATACTATGGTAAGGGCGCATCTGACTATTTAAATCTTTGTTTGTCACACTATCCTATAAAAAATACACATAATTTTATTTTACTTTATTACGCGGATCATGTCAAATTAATTTTTAAGATCTTTAACATATAACGGATTTACACAAACTAACGATTGACTATTAATTATCAAAATAGTTAATTTAATTTATGTGTAATTTATACTTTGGCTTTGGGCCTCTCTCTCAAGTCGATCAGTGAACACGTGCAGACGATACGGAAGGAGACACTACACTACACTAAGGATTTGCTATATTACTTAAAAAAGAACCTGTAGATCTATAATGCTATTGTCTCAAAAGTATGTGCAATATGGGAAAAAAAGGATAAATATTGAAAATCTGTTAATTTTACGTGTTCCATAAGCTTTCTCTTCCTTTTGCCTTTAGATCATCTTCCCCCATCGCAAAAAGCAATACCTATGCAAACGAATCAACTTCCACTAAACGGTAGTGTTAAACCAGTTATCATTAAATATACACATAGAATTAGATGCAGATTGAATGATGCTTTATCTTAATTGCAAGCAATGGGTTTAGATTGAGATAAAGCATCAATAACTAGCTTTCACATTCTAGTTAATTGAATAAAGGTTATTTAAAAAAATATATTTCTTTAAACGAACTTCACTACTTTTCCAGAAGCCAGATAGGTACACGTAAAACAATTTTCATCTATTTGTAGAGGCTATTTTAATATTCATAGCAAGCCGCTGAATTGCAAATGATTTCCATCGCCCCCTTTGTGCTAGCCGCGCCATTACAATATGCCATATGTAGAATGATTAGAATTGTTAGATAAGTTAATTAGTGGACCTTATGTAATTAATAAATTGTCTTGAAAATGTGCAAATAGTTACACGTATAACTCAAAGCCACGAAGTATTATGATCTGAAGGATTATGATATGATTAATTTTAAATCAACGGTGTAGGAGTAATAATATATCTCAAACTGTACTTTCATGACAAAACTTCCTTTATACTGGAGGATACTAGAAGGTAAGATGCGAGTTTATGTGTTTTACAGAATATACGGCACTAAAATTGTGACAATAATTGTTTAGTTATGGCCGTCATTGAGCACAGCGAGATATAATTATATGATGATTTTCCTCACTCCCGTCTTTCCTTTTCAATAAAACCACATAAGATTGCTTCCTTTTGCATATTATATCGCAACTGCCACGGGGAGTGCACAGAGGAATTGTTCGGACTAATTTCAGTCGCTAAATTTCTCAACAAAACTTGCGATACCATTTATATCATCTGGATAATTGGTTGTCCACCACTGTACGATTTCTACATTTTTTCTTCCTCGCGCAACTTCGTTGTGGAAATGACTACCACCAACGATTTTTTCGCACCGATACGACTTAGGGAACTTTTAAGAAAAGAGCCTACCTACTCTTTTTTAAAAGGCCGGCAACATACCAGCGATTCCTCTGGTGTTGTGGTTGTTCGCGGCTAGAGGTAGTTACCATCAGGTGAGCCGCATGCTCGTTTGCCCAATCACATATACAATAAATTAAAAAAAGATTTTGTTGGATATCTCCCGCGATGCGGCTTCTGAATTTAGAAAAGAATTGGTTTCTTACCGATTATTAATTACAAATTATAATGACATAAAACACGCCCTATTAAAGTAGTAATACAGTAGTCAGAGAATTTCCAAGTGTCCAATTTTATTGTGCATTATTTCAGAGGTTATTGTTTTTGGAACGCTTAAAAGTTTTACAGCTGTAGTATTAATACAGGAACATATCGGTGCCTATTTAGCTGCGATGTTATGAGGTTAATGGGTAAGTTTCTTGAATACAGACCGCAAAAATTGTTGTCATTATTTTCACTGAACTATCTACTGTCTTCTTTTTAATTTTTCATAGTCAAATCCTGCCCAGATAAGCCGTAGAACTTATTTTTTTAACACACTGCACATAGTTCACAAACGTCACACTAATAAAATTGTTAGTTTATAAAAATATAACCAATAAAAAGGTAAATGATTAAATTACAAGAAAATATTAACAGAATTGAGACATTGTAATTTGACTTAAGACTTAAAAATACATCACCCCAGTTCGTCCAATGTAAGAGGGGATAACGGAATGAGAAGAAATATCGTTCGATAGATGGTCGTAGGATGGAAGAGTCATGCTGCGTATGCATTGGTACGAATAGAAAATACGAGTAGGTCGACTCGACCGGGGAACGACCACTCTCTCATAGACTATCAGCGTAAAATAACATCTTAACACTACTATGTTTGGTACGTTGAGTGTAGATAGCTAGGGACACTTTTTACTGGTAACAATAGATTAGATTTTAATACCCTAGTCCTTAGGGGTAACAACGCACGCTTGATTCGTAATCGAGGAGAGACGAAGGTGTCAATATATATATATATATATATATATATATATATATATATATATATATATATATATATATATATATATATATATATATATATATATATATATATATATATATATATAGCACCCACTTACCATCAGACGTACGGTGTGTTCATTTGTGATCTTGTTCTATAAACAAGGTAGATTACGATGATGATCCTCGTTTGCGAATCTAAATGAAGATGCGTTGTCAGCCTTAAGGACTAAGATAGAATGCCTCATTTCCAGTAAAAGAGTCTCCGGTTCTCTACACTCACCATAGGAAACACAGCAGCATTAAGCTGCCATTTGACGCTGGTATTCTGTGAGAGCGTGGTCCTTCCCCAGTTGAGCCGACCCATTCGTGCTACAACTATACAATTAATATAGCTGCAGCATGGCCCTACCACGTAAAAATGTGATAAGCATGCTTATGTTCAACAGTGAATTTGTGATGGACGACAATGACCATAATAGATTATTTAAATTAGTTAAAGATTGAAATACTACAATTATTTTGAAATACAAGACAAATGATCTCCTAATACTTGATATTAACATAGTATAATATCTCACATACAACTATACAATTAATATAGCTGCAGCATGGCCCTACCACGTAAGAATGTGATAAACATGCTTATGTTCAACAGTGAATTTGTGATGGACGACAATGACGATGATAGATTATTTAAATTAGTTAAAGATTGAAATACTACAATTATTTTGAAATACAAGACAAATGATCTCCTAATACTTGATATTAACATAGTATAATATCTCACATACAACTATACAATTAATATAGCTGCAGCATGGCCCTACCACGTAAAAATGTGATAAGCATGCTTATGTTCAACAGTGAATTTGTGATGGACGACAATGACCATAATAGATTATTTAAATTAGTTAAAGATTGAAATACTACAATTATTTTGAAATACAAGACAAATGATCTCCTAATACTTGATATTAACATAGTATAATATCTCACATACAACTATACAATTAATATAGCTGCAGCATGGCCCTACCACGTAAGAATGTGATAAACATGCTTATGTTCAACAGTGAATTTGTGATGGACGACAATGACGATGATAGATTATTTAAATTAGTTAAAGATTGAAATACTACAATTATTTTGAAATACAAGACAAATGATCTCCTAATACTTGATATTAACATAGTATAATATCTCACATACAACTATACAATTAATATAGCTGCAGCATGGCCCTACCACGTAAAAATGTGATAAGCATGCTTATGTTCAACAGTGAATTTGTGATGGACGACCATGACCATGATGGATTATTTAGATTAGTTAAAGATTGAAATACCACAATTATTTTGAAATACAAGACAAATGATCTCCTAATACTTGATATTAACATAGTATAATATCTCACATATAACACAGTAAAACAATTTTTATTTAGTACACGCATAAACTAGCAAAACATGGCCTTCAACGGCGGGCAAGTAAAAATAATGATTTTTGTCTTATCACTGACAGGTGTAAAAAAATACAAGCGTAAATGTATTTAAATTTAAAATTTGTTCAGTAATTATAAATAACCTTCGTATTGTTTTTATATGTGGTATAATATCAACTTGATGTGTATATTATATATAGTCGAGTACGAACCGAACGCTCGAAGCGCGCTCGTTCGAGGATTGTAAGTCAGTCCACACTACACGAATTCGCGCTCGGTTCATGCTTCGCTTGTACTTGGCTCGTCTAGTGTAGACCCATCTTCACGATCGTCATCTTCATCAACTATAGGTAGCCTTCTGTAGGACATGGGCTTACTTCGAGTGCTTTGACGCCCTCACATTCACGCTCGAGTATTACTATTAATTTAACATTTAATAATTCTTATTCGATAGGGTAATGCTACATCCATATTGTGGTTGGTTTGACCCGGGAAGACACTATCACAAACACCAGCGTAAAATAGTAGTTCGATGCTACTGTGTTTAGGATGGCGAGTGTAGAGAACCAGAAAATCTTTCAAATGGGAATTAGGCATCCGCATTTTGATTCTTAGTCGAGAAAATATTTCGATGTATATTGATCACAATTTCCACTTACCATCAGGTGTACTGGTGCCTTGGTAACCCTGATACTAATAAAAGAATATTCGCTTATCATTTATAGCTGTTGTTTTATGTGTACAATTTTTTTAAGAATAGGGCCTTATTCAAAAAAAAAAATTATAGAGGTTTTTTTTAACATGTTTTTATAAATAATTATATTATATTTTATGTATAGGGAATCGATCGTTGATGTGATGTGATGATCGGTGATGAAATCATTATATATAATCGGTAAATATATAAATATAAATATAAATATAAATATAAATATAAATATAAATATAAATATAAATATAAATATAAATATAAATATAAATATAAATATAAATATAAATATAAATATAAATATAAATATAAATATAAATATAAATATAAATATAAATATAAATATAAATATAAATATAAATATAAATATAAATATAAATATAAATATAAATATAAGTATAAATATAAATATAAATATAAATATAAATATAAATATAAATATAAATATAAATATAAATATAAATATAAATATAAATATAAATATAAATATAAATATAAATATAAATATAAATATAAATATAAATATAAATATAAATATAAATATAAATATAAATATAAATATAAATATAAATATATATAAAATAAACGTTTGCGGGATTCAGCTAGATTACTTATAAAACCGAGTAGATCTAAGGAAAGCACCAGCTATCTTAGATTCTGCAGTCTCGCAATGATAATTTTAGCCTATTAACATAATAATGTACACACATGTCCTGTTCACTTCAAACAGTTCTTTTTATTATAAGATAGGGTGACGAACAAGCACACAGTCCACCTGACGGTAAGTGGTTGCTGTGGCCCATAGACATCTACATCTATCCTCGATAACGAATCTAAATGCAGATGCATTGTCACCCGTGAAGACTAAGATGGAATGCTTCGTTTCCAGTAAAAAGGGTCTGCGGTTCTCTTCACTCAATATACGAAACACAGCAGCGTTACGATGCTATTTTATGCTGGTATTCTGTGACAGTGTGGTCCTTTCCGGTCGAGCAGACTCAATCGTGCTACAACTATACTACCACTCGTAATATAGCTGCAGTATAGCTCTACCACCTTTAAACGTCTTCACGTCCAGTAGAACCTTATGTTCCAGATTGTTTCTATTGATCTGCTGGCTGATACTATCCACTCCTCCATCCATTACAACCTACAAAGTTTCACTGCCGAATATAAGCCTCCCCATAAACTGTCTCAAAGAGAGGTATTCGCCATAGTTGCCCCGCTTACCAGCGGGAGGGGGGGAGAACCGCAGTTTTTTTATTAATTAGATTTTTATCAGGAATGTGGTGCTAACTATTTCCTGTTTTTTTTTTGACTCAGTCACCTGTTACGACATCCACGGCACGATATGAGTTACTGGATACCCTTACACCGCCTCTACATGGATTAATATCATGATATCGGAAAATTACCACGTGCGCTTCGCATACACCTAATCCGTCAGCAGCCAAGTTTGCTCGGGCGATGACGGCCGAACTCGGACGATCGAATCAAACACTTGTACAACAAAGAGAGCGAGTACACCAATACGACCGTCATCGTCCGATAACGCACGAAAACGGCCGATCAACCGTTGAGTCCAACCTTGTTGGGATTTCTCGCCCGACTGCCGGCGTCTTCAGTGCAAATTGTATTTTTAGTTTAATTTAATTATTTTGTCCTTATTCTGTTGTTTCTGTCAGTGTTGTTATCTACCTAAACGACTATGGACATTGAAAATGGAAAAATATAAAAGATAACCGGCAATGTCCAATGTCGGCACAAGTGGTACACTGTTGCAGTGTAAGCACAGTCCGGGTAGTTCTGTCCGCCATCGGCCGACAAAAACGTAAACATGCCGTTAGAGTTGTTAAGTTACCGTTACAGTTGTGCGTACCGTTTATGATAAAATGTTAGCGATCCGCCCCAACTTCGCACGGGTGATTTCTGGATCTTGACAACAGCGCCACCTACCGGGTCCAACTGTGAATCATTTAGATCATCCAGGGATGCATTAAACGCACACAAAAATTGATCAAAAATCGTTCGAACCACTTTCGAGTTTTAGCGAGACTAACGTACAGCAATTGATTTTTATATATAGAGATGGAATTTTTATAAATAAGACTATTATCAACTCATTTATAAACTATGGAGTGTAGAGGTAAGGAGTACAGACTCTGTATAAAAAAGTGTCCGTAGCGTTAAATAAGGGTGGCTTGCTGCTAGTGGCTTGTGTAGCTTCATTCTAGATTTTAAAGAACTTTTTATATTTTTTTTATTGCACAGGCTTTCACCATAATTCTTTTTACAATAATTATTTTATTTCTTTCAAAATTTTTATTTTTAAAATCACTTTCAACGTATTTTAAGGCGATTTAACATACCCCCGTAGCTACTCCAGCGCTGTTGTGGAGAGTTTTTGAACTGTTGTTTACTGCTTACAGATGGACACTTTTTCAACTGTTCTCCTACGAGAGTTGGTACTCCTTACTTCTACACTCCATATTATAAATGCAATTCAATGTCACAATTTATGGATAATCTCGCTCTCAATTAATTATCAAGAAATTGTTTAAAAAATAAAAATTAAAATATTGGGCTTAAAAACTTTTTTACTTTATCTTCGTCCGATAACCAATGGAAGCTCTTATACTAAATAAATTAAGTACATATAAACACATCAACACGGTAAAGGAATATTTTTGAAATGCCTGTGAGTGACCAAACTGCAAGGAGAAGACTGCTCGAAGCCAACATTTATGCTCATAGACCACTTTCCGAAGTTCAAAGGAATCGTGGACGAAGACAGCAATGGGCTCAGAACATGTGAACTTGGAACCTCATCAATGGTCGTTGATGCATTTCACCGATGAATCTCGATTTGGTTTTCATCCTGATTCGAGGAGAGTACGTATTTGGAGAGTTTCTGGTCGAACAAGCCGACTTAAAAACAGTCAAAAAAATTATCCATGCCAAGGTGGTACGATTATGGTGTGGACAAGATTTTTTTTGGTGGAAGAACGTACCTCGTGTGGATACAGGGCACTATGAGAGCTGAAAAATGCTGTAATGAAGTGCCAGGTGGTTTATCTTGCAGTGGAGTTGTGAGAATATCCACCACCCCATTTCACCCCGTGGGATAAGAGGTGTATATATGAGGCGACAGAAGGAAACAAGTTAGGAGATTTTTACGTCCGAGTCATGCTGTAGATATATTAGTAGTATAGTTGTAGCACGAATGGGTCGGCTCGACCGGGGAAGAACCACGCTATCACTGAATACCAATGTAAAATAGCAGCTTAACGCTGTGTTTCATATGGTGAGTGTAGAGAACCGGAAAACCATTTTACCGGAAACCTTACGTTCCATCCATCACCTTACTTTCCATCTTAGTCCTCACGGGTGACAACGCACCTGCATTTTGAGTCGTAATCGAGGATAGATGTAGGTGTCTATGGGCCACAGCAACCACTTACCATCAGGTGGACTGTGTGCTCGCTTGTTACCAATATCCAATAAAAAAAGATGGGCAGTAGCGTCTTCATAATAATGACTAAAAATAAAAAAATGCTGATGTAAACTCGATTGCTAAGCGTTGCAACTTAGACCAATATTCCTCTATGACGTTATCTATTGGGGAAGCATATGCAGGCAAGAGGCTCTCAGAACGGAAGTGATAAAACCAATAGCATTGATTAAAACAATTTTTATGGATTCCCGACGTTTCGAGTACTTTCCAGCACCCATGATCACGGCAAACATCGGGAAATAGAAATCATATAAATTAAACGCGATAAAATCCGTAAAAGTAGTTTTAATCAATGTGTAGTGATCGCGTAAAAAGAAATCTATTATGTAAACCAATAGTCTTCCACATCGAACACAGACGGGTCAAAATTTCATGCTTATGCACGACAATGTCCACCCACATACTGCCAGTGTGGTAACAGCCTGGTTGCACTAACGTGATGTCATGGCCCTACAATTACCAGTGCAATCCCCAGATTTAAAGCCCATTGAGCATGGTTTGAATAAGCTCTTAAGAAGAGCTCTGACAGATTTTCTTGAAAATATCTGGTTACGGAAGAACAATTTTTTATGCAAGTCAGTAGGACCAGGGAAAATATTCCTCAACAGGATATTGACAACATAATTCTGAGTATGCCCAGCCGATGCGGATGCTTTATGAACATCATGAGTGCTTTTACTGATTACTAACTCTTAATTAATAGCCGCTCTTAAAAGGAGTTTTACTTTAGTTTATTTTTTAATTTATAAATTAAACTTTCATGACGTACAGTTTCACATATTTTTGTTTTATTTCTCTACATAAAAATCTGAAGTCGCATTTAAACTCAATGTCTACATATAAAACGGTGGTTTCTTATATAAAGTTTTCTTAAATATATACATGTCTTAAAAGATAATACAAGACAATGCCTTACTCTTTGGAATTCATGTATAGTAAAAATATACCATATATACCCATATGCCTTGTCGATGTGTTTATTTTTTCATTTATCACTTGATTTAAAAGGAGAGAAAATTTAATTTTTAAAATAAAAGAAACCAACAAGAGCGTAATTAACATTGCATAAATACTGTTTAATGCATCTGGTATGAATTGAATCCTCTTTGTGAATCTGGAAGTTCTTGTAACGGCTCTAATTTTTTTATATATCATTTGATTTTGATGTCCCTAGAGCGTGATTCTGCTATTTTAGAAAAAACGTCTGAGCATTTTTGCATGTGTACATTTTTGTTAAAGTTCACTAAAATACACGTTTGTATGTTAGTGAACTTTACCAAACCAATTTCAATCAACTAAATTGCATACATCACACTACTAAGTTATATTAACATCAAGTCTATAGTATTTTTAAACTAAAAAAAATCGAGCTGCTAAATGAATTGTCGTTAGTAAGGGCAGACAGAATAGCCCATTTTTATATACTTTTTTTTTAATATTATCTATGGCCAAAGATGATAAAGTGCTTGGAAGATACATTGTAATCGCATGAAATGACAAACCTGGCAAATAATTCCACGCATTGCTGTGCGTATTAAGCACAGCAATGCGTGGAATATTCGAATGCGTGTATAGTATTGACAACAAAGGAATGGAGGCTGGTCAAGTGATTATTGTCTGATGGTAGAAGAGCGAGAAAGAAATTATCGTGCAGTTCTAGCACACATTTTCCGAAATTTATAGCGGAATACTGAGACATTGCCACTGTACTCGAAACCAGCGAGATGAACTTTAACCATAGACTAAAAACACCTTAGTTCCTACGCTTTTTCAGTAATTCCAAATTGGCTAGGTGGCGATTGTTGCGATAGTGAATAGAAACTAATAATGAATAAAAACTGTTCCCCCTTGTCTCGTTATCGGACTACATAAAATCGTTTTAGTTCCTCCGACGGTTCGCGTTAAAACTGAGTGATTATTAATTTTACGACAGTCCTTGAGACACTTAGGGAGCACCTTGTTTAAACAAATACACCTGATCGATTTTGTTACTTGCACCTTGCTCTGAACGCGAACGGTCGCGCACCTGTCTTCATTTCACTACTCCTTCGCCGCGACTTCGCTTACTTAATTGAAATCCAATTCTATTAAATTAATCAAAATTATGAAATCTCTTAGCTATACAAACTATAATTACGTTATTGTTATAAAAACATATTAAAGGTTTTTTTTGGTTGCCTGGAAGAGATCGCATGTAGCGATAAGGCCGCCAAATTGTACATGTAATCTGCTCTTTGTTATGTTCTTTGTAAATTTGTTTGTGGTGTGTAAAGTATATCCATTCATTCATAAGATAAGTTATGAGTTACTTTGCAACTATCCGCTCAATAATATAAAAAATATTGAGCGGATGGTTGCGAAGTAACTCATAACATCTTTAATATAATGGATTTTCGTAAAGTAAAGCCTGATTCTTTTAACTATCGTAAAAGAATATTTTAATGTGCTTTATATAAATCATTGGTGTAGTACTATTAATTTTAAAATTAAAGTGACTACCTTCACACGTTCCACATCTGGCCATAGCTCTCTTTCCTGAGAGAGTTTTTAGGGCAGGGAAAGACTGTTAGCGAACTTCACATATCCTTGAAATATTTTTTCAGACATTTGCATGTATTGCAATCCACTGCTAAGCATAGGTATCCCTCATAGATTGCTTCGTAGGCGGGGACATTTGCCACAGTTGCCACTCTTGGCAAGCGGGTTGACGCTGCTGCCCATCTCCTGATTTTCTTTCTTCCGTCGCCTCTTACGACACCCCCATGATGATATGGGGTACTGGATATTCTTACACCGCCATTAAGTACACGGTAATGCAGATTTCCTTACGTATGTTATGTTTAATTTTATCGTCGATTACGCAGCAAATCACTATACAAAACACTATACAATTAACAATTCCATCGATGCTGGCGGGAATCGTACTCGCGTCGAGAGACTAATATGAAGTTTAAAGTTAAGGTGTATCACTTGAGTAACCACTACTAAATCAATTTGTTTAGACTTGCTGAGATTTTCTACATGTGCCAGTAAAACCTGCAATTTTAAAAACACTTAGGGTAAGACCTCAAAGAGCGTCATGAGTCATGACGAACACAAGGTGTTGTCTTCAGTGTTGATTGCTCTAATTATATGGGAAACGCACCTCCACGACGTTCTACAGATAACGTTAAATTAAATTAAATTTTTTTTTCAATGTAAGAAAATGAAATTTGGTTTTGTAATTTTTTTTTCAAATCTTTTCAATTAGGTCCCTACTTTAACGTATGAAATGAAAGTTGGGTGTGGCAGAAGAAGCACGAGAGTAGAATAAACACAGTAGAAATGCGATCGTTATAAAGGAGTCAAAAGGAGTATTTTAAGGCTGAATCTGAAATACAGGATGAGAAATTGTGTGATAAGACAAGAAAGTGGTTTGAAAGTTGATGTTGTGACCAGAATTAAGAAAGGAATGCTTCGATGGTTTGGTCATGTGGAAAGAATGAATGAGAAAAGAGTGAAAATTTATGTTGCAGAAGTGATTAGCAGAGTCGGAAAGGGACGTCCTAGGCGAAAATTTATCGACCAAATTAACGATTTATTTAAAAAGGGGCCAAATTAGGAGGAGTAGATAATGTCTGGTAATATGACTGGAAATATGGAGTGAAGGAGGCGAGAGAGGTGTGTCAGGATCGTGCCAAATGGAATTCTGCAGTCTCTGCCTACCCCTCTGGGTGACAGACGTGAGAGTTTATGTTTATGTTATGTATAATGTAATTATAACTTAAAAATATTGGTAAATATTTTAGGTTACCTACTTATAACTAGGTACTATACAATCAGGTTAATGATCATTTACCGAGATTCTTTCATTGCGTTCACAGTGCGATATCAGCGACCGCTGATAATGCTAATAAATTTTTAATTCGAAGAAAAATTTATTCATAGACGGGATCACACATAGACATTTTAGCCCAACGTATATCTGTACAGCTGTCTATGCTTTTGACACTTTGGGACCGACCTAAGCGATTACAGAGCAGAAAAAAAAGATAAATAGCTATTAGAGGCCCGGGCCATTTATGTAGTATTAAAGTATTATAATGCTGTGGTAAAACGATTCTTTACCAAATTTTAAAAGGACTACCTTCCAAAAAATATTAAAACTATTAAAGTTTAAGTATATAAAGAGGCAAAGAAATAATGCACTGATAGATAGAGATGATATTGTATTGTGGCGACGAAAATACTTACATAAAATTAAGAAGTACAGAGAGGAGAATCGGCGTATTTTTAATATAGATGAACATGGGTGAAGGTGAGTCATGGGTGGTGAGGTCAGTCATTTTTTTTAAGTTGCACTTGTATGCAGAGTTTCTATCTTCAGTAGAAATCCTTCGGCGTATAATCAAAACCAAGTATTTCTGCCTGAAAGATTATGTAAGATTATTATTTGTAGTATTGCTATGTTTTATTGTATCTTTTATGTCATTTTCAGGTCACACTGTTAATAAAACTTGGGATAGCACCGAAATAAAATGAAAACAGCAAGCGTTTTTAGAAAGTCTGAGTACAGGTGTGAAGAATCCTTCCTAAAAGGGCCGGCGACTAATTGTGGTCCACATTGGAAATGAGGATGGTTTTGTGGAAGACGGTATCTGGGTGTTTGAATCCAATGACAATAGTGATTATCACGAATCAATAGATGCTGTATATTTTGAAAGCTGGGTTGAGAGAATATTGCCCAAATTAGGCGAGAATACAGTTGTCGTCATGACGCGCCTTACCACTCAAGGCGACAGGTAAAAACACCCAGCTCAACATGGTTGAAGGCTAACATTCAAGAGTGGCTGAACGTAATAAAAATATTAGTTTTGATGAGAAGGAAATAAAAAATACAATTATTAAATAAAGTAAAGATGGTGAAGGACCAATATCAATTATACGTCGTAGACGAATTAGCAAAGAAATACGGAGTCTAGGTACTAAGACTTCCCCCTTATCATTGTGAATTAAACCCCATTGAGTTGATTTGGGCTGATGTAAAGGGGCACGTAGTTAGAAACAATACTACGTTTAAATTTGAAAAAGATAATGCATTATTGAGTGATTACGAAATAATTAATAATTTTGTACTACGGTTTTCTTCAAGCCTACGTTATAAATTGCTCTTATGGCTCTTTCATGCAAAACAAAGATGGTTTCAATGTCAGTCGCATTACCCCATAACGAGATTCCATATGATATTATGCTATCTAAATAACTAAAACAACCTAATCTATCTGTTTCAACCCATGTGCTGCAGAGAGCAAGTTAATTTAGATATATGGGGGCCCCATTAAAACTTCGCGTCAACTGTGATTCAACAAGATTCTGGTCTTCCCCATTTAAAAGCACCTAGTGTGTTTAACTGATGCCTGTATAACATTTGGTGTTGTGAAGGCACATGAGATGCTCTATGGTGACAGATAAAGATTCCTCTATTTTTCGTCATATAGGTATACAACCTAAAGCTAAGCTTGGTACATATTTTGACGAAAAGTTTTTTTTCCCTTTATCCATTGCTTCCATTCAAATACTTATTTTAATTAATGACATCCCCTGTTAAAAGTTTTGCAAGAGCGTATAGGTATAACCTAAAGGCCAAAGCCAAGCTTGGTACATATTTTGACAGAAAGTATGTTTTTTACCTTTATCCATTGCACTCACTACTTATTTTAATTAATGACATCTCCTGTTAACATTTTTGCAAGGGTGATTTAATATAATATATTAAATGTTCGATTAAAAGAAAACATTTACATTTGAATCGTATATTACTTGTAAAGAATTTGCAATAACTTCACGTTCAGTAACTTTATAAAGTTAATGTAATATATTTTTCATTTTATCTGGATATGTCAGCATGCTGTAAATTTATGCATTATGGATACAATAAATTTCTTTCTTTAATTGTAAGTGTATATTTAATTTGGCGTGATTTGCATTTAATTCTTTAAAAAGCATTGATTAAAATGTTGAGAAAAAAAAGTTGATGAAATAAATGGTCTATGAGTATCTTAAATCTATAATTAACGCCACATTAATAGTTCCTACCTAGACGATGCCAGGGCGGTTCACTAGTTAAAAATAATATTTATCCTTTGACTTTACCTTAATTGTATGCATGAAGTCCATTTCGGAGAGTGTGCGTAGGAATTGTATAATTTAATCCCTCTCTCTCTCTTCCAGATAACCAGACGTTCGGCCAGTCTCCACACTCTTCGAACCAAAGGGTTTGCTACGTCGTTCCTCATGCGTACAGCGAAGAAGTGGAATAAATTGCCGGCATCTGTCTTTCCATCCGATTACAGCGTGGGTGTCTTCAAGGCAAAAGTGAATAGGTTTTTGTTAAGTCAGTGCGCTTCACCATCTTAGATTACATCACCACTTATCATCAGGTGTATTTGTAGCTAAGCGTTTGCTTGGAATAAATAATTAAATAAGAATTGATGACATTAAATACAAACTAAATATTCCGATTTAACGTCATAAATTTAAGTAAAATTGTCGTCGAAAACGTCGGCCCGGAAAAATCAAAAAGACATGGGCTGCTCTCAATATGGGAAGGATTGGCCTAATCGTCACTCTCGGCAGGTAGATTATCGACGATCTCAGTACCAGAAGTCTCGCAGCGTTGACTCCCCAATAAATGACAGTATAACCTTGTTTTTACTGAAGGTAAAACACCCAGATCATCAACGGGGAACAGAGTCAAAGCTGCGAGACTTCGTAAGAAAATCCGTCGCCACATTTCGTCCAAAAAGGCGGCTATGCAATATGCTAGATTTTTTTGTTTGCAATAAATGGCGATATAATCTTATTTCCACTAGACGTAAAATACCCTGATCAGCAACGAGGAATAAACAAAAATAAAATCTAACATATTGCATAGCCGCCTTTTCTTACTGACCCGTAACACACAAGCGGACACCCATATTTTTTTTATAAAATACGATTGACAAACGAGCACACAGTCCACTTGATGGTGAGTTGATGTTGTGGTCCATAGAGTTTATCCTCGATTAAGAATCAAAATGCAAAATACATTGTCACCCGCGAGGGACTAAGATGGAATGCCTCGTTTCCAGTAGAAAAGGGTCTCCAAATCTCTACACTCACCATACGAAACACAGCAAGCTGCTATTTTACGCTGGTATTCTCTAAGAGCGTGGTCCTTCCCCGATCGAGCCGACCCATTCGTGCTACAACCATAATATAGCTGCAGCGTGACTCTACCACGTATAAAACCGAAAGATTATATGATCTAAAAAATAAAATCAGTGAAATTAAACCCGAGCTATCTACAGTATTCTAAAATAAAAAATATAGTATTAATCACACACGCACACAAACATTATTGCACGTTTGTGTGCGTGTACATGCATTGATCACGAGCTGTGATGATCCTAGTGATAATCTTACGTCTGACATGTTTCAGAATTTTAGTATAAAATGCTATTAAATTTATATGTACCTACAGTGGGATGTATGTACACATACATACATACGTGATATACGTACATACACACATACCAGGATAAGCTAATATAAAACATGTAATAAAATTGAAAGGACTTTTCTCAGTTCTCAGTGATGCGTTTGCTAAAGTAAAATAAATTAAAGAATTCAAAATTTATATTGTTTTTTTTTTAAGTTCCTACGTTATTATGGATGGTTTCAGAACGAATTAAATATTTCTTTCCAAAGAGATTCAGATAACCGATTTGATAGATAAAACTCTGCATATTTAAGTTCGCTTGCATTTTGAGTTGTTTCACCTTATTATCTGCTAGAGTAGTGTAAAACTGAAGTAAGAAAAGTTTTATTAGCGTTTAAAAATAAACTCTATAGCATAACGAACAAAGTGAAAAATATTTTAAGTATTACTCTTTCATTAGACAAACGTGTCCATACAAATACGTACTTAAAGTGTAAAACGAAAGGTTTGAATTTAAATGCTTCAAGAATGTAAACTACTTTAAGATACCATTTTGAAATCTATTACTATGTACGTAAAGTTCTAACAGTTGTCCAAAATTAAGATCTTTTTCGTTCAAAGTCGCTAAAACGCAAACCCTTCGGTGAATGTTGCGAATGCGACAATTCCGTTCATTGAAATACTGAAACTGGGACTAATGCTCCCGATCCTTTATGTCTCCAATTAAAATAATTCCTTGCATGTACAGATCAATGTTTATTTTATTATTTTTACGCCTGAGTTTCCTGTATCAATACAAATACACTATGATTTACAATTAAAATATTAGATTTCATTTCTTGATTAAACTAGATACAAATTCTTTATTAAAGTTAAAACTTAAAGTTACAACCTATACACGTCCCACAGCTGGGCAGAGGCCTCCTCTCATTTCTGAGAAGGTTTTAGAGCAAGGAAATATCCGCAGCGCTGCCCCAATGCGTGTTGTCGAACTTTACATGTCTTCGAAATATGTTTTTATTTTATTTCTCAGACATGCAGGTTTCTCCGCGATGTTTTCCTTCACCGCCGAGCATTTATCGAACCTGGGCTGCTCACGTGCTGTGAAAATTATCAGCAGGAAATTTACAGAGAGTTTAAATTTCATTCATTCATTTGAGATTCATTTTAATTACTAAAATTCTATATCCACGTTCTAAAAAGTTTATTTCTCTCTTTAATTACCAGTTTAATTAAGTTTTTATATACGCATTGCTGTCACTAACCTTAATTAATTGAGAAGTTTCAGTAGATGCGTGTAAAATTTGCATAAACACAACGTTCACTATCGCAAAACGAAAAAACAGCGATTCAGTACTCGAGGCTCACATGAGAAGAAATCGAATAAAAAAATCGATTTTAAGCGTTCGATCTGCGCCAGAGTGGATGCAATTAAAGACTTCCAAGAATCGATGCTTCGGGACTGCACGGAGCCCGCACGAATATAGAGCCGCACCGTCGGGGCACTGGCTGAAATAATTTTTAAAGCAAATTAAAAAGCCTGGGGCTGAAATTGTCTATGTCTCCGAATACACTTACGACTCAAAGAAAAATTAAATATTACTACCGCATCCCAGTTCTTTAGTTGTAAGTGTTGCAGTAAGTTCTTTAGTTTTTCTTGGTCGAATTATCCAAATAAAAGTATTTGTGAGGCCTATGATTGGCAGTAGAATTTTATAATCCGTAATAATAATAATAACTATGGTGATGATACTTATTATAATTTAGGAATCCTTCAATATAGTCAAATAAATTGTTAAAATCTGCTTTATAGGCGTTTAAGATATTGTCATCGTTAAACTTTCTATTATTGCTTTTGATGTTTACATAAATATGAGATTCTGGCCAATTTTACTGACCTCATCATCACTATAATCTTTATTTTAGTAATAGCGTGGATGAGCACTGCATATTATTATTAACAAAGAACAGGGGACAACTAAACAAGGTGTTTACGATCTCGATTGCGATCGTACAAAAAAAACCGCAGAAAAAATACCAAAAATCTTAGCGAATAAATTATAAGGAGAGAGTCCGTACATACGGTCGTCCGTGTCGCCGCTTTAATTGGGCCATGTTGCTTGGACGACGGAAAAAACGTAACATTTGTTAGGTATTCTGAGAATTATACACTTGTTGCTTTCGACGCGGGCCGGTTTTATTTTCACTCGATATACATACATACATCTAATGAATACGTATGTGTGTGTGTGTGTGTGTATGTGTGTGCGTAACGTCCTTAGTTTATAATTCGACGAAATTGATTTAATCGTGGATTGTGCGAACCCGTATGCATTGTTGCACCTTTTAGTTGCATTCGCTATAAGCCCAAGTGTTTATATTTTGTTTAAAGTAATATATTTTTATGTAGTAGAGACATACTGCAGCTATATTAGTACATAGTATAGTAGCACGAATGGCTTGGCTCGAAAAAGGACCATGCTCTCACAGAATACCAGCGTAAAATAGCAGTTTAAGTTGACGCTGCTGTTTTTCGTATGTTGAGTGTAGAAAACCGGAGACACTTTTTACTGGAAACGAGACATTCCATCTTAGTCCTCACGGATGACAATGCATTTGCTTTTTGATCCGTAATCGAGGATATATATGAGCCACAGCTCGTTTGTCACCTTTCTCCTATAAAAAAAATTTATTGTTCGGTGTCGTGGTGACGTAAGCGTGGCTTTCATAACTGTGGGGACTTTGCTGACTATGGGATAACTCATAGCTTCAGATAAATTCCGGAATAACTATTTCTGAACTAAAATCTCACAGAGTAATGATTGATCAGCATTACTAATGTAAGTATATCTGTGCGCATCAAGATTAAATACAAACCTGTGAAGGCATAACTTGGCTGCTACCCGTAACTCGATCTGCGCTGCGGAGTAGTGTAGCTTTAGACAGAACGAGTTGGCTCGACTGTGAAAGGAACCAGCTTGAAATAGCAGCATAATGACGCTGTATTTCTTTTGATGAGTGACGAGACCCGTAAAAAACTTTTTACTGCTAATGAGGCATTACAAGTTAGTCCTCATGGTTGATAACATATGATAAAAACCCTATGGGCCACGACGTCCACTTACAAACTATGCGGATTGGATGTTAGTTTATCACCCATACTTCTATGAAAAGGTAATATGCCGTCTTTTGCATCAGTGGATTCTGAAAGGATAATAAATAAAATACGATAGGTCAAACTTCAGTAACTTTTTTTCGTAGAGAAGTGCTTATCCATATTCGTTTCGTACGGGTCGAAGTATGTCGGACACACGCCACCTAAAACACTAATTCCAAATAGCCTTGTCGACTGTTTCATTGATCTAGTGCTCGTAAACGCGATTGCTGGTCTAGTCCTGGGTTCCAATCCTGGATAGAGCCACAACTAGTGGGATTTTCTGTCAAGAGTAGCTTGCTCAGTAGCAGTCCAGAGTCCGGAAATTGGCGGTGTTTTACATCCGTGGCTCGGGAAGCATGTATCGTTGGTTCTTCGTGTGATCTCTCCGGTCGTGTCGGCTTGCCGTCCATCGGACTATGAGACTGAGGAAATAGAGAGTGCACCTGTGCTTGCGGATACGTTAATCGTCGCCGCGACCGAAATACTGTCTGTATTATTATTATTATTAGTCCCAAAATTTAATCATCCTAGATCATTAATGTCAACATTAAGGCAACGATAAATGTGATACTTCTAGCACAGTATAATAAAAACATAAGACTGTGCTTCTAGTATTGTGATGTTAATCCGCCTCTACGAAGAAAAGCATTACAGCCAATCTTGTTTAAAATGGTAGGGACCCATAGCTAGAGTTTTTTTTGTATTAATGATAATGAAATAAATATTTTTCGTTTACGTACTTGTAATTTTTTATCTGCTACAGTATTTGTACATTCAATACTCATTCATATGCACATTACACATAATAGAGAATAAATAATATTGAAAATTGTGAGCTGAAGTAACAATATTTACTTCTCCATTCCCTTTCCATTTTCGGACATTTCTTCGTTTGAGTTTCTTTCGAACCTAGGTGTGACGAAGCATTCTGGATTGTTATATATGATGTGTACAGCAAAGGTTTAGAAAAAATTGCCCGCAACTTTAATTCAATCAAAGAGACAATACATGTCAAGAAAACAGCTTTTACTAAGCAAGTGCGTTTACCACTCAAGATTGCATCACCATTACCAGATGGATCATAGTCAGTCAATAGTTTTTTAAACTTATAATCCATTGCTTTACCATCCCTGATAGTAATTAGTGATTAGTGATCTAGCCGAAGATATTAAACTGCACCGAATTAAAGAAAAGCCTCTTCACTCTAACCTATAAGAATTTTAAAATACACATAAATGTACGAGTATAATATCTAATGGCAAATTGCTATGAATATAATAATAAGTAAAGAATATTGTTTACTTAGATAATGAATTCTAGCCGTTTTGTTTGTATAATATTATATATAATAGATAGAATAAGGGCGCAATTACACTTGGTCGTTAGCTATTCTAGCTATTTATTCGGGTGCACGAAAGCCGTTACTCGAATTCGGGCATACAACGCATTATTTACATTGTTTTACTCATCGCTGAAGTTATCTCACTGTTGGAATAAAACCAAAACGAAAGCTGGAATAGATTGTACGAAGACGGGCGTACTCTCCGACTCGACTCCGTTCGTTAAGACTTAGTCGTTTGTCCGAATTCCATAAGCAATCGAATACCGAGCTAACGACCAAGTGTAATTGCGCCATAAGAATATAACCTATCCCATGGAGTACCTCGTAAGAGGGATATTTGCTATAGCTGCCACGCTTAACAGGCGTGGTGGGTGCATCCATTGTTTTTTTATTTCCTAGTTGTTATTCGGAGTTCTGCTGCCCATCCTCCGCCCTGTTTGCCTCTGTAGCCCCTTACGACACTCACTGGTTAATTTTCAGGTGATTTGGAAGAGCTAATTTTAATATTTTTATTTAAGTTAACTTCAACGTTAAAAATCTACTTTTAAACAGCAATAAAAGTAAATGTATTAAATTTACAACAACAAATTTTAAAATCCGAATAGCAATGTGTTTTAAATGGGGAAGAACTGAGTCCTGTCGAATCCTATGTATTTCTTGGCATCACTCTCGACGCTAAGCTTCAGTGGGGCCCATATATCTAAACTAGCAAGCAGACTAGGCTCTGCAGCTTATGCTGGAAAAAAATTTGAGATCTTACTAGTGTCGAGACAGCTAGATAAGTTTATTTTAGTTACTTGCATAGCATAATGTCATATGGGATTTTGCTATGGGGAAAAACGGCTGATTTAGAAACTATTTTCGTTTTGCAGAAGAGGGCCATAAGAACCATTTACAACCTTAAACCGAGCGAGTATCTTGGAGAAAATTGAAATAAATAAATATATTAACTTTGACCTCTCAGTATATCTACGAAAATTTAATGTATGTTCACAAAAACAAAGGTTCTTCACAAAAAAAATTAATACGAGTACACACTCTGTAAACACTAGGAACAAACACATGCTAGTGATATTTTTTTTTTTTTTATAGAAGAGGGGGCAAACGAGCATGCGGCTCACCTGATGTTAAGTGACTACCGCCGCCCATGATCAACCTTATCATGATATCAGTTTCTCAACTCCATAGTAGTCAGTAATTCATACTTGGGGCAATATACACTATTACACAAGTCCCAGAAATCATACAAGGTGTCTCTATTACCAAGTTTAAATATTTAATTAAACAAAAACTATATAAAAAGGGTTATTATGATATAAATGAATGGTTTGTAAAACTGTTTCTAAAAAATAATTGTTAATATTTTGTGACCATTGACATTGTAAAATTATTTTAAAAAAAAGTCCCGCTGGGTTTCTTGCTGGTTCTTCCCAGGACAGAGGTTTCTTACGAACCAGTGGTAGAGTAAAAAATTACTTTCAATAAGAATTACAACATGTAATCTATATTGAATAAAAAATATTCTATTCTATTCTATTTATCCAGGATTGCAATGACAGACCTTTACAAAGCCACTGCTGAATATAGGCCTCCCCGTAGAATGCCATGAAGCACGGTCCTGAGCCACCCGCATCGACTGGTTTTGGATGATGTTGGTGCTGTTAGCCGTTTGGCTTTTACAGCTTCATCGGTCTCAGAGCTCGCGGCCTGAGCCGCAAGTTTAAAATGAAAAGGGACATTCTGCATCGATCCGCATCGTTACTTGCGCAACGATGTTTGCCTACGTCAGTTGAAAGTGCACGTAAATGAGCTATCTAACCGTCGGCCGAACAGGGGGTGGTGGCGGGCCCCCGGCTCTGATGGCTAACTCGTATCGTTCGATGTTCTGGGCGGTGAGAACCACTCAGGAATGCGGGTGTACGGTGTGCACGCCGTGTTTGTGTAGTCTTCATGTGTGACTGGCCGGCGCACCACCTGCACCCATCAACTTCTTGAATGTCTTACCAGGTCACATTCCATCTAGTGGGGGCGCCCCACATTTCGCCGACCGGTACAAGGTTGCCACTCAAGAATATTTCTTCTCCTTCGGTGGTCTTATATGTACTCTTACCCCATTTAATACTGTGATAATTGGAGAAATGGCGCTGTAGCCTATACGATTGTGTACTTATATAGTAAACTTTTATGATAATACTCCACTTACAATAATGAAATATTTATTAATACAAACCAAGTCACATTTGAATCTCATGTCGCAGTTAACGAACTGTGTTATATCACTCATAAACCGGTTTTAAAACGAAAATTATAAGGCACTAAAGAAAATTGAAGTTTTATGTTAAGAAAAAAGTACATAGCGTCTTGATTGCACACAAGCGAGAGGGAATCCGGGATATTTCCCTCTGAAGAGCGTTCGTGTAAAAATCTCTGATGGCTAATACTTAAGCGTAACGACGCGGGGCGCGCGTGTCGCGGAACGTAAATTGTTTATTATTTTTTATAGGATTTTCATGGGAGCGCGGCTTGCGCTCGTTAAGGTCGCTTTATAGCGCGATGCTTCAGGGCCTGTTTACAATTAACGAACACGGGCGAAGCGAATTCGTTTCGAGCGTGCTTCGACTCTTAGTGCAACAAAGTATTACAACTTACGTACGGCTAGTTAATATTTTATATGTATGAAATAATTTGCATTGTATTTACTTACTCAAACCTTTGAAAATACTTTAAGATTTTATATACATACAAAAGTATTATTCGTTCATTTCTAAAACTAAATATATTATTAACGTAGTGTATATGCACCGAATCATCTATATATTATATAAGAAGTAGTAGTTTTCTTTTTCCTCTTAAATAAATACAACTTATATTTTTGACATGTAATGAGAAAATAGATTATAATTAGGAACGTAAAAGAGTTAAATATCGCTAATTTGTATAGCACGAGTAGTGATTATGGCAGGTGAAGAATAATTGGGAAGCGCAACTGATAATAGGGAAGTATTGGGATGGAAACGTATATATAATACCCACTCAAACGTACTGAAAATATTTCGTCAAATTCGTTCGAGCCGTTTTCGAGTTTTAGCGAGACTATGGACAGTAATTGATTTATATATATATAGATATATATGTCACAGGTAAATTCATTGCTGACGCGTGCGAGCATTACATGTGGTGTGCCTTTCCGGTGTCGATGACAGTGTATCTTTCGGCTACTACTCAGCTTTGAGAGCTTTCGCCTTCCCTCACAATTTTATTACTTTATTTTCCTATACCGTAAAAGTCCAAATATAGATATGAGCTTCTCCCGTTATAGAATGTTTTACTAGAACCATAACGCTTGGCGGAGTGATTGGCGATTGCAGGCCGATTTGCACCTTATACGGTGCTCCCCGTTAAATGTATATGAATTACTTATTTCTGGCATATCCCATAGTTGAATATCATGACACTCACGGGTACCCAATATGAGGTGATGGATTCTTTCACGTCGCCATCACAAGATAAATCCTCACCAATAAAGTAACAGCTTACATACTACCTATTGTTCTTATTACTACGAAGGTTTTGGACTTGGACAAAAAAAGTCTGTTGGTAAACGTTACATCTCCTTGAATTATTTTTTAGTTTTACATTATGCTATGCAACATGTACTTTGTGATTTTTTTTCTGTGGTGTGATAAATTCTCGACATACGTGTGAATCAGAATGCATTCAATAAATTCATCGGTATCGGTGTGGCAGTTATTTAAACTCGATTTATACTTGCGACAAGAAATTTCAATTATGCTTTAAAGCTTTGAATTAAACGTGTGTCAAAGAATGTGTAACTGTAAATTGATTGTGTAAAAAAGTTACAATTATTATTGTCTAGTCTCTAGTACCTAAGTAGATACGCAATTAAATGTGTCCAATAACGCGGCCTCACGTTTGTGGTTTATACATTCTTAAACACTTTGTCAAGCTCGTAAACAGGTATAGGAATTCATTGGAACAACGAAATCTTATCTGAAGTTATATATTTTTTAATTTATAAAAGAAGAAGAAAAAATTAATTCGATGAATGATTTGTCGATGCTCTAAATTTGCAAGCTTCTTAGGATTTCCCAAGGTGATAAGTAAGCGTTGCCTCAATGTCTGAGGATGAGGAATGAGCGGAAGGAGGTAAGGGGTGAGGTAAAGGGGTTCGCGGGGGTGCTGTATTGTAAACACAATTACCACCCGCCCCTCCCCAGGGGGCAACAAATGGCGGCTTAACGACCCATTCGCCTGTGATTTGTTAGCAATATGCTTGAGATTTGGAACTGAAATGCTTCTTTAAATCGTTTATATATATATGTATTTGAGGTATTGCGATTGTACTGCAAGTTGTGTAACACTCCAAAAAAAATTGGATATTTAGTGATCAATAATCACAAACGGGATATATGCTTAATGTCTTTCCTATTTTTTAAATTCTATTGAACACTTGTAATTTTGTTTTTAAATAAAATATCATTAATAAAAATCTGGTTGTTAATCTCATTTTCTTTAAGGAAATCGTTCTATACATAGCGTGGGCTTAGAGAAGTAAGGGCAAAACAATCTTATATAGAAACTTAATAGGTCCATTGTCAAGGTAGCAACGACAGGGCTTTATGGCTGGGAGTCCATTTCAGTTAATCATCTTATGACCGCCAAGCAGCACCGCTGCTACTGCTGTATTCTAGTTTTTATTTTAATATGGTCATCATAATTATAGGCTGGGAGATGTTTCCTACATCTAACGTTGTTTAAAAGGACTATAAATCAATAGCACGCTACAGACTATAAACTATAAATTTATAGCGCGCTATTAAATACGCTTTCTTATAGCGCACTATTTATAAGAAAGCGTGTAGGAGGCACGCGTTCATTGGATAGACCGCGTGCTATATAAGAACATTATTTCGTAATAAGTCGCATTTTAGACTAAAATAAAATAATGCTGTAAAAAAAACCAATGAACGCTGTTTCATAATTTTCAGGCTTACGACTTTCTATAATCCTAAAAATATTTTTAAGGCATGTGCTTTTTAAAGCAAAACAAAATAAATTATTTTTTATTATAATCGATGTAAACTTTATTATAACCTTAATATAAATTATAAATCAATTAAAGATGTATTTAAAAGTTTATTAATTGTATATAAAAAAAATCAACTATTTACATACACTGTTATATATACTTTTGTATCAATATTTTATTTACATTTAAAAACATTAGTAAGGCTTCTTTTGTAGAAGACAACTGTGTCCTTCGATCACTTATAAATATATAGAATACACTAACTAAACAAAGTCTAACACTTACACACTTACAACACTTAGGCAAACAATTAGGTCGCGCACGATGAATAGCGTGCTACTAGATCAAATTTGCGTCACACGTCCACTCCCAACAGCGCTGCTGGCAGAATTAATTGCCGCTAGATATTAATACTTAATAGCGCCATAGCGCCATAGCGCCATAGCACCATAGCGCCGTGGCGACTACTTACATAGCACGCGCTATGCGCTGTGGAGATAGCGCGCTATAATATGGCACTATACACTATATTAACCACCATTAACTACATCTACTACATCTGTTGACTCTTCTGTCACTCCTGTAGATTTTCTTTTTTTTTCCTTGTATTTTTTAAAACGTTACCCTCACACTAAGATTTTCATCTGTATCATTGGGGCTGTATACAAACATAAATTGCAAAAAAACAAACATCCAGACCAGATAAACAAACTAAAATATAGTTACTCGTAAATCAAAAGATGCTGCTCTGAGGATCACATAACTAATTATTATGCTAACATAATATCTGGAAATTGTAGGTACTTTTAATTTTAAAAATAAATGTAAAATATTTGTAAGTTTTTACTTGAAAAAGTACCGTGTTTACTGCGGCTAGACAATTCATCACCATGCCATCCGGTAAGTGTCGTATGAAGCAAGGATGGAAAATTAACCCTTTCCCTGGTCGCATGAATCATAATATATTATGAACACTTCGATTGTTTCACTATTGTGTCTATTTCGCGGATAGGGAGGGAAACTGAAAAGATTGTTGACAGCCATTGAAGTAATATGTACTTACATACTAGAACAGCTATTTCAAACAAAATATGTGCGCTACTCGGTGTTCGCGCGGTTTGTTTTTAATCATAGAATAAACATAGGTAGAATGATCGGTAGGTAATAGTATTGATTGTATTGTTATTTCGTATATTATATTTGCATATTTAATATAATATCACATAATATTATATCACAATTACACATTTTAATGATATTTTTATCTCAATATTTCAAATATATATATATATATATATATATATATATATATATATATATATATATATATATATATATATATATATATATATATATAGTAAATGTATGTTTAACAAAACTTATTAATATAACGTTTAAATTACAAATATAATTATTTCAATGAGAATAAGAGTCGTTCATAAATGCTGGGCACGAGAGTTAAAAATGGACGAATTTATTCCACTTTGACTTTGATGTGGAAACCTAAAAATAAAATAAAAGAATAATAAGTGGATTTAAATATGAAAAATTTAGCCTAATTATAATAACTTATATATGTTTTTACAAAAAAATGTGTATAGTGAATGTGTGGAAAAATTTATGAATGAAAAAAATGTGTGTACCCATAGAAATGTTGCATTTGAACGTAGTGTTGCGCGAATAATTTGACAGACCTGTTGGTCTAGTGGTTAGTGACTCTGACTGCTATGCCGGAGGTCGTGGGTTCGATTCCCACCCAGGACGAATGTTTGTGTGATGAGCACGATCATTTGTTCTGTGTCTGGGTGTAATTTATCTATAATATTTATGTATTTAGAAATATATAAGCATGTTTATCAGTTGTCTAGTACCCATAACACAAGCTCTGCTTAGCTTGGGACTAGATGGCTTTGTGTGATAGTTGTGGAATATATATTGTGGAATAAGTCGACGTCATGTAACCGGCACTAGCGCCATCTAGTGTTGGGGACGAGAGCGAGGGGAGCTTTCCCGAAAATGACATCACTTATCTTTCAACCGACAGTGCCATCTAGTGTCGGAACGAAGAACTAAGCTTCTAGAAGCTGACACTCGAACTCTCGACCCCTTGCGCGTGTTTACTTGAATATTCTGGATGTTTCGGTGCTAATTTGTATTTATAGGTGCTGCAAGATGCGATCGGGGAAGTATTGAATTCGGCGAGACAAGCGAAGCTTCGGAGCGAAATAAGTGAATTAGTGTGCTTAATTATTAGTATTTTAAGTCTTAATTTGTGTAAAGTGTTAATTTAGGTAATTTTATCGGAAATTTTTATTGTCACGAACCTCAAACTCGTAACAATTGGTGTCAGAAGTGGGATTAAATCATGCCAATTTTACCTAAGGAGATGGAAGGTGTCCGTACCCGAAGTCAACGCCAGCAGGAGACGGAACAGAGACAATTTGGTGGTGCAACGACGCAGACGTCAGAGGGCCAAGTGCCAGCCACGGAGGCTGGCCGGTCAGCAGCTCCTACACCTGCAGCACCTGACCCTAAGTCAGGTGCTGCAGCTGCTCTGATGGTGATGCTGAAGGAACAGGCCCGCCGACAAAAGGAACAGGCCCGCCGATAGGAAGAGCAGATGCTCCTCGTGAAGGACATTAACGCTAACTTCGGGAAAGAGATAAGGGAGGTGAAGGATAGGGTTGCTCAACATGACAACCGCCTGTCTCTGAAGCTGAAACCAATGGGAAAAATGAACAATCGGGTTGATTGCGTGATGGATGACGTGAAGAAAACGCTGGACGACCTCAAACTGGGGGATGGAACTACAGCTCCCGTAGTAACTACTACACCTTCGCTACGTGGGTTCAAAGTGCCACCGAACGACGGGACATATTCCTGGTCAGCCTACAAATCAGTTCGAGGCTGTTATGAAAGCAAACGGCTGGAATAAAAGTCGGGCCATGACTGCTCTCACACTAGGCCTGCGCGACCAGGCCTTAACTGTTCTGGAAGCTCTCGGTGAGGAAGTGAGTTATGAGCAGCTCCTTGAGGCATTGGAGGCGAGATATGGCGACGCTCACCTGGAACACGTCTTTCGTGCGCAGCTTAAAGATAGCGTGCAGCGTATCAATGAAAACCTGCAGCAGTGGGCTCTAGAGGTGGAGAAGCTGGTGCGAAAAGCATACCGGTCTGTACCTGCGCTCATTGAAGTGAACCTGGTGCAGACATTCATCGACGGCATCCGCGACCTAGAAGTCAGAGCCGCTGTGAGGCTCGGGCAAAACGAGACGTTTAAGGACGCTTTGGCCCATGCACTGGTGGTGGAGGCCGTGCGGCAGGATCATCGTTCCCATCGCATCATGGAAATTGCAGCAGCTACAGTTCGCGATCACAACAAAGGATACAGCCCTAGGTGCTATGGCTGTGGGGAGAAGGACCATCTTCGATCCAGCTGCCCTAAGCGAACCCTAGAAAGGGAAGGTGAATGATCTCAGGAGGGTAGTGCGGCCAACAGCACCGCCCAGCTGCAGCAGGGCAGGTGCTGGCTGATGTAAAAAGAGACCCAAGGATCTCTATCTCACAAATACATGATGGAAACAGTCTAATCATCAAGGGCGAGGTCAACGGAATGCCGTGTAAACTGACCGTAGATACTGGAGCCTCTCGTACGGTTGTTAGTTCCCAACTTATAAGTCAGTTTCTTGGGGACTCCGCATACAACCGAGAACCCATTAATTTGCTAACAGCCACAGGTCAGCGTATACCCGTCCGTGGAGAGAAGGAGATGGAGTTGAAGCTAGGCAACGTGATCTACCTTCATAATGCCAACTTGGCTGATATAATGGACGGCTGCATCCTAGGCCTAGACTTTATGAGGAATAATTGTTGTGAGATCGACGTTAAGCAAGGTGTTTTGAAATGTGGAAAGGAGGAACTTTTTATGGAAGGTGCGTTAGCAGGGAACGTGTACAGCATTAAGAAGATTGTTCTTCCGCCGAGATCGGAAACGATTGTTCCGGATAGTCTTCCTCGAAACGCTGGGCAAGCTCACCGTTGTGTACTTGTGGAAAGGGTACACAATGACCTTCCATGGAAAGTAGCTCGAACCTTGGTCAGGACCACTAATATCTCAGGAGTACGTGTGCTGAACCTTTGTGACCGGGAACAGATTATAGAAAAAGGCACACTGGTTGGTACTTGTGAGGAAGTAGATTGGTTACGTCGGTGTCAATATATATCGAGTGGGACCCCCAGCAAGGATTCAGAAACGAGAGTGACCACACTTTTGGAAGACTGTCGCAGTGTTCTCTCCCCGAAAGAATTGGTCAAGGTGAAGAAGTTGTTACTCAAGTACGCCGATGTATTCTCATCAAACGATGCTGACATAGGAAAGACTGGCTTAGTTCAACACAAAATAAACACAGGAGAAGAATTGCCTATCCGTCAGCGGCCAAGAAGATTGCCGGTAGCACGTGAAAATGAAGTGGAAACCATGATTGAGGGAATGGTGAAGGACGGTGTTATTGAACCTTCATCTAGTCCATGGTGTTCACCAGTGGTGCTGGTAAAGAAGAAGGATGGCAGCATGCGGTTCTGTGTTGATTACCGCCGTCTGAACGACGTTACAAGGAAGGACAGCTATCCCTTGCCAAGAATTGATGACACGCTGGACATGCTTACAGGAGTAAAATGGTTTAGCACGCTGGATTTAAAAAGTGGCTACTGGCAAGTTTAAATTGACCCTAAGGACAAGGAGAAAACTGCGTTCTCGACGGGAAAGGGTCTGTGGCAATTTAAAGTAATGCCGTTTGGATTGTGCAATGCTCCAGCAACGTTTGAAAGACTGATGGAGATTGTACTTACCGGGCTAATTGGCGATGCCTGTCTGGTCTACTTGGATGACATCATCATCGTAAACCGTACGTTTGAGGAACACCTTCAAAATCTGGAACGCGTGGTCATGAAGATTCAGAGTGCCAACCTCAAGTTGAGTCCGAAGAAATGTTCACTATTCAAACGGCAAGTCAACTTTTTGGGGTATGTCGTGTCGGAAGAAGGTATCCGCACGGATCCGAAGAAAATCGCCGCTGTCAAGGATTGGCCGGTTCCAAAAGACAAGACGCAGGTTAGAGCATTTTTGGGTTTGTGCTCCTATTATCGGTGATTTGTGAAGAACTTTGCAGATATAGCCAAACCTCTGCACAAGCTAACCGAGGAGAAGCGACATTTCTGCTGGGATGGAAGTTGCAATATCGCATTCCAGGAGCTCAAGGACCGTCTGTTCAAAACACCTATTTTGGGATACCCTGATGCAAGCAAAGAATTTATACTTGGCGGTATGTTGTCTCAACGGAATGGTGACCAAGAGGTCGTGATAGCGTACTTCAGCAAGACGTTGTCAAAACCGGAAAGGAACTATTGTGTCACAAGACGCGAATTGCTAGATGTGGTAAAGTCGTTGCAGCATTTTAGCAAATATCTTCTGGGGCAGAAATTTCACTTACGAACTGACCATGCTGCACTAAAATGGCTATTACAGTTTAAAAATTGAGAAGGACAAGTTGCGAGGTGGATTGAACTACTGCAGGAATACGACTTTGAGATCGAACATCGTAGCGGGAAATCTCATGGCAACGCAGATGCATTGTCAAGAAGACCTTGTCCTGAAGATTGCAAACATTGTACTAGGCAAGAGAGTAAGGAAGTGTTATCCGTGAGGATGCTCAGGACAGATCACCTCAGCAACGAGTGGAAGGACAGCTTACGACATGCACAGCAGGAAGATCCGGACATCAAGCCGATTCTGCGATGGATGAAGGCCAGTGCTCACAAGCCCAAGTGGAGCGACGTCTCAGCGATGAGTTCGACCACTAAAAGCTATTGGCCCCAGTGGGAAAGCTTGCTGCTTCAGGATGGAGTTCTGTGCCGTAAATGGGAAAATGTTCGGGGAGACAGCTGTCATATGCAAATGGTCGTCCCTAAAGCTAGAGTACCGGATGTTCTACAGCTGTACCATAATGATTGTTCAGGAGGTCATTTGGGAGTTAAACGGACTCTACTGAAGATCCGAGAACGGTTTTACTGGGTCCACTGTCGAAACGATGTCGAGGACTGGTGTCGCAAATGTACAAGTTGTGCGGCTGTAAAGGGACCTCAGACTCGTAGTAGAGGTGCATTGAAGTTGTACAATGTTGGTGCACCATGGCAGAGAATAGCCATTGACGTGGCGGGGCCGTTTCCGGAGAGTGAAAGCGGTAACAAGTATTTCATGGTTGTGATGGATTACTTCACTAAATGGCTAAAAGTTTTCGCAATTCCAAATCAAGAAGCTTGAACAGTTGCGGATAAGCTAGTTCATGAAGTCTTCTGTTGTTTTAAAGTACCTTTAGAGATTCACAGCGATCAAGGAAGGAATTTTGAGTCTCAAATATTCCAGGAAACTTGCCGAGTTATGGGTACTCATAAAACAAGAACGACTTCTTATCACCCGCAATCTGATGGAATGGTAGAATGATTTAATCAGACATTGGAGAGGTACCTAGCAAAAGTTGTAGACAATCGGCAACCCGGTATGACCGCAAAATGAACAACAAAGGGTTCGACGAAAGTTCACTAGTGTGGTTGCATAATCCAGTCCGCAGCAAATGGAAATCTCCTAAGCTTCAAGCTAAATGGGACGGCCCGTACAAGATTGTAACCAGGATCAACGATGTAACCTACCGGATACAGAAAGGCGCAAGAGGGACTCCTAAGATCGTCCATGTGGATCGCTTGGCGCGTTATTATGGGGCCGTTAATGCTCGGGACGAGTATGAGGGGGCAGTGTTGCGTGAATAAGTCGACGTTATGTACCCGGCACTAGCGCCACCTAGTGTCGGGGACGAGAGCGAGGGGAGCTTTCCCGAAAACGACATCACTAATCTTTCAACCGACAGCGCCATCTAGTCTCGGAACGAAGAACTAAGCTTCTAGAAGCTGACACTCGAACTCTCGACCCCTTGCGCGTATTTACATGAATATTCTGGATGTTTCGGTGCTAATTTGTATTTATAGGCGCTGCAAGATGCGATCGGGGAAGTATTGAATTCGGCGAGACAAGCGAAGCTTCGGAGCGGAATAAAGTGGATTAGCGTGCTTAATTATTAGTGTTTTAAGTCTTAATTTGTGTAAAGAAAATTAAAGTGTTAATTTAGGTAACTTTATCGCCAATTTTTATTGTCACGAACCTCAAGCTCGTAACAGTATTAATTTCATAATCTATATTCTATGACACGGAATGGCGTCTTGGGAATAATTTGTTTTATTATTAATCTATAATACTTTTTTATTGATTAAGTATCTTATTAACCGATGAAAAGTAATTCCTTGGTTTTTACTGGCATTTCTTGAATTATTTGTGGAATATCTAAGTACACACGACCGCATATTTTAATCAAGAGATTTTTTTTAAATCAACCCAACACGTGACAACTCTACAAGCGCCTAGCGAGTGACTGATTAAAGTGCGGTGCATGCACCGCAGTTGAGTGGAACAAAGTAGCTGAATGCAGTGTCGCATCTAGTACGTAGTACATAATAGCTCAATGTTGACAGCCAATTTAACGTCTGTTACTCTTCTGATCATTTTAAATAAAATACAATTATCACAAAATGTCTTATTATGACAATTTTACAAATGTATAACTTTTAAATTTTACCTGCATTGGGATCATATAGGTTAGTAATATGGTGCCTAATCATAAGACCACTACTGAACATAGTTCTCTTTCTGCCGCAAAGCATGGTCCTATCTATCTATATATATATTTAAGCCTCCTGCATTCATCGAATCCCAGCGAGTTGCATCTCCGGATTTAGACAATCTATAAATATATATATATATATATATATATATATATATATATATATATATATATATATATATATATATATATATATATATATATATATATATATATATATATATTTAAGCCTCCTGCATTCATCGAATCCCAGCGAGTTGCATCTCCGGATTTAGACAAGATGACATTCAACTAATATATAGAATACCATAAAAATGAATAAAATAAACGCTAAGTCAAGGTATACCCTGGCTTAACGTTCGATATGTCATTCCCATCCATTTTATAGTTTTTGATTTTATAAAAAGAGTTGTTATAATATTAAGGAAAGTGGACGAAAATAACTCCTGGGAATGAGGTGATTGCTACCAAGCTATTTCTGATTTGTTTAGCGTAATTAATAGAGTATTTTATATAGTAATAAGATTAATTATAAATAATAGAAGTCATGAACCACTATAATTTTTATATAATTGTTTTTAAACCGAATAGTGCCATAAAAATTACTTCTAATGTATCGTTTTATAATTTCGCGCGAAAACGTTAGCCGTCGTAGCCGCCATGCTGTTAAGCTTGTGACGTCACCGTCCTATGATTGTGCCGATTTTGCAAAGGCATAATATATTTTCTGATGTTTTATAATGATGAGTTATCATCTTTATCATTAGTGTGTTGTACCTGAATGCAAAAATACGAGCATAAGAACGCCTGGGAAGTTATGAATTCAAGTGCCAACTAATTTATATACGAGGGCGGCTCTGAAAATTTCGGGAATCAAGGAAGTGACACAACATTACTATTTGAAAATGTATTTATTGCTTTTCGAAGTATTCTCCGCGAAATTTGACACATTTTTCCATACCATGGAACCAATCATTGAAGCAACCATTCCATTCGGAAGTTGGGGTCACCAAAATGGCCGTTTTCTTCTTTACTTCTTCGAAAATCTTTGTCCACGCAATTTATTCTTTATTTTAGGGAAAGTATAGAAATCAGGGTTTAGGTTGCGGCTGTACGGCGGATGGTCTAATAATTCTATGTTTTCTTGCTCTAAAAACTCTTTTGTTCTTTTTGCGGTGTAAGAACTCGCATTGTCGTGATGGAGGATGAAGCGGCGGTTGCAGTTCTCTTTACGGAGTTCAGAAACGACCTGTGGCAAATATGCTAGCATACCATTCTGCATTACCCGTTCTTTGTCCCTCAAGAAGAATAATCGTAACATGGCCGTTTTTAGAGACAAACGTGGCCACCATTTTTTTTTTGCAACACTCCGTGAACGAACAATTTTTGTTGGCTTTATCTCATTTTCGAACACCCAAACTCGTGACTGGTTTTTTGTTTCGGGTTCGTATGCTTATATCCAGAATTCGTCACCTGATACGATGTTGTATACAGCATTGGAGGATCCCGCGTGGAATACCGATAATAACGCGAGCCGCTTTTTGCTCTTCACAGAGCGAATGCGGTATCCATCGGGAAAACAACTTTTTTACACCTAATTGTTCATGCAAGATTATTTGTATTTGACTCATGCCAATGTCTAAAGTTGCCTGAATTTTGCGGTATGTCACATATCGATCTTCCTTAATCAGCTTACGCACAGCATCATAGTTTTCTTGGGTGACTGCAGTTTTTGGACGACCTTGACGGGAATCACTACTGAGCTTGACACGTCCACGTTGAAATTCAGCAAACCAGCGATAAATTGTGGTTTTGAATGGGGCTTCATCACCAAATGCAGAAATCATCCGGTCAACACACTGTTTTTGTGTTAAGCCTCTTCGAAAGTCATAATAAATCATCGCTCTTGAATTTTCTCGATACAATTCCATTTTCTCAACGACTAAACAAGTTTGACAAAACCTTGTGGCAAGACCAAGAATTTTTTTTTAAATAAATAAATGGTATTCGATTTTAAAAACCAAGGAGTTTTCAATTAAAAATACTTTAATATGACAGGAACAGTGGAAATATTCCATTCCCGATACTTTTAGTGCAGCCTAAGTATGAGAAACACTTGGTTGAAACTGGCAAGAAGATACCCGAATACATTGTCTACAAAAACTTGACTATTCTTCCGTGAAGATAATTTTGATGTAAGTATGACTTACCTATATTTAGCTATCGTTTATACTAAACAAAATATTATAAGATGATATGTATTGCAAGTCAAATTTTGTAATAGATTACGTTATCTTAGATATTATGACTAAAGATTGCTAATGATAGTAATCATAGATAAACATAACTATGTATTACAAAATACACTTTCAAAGTTGAGTAACAATACATTGATGTTTTAACATCCCTCAACTCAGTAGAACAAAAATTGCGATTGCATGCAAAAAATTTTGCCACCATCATTGAAGTAATATGTACTTACGTACTAGAATAGCTATTTCATACTAAAAATGTGCGCTACTCTGTGTTCGCGCGGATAGTTTTTTTATAATAGAATAAACATAAGTAGAATGATTAGTAGGTAATAAATAGTAGATTGTATTGTTAAATAGGTAAATTATATCGAGATTTTTTTTATTTGTCATATATTTTATATATTATATTTGCTCATCTAATATAATATTACATAAAATGATATCACAATTACGTTTTAATTATATTTTTATCTCAATATTTTAAAATGTACCTATGGCAAATATAAAAAAAAAACATACTAAATGTATGTTTAACAAAACTTATTAATATGACATTTAAATTACAAATATATTTATTTAAGTTAGAATAAGAGTCGTTCATAAATGCTGGGCACACGAGAGTTAAAAATGGACGAATTTATTCCATTTTGACTTTGATGTGGAAACCTAAAAATAAAATAAAAGAATAATGAGCAGATTAAAATGTAAAAAATTTAGCCTAATTAGGATAACTTATATGTTTCTACACAAAGAAGTGTACATATTCGTCCTATACTTAAGTACCCACAGAAATATTGCATCTGAACAAATTAATTTCATAATCAATATTCCATGACACGAGATGGCGTCTTAGGATTAATTTGTTTTATTATTAATATATAATACTTTTTTATTGATTAAATATCTTATTAACCGTAAGAGTAAAAATAAACAATAAAATAGAGTAATCTCTGTTTGTAGATATTTAACGGTTTGTGATTCCGGGAAGCGAGTCACATTGAATTTAACTAAAATAATTTTTAAAACATTTTTGACGGAGTCATGAATTCGTTTATTCATAAAATTAAAATATAACTAAAAAATGAGTATAAAAAATTTAAAAATTTAAATGTTTATAATATTATAAAACTTAAAAACTGTGTGTAAATAGCCAAACAAACAAACAAATTAATTGTACAGTGTAAATAAAAGTGCAAAAACAAATGACAGTGAAAACGTTGAAAAAGTGTAAATAAACTGTAAATATCAATAATCATTGTATATACAATCAAATTGACTTGTAAATATGCATGCATTAATAATTTTATGAAAATATTAATGTCATAGTAAACGCAAATCAATCATAAATACATTTAATGTAGTCTGTCCTAAACCTGAATAAAGTATGAAGGGAAGTTAATTTATTGATTTAACAGAAAACAGTTACTGTATAGCTACAAACACGGATTGTGATTTTCGTTTCGTGTGTAACTGTATAGTTGGTGGTGATATTTATGCAAACAATCACAGTAGCCGAATAAAAGTAGCCAGTTACAAAAATCACTAGTTTCGAAACAGGTGACGCCGATGAAGTCACTGGTTTCGTTACGTTTCTTGAAAATGACGTAACGACCCACGTCTAGATTGAAGTGCGGTGTAAGCACCGCAGTTGAATGGAACACAGTAGCTGAATGCAGTGTCGCCTCTAGTATGTAGTACATAATAGCTCCATGGCCACCATCAATGTATTAGTTTAGTTTAGTTTAGTTTACGACGGGCTGTTTTCCGCAACTCCACGTCTTAGCTCGTATTTTGCGTGGGGCAGGAATACTATGGTTATTGGAGCCATGATATCTCCCCGAAGAAGCTCAGCAGTCCCTTGATGTTGCAAGCAACTTCGGGGAGCGATCCCGGCGTGCCGAGATGTTTAGCCCTGTATGAAGCGACTTCTGGACATGTCAGAAACACGTGAGCCGTCGTTTCTTTCTCTCCCATGCATGCCCTGCACAGGGGGCTATCAATAACATCTATGGTGAACAAATGTTTGTTAAAAGAGCCCTGTGATAGCTAGCTAGATGTCCTGTGATAGCACTTATTACTATCCTGATTTGTGGCTTGTTCAGTCTCATTAGAACCTTGGTTAGACGACTGTTTATTTCAGGCAGGGCCTCCCTAGCTTGTCTACAGTCTACTAAATTTTTACAAAGCTGAGCGTGTAAATTATTGAAGTGTCTACGTACCTGACAACGAACGTAGCCAAAGGGGATTGGTATATACCTATAGTTGCCAAGACCAATCCCCTTCTGGCCAGTTCATCCGCTGCATCGTTGCCTCTAGATCCACTGTGTCCCTTGATCCATTGCAGAGTCACATTGTTGTGCTTACATACCTCATTCAATCGTTGATGGCACTCGTATATCAGTCTCGAGTTCGTCACATTGCAACTCAGAGATTATAGTACCACCATACTGTCGGTCAGTATTCTGATGGAGAAGTCTTTCACTTTCCTAACATCTATTGCTATGGCCGCTTGGATGATATCCATGCATTCAGCCTGGAAGACTGTGTTGTAGGTACCCAGCGGCGTGCATATGTGGATATTAAGGTCTTTATAGAAAGCCCCAGACCCCACACCTTAATTTGTCTTAGAGCCATCCGTGAAAACTTTGAGCTCTCTTGGACCCAATCCTTATAGTTGGTCAGTTTCCTTCAATTGTATCCTGTACTTATCAAAATACAAATTGTTTTGGGATCCTATCATACTTGGCTTGTAAGATAGGAATTTTTGAGTAAATTCTATCGATTATATCTGTATGGGGGACTCTACTCTTACTTAAAAGATTTAGGGTCTTGAGTCTAATGGCAGCTAAAGTTGCTTCTTGTTGTATATGTAGATGAAGCGGTGTTAGCTCCAGCATAGCCTCCAAAGCTGCTGTTGGTGTAGTCCTTATGCAGCCCGTGACAGCCATACAAGCAATCTCTGGTAACGCTGAAGCTTTTGTATAGTGGTGGCTTCATTGGTTTTGGTCCACCATACCAGAGAGCCATATGTGATCATGGGCCGAATTACAGTTTTGTACAGCCACAGTATAATTTTGGCGTTAAACCCCATCGTTTACCAATCATGTTTCTGCATTGCGAGAAAGTTAAACTAGCTTTACTGATTTTGTTTTCTATGTGTTTGTTCCAGTTGAGTTTACTGTCCAAGGTAAGACCTAAGCATTTTACCTCGGAGGAGAGCTGGAGTTTTGTGCTGAAAAGACTTGGAAGATGATAGTTATTCAGCATTCCTTTTTGTGTGAACATCAATGCATTTATCCTCTATAGATTAGTACTTTCTGCTTTTAAGAATCGCCTTTTTCAATAAATTCGGAATAAAGTAAACAATCTTAATGATAACTTGAAAATTTTCGAAATAACACACAGTACATTATTAACTAGTTGTCTTAAACAGTAATGTCTCGACGGAATCTAATATGTCACATAACTTTTTGGAAATTTATGGCACAGGTAAAAAATTTTCTTAAAATTGAATTATAAAATTTATAATTCAATTTTAAGAATACTGCATTTTTGTGAATAGAAATCAATACATCTCGTTAACTTTGTACAAAACCTATCATAAATATACCTGAATTTATTGATTTTTTTACATGGCGTAAAATACCCTATTTGTAAAATAAATAATATTATATGTGGGTACACAGTTCTTTTTTCCAAAAAAATAAATGTCCTGCTGGGTTTCTTGCTGGTTCTTCGCAGGATAAAAGAATATTCCAAAACAGTGGTAAATTAAACATAAGAATGGCTTGCAAGTATTATATATAATCTATTTTGGATTACAAAGTTTCTATTTCTATTCTTATTTTTATTACTTAACATATTTGAAAAGTGCCGTATACTGCTCTTGCTTGGATAAGGTTTCAACTCGAAAGCCTTACATCTCCATTGGATGAGAATCTTACCAGCCATACGGCTGGCCCAATAATATTGCTAGCATATTCTATATTAGCAATACTACGTAGTACTATTATTTATTCTGTGGCAATACTAACTGGTATTTCATCAACATCAAAGTCCACAACACAACACACAAGCCACCTGATTGTAATTTGATATACCAGCTGATTGTAAATTCCTATTGGCATTTATTCTCGACGGAGAATTCAAACACAATACATTTAATTATTTTATTTTATGTACGAGTAAGACATGCAAGAAATCGATGGATGCAGGTGCTTCAGGAGTACAGGACCATGCTTTGTGGCATTACTTTCGGGATTTATATTTCGGGCCTACATTCAGCAGTGGACTTGTGAACGACTGATGTCATACATTTATTTTCAATTAGATGTAGAAGAGCCATGCTTCAGCTATATTTTATTTGTAACAACAATGGCCGACCGTACCATACTCACAAAACAGCGTAAAATAGCAGCTTGATACAGCTGTGTTTCATAGGGTGAGTGTGTCAATCAGAGACCTTTTTAACTGCCTCGCATTCTATCTTATTCCTCAGAAGTACCAAAGCATCTGCATTTTGATTATTTATGATGATGGATGGAGATGTGTATGAGCCACAGTATCCACTTACCATCAAGCGATCTATGTACCCTTATTCTTTAAAAATATTAAGAATTCAAATGTGTTTTCACCCATCAGTAATATGAAGTTGAAAAAGGTCTTTGAGTCTCGGCACTCACTATGCGAAAAGAAAGCGTCATGCCAGTATTTTATTCTAATATTATGTGAGAAATCCATTATACTTTTCAATTATGTGGTTAATATATTGTAATGTACTTAAAACTAAACCAGTATCACCGGAAATTACAGGCCGCTATTTTTACACTCAAAATTAGATGTGTACACGCAGGAGAGGCTGCACAGCTGCACTCGTTAATCCGTGGCGAAGCAATGAGCCGGGCACCTCACGGGGGCGGAGCGCCCGCGCCTCTCCCGCCCGCGTATAAACAACTCAACTACAACATTTAATTATCGCTCTTTATTAAACCAGACGCACCACGGAATGAACGTATAACACCGATACCAATCGTTATGGGATAAAGCATTGTACTGATGAGGAGAGAAATTATCTTTAACACCTACTGATCTGTCCGCTTCGAGTAACTGGTGTGACGTTTAAAACGAGTTTAATAATACATTAAATGGGTATTCCTATTCTTATTATATGAGTACCTGGTACTTTTATATTAAAATTTATTTATTGTGTCGATAATAAGGTGATTATTACAAAGCAACACATGGACCCCATAACCAACAGTTTGCGTCCTGTTATACTTTAGCACAAACTGTTAGATTCTTTCACAATTGTTAATTCACATTTATAAAATCGTGGTTCTCTCTCAAGGGTTAAGGCCTCAGTAGAGAATATTCGCTAAGAAGGCACACATCCTGCTCTTGTAGTTGGAGTGACGACCTGATGTCAGTACCGCGGTTTGTGGCGTACCGTGTAGTCGTTGGGCTATAATGATGATGATTAATTAAACATTATGTTATACATTAACAGTGCTTTGAGTGATTCTTTCGCTTTTCGCATTGAGTGAAGGAGCCGTGGTAGCTCAAATGGTTAGCGCTCGCTGTAAATTTCACAGTACGCGAGCAAACCGGGTTCGATCCCCGCCGGCACCAATGAAATTAAGCTCAGAGAGGTCGCGACATGTTATACTCCCGTTTGCTCGCGACCTTAAAATGGCGGGAACTGTAAATTTTTTGCTAACTTGCAAATTTTGCTATATTTTCACTTTGAGACAATATTTATGGATAAAACTTACAGGAATTCTTGTTGAATGTATATACTAACGAATAAAATTATTTTTAGTTGCTAGAAATTGTAATAAAATTCATAAGTTACCCTTTATAGCATAGTAGTAGTATATACTTCAATTTTAATGCCAACATTACTACTAATTTGAATTCTACACTTTTGTTTTTGGATAAATTTATATGAAAATGTTTGTAAATATGTATATTTTTATGTTTTATGTGTTTCTATTCGTTACTCATACCAAAATATATAAAAAATATTTATCTGTATGACATTTCGAACAAAATATTTCAAATATATTTTTGTGTGAATTTGAAATAAATACAACGTCAAGTTATTTGAAATATGTTATAGAACTATTTTTTAGTTACATTTTACACTAAAAATAAACGAGAATTGGAAAAATAACACATTTTTACCCAATCGCTAAAGTGGGCCTTCTCGATTTCGAAGTACTTTTTTCACTTACTTTTCACTTTATGCCACAAATTATATATCTACGTGTTTACTATATTACAAGGAATACAAAAAAGTATAATACTTTCGTTTTTAGTCTAGACACAAATATAAAGTTCTATAAAAAAGACGGAGCACCTTCTGCAATGCGACACGTGGAACGCCGAAAGTTCAGAGTGATTTCTTTTTTTTTTTCTAAGAAACATTGCTAGGTTATGGTTTAAAATAAAAGAGCATATCTTTGTGTTTGACTCTATTATTCATTGCATATTGTAGTCTTTAGTTTTGTTTAACAAAAAAATATTTTTTCATAGGGCAGTATTTGGTATAGCAAGAGTATATTACAAGTAATGCAATTTTAAGTGATGATTTACCACGTGCTTGGCGGTGAGGGAAAACATCGTGAGGAAACTTGCATATCAGAGAAATAAGAAAAAAATATTTCGAAGACATGAGATGTTCGCCAACACGCATTAGGGGTAGCGCGGCGGACAATTTCTTAGCCTAAAACCCTCTCAGAAATGAGCGGAGGCCTGTGTTCAGCAGCGGGAAGTATATAGGCTGTAACTTAATGGCAAATGGCAATAAAAGGCAATACCTACATGTTGGCCAATCCTCAGCCAACGCGAGCGTAGACAAATTGATACAAGGCAAGTGCTACAGTCTACATTTTTGCCAAATTTGAATGAGTGAACATGCTGACATAGCTAACTAACATGTGGACACGAATTGTCGAGTGTAAGCAGCGTTTGATTTGTTCGGAAAATCCGACACTGTTCCGAAGTGAGACGAGTCGTGGCTAGCGATCTCGAGTGGTTGCAAGGCACACCAAGCGAACGGTATATACGTTGGCGCTCGTCTGCACTCGGCCAACTAAGTGAGCGACGATGAGCAATGGTGAGGCTAGGCAAATGTTCTGTCTATAAATGTTGGTACTCGCCTTCGCTCGGCCAACATGTATAGCCGGATTAACCATAGGCTACTGTCACCGCGATTAAATTATATTTAGGTGCAGTCTTATTGCTAACTATCGCTGATAGTAATCGCTTTCAGAAGACCGTTGGATGGACCATTTCTAGTAATTTATGTAATGAATCCCACCTTTGCTTAATTTTGACTAAAACAGCTTAAACAGTTGAACGAGTGAAAAAACAATTTAATTAATATTAATTATTTTCTTAAGTACTTCCTAAGAAGCTATAAATGCTCTGCAAAACTATGATACTCGAAGTTTATTAATGATCTTACATGGTTGTGTTATGTTGAATTCAAATACCGGAGTTCTCGAGGCGGGACCGCTGACCTCTAAACCAACAGGGCCATAACAACTGCGTTCGTGAGTGGGAACAAAATTTGAGAGCAATTTCGAAACGAGCCTAAGAGCGAATCTCGTGGGTGCGCAAAGCCGTTCAAACGCCGGCGGGCGAGGTCCGGGCGGGCGTTATCGGCGCACGCGTGTTCGGCCGCTCCACGCCCGCTGCCCGCGGCGCGCGAGCTACCACGCCCTGCGCAGGCGCGGACTGGAAAAACTTTTAGTTTTCGCTTGTTACCATGTGAAATATAAGTAAATGTAAACCGTTAAAATACGTACCGTTATCCTAATTACAGTGGTTTATATATTATTTATATCCTAATAATTAAAAGGATATTGAATTTGCCTCCAGTTCAATTCTTATACAGCTAAGCTAAGCTAAGCTAAGATCAGAAACAAATATAATTCAGTTACATAAAATCCTTTTTTCTGTTCCGTGCTTTATTGTTTATAATAGCTTATTCTAATCTGTGTTATATTTTTCTTATTCGTCGGCCAATTCTACCAGGAATATAAAGATAACATTGAAATAAAAAGATAAGTAAATTTTTGTACATTTTAGTGTTCTGGATATTGTGTTCCGAACGCAACCACGATCACATTCATATAGAATTGAAGGAAGATGTGTCTGCGATCTGGACTATCTTCTAGTCGGCACTCTGCACCACTTGCGGATGCGATATATTTTATTCAAATACTTTTTTTTCTATACTGTTCTCTACTGTTTGTTTTTCTATATTTCAGATTTAGATTGCGACTACACTGTCTGCTCAAACAAGCAAGGCGTCGTACAAACGACACGCATATTCGGGGAAGCGCAAATCATTGAAACGAGTACGATCTGCACTAAAACGATTTCATGATACAGAGAGGTAAGTAAACATGCATAATACAAGTAACTCTGTATCCGGCTTCTTAGTAAACACGGCCAAGTTTGGATCACAGAACACTATTACCCCTAGCGGAGAGTTTGGATGTAGGGATTTCGCGCTATTTCACGATCACACTTCTTATCGTACCTGAACCACCACCACTGAACCACCGCTGAACCTACCGCCTCTAGGCCTATAGGCCTCCCCCATGGATTCCTTCATAGCTGGTGTATTTTCCATAATTGTCATGCTAAGCAAGTGGGTTAATAACAGCAGTTTTAATTATTCAAGGGTTTTCTGGAAGATGCTGCTGCCCACCTGCTGACTTAGTATCCCTCAGTTGGCCCTTATGACACCCGGATTATGTGGTGGATATTCCCACACCGCACTACAAGTACACCGAACTTAAATTGCAACCGTTTAACAGAAAATTTAAAGATCTGTGTCTTAAATTTCCATACATAAATAATATTTAAAATATATGATTTTAAGTAAATACAAATACCTAAAATACTCAATAATGTAATAATAATTTACTTAACTATGCATTAACACGCAAAAGATACAATACAAATTTGTTCTGTTTAAACACTTTAAGTGAAGCGCTAATATATCAAGTTTTTCAAAAAGCATTTAAAACAAAGTTTAGAATTCAAGATGATCATTTAATATAAGACTTTCAATATTTTAAAGTAATGCGTTTTTACTCGTAATTCAATAAATTTGCTCCAGTTCTTCACATTTCTTATTGCGCTCCCATTACGTCCCTGTAGTTCGCCCCTACGTGTACAAGGAAAGGGTGCGTGAAATACGGTACAGCGTACAGCGTACAGCCTCATTGCGGCCGCGAGCTGCCATTATAATGAGGCGTTATTTATTGGACAATCCAATAACTAATCACACCGGACAGTACGCTTAAAAGATAAACGAGTGAACTGTGGGATGAAACTGGATAAAACTGATAAAAGCTTAATGCATATTTTTCTAAATAGCTGGTTTTTCAAGTTGGATTCTAAATATACGAGCTTTAATGGAGCAAACTGGTATAATGTGATGAGATATAATTTTATAACACTTAAAATTACTCTCTTCTGGTCAGTTCTGTAATTTAATGCGTAGTATAGTATACACATTAATATAATATAATATTCCACAACTATCACACAACGCCATCTAGTCCCAAGCTAAGCAGAGCTTGTGTTATGGGTACTAGACAACTGATAAACATACTTATATATTCCTAAATACATAAATATTATAGATAAATAACACCCAGTAATTACATTGTATAGTACATTGTATAGTTGTAGCACGAATGGGTCGGCTCGACCGGGGAAGGACCACGCTCTCACAGAATACCAGCGTCAAATAGCATCTTAATGCTGCTGTGTTTCGTAGGATGAGTGTAGAGAACCGGAGACCCTTTTTACTGGAAAAGAGGCATTCCATCTTAGTCCTCAAGGCTGACAACGCATCTTCATTTTGATTCGCAAACGAGGATAGATGTAGATGTCTATGGGCCACAGCAACCACTTACCATCAGGTGGACTGTGTGCTCGCTTGTCACCATTTTTCTATAAAAAAGACACAGAAAAAATGATCGTGCTCATCACACAAACATTTGTCCTGAGTGGGAATCGAACCCACGACCTCCGGCATAGCAGTCAGGGTCACTAACCACTAGACCAACAGGCCTGTCAAACATTGTTCGTTGCAAACGATTTAAACAACTAGTGTGAATAAATTAGTACATAAGTCGGATCATCATAATGCAATACGAAATATTTCATAGGATAGGACTATAGAGTAAACATAAGTCACTAGGCCTCAAAAGATCAGGACCTTATATTTATGGTGCTGACACCGCTTAAAATATGCTTTCTTCGTTACAAAAACGAGATAAAGTTATTATAAACGGAGGTCATAATTGCCTGGTTTACGAATTTATAATGATAATTAAACCAGCTTAGATGTCGGCTGTATTTTGAGATCTGAATACTGAACACTTTTTTAAGATAATGAATAGAATCAGGTGTTACTTTGCGGAAATTCCTTATAATAAAGTTGTTACAACTAACTTAATGTTTTAAGGGTCACCAGATTATATTGAAAATAGATTTATGCTTACAACAGGAAAGAGTTATTTACGCTATTTGCAACATTCGAATACGAATTGAATATATACTACTATATACTCTCACTCATTTAGTGACCTTTTTAAAGAAACTAAAATTTTACCTGATTCATCATAATTTATTTTGGATAATTGTAACATTACAGGAGTAACTCTCTCCTCTAAAAAAATGTTCAAGTAAAACTGCGCAGCTAATTCATTTCGTTCCGCGATGGCATCGAAAGACGACGCATTAGTTATTGTTGATAAAAAACACAAGAGACGGAAAAAAATCAGGAGGCGAAAAAATTGTAGGACTTCATGTAAAGATTGGCTAATAAAAAGAGAAGCCATTCTCGTGTAAATTTGTTAAAGGAATTAAAGACGTTTCCAAGAGGCTGGCATAATTTTAAGAATCGATAGTAATACAGTACAATATAGTCTTTTTTTTGATGTGACTAGTAACTCCAATAATCGAAGAGCAAAATACTTTTATAAGAAATGGAAAACTAAGCACTTGGCATACACATTAGGACTATCGGCACAGTTTCTTCCGATTCCCTTTTATCCATTCAAATTTTCATACTACTCCGTTCGATAGTACAGTTTAAAAAAAAAAGTAAAATCTGTACAGTTTTTATCACTCACACGCTTCGATTATCGGTGCAGTTTAAACGGTACAGTGCGATCGTAACGATTTCTCGTAGCATGTGTGCAAGTCATTAATGTACATCATAAACTAGTTAATTTTATGTAAGGCGCATTGTGGAAGGCCTGTTGTATATTTTACAATTTATGCTGAGAGCTTAAGTACCGGGAAACTGTTACTTAGCCGTTATAGTCTCACAGTATAAGGAAAAAGGGCTGTGACCCTGGAATTTAAAAGCTACCGTAGAGTCAGCCTGGTTTGCATTTTGGAAAACGGTATGCTAATGTGTTGATTGAAAGAGTTGTGAAAGAAACTGAAGGAAAATTTCGGATGTACAAGCTGGAATTAGAAACAGGATGGAATGTACGGACAAGGTATTTTCTATGCGCATGATCACAGCGGATGTTTCGACCAAAATCAAGGAAGTTTTCTATGCATTTTTAGACATGGAAAAGGCCTATGACATAGTGAACAGGAATGCTTTAGGCAAACGTTGACCTAGTTTGGACTGAGCGCTAAGCTGATACAGACATTAAAATTTCTTAATAGAAACTATACTGCTTATATCAGGGTCAACGGAGCCTACACAGTCTGGTTTAGCATCCGTAAAGATATTAGCTTCTTCGTGGCTGTTTATACTGTTTATGAAAATTTTAAGTTGAAGATTTTGGGTTAGAGTGTCCATCAAATGACTCCTGTACATCGACGATGTAGTCATATTTGCTTCGTTGGTAGGCGAGTTTTTAATAACAGTTACTAAAAATAGGAAATATTAGTTTGTTAAAAACCTTTGATAAAGGAAATAAAGGCCATTATAAAATAAGATGAATTTAAAAAAGTAAATTTGCTATTCTAAAGTAGATATTAAGTTTGGATTAAGACGTGTTCGCTGTGAATAGAGATTTTAACGCAAGTTTAGCGAGACATTTGGCACGTTGCAGTGCCGACCGAACTGCTACGGACGGAGCACGCTCAGCACCGATACTGCTAACGAGTTCTTTATCCTAGATCGAGCCAGGCCGTTTGTAACATTATAGCGCTTTTACATTTCTACGATATCACACCTCTCTCAAATTCTTTGAATAATTACAAGTAATATATCTTTGACTTTTCTTGCATTAATGAACAACAGTATTAAATAAAAATAAAAAGTATACTAATTTTTAGTAAGTTTTATAATTATAATAATATATTTAAAAAAGTAAGTCATGAATATACTATAAATTAAAGTAATTATTCATTGTTTATTATGATAATGATTATCATACTTTCTACACATTCTTGTCAACAAAACATAAAGTTACAGCCTCATATCTGAGAGGGTTTTAGGGCAAGGAGTGTCCGCCCTACTGCGCCAATGCGAGTTGGCAAACTTCACATGTCTTCGAAATATATTTTTTTTGTTTCTCAGACATACTGGTTTCTTCACAATGTTTTCCTTCACGTGGTAAATGACTTGAATAATAACGATTAACATAGCATTGCGTAATATCTTAATTTTACAAGCTATTGGAGTTTTTGTTATTATATTTCAATAAATCAAAAAGTAAAAAAAATATTTCTATTAAAATAAGTTACAAATGTAATTGTGGAAAGTAAAGTATTTTTAATAGTTAATGTCGACAACGTTAGCACCTTGGGATGAAACGTTCATGATTATAGTGAGTGACCATGCCTAGGGTGAAGGATAATATTTCAAATAAACCGAGACTATTGACCGGTTTGAGGAACGTGAAGTTGAAGCACTTGAGAAGGCAAAATATTTTGTGCCCATAATATTCTGTCATTTATTAAGTTGGTAAGAATGGTAATATCGATCAAAATATTCCCATTCCTGACCGGCCTAATACGAGTAACAAGATGGCAGGCCAGTCCTAGTAAAATTTTGCGTGCGAAAATAATTCGAGCAAAATCTACACTTTATGGTGAGTTCCTATCCTCGTATCCTAGCTAGGCTACGAGTACACATACTGTCTGTAATCAGATGTTGGATTCTTTCTTACTATATCATTATTTTTGCAAGTGAAAGTAGCCTAATGGTAAAGAATGCAATGTGCAAAGTGCAAACTGGAAAAATCTTGGGCTCTAGTCCGCCATTCAATTTACGATCGTAAAACTTAAATTGCACACACATGCTTTGCATTTTTGCTAGATTTTATTATTTATGGTAGAGTCAGGCTGCATATTAATAGTATAGTTGTAGCACGAATGGATCGACTCGGCCGGAGGTGGACCACGCTCTCATAGTAAAATAGTAGCTTAATGCTGCTGTGTTTCGTATGGAAAGTGTAGAGAACCGGATACCCTTTTTACTGGAAGCGAGGTATTCCATCTTAGTCCTCACGGGTGACAACGCATCTGCATCATGATTCGTTATTGAGGATAGGTGTTGATATCTATGGGCCACAGCAACCACTTACCGTCAGGTGTACTGTGTGCTCGTTTGTCACCCTATCCTTTAAAAATTAAAAAAAATCTTATATTTACGCGAAGACTATTTTTACAATCAATACAATCTCGTAATACAAGCATCGTAAACTGACTTGAAGTGGTTGTCGGGGGCTTTTTTTTCTTAAACATTATACTCAATATATTGTAGATCTTCTTCTCTTTTTTTTCTTCAGCCCGTAAATGCTTATTTCAAATAGGTATCCCGTGATTTAGGGTGCACCAACGGTCCTGCTTCCCGTTGCCATCTGTCAATGACTAGCGCAAACGGGATGGTTAATGGCCATAAGATCTTCATTTTCTAAATCACTACTCGTACTTTACGACACCCACGGGAAGTAATTGGGTGATGCATTTTCTTACTCCGCGATTAAAGAGATAAAATTGTATTTAATTTTATATTCGCGATACCGAGCTTTGTGATCTAGCGTTACTAAGTCTTACACTATCATTACAGCACTTCTCAAGTCCAATGCCGAACATAGGGCTCTCTTTAGGAATACCACGAACACAGTCGACTCAATGCATTTTATTCAATGTGAATTAACAAAGTTTTAATTTAATTGATAGAATCAGGCGTTACTTTGCGGAAATCCATTATAATAAATAATTTACTACTTTGCAACTGTAATTGGTTAGCGGAAGGTTGCAAAGTAATAAATTATTTATTAAAGTTTTAATTATATTTTTTTATTATGTTGCTTAGATTAGGGCTCTATAGAAATTTATGAAGGTTATGCAGTTGAGTATTCCGCCGCGATGCTTCAGTATGTGTTGGCGGCCTTCAAATATCATCAAAATGTTTTATTTCATCAATATGAAGGTTTTCACCTAAAACAGGGACACGAGAAGACCATTAACCATAAAAGAAGACCATTTTACCGGAAACGAGACATTTCATCTTAGTCTCTAGGGGTGACAACGCATCTGCATTTTGATTCTTGGTCGGAGACAGATTAAAGTATCTATGGGCCTCAGTTATCATCAGGTGGACTGTGTACTTATTTGTTCCCGTTATTATTTAAAAAAAGCACAGTAAAGTTACTATTTGGAAATGAGTGTTTGCTTACATTTTTTTAGAATAAGGGTGACAAACGAGTACACTGTCCACCTGATAGTAAGTAGATGCCGTGATCCATTGACACCTACGTCTATCCTAAATTAGGAATCAAAATTCAGATACGTTGTCACCCCTGCGAACTAAGATGGAACGCCTTATGTCCAGAAAAAGGACCTTCTGTTCTCTACGCTCACGATACGGAACACACCATCATTAAGCTGCAATTTTACGCTGGTATTCTTTAGTTAGTGGAACAAAAATCAAGTTATTTTGTCAAATCGTTCTAATAAAACACAAAATGTCACGCATTGTCGCACTGTCTAGCTTAATTTTAATAAAACAGTTAAGAGCGTCTTCTTTTTTCCGTACGCAGAAGTCCACTGCTGGACAAGGGGAGTGTCCCGTTGTGGGGAGAATTTCATTCTGTTCCCTGTCGCCAGTCCGGATATTTAACCTCTTGTGAAAACTCGTCTCGCTTCCGACTTTATATGTTTTGTATATATTCTACACATATCTGTAATATAATCTGTAATCAATTTCATTTCAATTGTGTTAAATTATTTTTATCTTTCGTATTTGCTTTTATACTTTTCATACTTCAAAGCTTTTCAAAGTTTAAAAAGGATGAGACTACAAAATTTAAGACATAGTAAACACAATACAAAAACCTTGTCAATACGTAACGAACACTTGAGGCTAACTAAACGGCTATAAATATAAAAGCGCCGCGAATCGATTCCCATAACAGCTCTACAGCGTTCGAAACAACAAACACAGAAAGGCAATCGCCATTCACAAAACCTATTATGTTAATTTAAAACACATCAGAGCAACGATAGCATCTCGGCTCGTTCACACCACACCTCCCGAAACAATAGTTAATAAGATGATTTATATCGAACCGAGATAGGTGCGTTCGACACGTCTAACATCGCTTTAGCATAATCTCGGGATCGGATCGAGTGCTATATCGATCCGTACAGATGTTCCGAAATGAGTATCGCGCCTGGTGCTGATGTGTGAAGTATCCATGATTTGTAATTACATATTATAATTTGGTATACGACGGTAAGAACAAACACTAAGTTTGTATTCATTCATAGAATAACTTAAAAGTGTTGACTACATAGATTTAATCTATTTTTAAGCTTAACCTGTATACGTGGTAGAGTTATGCTGTAGCTATACAGCTGCAGCAAGAATGGGTCTGCTCGACCAGGGAAGGACCACACATCTCAGAAGAATACTAGCATAAAATAGCAGCTTAATGCTGCCGTGTTTCGTATGGCGACCCTTTTTACTGAAAACGAGGCATTCTGTCTTAGTCCCCAGAAGTGGCGAAGCATATTTTTCAGCATCCACTTACTATCAGGTAAACTCTGTGCTCGTTTAGCACCCTTATTTTATTCTATATTTAAAAAATCATTTTAAATATAGGAGAATAAACGAGTATAATATTCATACGCCTGCAAAAGGCGACAATTGGTCATTAACGTAGCAAGGAACTAGAGATCCGTTACAGGGTCGATTTGCCTTAATTGTCAAACTTACTAGGAAAATTGACGATTTTAGGTACCAGACGTATCACATTTTGACACTGCTGAATATTTTGCACTTGACGTAAAATACTCAGAGTATTTTACGTCTAGTGTATCGAGATGCTTATACCGCCATCTATCAAAAGCAATAACACTTTTCTAGCATTTCCCACTATCGCCTTTTTTTACAGAAGAGCGGACACACGAGCATACGGTTCACGTGATGTTGACCACCGCAGCCCATGAGCAACCACAACACCAGGGGAATTGCAGGTGCGTTGCCAGCCCTTTAGAAAGGAGTAAGCTCTTTTCTTGAAGGTCCCCAGGTCGGCCTAATATGACGTCCACAGGTCGATATAGAGTAGTAATAGTTTCTCTGACGTAACCACCACAAATTTTATTATTATAAAATTAAATACAAAGTAAAAATATAAATACGTTATAACTTATAATAGGAACTTTAGCCCGTTTGCTATAGTATTACTTGTTAGGTTTAATTATTTCTAAGTACGTTTGCTCTTCTTAGATAGGAAGATGTGTAAATGGGATTTTCCAGTCTTAATAAAAAAATACTTTCACCCACGTTGACTTACCTAAAATACAATCCATTTAAGATGCTTCTGACATGCGTATCCCATTGAATAAAACTAAATTTACGGATTCTATCGCGTTTAATTAATTACTTTTACTTATTTCTAATTTCCGACGTTTCAGGTGCTTTACAGCACCCATGGTAATGGAGGGGGGGGGGGGGGCTGAGATGTGTGACATCCCAATGTCATTGTTACTGCATTTTTAGACCACCTTAACTCTATAACTCTAAAACACAATTCTCAATGGAGTTAGAGGCAAATAATTCCTTAGCTTTCCTAGATGTTTTAGTCATTCGAAATCCTGATAACACTATTGGTCACACTGTGTATAGAAAAAAGACCCATACCAACCGATATTTAAATGGTGAACCTCACCACTTCACAGTTAGCTACCGTGGGTAAATCTTTGTTTCAGAGAGCACGAGGGATCTGTGACAGAAAATATCTGGCCGCCGAGCTGCAGCATGTCAAGCAAGTGTTGCAAGGCAACAAGCTTCGGATCCCGCGCCTACGTCACAGTGACCGAGTGAAACCGGCCACAGTCTAGCGTGTGCCTGCTGTACTACCATATGTCAAAGGAGTCACAGACAAGGTTGGCTATATCTTGAAGCGAGCTTCCATTAAGTCGCCGAAGAAGATTAGTCAATTTTTACTAGCCGTCAAGTGTAATATCCCTCTACAAGATGCAAGAGTGTACAAGTTAGATTGTGAATGTAGTCTCTCTTACATAGGTCAAGCAAAAAGATCCATAAAAACCCGCGTGAAAGAACATATAGCTGACGTGAAGCACCGACGCTCCGGGAAGTCTGCAGTCTGTGAACATGTTCAAGATCGTCTCCACCATTACATCAGGTTTGATAAACCACAAATCCTCGTAAAAGAACACCGATTCCTACCAAGGATGATACGCGAGGCTATTGAAATTAAAAAACATGCTAATTTCAATAGAGAAGATGGTTGGGTGCTACCATCTGCTTGGAATCATATAATTAACAAAATTAAACCCTAACCCAAGCATACCACTGCAAGACTTCAAGATACTGTAAGCTCGTATTGCGTAAATCGGACCAAAAATTAATATTCAAAAACTGAAGGTAGCTGGTCTAACAATGACATTCGGACGTCAAACATCTCAGTCCCCCCCTGACCATGGGTGCTGTAAAGTACCCGAAACGTCGGGAATTAAAAATAAGTAAAGGTAATTAATTAAACGCGATAGAATTCGTAAATTTAGTTTTATTCAATGTATAATGTTCGCGTAAATTTAAGAAATCATTATGCGTATCGCAGTTACCTTACTTACACATAAATTTTACTTTATTGCATTACCTCAACGAAAATTTTAATCAGCGGTCCTTCTAAGGCTATCAGGGCTTATATTTTAAGCACAATGATGCAAAAAGTAAATTAATAGACAATGATCTCTAATTGTTATCGATTTTATCGGCGATGGTTGCAGAAATGACAATGAGCCGGTTGATCCGAGGCCAAAGCTACTCTGACGAGTTACCGCCCAGAAAGGGGCAATTAATTCAGTAAGAGCTTGGTTATTTGCCGTGGGCCCGTGTCCGCAGCATGACACGGACGTTTCGTCTTGCCCTCTAAGCGAGTTATTATAAAATAATGAGAGACTCGCCGCCCGCTGCGCACCACAATTGCCCTGCTTAGTGCTAGCGAGGCGAGGGAACCCCGTTTAGTTATTTTAATTTTTGGTTTGTCTACTAACGGTCCGATGTTTCGTAAGCCATTATCGACATAATCATCGCCACCTGAGTTTTGTTTAAAATGAACGGATGTGTTTTCGAATCCATTACAGTTTTTTTTTTCATTTGGCAAATACTTCGTCCAAAACTTAATGAAAACACTGTCATACCTTAAACAAATTTCAGTCAAGTGAATAATAACTTAACACCTCTAATCTATAGGAAATACTATCAATAATGACTGTGCGTATTCATTAATTGGATTTAAAAGTTTTTGTACACGTGATTAAAATAACGTACGTTACGAACATTCGTCTTTAGTTGTTGGTAATTATTGTAATATTAACGATAGATAAATATATAATATATAAGGAGGAGGATATATATATATATATATATATATATATATATATATATATATATATATATATATATTAACTATATAGAAATTGCGATAGTATTTACAAAAGCGATTACAAGATTTTTAACTATTACGTATTTTTTTTGTATGCAAATACGTTTTTTTAATGTAATAGAGCCACTCAGTTAAATTACGGTTGTATTACGAATGGATCGGCTCGATCTGGGTAGGACCACGCTCTCAAAGAATACCAGCGTAAAATAGCAGCCTAATGCTGTTGTGTTTCGTATGGTGAGTGTAGAGAACCGTAGGCCCTTTTTTCTGGAAACAAGGCATTCCATCCTAGTCCTCAAGGGTGACAACGCATCTGCATTTTGAATCTTAGTAGATAATAAGTGTAGACGTCTATGCGCCATAGAATCTTACTAGTGGTTCTGGGGTGACTCGGGATTTCAGTCGGTAGAATCAACGCACTCATTTGCTCGTAGAACCTCGCTTACGAGTCTATTGCGATAAAGCTATAAAGTTCGCAGGGCCAACAGCATACACTCTCAGAAAAAAAACACAGTAAGGATTCTCGCCAAGAATTTCAAAATATTGTCAACAAATAATTACAGACCAGGGCTGAATGAATGAGCTGTGAATTTTGTGAGTTCCAAAGTTCCTTTTAAATTATCTGTGTAGTGTCCAGGCAATTAAGCGTTTATTTTATCTGTGTTTTATATACTAATGTGCAGTTGAAGACAAAACAGAGCTTGCTTAATTTATAAACGTATAAAGTTTAATGAATTACGGTCTAATTACGACCCCTGGGCGACCACTAGCAATACATAATCATCGACTGAAGTCTGCGCCCGAGGACGTCGACGTTGCGAATTAATTACTTCATAAAACTTATTAGACATTGGTGTGTAAGCAGAAAAAGTTACAATCAGTTTGTGCGATCGCACACGCACGCTTGGCTCGCAGACGCGTCATGTGGCGGGCGGTTAGCTATCGCGGAATCTTCACGCGTGGCCGCACGGCGTACCTACCCCTTACGCGGGAACATACGCTTGCAGGACTGAGCTGATAAGTTATTACCCTAAATAATGCTTGCGTACAGACTATACTTTAAGTTACGTCTAATTATTTTCGTGCTGTGAAATTCTTTGGACCAAGACCAAGATTATTTGTGAAACTAGCTGTCAGGTCAGGGGTTAAGCACTCGTTTTTAATTTCACAATACGCGAGGAACCTGGGTTCGATCTTGTTAACTGCAATTTTAAGTGCTGATTTACTACGTGCTCGGGGTGAAGGAAACGTTGTGAGGAAATCTGCATGCCTGAAAAATAAATAAAATATAAGAAGATATGTGAAGTTCGCCAATACGCATTTAAGCAACACGGTGAACAGTGAACATTTCCCTGCCTGAGATAAGAGGACGCCTGTGCCCGGCAGTGGGATGTATTTAAACTGCAACTTTTTACTTTAGTTTACAACATTATTTGATTCAAAGATATACATTATACATAGTATCATGAACGATTTTTTTATTTAAATTGCTTTCAGCTCGCGTGGGTAAGAACAGAAACAATTTGTTTATCATTATGTAATAGTAAGCAGTATCCAATTCTTAAACCAGATCCTGGTTTTTCTTTACGCCTGAGGCCTCTAAATTTCTTCAGAGATTTTATGTGATTTAATACGGAACGTGAGTTTCACGCTGTGGTTTTAGGATACAGTACTAAGAAATGTGTAACTATAAAAACGTGTATAACTTTAGTCTATGTTGTTAACTTTAGTCATGGTTCTCGAATTGAAATCCCAAACTTTAACAAAGAAGACATTTATCTATAATCATGCGGGATACTAATCACTTTTTGGGTCTTATCTAAGTGTATAAGATATTAAGGAAAATACTAAATGTTCCACTTTGAAAGGAGTAAAGGAAAAACTAGAATTTCATCTGGGTAGGTAACCAACCTCTTAAAACAACATTATTGTCGATATTTTGTTTGGCTTTGAAGACATTCATGATACGAGTAATAATAATAATAAGCTTTTTATTTGTCTCAGTTTACACATGTTATTAAAAATATACAAATAAAAATCATCACAAACTTAACTTAGAAACATACTTAGGTAACATAAAAGTAATGAGACAAACTGGCCTGTGACTCAGCTATGTGGTGATTTTAGGTCACCGCTGGTATTCTGCCACAGCCGGCTATTTTAAAAACACAGTATATTAACCTAATTTTGGCATTGACGTAATATAACTAAAGAATTCTTACATTTTTATTCATATGTGCTATGTAAATTTAGGTAAAGGAGACAATGGCCTCTGAGCCTACCAGAAACTTCAATGACCCTCAATGGTATTAGCCCAAAGATTTTTTGAAAATCTAAGATGAATCATGAACTATTACAAGAATTAAGTCTGTAATTATATATAATACTTCATACCTGCCTCCAACTTTTGTTGTTCAAGTAACCATACTTTGCATTTCTTTCTAAATAAGTTTGTATTTACGATCTCCTGCAAACGAGGAGATAAATTATTCCAAATTTTGGAGGCAGCATATTTGAAACATCCTTTTGCTTTAACACGCTTATAAGTTGGAAGTATATACAATAGTTTACCCCTTCGTCTCAAACGTGTTAGTTGACATTTTGGAGATAATTTTTCATATAAATAATGAGGACATTGCGAATTATTTAATGAGTGTACGAAACAAGCATATTTTAATTTTCTCTCATTCACTTTTCGTCCTCAGGGATGATATCATACCAACTACCTTCTTTCTTCATTCAAGTTACCCGCGTGACTTATGTTTGAAAAATATGACCGAGGATATATTTACCACCATATTATTCAAATTTACAAGAATTTTTAAGAATTCAATGGGACTTTTATTATTGGAGCAGATTTTATGAGCTTATAGTCACTAGGTGGTTGGAATAATTTTCAATGAGAAGAAAACAATTGTAGTGTGACTATTATGTTGTCAAATAGAAAAAAGGGCTGTGTGTGTCTTGGTTATCTTTTCTATCGTGTTTTCAAAACCGCACATACAAATTACAAATGAAGAACAAAAGGCCGGGCAAATCTATTTTTATATTTGTATAACTGACAAAAAACGGAATACTCCTCGTCAGTACAGACTTATATAATCAGTCTTATAATAGACCACGGCATCAAATAGGCTATGTTCAGAGTTCAGAGTCATTACTCCACCTGCCACGCGTGACATTTACGATGTAGTTATAAATATAGTTGTAGGTAATAGAAATCCTTTCCTGTCTTTAAATGTGGTAGAGCCATACTGCAGCTATATTAATTGTATATTTGTAGCACGAATGGGTTGGCGCGACCGGAGAAGGACCACGCTCTCACAGAATACCAGCGCAATGCTGCTGTGTTTCGTATGGTGAGTCAAGAGAACTGGAGACCCTTTTTACTGGTAACGAGGCATTCCATCTTAGTACTCACGGGTGACAACGCATCTGCATTTTGACTCTTAATTGAAGATAGATGTGGATGTCTATGAGCCACAACATCCACATGCCATCAGGTGGACTGTGTGCTCGTTTGTCACCCAATGCTATAAAAAATCTGCATACATCACCCTCTTAACTATTCCTGGAGCAATGCAGCATTGTGTTTTGATTTTAAGTGTGCGGAGATCCAATATACATATGTTATTTATGTCATTTTTTCATTAAGTATTCTTGTATTCTATACTTCATAAATAATTAGTCTATTATTCTATGCTATTATATGTGACAAATCTGAGCCGTGGTAGTTCAGATGGTTAACGCTTGCTATAAATATCACACAGTGCGCGGGTAACCCGAGGTCGATCCCCGCTGGCGCCAATGAACAATTTCATTGGTTAATTAACAATTTAATTGCAATTTTAAGTGCTGATTTACTAGGTGCTTGGCGGTGAAGGAAAACTTTGTGAGGAAATCTGCATGTCTGAGGAATAAAACGAATAAGAAAAAATTTTTGAAGACATGTGAAGTTTGTTAACACGCATTGGGGCTGCGCGGCGGACACTTCCTTGCCCTAATACTCTCTCAGAAATGAGGGGAGGCCTGTGCCCAGCTGGTGATTTTTTCCATAAAGTCCATAGTTCATTTCCATCATTGTAAACATATGTTTACGTTTTCTTCTGAATCTATGAGAGAAAAAAATAAACTTTTTTATATATTTCTTATTTAATTTTATTATTTTCTCTGTGGTTGCAGATGATTTCTCTTTTTTTTTTAAATATAGGACGTCATATTGTATAATTATTTAATTTATTAATTTATCAACTTAGTTCAAAAGATATTATGTTTTTTAATAAAATTAATATGAAATAAGTTGTTGATGTACTTTAAGGTCGTGACAAAAGATATTTCCCAATTCGTTGAGTCGAGGATTACTTAAAAAATAGTCTAGGCATTTCACAAATCGGAAACGTAAAAATGAGCATCGATCAACGTGAGCTTTAATCAATGAAGTTATGTCGGCCTCTTTGCGGCCTAACTAACCGCACCAAGATCGAAGGCATATATTTAAATGGAGGCGTTATATAGATCAGTTTATATTATAGATTTTATTGGTATTGTTCTTCAATATTTTTATGTAAAATTTAAGATAGTTTAAATATTAAATGGTATCTCTAAAATAGAAGTATGGTAGAAAGGAGGTGGAATAAGCATTGTAGGTTTTTTCCAGGATTTTTTTTAATGTTATTGCTGCATGTTTTTGTTGCTTGGCTGGACTCCTTCATCTGCCGTGCATGAACTCTTGTTGCATGTTCTGTACCAAGTGGGAACAAATCAAGTTGAAATTAGGACACTTAAGTGAACTCATGGCCCTTATTTTACTTTCTCTTTTCATTTGCATTAAAATTTTACAGTAATATTAGTTTTTTAACTCTAGTAAATGTAAGTTATTTTTTTCCTTGTTTTCTAAGCAATAAATATATTAAAATTGTTATCTTAAATTTCGGAGACCTAAAATACATACGTTGTGCTTGTTAAGCTTAATATGTCTGCAGAAAGAATGGATTAGGATGACGGGGTTATGCTTCGATGAATTTTATTGATCGAAGGGGGTATTATACCACACTTGCACAGGATACGAAAGTAAAATAGAAACATTCGTTGTTGCTATATTTCGTAAGGTAACGAGGCATTCCATCTTAGTCCTCAAGAGACATAGCACCTTGCATTTGATTCATAATCGAGGATGTTGGTGTCCATAGACCATAGCATTCACTTACCATCAGGTGTCATATTTGTCACAGCGTCTTAGAAAAGAGCTATATCTATGACGCGTCGATCGCAACAAAACTACTTACATTTGAAAAGCCTACATCTTGTCCGTATATAGTCATTTTTAGGGTTCCGTAGTCAACTAGGAACCCCTATAGTTTCGCCATGTCTGTCTGTCCGTCTGCCCGTCCTCGCTTAATCTCTGTGACCGTTAGCACTACAAAGCTGAAATTTGGTACCAATATGTGTATCAATCACGCCGACAAAGTGGTAATATGTAAAGTGGGAAGTGATTTTTTTTAATTTCAAGCCTAGCGTGTGATATATTGTTGGAAAGGTATTTAAAAATTAATAGGGGTTTACTAAAATCATTTTTTGATAATGTCAATAATTTCGGAAATAATCGCTCCAAAGGTAAAAAACAATGTGTCCCTCCCCCCCCCCTCTAACTTTTGAATCATAAGTTTAGAAAATATGAAAAAAATCTGAAAAGTAGAACTTTATAAGGACTTTCTAGGAAAATCATTTTGAACTTGGATGGAAACAACAGTACCCACTATCGGGAGCAGTTGCAGGAGCGCGGAGCGCTGCTGGGGCGCGAACATAATGGATACCCACCTTTAAACTCGTAAGTGGGAACACTTATTGTGACGGACGGGAAACTACGGAACCCTACACTGAGCGTGGCCCGACACGCTCTTGGCCGGTTTTATTAAATGACTATAAACGGACGGTGAACCGTAGTGGTGGTGTAAAAATATACACAGCCCCATATCAACCCGTGGATGTCGTAAGAGTTGACAGAGGGAATCAAATCAGATGGGGAGAGAAAGAGAAATTAGAAAAAAAAACTGAAAATTCATCTGGGCGGGTAACCTTCTTAAACAACATTATTGTCGATGTTTTGTTTAGCTTTGTAGACTTTCACTCGTTCTCAGGGATGACACCACACCTTCTTTCTTCATTCAAGTTACCCGTGTGGCTTATCTTTGAAAGATATGACCGAAGCCAAAATTTACCACTATGATGTCAAATTTACAAGAATTTTTAAGACTTCAACGGGACTTTTATTATTGGGGCTGATTAACCAATCAGATTGCCAAGCGTGGCAACTAGGGCAAATAGCCCTCTATGCGGCAATCTATTGACTCGTTGGTCTAGTGGTTGTAGTAGTGCGACTGCTGATCATGAGGTCCTAGGTTCGAATTCCGGGTCGGGCCAAAAAATCTACTATTGCGTTTTTCCGTCAAGAAATTCTCAGTAGCTGCCCGGAGTCAGGAAGTTGGCGATGTCTCACCCCCGTGCCTCGTAAAGCACGTAAAGCCGTTGGTCCTGCGCCTGATCTCTCTCCGGTCATGTCGGTTTACCGTCCCATCGGATTATGAGAGAGTGTGCACCTGTGCTTGCGCATACACTTGGGCACTCTAATCCTGTCCTGTGCCGATGGCTAGTCTCCGTTGAGGCTGGCCGCCGTGGCCGGAATTCGGTCTGGAGGACATTATTATTATTATTACGAGGCAATCTATGGGAGAGCCTGTATTCAGCAGTGGATTTAATGAGCTGTAACGGTAACGGGATGGATATCAATTAAAATAAATATCACCCGCTAAGCCATAAAGACCTCTCCACAATACTCTGACTAATAATGTCTTCGTAGATCCACGTCTATACGACTGACTAGATACAAGGCATGCCCGAGAAATTTCTTGCTGACTCAGCGTCTCCTCTTTAACTCTTTCTAGCGATTGTTACGTTCAGCATTGTCATGTCAATGTCCCACCCCGCCCCCTCGCGCCCCACCTCCCCTACCACGTCCGCACAGTTAATTACTTTTCATTAGACAATAACTCCGCAATGTAAAGAATTACTTGTTGTGAAATGCTGTTGGTCTCTGATGGAGCTTTGAGTAATCAATATTATTCTTTGTTTTCGTGACGACCCTGTGGGCCAGCGGTTGGCATATTAGTTACTAGTATGACGCGGGTTTTACTCCTCGGAATAGCGACACGCTGCGAGACGCAGCCTGAAGCCATTGAGGCAACTTGTCCCTATTATTATTAGGCATTACGCTGCCAGCGACTTCACGATGCGCCACGCGACATCGCGATGCGCCTCGCGACATTGCGATGCATCTTGCGGCGTCGCGCTGTGCCTTACGAAACGACTGACCTCTTCAAGAATCGTCGCGTCGCGTCTTTGTGCGAACTGACCCTCAATGATAATTCAAAATCCGCCAAGCACAAGTTACTACTTCTTCCTTATATTTTTTCTTCAGCAGATCATAAAAGCCCTCGGCTGGGCATTGACTGTTTCCGTTGTGTTGTGATGCCAAACGTCTTGCACCTTTGAGGGTGCTGCCCGTCGCTTGAGGTCATACTGCCATTTTTTTTGTATAAGAGGTGGCAAACGAGCATGTTCACCTCATAGTATGAGCCATCTAACAGTTGCCATAATATTTGGCTTTGGCTGGCATTTCTTAAAATTGTCTGTTACGACACCCATGGGATAAAATAGTGTGATTAATTTGCTTACTCCGGCCCCACGTAGAAAAAAAACGTTTTGCTTACTCATGAATAATCGAATGAAAACGATTGACTACGTAAATCGCAGTATTAGTTATTTTTTCTGATGTTAATATACGGTTCTTTTTTGATATAGTGTGGAGAGCAATTTTAAACAATTTTATGAATAACAATAATAACATAATTTACTATAGTAATATGACACGTGGCAGAGGCATGCTGTAGCCATATAAGAATTTAGTAGTATAGTTGTAGCAAGAATGGGTCGGCTCGACCAGGGAAGGACCACGCTCTCACAGAATACCAGCGTAAAATAGTAGCTCAACGCTGTTTTGTATGGTGAGCGTGGAGAACCGGACGGGGAACGAGGATAGATTTAGATGTCGATGGGCAACAGCAACCAATTACTATCAGGTGGACTGTGTGCACGATTGTCACCCTCATACTATAAAAAAGAAATAAAAGATATTTTTGCTCAGCATAATATTCAAGAACCCCCCTCAGAAGTGAGAGGAGGCCTGTGCCCAGCAGTAGGATGTACATAAGCTGTAACTTTAATGTATTATGTTGAAGAAATTTCAACACTTCTTTAGCCGGCTTCAAACATGATATAATTGACGTCACCAACTACGTGGTAAATCACCACTTAAAATTGAAATTACCAATTTCATTTGAGCCAGCGAGGATCAAACCTGGATATCATGAGAGTGCTCAGCCTCTGAGCTATCATGACTGGGTATTTTATTTTATTTGGAAGACCAATAGCTATAATGACTTAAATAGATAATATTTAATAGCGCCATTCAATACTCTTAAATCTAATGCTAATAAAAAGTGAAGGCTTAACTGACGTTGCATATAAGAAAAATTATAGCATAAAGATAAAACATGAAAATATTAGTTTAAAAATAAATGTAAATCGATTCCGTGATTTATTATCAATTCATTTGGCATCGCAAAACATATTTCTTTTGCATGTTTCACACCTTACATTAATTTCACTTTTATAACAACCTAATTAACCCACAAAATTAGTACCATGATTCAATATTATAATATAGTTTAAGATATATTATGTCAAATGGTATTAAAGAAAATCGATGGCGACAAATATACGGACGGGAAGGACTGATACCGAGGTAATTCCATAAGCGGTTTTGATAATTTTGGCACGGAACCTTAGGAAGTTTAACGTTTTTACACAATAAAAATACTAATTATTTTTTATGTAATAAAAAGTAGAGTAAAGTTACAGCCTATATAGGTCCCACTGCTGGGCACAGGCCTCCTCTCATTTCTGAGAGGGTTTTAGGGCAAGGAATAGTCCGCCGCGGTGCTCCAATGCGTGTTGGCGAACTTCACATATCTTCGAAATATTTTTTTTTTCTTATTTCTCAGACATGCAGGTTACCTCACGGTGTTTTCCTTCACCGCCGAGCACGTGGTAAATCAGCACTTAAAATTGCAATTAACAATTTCATAGGTGCCGGCGGGGATCGAACCTGGTTTGCACGCGTATTGTGAAATTTACAGCGAGTGCTAACCATCTGAGCTACCACGGCTCTATGTAATATTATTATATCTATCTAGCTCTATGTAATTTTATGTAATATTATTATCAATTTAATAAGTTTCACTTTGATGGTCGTCTAGGTTGTCAAAATCCAATGATCCACGATACAGTTCTGCTGAACTTAAACAGGGGTTACATCTAAATGGGTCGCATCACATTTAATTCTAGCATTGTCAAAACATTAAGCGAGACATTCAGAGACCTACCATCTTTTTGATTTCTGCCTTCGATGTAAGTATCTAATGGCAATATTCGCCACTATTTTTGGACTCTACGCATGGTAACGACGTTGCAGTGTGGTAGCGACTTAAAGAAAATCCATTACCCTAATTGTATCATGGGTGTCGTAAAAAGTGACTATGGGAAAGGTCAGAAAACCTTCATGACCTCACTGGTGGCGAGTAGCAGCGTCAAAGGTACAGAGGAAGGTTAAGAGCTGATAAAGAAGAGAGAAGACTTCCAATTCTTACTATTGTCTTTTCGCCTTTTTATTATCCTATACTCCTTTTTATATTTTGGGTTTATTTTTAGGAATATAGGCTTTTGAACTGTCAAAGAAGAGGAAAAAATTATACACCTCTTAATGGGTACCAGCATGCCTTAATTTTAAAACGGTAATTTAATAATTATTCCATCAAATGAGAAAATTACATTGTTCTCACGGTATTTTTAAATATTATACTTAAATACAGATTTATAGATTTAAAGGTGATGGTAGCCTAATATTGTCTGATGGTGCGAACGATGAATTCAAAAATTGTCGGTTTAAATCCGCCATTCGATTTCGGTTGTGGTGCACTCTTAACGCAATTATTTATTTTGAAGCTTACCTAGGGCAAAGAATATATAATGTTTGTTTTGTGTATATGTTTTGTAATTTTTTAATAATCTAATATATACTCTTATATTAATTACTAAATCAAAATTCGACATTCTATTACTTTATATTACAATTATGTCGACACACTCTCTGCGTTGTGGGCGTAAAATATTTCCTCAAATATTGTTAGAGAAATAGCCGGTGACAAACGGATGTACGGACTGACACCGAAGCAATATTAAGTAATTTTAATAGCATTGTAAGTATATTCTACATAGTAGAGCCATGCTGCAGCACGAATGGGTCGACTAGAGTTGGGAGGGACTACGCTCTTACGGAATACCAGCGCCAAATAGCAGCTCAATGCTGTGATGTGTTGCGTATGGTGAGTGTAGAGAAACGGAGGCTCTTTCTACTGGGAACGAGACATTTCATATTAGTCCTCAGGGTTGACAACGCATCTACATTTTCATTCTTAATTGAGGACAGATGCAGATATTTATGGGCTACAGCATCCACTTACCATCAGGTGGACTGTGTGCTCGTTTGTCACCCTTATTCTATAAAAATGACACTAAAGGAAGCAATTTTGATCGCATTGCTAATACATACTTAAAAAAAAAGATACAAATGATTAATAGCTTAAGCACGTGGAAAATTAACATCTCGTAATCTGCTCATCTATAAATTATGCAATTATGTAGAAAATACGTATTTTCTAATACATGGAGCGAGTGCTATTACATTCATTTGCAAGAAATGAAAATGCTGTTTATAATTAGCACAGCTTAGGACTTAGTTGAAAAACACTTAAGCGTAACGTAGATTTATTTATGTATATAATTATTGTAAATGATTTGAATCTATGTACGGCATTTTACAACGAATTTATATCTTATAGCTATGCGATACAAGGAATTCGTATCGTACCGTCGAAGGTCCGATTTAATTATCCATTGTGTGTTGTGTACACGTAATCAATGTTCCGGACGCCATACTTCAAGCCAACTAACCTCCATTTTCTCTAACCAGTGAAGGTAAAAGTTTGTTGAATGTTTAAAACACCTAATTTCAACTAAAAAATCTTAGAAAAAAAATTATCAAATTGATTTTAGTTTGATAGAGCTACGTTGAAACTATATTGTTGCTGCAGCATACACCGACCGAGAAAGAACCACTTTTGCACAGAAATCTAACATATGATAGCAAATAACGCTATGTATTACATAGGGTGAGTGACGGGAACCGAAAAAGCTTTTACTGTAACGCTTAACGCTTTTATGGTAACGTGGCATTTCATCATAATCCTCGTGGTAACACATCTGGATCTTGTTTCCTTATTAAGAATAGATGCAGGTGTCTATGGACCAAACACCTTTTACTTACCATCGTGAGATTTGTGTGCTCTTTTGTCTTTTAAATATGCTTATTCTTAAACCACTTATTCCTTTACAAGTAACACTGGCAAAAGCTAAGCGTAGTTGCTATTATTTGTATTATTCACTTGTTAGGCATTAACGTCTCATACAACATTAAAAAAGACAATGTATTTAACTAATAAAACCTAAAGTTACAGCATATATAGGTCCCACTGCTGGGCACAGGCCTACTCTCATTTCTGAGAGGGTTTTAGGGCAAGGAAATGTCCGCCGCGATGCCCCAATGCGTGTGGGCGAACTTCACGACTCTGAAGTATTTTTTTCTTATTTCTCAGACTCACGATATTTTCCTTTACCGCCGAGCACGGGATAAATCAGCACTTAAAATTGGAACTAACAGTTTCATTGGTGGCGGTGGGGATCGAATCCGGGTTTCTGGCGTACTGTGAAATTTACAGCTTGCGCTAACCATCTGAGATCATAATTAATAGAGTAATGAGAGCCTGGTCTGTATGTAACCCTTTACACTTTCTAAACTTCGAGGAGTTTGTTTGCTAAATGAAAACTTAGGAAAGCCTTTTAGGCCTACAGATGCATATCATTTAGTATTCATATTGCTTTAAATACTTTCTTGAAATATCCTTGAATCTACATATTTACAAATTCCAAATATAGAGCAATAAATTCACTCTATTTAAATTAAACAACAATTTAACTACTCTTTATAGTCGCTCACTAAACCAAGGGTTAGCATGGATGATCGTGCCCGGTGGACATTACAAAGCAGTATTTGCATAGTAATCGCATTGGACGCGGTCAGCTTTTAATAACGCCCCTTGTGAGGGCCACAAACTTCGTCATTAGGAAATTTGTATGAAAGTGTTATCTGGCCGTAGTTTACTGGTTTTGGCATTTTACGAGCAGAAGTATTTAACGGTCGTTTCTTATCTCATCTAATGTACAATTGGCTAATTCAATTGCTTACAATGTTTTATCATTAAATAGTTGGTGGAATAAAAAAAATAAAAGCGCAAACTTATCATTTATTATTTAATTATTTAACATTGTAGAAATTTAGTGTAAATTACGATTACAGTTTTACTATCTGCCACACTGCTCAGCAGTATATTGGCAGAAAAAATGCTCTATTTCCTCATATGCAAGAAAAATAGCTAAGTACACATATTCAACCTTAAATATAACAAACAATTAAATGTAATTAATTTAATTCTATTGATATAATGTCAATGGTGTAAATACATAAAAGAAATAAATGTCTAAAATTAATATTTAAAGATTTAAATTGTTATATTGTTTAAGACATTCATGCTTATTGTTAAAAATTGTATTAATAAAGTTTTCAGTCGACATTTAAAGTTTATGACTCTAACAAATAGCTTGTAAAGAAATGTTTTATTATTCTTTTATGTGATGTTTTTTTTTAATTTTATTCTATATATTAAGAATGTTCGTCGTGTAGTGGCGGTTGAGAATATCCACTACCCCATATCTTCCCGTGGGTGTCGTAAGAGGCGACAGAGGGAGACAGGCAGGAGATGGGCAGCAGCATCTCCCTGATAACAACAATAACATAATAAAAAACTGCGGTTACCAACCCGCTCGCCAAGCGTGGCAACTATGGCAAATATCCCCCCATGAGTAACGACGCAAACAGACGGCCCGCAGTCCCCGGCGGCCCCGCTATTCCTGGCTACGGTGGCGACCATGGTAACGGCGGGGCAGGGGGTGCTAAGAATCTCCGGTGGAGGTTCGGTTGCCACCTACGACGACTCGACCTGGCAACATATAACGCACGCACCCTGAGGACTGACGAGAAGATACTGGAGTTGGAAGAAGAGGTAGACAAGTTGCGCTGGCATATTATTGGGTTATCCGAGGTCCGAAGAGAGGGGGAGGACACGGTAATCCTCGAGTCCGGCAACTTGTTCTATCACCGGGAAGGCGACCATCTGTCCCAAGGAGGTGTCGGATTTATCGTCCACAAGTCTCTCGTCAACAACGTTGTAAAGATTGGGAGTGTGTCGACGAGGGTCGCGTACCTGATACTCAGAATCACCAAACGGTATTCGCTCGGTCATACAGGTTTACGCACCAACCTCGGCACACCCCGATGAGGAGGTGGAGGAAATGTATGAGGATATTTCCAGAGCCATGCATTCCTCCAAAACCCACTACACGGTGTTGATGGGAGACTTCAACGCAAAACTAGGCACAAGAGAAAGCGGTGAGCTGAAGGTAGGGAAATTTGGAGTAGGGCAACGGAACCGTAGGGGCCAGCAGCTGGCCGACTTTATGGAGAAAGAGGGACTCTTTATGATGACCTCTTCCTTCCAGAAGCGGTCCCACAGGAAGTGGACCTGGTTGAGCCCCGACGGTTCGACAAAAAATGAGATTGACTTCATTATGACAACCAGACGCGAACTGTTCAGTGATGTCTCAGTGATCGCAAGGGTGAAAACTGGCAGCGATCACCGAATGGTTAGAGGCACACTGAACCTAAACGTTAAGTTGGAGAGGTCTCGTCTAATGAAGTCTACGCTCCGTCCCCCTCGTGCTCTAATCCAGAATCCCGAAACGTTTCAGCTCGAGTTACGTAACCACTTTCAGTGTCTAGAAGATTGCAATGCAGTGGACGATATGAATGACAAGCTCGTGGAAACTGTCCATGCGGTCAGAGCTAAGTTCTGCAAGACCGGCCGCAGAAGAACACAAAAACTCTCCGATCACACTCTTAATCTCATGGCTGTTAGACGGAAGATGAGGCTGCAATCGTCAACAGATTTGACAGCACACAGGCAACTGAACAGACAGATCTCCAAATGCATGCGGCGAGACTTACGCAAATTTAATACTGCTCGTATTGAAGAAGCGATTGAGCGGAACCAGGGCTCCAAAGTCTTTGCCAGAGATCTGTCTGCCAGTAAGAGCCAACTGTCAAAGCTGAAGACTGAGTATGGCAGCATCGTTTCCGGGACACCTGAGATTCTGAGTGAGATTGAGAGGTTCTATGGGCAGCTGTACACATCATCGTTGGAGCCACACGCAAGTGTGAGTAACGATCCAAGAGCGGGTCTTATTCGACACTATTCCGATGATATCCCGGACGTCAGTCTGAGCGAGATTAGAATGGCTCTCTAGCACCTTAAAAACGGCAAGTTCCCGGGCGAGGATAGAATTACAGCGGAGCTTCTGAAAGCGGGTGAAAACCGGTACTTGAAGTCCTTCAGAGGCTCTTTAATTCCGTCCTCCATGGTGGCACTACTCTGGAGGCGTGGAGCAGAAGTGCGGTGGTCTTGTTCTTCAAGAAAGGTAACAACGCCCTCTTGAAGAACTACAGACCGATATCCCTTCTGAGCCACGTCTACGTGCTGTTTTCGAGAGTCATTACGAATCGTCTCGCACGCAGACTCGACGACTTCCAGCCTCCCGAACAAGCCGGTTTCCGAAAAGGCTTTAACACCATAGACCACATACATACCCTTCGGAAAATTGTACAGAAGTCCGAAGACTACAATCTGCCACTTTGCCTGGCATATGTGGACTATGAGAAAGCCTTTGATTCTGTCGAAATTTGGGCGGTGCTACACTCTCTTTAGCGGTGCCAAGTTGACTGTCGGTATATCGAAGTGCTGAAGTGTTTGTACAGTAGGGCTACGATGGCTATCCGAGTACAGAACCAAAGTACGAAACCTATCCAACTGCAGAGAGATGTAAGACAGGGTGATGTTATATCCCGAAACTCTTCACCGCCGCATTGGAAGACGTTTTCAAGCTACTGGACTGGAAAGGATACGTTATTAACATCAATGGCGAGTACATCACTCACCTTCAATTTGCCCACGATATAGTCCTTATGGCAGAATCGCTGGAGGACTTAAGCACTATGCTCAATGACCTCAATAGTGCCTCTCAACGGATAGGTCTTAAGATGAACATGGACCAAACAAAGATCATGTTTAATGTCCATGTCACACTTATGCCGGTAGTTGTTGGGAGCACTAAGCTCGAAGTTGTTGACGAGTACGTTTACCTGGGACAAATAGTCCGGCTAGGTAAGTCCAACTTCGACCGAGAGGTCAATCGACGGATTCAACTCGGCTGGGCAGCGTTCGGGAAATTACAACGCATCTTCTCGTCAGGTATACCTCAAAACCTGAAAACTAAGTTGTACAACCAGTGCGTGTTGCCAGTGATGACATATGGAACTGAGACGTGGTCCTTCACTGCTGGCCGTATGAGGACGCTCAAAGTCGCTCAGCGAGCTATGGAGAGTGATAAACTTAGAAATGAGGATTTCCGCAGTAGAACCAGAGTGACCGACATAGCCCAACGGATTAGTAAGCTGAAGTGGCAATGGGCCGACCATATAGCTCGAAGAACCGACAACTGTTGGGGAAAAAAGGTCCTCGAGTGGCAGCATCGTACCGGTAGCCGAAGTGTGAGGCGACCCCCCACTAGATGGAGTGACGACCTGGTAAGATATGCAGGAAGTCGATGGATGCAGGTGGCTCTGGACCGTGCTTTGTGGCATACTTTGGATGAGGCCTATGTTCAGCAGTGGACTTGTAAGGGGCTGTAATGATGATGATGATGATTAAGAATGTTAATGTTTTAGTTATTATTGTAATGTGTCTTTATTGTATTTTATGTAAAACTTAATTGTGTGATTATATTGTTATGGGATATAAAGGTATTGGGTGATAAATGGAAATGTGATAGTGAAAATTAGCATCTAGCTTAGATTGAAATGATGCAAGGCGCACGGTTCTCCTTCCCACGATTTAGCTTCCGGGGTAGGTTAGAGAATTGCAATTCGTTGCCCCCAACAAGTTCTGTGTGTTTTTTCGCTTAGTGGCCGGAAATAATATTTATGTTGTTACATTGAAAGTCATCATTTCAAAAAGTTTTAACCTACGATTACTTTTGTCACACGAAAGAATTGATAAATATTCAAATTGCAGATATAACACTGATAAAATACCGCACAGACTAATACCTGAAGTAGGTTACTTATTTCTTACTTATTCCTCAACGTAGCACTCTAACTGAGAAAAGAGTAAAATAACATCTGTCAAACTCAAATCAAAATAAAACTAGCAAACTTGCAATTTGAAATTGCCCACGCCACAGTAAATGTTAGGATTTAATTTGAAATTCATCTAATTTAGCGCTCGATACTTTCGGACAGTCACCAACACCTGATCATGCAAAAAGCACGGATTTCCCAAATGATTACCCGCCGCTTTAAAAGTCTGACCCTATTTTACAATACGACTACGACTTAATGACAGTCATAGCAAATACCAACTTTAGCAGGAATTGTATTTAGGGTGCGGAGAATAAAAACAGCAAACAAGTTATCAAAACAACAAAGTTAGATTGTCCAGTCAAACAGATGTCTTCATATGTTTCCTCTATAGCTGTGATGCGTGCCTAATAGCGCTGTACAATCTTGGTGCAACCATCTTTTTTATAGAAGAGGGAGCGAACGAACATGCGGCTCACCTGATGATAAGTAACAACCGCCGCCCATGAACATCTGCAACACCAGAGGAATCGCAGGTGCGGTACCGGCCTGAAAGGAGTAAGCTCACTCTTTACTTGAAGGTCCCTAAGTTGTATTGATCCAAAAAACTCACCGCTGGTAAACAATTTCACTGAGAGGTTGTAAGAGAAAGAAAACTCCTAAAAAACGCATAGTGGTGGACGGCCAGGCATCCAGATGGTGTGGAAGGTATCGTGAAATTTGGCGGCTGGAATAAATCCGAACAATGTCTCAAAGCACTCCTTATAGTCCTTCAAGGAGGACTTATTCTTTATATGCCAGTCTGGCCATTTTTAGACGTGGGCCTCTCCTATTGTACAAAGGATTTGTCGTAATCGCCATGGAAGTTAGATTAACGATCACTAGCAGACTTGTTGCATCCTTGACGCTGCTTACTATCGTTGTTTTTGTTTATGTATAAATGGGATACAATAAGACATTTATGAACTTTCTAATAACCGCCACTAACGCCACCGACGGGACGACATGAGCTGATGAATTCTTTTATGATTTAATGATTTCTTTATGTGAATAAATGATTTGTTTATCTTCTTCATGATTTAATTTGTATGATTTGTAATTCACAATCAAGCTTTCTTTTATGATTTATTATCTGATTTCCCAGAGAAGAATAATAATGTCCTCCAGACCTAACTTCGGTCACGGCCGCCAGCCTCGACGAAGATAAGTCATTTGCACAGGATAGGATTACAAATTACAATGCCCAAGTGTATGCAAGCCATTGAGGAATAACATGGAATGCCTCGATTCCAGTTAAACGGATCTCCGGTTTTTGACACTCACCGTACGAAACACATCAGCATTAAGCTGCTATTTTACGCTGCTACTCTGTGAGAGCGTGGTCCTTCGCCGGTCTTGCCGATCTATTCACGCTACAACCATAATGGCTTCAGCGTAGCTCTACCACGTATAAATTATATATGTTCTAATATCTAACCAATACATTTATAAAAATCTCTTTATTTAAATTTTAAACTATGAGGATAATAAGAGGTTTGTAACAATTGCAATCTTTATCAGTTTATTTATAGATAAAAAACGAATACTTACTGAAACTTGTTATGGATTAGAAATTAAACTTAGAATGATCCTTAATTTAAATGAATTATGATGGATATTTAAGTAGTAATTAGTTACTCTAGTTACCAAATAAACAATTAAAACATAAACAAAAAAAAATAACGTTAGAATTTTCAAATCAAATATGAATTTAATTATATACCCATATAAATGTTAGTTATTTATTATTAGTGATTATTAGTATTTAAATTATTAGTGACTGGAGGAAAATGTCACAACTTTTTGTATTTTACGTTAGATGGCGCTGTCTGGAAAAAGTGAGATGTAGATTGTCGCCGTACTTCAATTCATTACGTAACGCTTAAAACTAATTTAAGGCTTTATTTATAAATATTTTATTTATTTTAATAAAACATCAATCGTTTAAAATTGAAATTAACATGTAAAGGAAGGAAAATACTTGACCCTCCTATTTTTAACTTCCGTATCCGGATAAAAAGTAGCTAAACGCAGGTGCACTCTCTATCCCCTCTCTCTCATAGTCCGAGGACGGTAATTCGACACGACCGGAGAGATATCAGGCGCAGGACCAACGGTTGTACGTGATTTCCGAGGTATGGGGGTGAAACGCCTTCAACTTCTTAACTCCGGGCCACTACTGAGAATTTCTAGATATAAAAACCCAATAACTAATTTTGGCCTGACCCGGGATTCGAACCCGGCACCTTGTGATCTGCAATCGCGTTTGCGACCACTAGACCCACGGGCAGTCAACAGGAATAATAAACCTTGTATTGATTAAACACTAATAGTTAGTACCAGGTGGTGGCTTTTAGGACTTTATTTCTGCCTAATAGTCCATCTGGATAGATACCACACCAAATTCTTCTGTCAAGCACCAGTGTTTGCAGTACTGTATTCCAATCTGATGGGTACAGAGTTGTACTGTAAGTACAGGTTGTGAGGCTTTCCATCTGTTGCTGTTTTGGTTTGAAATTGACTGCAGGTTTCCACAGCCTGCAGTAGCCAGTTACCACATATGTGGTAGAGCCATGCTGCAGTTATATTAGAAGTATAGTTATAGCATGAATGGGTCGACTCAACCGGGGAAGGACCACGTTCTCACAGAATACCAGCGTAAAGTAGTAGCTTAACGCTGCTGTGTTTCGTATGGTGAGTGTAGAGAACCGGAGACCCTTTTTACTGGAAACGAGGCATTCCATCTTAGTCCTCACGGGTGATAACGCATCTGCCTTTTGATTCGTAATCGAGGATGGATGTAGATATCTACGGCCCACAGCAACCACTTACCATCAGGTGGACTGTGTGCTCGTTTGTCAACCTATCCTACAAAAAAAAACGTCAGTTAGATACTTAGATTTAAAAATCACTAAATTTTAAAAATAAAATAATGAAAAATTGGTTTATAATTATTTTTGGGGGTAGCTGAAACTAAAAATTTAAAAAAGAACTCTTTCGTGTCAAATTTAGCCACAGCTATACGAAGTGGCACCTATTACCTGTATTTCATGAAACTGAACTCCTTAGCTTTCATGCCACCCCGTCGTTTATGGGGCGACGTCTTGACCCGGCCATAACAATTAATTAAAATACAATGTAAGCTCAGCCGTAGTTACCACAAAAGCTCCACCGTCAAAATGTCAGCTGAACGAAAAATATGGAATCTAAGCTGTGTAATAGCAGAGCTCTAACTCAAAACCGCAAATAAAAGTCAACGAGTTATACATTGAAAGTGCTTGGAAACGTAAGTGAATTGTTAGTTTCGTGTTATGTACATCCATTAATTTCTTATTCGCATTACTAGGTGGTTTTTGCGACAGACATAAATGTACAACATTTTTCAGGTCAAAAAGAAATTTTATTCATCGTTTGTTATGTTCTAGTAATATGTAATCATTATTATATGAAAATTAATAAAGTAAACGACCATTGATAAATATATATTATTAAAAGAAAAGGACAAGGAAAGAATAAGTTGAGTAAAAATATAATTATTTCATATAAACAATAACAACAATTATTATTGATGAGCTACCACGACTAACGGCTACGTTTTTTCTGAATATCAGTGACATGTTTCAAATTAATTACTTAGTTGATCACTGGTCATGCTATTACACCGACCGTGCCAATATTTCTAGAGAACATGTCTAGTTTAACAAAGTTTCTGATTTGGACCGTAATAGATTGGCGCTTTTGCCGCTCAAAATAAACCCAGCTTTGTATCTTTTCATTTTGAATCTTCCCTTGTATATATCGTGCGACGTTCAAAACTGCAGGTTAAAGTTACAGCCTATAAACATCCCACTGCTGGGCACGGGCCTCTTCTGATTTCTGAGAGAGTTTTATTACAAGGAAATGTCTGCCGCGCTGCCGTATTGCGTGTTTGCGAACTTCACATATCTTTGAAATATTTTAATCTTACTTCTCAGACATGCAGCTTTCCTCACAATGCTTTCTTTCACGTGCACTCTTTTCTGAGCGCGCGGGAAATCAGCACTTAAATACTCTTTAAAAAATAACCCTGTCAATGTCATAAAATGTCTACCTAGTTGCCCCTAACGAAGAATACCTACGCAAAACTGTTACAATTGATTGATTTACTGGCAAAGGATTGTTTACAAATGTCAACGGGCGTTGTAGTGTAAACGTTCGATAAGAGAGCAAACGCAAATACCGCGACCGAAGCTCGAGTTAGATATAAACAAAATACAAAGAGTATTTTTATTATACTGAAAACAGTTTGCTATTTGATCGTATTACTCCAAAAACATGATAGAAAAGTTAAAATAAAAAAACCGTTTTTAGCTGACTTCGAAAAAGGAGGAGGTACTCAATTCGACTGTATTTTCTTGTGTGTTACCTGTGAACTATTTCTAGGTGAACCGATTTTGATAATTCTTTTTTTATTTGAAAACTAATGCTTCTCAAGTGGTCCTATATTAATTTGGTCAAGTTCTAGACTAGTAGTTTTAGAGTTATCCTTAATATTGCTTATTTAATCGGCTTCGACTACATTGATGATGTTCTCATTTTATTTATATTGGAGTCGTTGTAAAAAATATTTTACCACTTGTTATCAATTATTTTTCAAGAATTATATATTTTACGTGGTAGAGTCACGCTGCAGATATATGTGGTAGCATGAATGGGTCGGCTCGACCGGGGAAGGACCACGCTCTCACAGAAAACCAGCGTAAAATTGCATCTTAATGCTGCTGTGTTTTGTATGGTGAGTGTAGAGAACCGGATACCCGTATTACTGGGGTCGAGGCATTCCATCTTAGTCCTCAGGGATGACAACGCATCTGCATTTTGATTCTTAATCGAATGTAGATGTCTATGGGCCACAGCATCCACTTAACATCAGGTGGACTGTGTGCTCGTTTGTCATCTTTATCCAAAAAAAAAGTTTATAGGTACATACCGTAGACCGAAACAATGAATAAAAATAAGCAACCTTAGTTAATTCAAGGACAATTTAAGGAATAAAACAGAAATTGACATAGGGTATATTACTTTCGAAAAACACAAGACAATGTCAACATCAACAAAACATCGCAATAACTACCCTTCTCAAATACGGGTTTAAACAAATACACTGTACAGTCCATACTCAGTCCGTGCCAATTTATTTTCACGTCAAATTAAAAAAAGCGCAGGGGAATGAATAATTCTGACTAGGTTTATGCTATATATCTTACTCATAGACAAAAATTTGTTATTTTTGATATCTTAGGGAAACGCGTTTCGCGATTTATGTTTAGCTCATGGGGTAATTTCTTTTTACTTATTATGAGCTAATGCTTGACCATCTCACCTGGTGGCAAGATGATGCAACCCCAGATGCTAAACCGCACTATCTTACCGTAACAAAAGTCTACTAACTTTCGTCTTTAAGACGCCCAGATTGTACGGACGGAAAGACGGACTGCCACAAATTATTCCACTCCTTTGCTGTACGTAATACGAAAGACGAAGTATTTTGGTTATAATGCGTGGAATATCGACAACAAAGGGGTAAAGGTCCCCCAACCGTCTGGTAGTCCGGTGGTGAGTAATTAAAGCATGTAATTTCTATTTGTCAATTTTTGTAATGCATGACTATGTATTGAGATGCAATAAACAATTTATAATATATTATTTTGACTAGATTGTTTCAATGCGTGTTGGCGGACTTCATATGTCCTACGTTAATTAGATAAGAAAATATTTTTGCATTTCTTTTTGTTACCTTTATTTGAGCTTTAGGAAATACTTTCATGTGTTTTTTGTTCTTATTCGTTTTTAAAATTAGAACTATATGACGTAATAAAAAAGATTTACCTATACCTATTAAGATTTTTTAAATATATTCACATATACATAATATAAGAAATTCTAGAATAATACAAATTTAGGTACAAGGCAGACTGACGGCTCATTCTTGTACTGTCAGTATTATAACAAATATCGGGGCAGTAAGTAAGTAAGGACTGGAAACAGTTAACACCACTATGTTTTTTTTTTATTTATTTTTTTATAGAAGAGGGGGCAAACGAGCATGCGGCTCACCTGATGTTAAGTGACTACCGCCGCCCATGATCAACCGCAACACCAGGAGAATTGCGGGTGCGTTGCCGGCCCTTTAGAAAGGAGTAAGCTCTTTTCTTGAAGGTCCCCAGGTCGTATCGGTCCGGAAAAATCGCCGGTGATAAACTATTCCACAGAGAGGTTGTACGTGGAAGAAAACTCCTTGTGAAACGTACAGTGGTGGACCGCCAAGCATCCAGATGGTGTGGATGGTATCGGGACGTTTGCCGTGTCGTGCGTTCACGAAATTTGGCGGCTGGGATTAATCCGAACAATTCCTCAGAGCACTCCCCGTGATAGATGCGATAAAATACGGAAAGAGATGCAACATCTCTTCGCAACGCCAGTGAATCGAGCCGATCGGAAAGCACTCGGTCGTCGACGATTCGAGCCGCTCTGCGCTGGATGCGGTCAAGTGGAAGGAGCTGGTACTGGGGAGCCCCAGCCCAGAGATGGGAACAGTATTCCATGTGCGGCCGAACCTGCGCCTTGTAAAGTTGCAGGCGGTGTGCCGGCATGAAATACTGTCCCGCTCTGCTGAGCACGCCAAGCTTTTTAGAGGCCAATTTGGCCTTCCCTTCCAAGTGACCACGAAACTGCACGTCACTCGATATGTCGACGCCGAGGATTCCGATACTGGCTGAGGCAACAAGGGGAGTGCCTTGAAACTGAGGGGATACGACAAAGGGGTTCTTTTTAGCGGTTAACGCGCAAACTTGTGTCTTCTGGGGGTTAAACTGGACTAGATTTAGTCGTCCCCAATCCGAGACTCTGTTCAGCAAAGACTCGACTTCAGACACAAGTTTGTCCCGGCACTCGGAGACGTTTTCCCGAGAAATATTGGCTCGGCTGGTGTAAAGAGCATCACCAGTGCTGTCATCTGCATAGCAATGAATGTTACGGGTATGCAACATATCATTGATATGCAGAAGAAACAGCGTTGGCGATAGCACGCAGCCCTGTGGAACACCAGCATTAATAGGCTTGCAATCGGAGCTTGCACCGTCTACAACGACCTTGATGCTCCGATCTGCAAGAAAGCTGGTGATCCAATCGCACAATTTCTCGGGAAGCCCATAGGAAGGGAGCTTCGAAAGAAGCGCTTTGTGCCAAACCCGATCGAAGGCCTTCGCAATGTCCAAACTAACGGCGAATGCCTCCCCCTTGAACTCTACTGCCTCCGCCCATCTGTGAGTGAGGTAGACCAGAAGATCACCAGCTGACCGACCACGGCGAAAACCGTATTGGCGGTCACTAATCAGCTGGTGATCCTCAAGGTACCTCATGAGCTGGCAGTTTACAATGGACTCCATTGTTTTGGAGAACAAGGAGGTGATGGCGATTGGCCGGTAGTTGGACGGGTCTGAGCGGTCGCCTTTTTTAGGGATCGGGTGGACGAACGGGGACTACGCCTAGGGAGTAGGAGTACCGGAAAAGACGCGTTAAAACCGGTGCCAACTCTGGAGCACACGTCCTCAGCACAATTGGGGGGATTCCGTCAGGCCCACTCGACTTGTGGATGTCCAGGGAGAGGAGTGCTTTGCGAACCGAGCGCTGTGTGAACTGCACTTCCAGCATGGAGCACTCACACCGCGGGATGGACGGCGGCGTACTCCCCCCGTCATCGAGAGTCGAGTTAGACGCAAAGAAGGAGCCTAGAAGATCGGCTTTCTCCTTTGCAGTATGGGCCAGTGAGTCGTCCTCCCTGTGCAGAGATGGAAGAGATGGCTGACAGAAATTCCCCTGGACAGCCTTGGCCAGAGACCAGAATGCACGGGTTCCAGAAGGAAGGCGAACTAGTTTCTCTCCAATTCTGCCTATGTGCTCTGACTTTGCCTTGGCAATGACTCTTTTGAAGGACCTAGAGGCGGAATTATACTTCTTTTTTAGAGCGCTGGTGTTTACATCCCGGGACGCTGATGCATCAACCCAGGCTTGGTAGCACTCCTGCTTATAGCATGATGCTATTTTACAGGAGCGACCAAACCATGGCTGAGATTTGCCTCCAATGGGCACCACAGAGGAAGGAATAAAAAGTTCCATACCCTGAAGTACCACATCAGTAACAGAATCCGCAACAACGTTGGGATCATCCGACGAGAAGCAAACCCGCCCCCAAGGGTAGGATGCAAAGAAAGACCGCATCCCATCCCAATCGGGATGTGGCAGTGCGTGGCAAAAACATTGAGTTATAAATACTCGTACGCGTGTAGTATATGTTCATATATTTCGATGACCAAAAAGGAATATTTGTGGTTGTGATGTCCTTAAAAATTCAAAAATTTAAAGGTATTTTAATTTAATCGGTCAATCTTTCTTATTATATTCATTAATTAAAATTAAAAAAGATTAACTTGATTTGTCAAGTCGTTGCATTTTAAATGAATTACTGTTATTTTAAAATCGTAAAAGAAATAATACAACAAACAGTGGAAGTATTAATTTCCCGTGACGGTGCGCGGTTCTGGCGCGGAGGGCGCTGGCGTCGGCTACACGTCTCCCGTGAAAAATGCGAATTACTTTTGAGGATGGCCAGCGAGTCAGAAAGTCATTGTTATTCCTGATAACGATATTCAGCTATGCGACGCTCCTACACGTACTGTCGAAGCGCCATTGCTCGTGAAATTATTATGGACGTGGAGAAATGAAGAATACTGCGATATAACGGAAAGTGCTTTTTTATTATGTAAAAATAGGTTAATAATGATATCATAGATTATTTTCTATATAGAATTTAATTTAATAGATGTATTTCTATGAAATTTTTTGAGAACTGTTTTCTTGATCCTATCTTTTTTATCACCAGTCCTTAAAAGTCCACAGCCTGATTTGGGCTCTCTCATTAAAAAGGGGGTTTGATTGTTATTCTGTATATATTTAAGAAAATTCCACCTACGTTTTGACTTATCACGATATCTCTGGAACCATAAGGTCTAGAGACTCGAAATTCTGTAGCAATATTCCTTTCGCCAAATAGAGGTCAGCTAAGAATGGATTTACGAAATTGCATTCGCAAGAAGGCTTGCGGGGGCTTTAATAAAAAAACACATTTTCATTTTCAATTATAGGTAAGTATAAAACTTGGTCATCCTTTTGTATGTATTTTAAGCGATCCCTAAATGGTTTGGAATCACGATTGGAGCCGGTAGATGGCGCTGTTGTCGATATCCAGATAACACACGTGCGAAGCCGGGCGGATTGCTAATATCTAATAGGCAATATTTATAACAATAAAAATAACTATAAACTAAAATTATCACATAGTTCCACATCCCGCCTATAGTGCCTAGAACGCTGAAGCTTATTCCTCTTATTTTTCATGCACCCGTAAGCAGTCCAATGCTGGAATGAACCACTCCCATTGTAGGATGGATTTGCCTTGCGACCGTACCAGACGGACCTTCGACGATGGTGCTTATCACCGGTCTGGATATTTTACGTCTGGCGTAAACGACATGGTCATATCGCCATCTATCGGACGCCAGATTTTCCGACATTTTCCATGGTTGCCTCGTATGACAATCACAGAAATGAAACGAATGAATTCTCCTATCAGTCAACCTTACGATAAGAACGCGGTAATAATATTGAAGTTTATTAAAAAAATCTTTAATGTATGATTCCTTCCCAGTAACCTTTTAGGTTTTTGATGAAAGGAAGATTTAGTTTTTAACAACAATCTTTTGGCCGTGTAAGAATATCCACTACCTCCACACCATCCCCTCATAAGAGACGATAGTGAGAAATGGAACAGTAGACGGGCAGCTTAACCATTTAATTTAAAAAAACCGGCCAAGAGCGTGTCGGGCCACGCTCAGTGTAGGGTTCCGTAGTTTCCCGTCCGTCACAATAAGTGTTCCCGCTTATGAGTTTAAAGGTGGGTATCCATTATGTTCGCGCTCCAGCAACGCTCTGCGCTCCTGCAACTGCTTCCGGTAGTGGGTACTGTTGTTTCCATCCAAGTTCAAAATGATTTTCCTAGAAAGTCCTTATAAAGTTCTACTTTTCAGATTTTTTTCATATTTTCTAAACTTATGGTTCAAAAGTAAGAGGGGGGGACACATTGTTTTTTACTTTTGGAGCGATTATTTCCGAAATTATTGACATTATCAAAAAATTATTTTAGTAAACCCCTATTCATTTTTAAATACCTTTCCAACAATATATCACACGTTAGGGTCGAAATTAAAAAAAAAAATCACTTCTCACTTTACATATAGGGGGGCTACCCTAATAAAACATTTTTTCCTAATTTTTATTTTACCACTTTGTCGGCGTGATTGATACACATATTGGTACCAAATTTCAGCTTTCTAGTGCTATCGGTCACAGAGATTAAGCGAGGACGGACAGACAGATATGGCGAAACTATAAGGGTTCCTAGTTGACTACGGAACCCAAAAACCACCGTATAGTAGCTTCCTCTTCCTGATAACTATTTTTTATAGATTAGGGGTAACAAACGAGCACACAGTTCACCTGATGGTAAGCGGATGCTGTGGCCCATAGACATCTACATTTATCATCGATTAATAATCAAAACGCAGATGCGTTGTCATCCCTGAGGATATGAAATGTCTCGTCTCCAGTAAAAAGCATCTCCGGATCAGCATACGAAACATAGCAGTATTCATCTGCTATTTTACGCTGGTATTCTGTAAGAGCGTGGTCCTTCCCCAGTCGAACCAACCCATTCGTGCTACCACCATAATATAGCTGCCGCATGGTTCTACCTCGTAAAAAACTAAAATAACAAAAAATCTGCGGGTGCGAAGCTAAGCTATTCAAAATAATAAAAAATCTGCGGGTGCCAAGCTAAACTATGCAAAATAATAAAAAATCTGCGGGTACCAAGCCGCCTACCAAACGTGGCAACTGTCGCAAATACGGGGTTATTTATACTATAAGTTGAAATCAATGTGAGACGCCTATATTCAACAGTGATAGTTGTTGCGTGCGTATGTCATATTTCACGTCTTCATCTTCTTTGTCATTCAGCAGGGCTGATGAACTCGATTGTAAAATTCATATCATACCATTACTAGACACCATTTAAAATACGACATACTGTTATCTCCTTCCTAAGATCTCCTTCGTCAACTATTTGTTGTTTCTTAAAAACTACTCCAATGCTTTCAACTAAAAAGCGTTGATAATATTATTATGTCTATAAAAAACATAAGCGCGTCCCATAATGGTGTCATAGGGCAATCATTTGCCATAGTTGCCACGACTGGCAGGTGGCTTGGGAACCTCCTGCCAGTCGTGACCCCCTTTTAGTTTATCTCTGTTGCATCTTACGAAACACACGGGACGACATACTCGTATGTATTCTTTCTAGCTTATACTCTTATGCAAAATGGCTATAACATAATAAAGCCATTATATATATATATATATATATATATATATATACATATATATATATATATAATGGGTATAATAGTATAATTATAATGGCTGTGAGCGTAGTGATAATTAGGACTGTAATAAGTAATAATGATACTAATCGAATACAACAAAGCACTGATTGTATTTCAGAAGCAAATAAGAATAGTAACAAGCTTAAATGGAAAATTTATGTACAATATAATAGACGTACATTATATTATAGATATGTTACTTAAAGTAGCGGTGTAACAATATCGACTATCCCACATCATCCCGCGGGTGTCGCAACAGGCAAAATCTGGCAGCAGCTGGCTAGCAGCGTCTTCCTAATAACGTATTAAAAAAAACTACGCCAAAACCTCCCGCCAAGTATGGCATCTATGGCAATCTATGTTATCATGGCATTTTATTAATCTATTATATATGGCAATATGTGAGGCCTAAATCCATCTGCGGACTTTAATATGCAGTGATGGCAACCGTAACTTTGACATATAGGTACTATTTTCATTCGGTACAATTTTTTTATTCATTCAAAAAGAAGCGTTTTCTTAGTATAAAGCCGCCTCAATATTTTCAGTGTACCATCATGGTCCAACTTCGACCTTTTTCATATATTTTTTTTTCGTTGAGTTTTATTTGGAATAAGGAAAACTCAGCTAAGCAGATGATTCAGGAGTTTGATATAATGCAGTTACCACGTGTCGGCATTGCTACTGTAGAATGGTTAGTACTTACTTTTACAACAATATTACTATTACAACATTAAAATCCTTAATCCACTTTCACAAAAAGTCGTAGAAGTTAAAAATTAAAGGTGGGTTCTTAGAAGAAATCTAAGGAATAAAAAAGATTTCAATTTCAACTGTATTTTTGACAATATTGTTATAAATTATATCTAATTGATGAAGTTCACTAAAATTAAATGCTCGTTTTTGTGCAGCCAAGACCGGCATCTAATCTAATACTTTAAAATAATTGCTACGCCCAAACTGGGTTCAAATGCGGACTTTTTTTAAACGTAACATCTATTGTAACCATTTGATTGCAATAAAGACTATGACTATGACTATGACTAATCGATTCAGATCGTACGGTATTAGACATCCGATCGTACGGTATTAGATATCTGCAGGGTCAGGGGAGCCTTACTGGTGTCGGTTACCCACGAGCGACTCTTTTTGGGGAGGAGGAGGACAACTCTTCCCTTGGTCTCCCTCTCTAGCTCTCTATGGTGTTGAACACAAGGCGCGTTCACATATTAAAAGAACGCAAAACATCGCTTGCTCGATTTTCGAATATACTGTGTTATCAGTCGGTTCAGTTCCACGTGGCGGCTGTCGCCCGTTAATTGACTTTTGGCTCCAAGTGTTTCGGCCAGTCATCGTTCTAGTTTTATATTTTTGGCGCCTATTCCCGTCCTAACAGCCCTCTATATTTTTTATATGCCAGATCAATTATGATTTCGAATTGGTTTGATGAATGTGAATAAAATTCCATTGCTGTTACTTAATTGCCTCTTTGGCTATATGAAAAATGGTTAAATCGATACAATAGTCGACGTTTATAACAATAATGAATATTCGTTGTATTGATCTTAAAATAAACTTTGATAATTTTATACAAAGGTGAACAGTATTATTTTCTGACTTTATTTGAATTTGGGCTGACTTTATAATTATGAGATAAAAGTTGTTCATAGTATAGAATTCAAAAAAGAAAATCGTTTGATTGTTTCACTTCTATAGCCGAATGGCTGATATTACAATCGTCAGATAAAAGTTATCGATCAAATAAAATACAAACTGATTGAATATACAAGTAAAGTAAAGTTACAGCCTATATACGTCCCACTGCTGGGCACAGGCCTCCCCTCATTTCTGAGAGGGTTTTAGGGCAAGGAAGTGTCCGCCACGCTGCCCCAATGCGTGTTGGCGAACTTCACATGTCTTCGAAATATTTTTTTCTTATTCATCAGACATGCAGGTTTTCTCACGATGTTGTCCTTCACCGCCGAGTTCGTGGTAAATCAGAACTTAAAATTGCAATTAACAATTTCATTGGTGCTGGCGGGGATCGAACACGGGTTACTCGCGTTCTGTTATATTTACAGCGAGCGTTAACCACTGAGCTACCACGGCTCTACTGAATATAAATGTTAAGAAATTTAACTATTGTTTTTATTTTATGGCCTATATATATCCTGTGGATGACTTTTATCCGTTACTGCTACAACCTATTAAAGTCCACTGCCGAATATAGGCCTTCCCACTAGAGTGTCATTATTAGGAAGAACTTGCTGCCTGTCTCCTGATTAGCTTCCCTCTGTTATTCCTTACAACACCCCACGGTATGATATAGGGTAGTGGATATTGAAAATCAACCCTTAATGTATTTATAACGCTTTAAGCATAATATTACTACAAAAATTACATCAGTAGTTATTCATTAAAACATTTTTTGCAACCGAAAATAATTCTTTAGTCCTCATTAATTTGATATGCGTTCCAAACATGCGTGTACGCACGTCTTTAACGGACGTCCAGACAGTTAAAAAATCAATTTGGATGCAAATAACGACGAAAGTTGCAACGTTACCACCATTTTCACTTTCAAGTCTACGATGCGATCGTATAATTGACGCTTATCAGTTTATCAGCTTGAAAAAACTAACGACATATCCCGGTGCTGAGTTAACGAAAAGGAACTGTGCAGATATGAGTTATGATAAATAAAGACGGGGGCGATGGCAACAAATTGTCCGGCCGAACTTACACGGGCCGAGTGGCGATCGAATGCAATCTGGTCACGCGAAGCGGGCTCAGCGTGTTCCTACAGTTTCAACGAGCCTTTGTTCTTCTTCGACGTTTTATGTTCTCTACAATGTATTTGTTTTATTGATACAACATGAATAATTCTGCTCCAGTCATCTATTTACGCTAATTATTCATATATTTCAAGTTGCATTGACGTTGTAAGATATGCTATCGCCCCATTTTGGGGGTGGCGTAAAAGGCAATTATGTGAATTGGCATAAAGATCTCATGGCTTCCAATTGATGTAGGTATATCAAGCTCCAGCTCACGGTTGGAGGCTCCGTGACACAGTAACTTAGCATCGAATTTTAGCACCGAAGACCGCGGATTCAAATCGCGCACGGTACAAGTATTTGTATGGCCTAAAAATAAATTTTCCGGATCTGGAAGTTTGTCCTTGTTCAATTAATCTACTACCACAGAATAAATTATAGTACTACGTAGGATATTGGACAAAGTAATATTGTGAGGGTAACGTTTTAAACAATAAAAAAGGAGAAATCTATTAAAGCAAATACTTCTTACAATATGATTGTTAGTGAAAGGTTGTTTTTTATAGCAGAGGTGGCGAAAGAGCATACGGCTCACCTGATGGTAAGTGATTACCGCCGCCTGTGAACAACTGCAATACCTGGTGTTAACGATGGTACAGAGTGCTAAAAAAAATCCTGCTCTCACGAATATGAAATTTCGGTTATAAAATTAAAAGCAACTATTTCCGAAAGTAATCTTTCAATTATAATTTATTATGATCTCTTCCAAACAAAGTCTAGGCAAATTATAATATACATTTTAAAACATTATAATATTACTGAAAAAGAACCAAACGGAACTCGACTTTCGATTAAGAAACAGAAGGGAGGAATCGAGGCTTCTCTCGATCCGGCCTCCTGCAACGCCTACGTTGGGTTCGGGAACAACGTATGTGATCTCCGCAACGGAGTAACACACTAGGGCGATAACCTCGTTCCTTTTCAGCAAGTAGGTTCAGACGGGGATTACGGGTCTTCCGAAGTCGTCCCGGTCCCGACGCCTTAATTCTTCGATGTGGACTGTATAACTTAAGGGATCTTGGGAATGAAACAGCAATTATCTTCAAACCGTTCCGTGAGAGAGTAATCACTTTTCCCTATACTTTTCTTCTTGACTGCTGGTTTTCACTTTTCCCGAAGGATTTTCTTGTTTTTCCGAACTATTACCCCGGACTATTTTCTTCCCCGAACTATTTTCTTCCCCGAACTATTTTCTTCCCCGAACGAATTGCAATAAAACCCGTTCACTAAGCTACCCCCAGAGCTATACGCGAAAGTGAGCCGCGCCATTCGCGTGCCTGCGCAACTTAATAACATGAATTTGTACTATTACTCTCTCACGTTTCACTTAATTTCTTTATTCACATAAATCACACATAAATACAAGTTATCTATTTAGATAGCACAAAACAATATCTACACCATGATATACATTATTTTTCCGTATTACAAAAATCCTTTAATTTATAAAACAAAATATGCCTACTTTACTCACAAATCCAAAATCCAAACTTCTTAAATATTTAACACAGAAAGTTAAAACAATGTTTCCCACTTGAATTTATACATATGTTAACTAATACAATAGTTTAATTTACATTTTCTCTATTTATTTCACTATTTAAAACACTTTTAAATTTCTTATACAAAACTATCATTATTTCACTTATGCACAGGAATTTTCACATAAAATAACACAGAATTCACCTTTTTAGCACGTACAATCAACCTGAAATGTTTTACAAGTCATTTTTACATAAATTGCTGAAATTACAAACATTTTACATTTTTACATATTCGGCCTCCTAAGGGCGTGGCCAGCGTGCTTCCGTGAACTCACACTATTTGAACAACTAACTTTGCACGGCTCTCGACTATCAGAAAAATGAAAGTCTGAAATACACTTAATTTTAACAATATTAAATAAACAAGTGCTTCTACATAGTTTTCAAACAGTAGGAAACTATTTCTGATAAGACTCTTATTTGTTATCATGCTTCTTATCAGATAACAATACAAGTGAATGTTTTCATTAATCAATCATAACAAATAGGCATTTGTTTTCGTACAAACATATCAAACTTATACAAGACAATACTTATGCAATTAACTTCCGTTAATTCTGTTTATGCACAGAGTGATCATCTCGACCGGGGAACCAATCCGATCTCTAACTTCACTTTAATATTCCTTTGAATTTACATCATTAGAAAGATGATTTCAACCGGGAAACAAATCCGGTATCATAATTTATATCATAAATTCCTTGCGAATTTATTAAGCGATATTACTTAGGAAAACAGTAAACTAGTCCGGCCTGGGAGTCGAACCCAAGACTTTCTTATCATTAATTCGACATTTCTTTAAGATTTAACTAAGCATTTTCTTATCAGAGCGTCGTGGCTCGATAATTTGCTTTTTATAACTATGCGTCATCGGTTGATTTAATAAACTGAAACATTCTTATAGGCGCGTCGCCAACAATCTCCCCCCCGTGCGTTAGCACCATCATTTGGGAGGCGTCGCGGGTACCAGGACTATTATTCTGGATGTAGGTCTCCTCAAGATACCTGTGCTAGTAATGACGTCAACCACTCTGGTGTGACCGTCTGGTCCCGGTAACGTTCTACTAATTTTTCCTTTCGGCCACGTATTTCGTGGCAACGAATGATCTATTATCAAAACAATATCGCCTTCTTTAGGTTCCATGAACTTTCCGTTATCACCTGTTCGCGGTATTAAGGTAGGCATGTATTCCTTCAGCCACCTTGTCCAAAAATGGTCGGCTAACCTCTGTGCAGCTTTCCAATTGAGTTGACCCGTCAGATGCCGCTCTAGAAATAATCCAGGTGGTCGATCACCACATGAGCGTCCCAGAAGAAAATGATTGGGTGTCAAACCCTCTTCAGGACTATCCATACTGAATGTTACTAGAGGCCTGGAATTTACCGTATGCTCTGCTTCTAAAAGTAACGTATGTAGAACCTCCTCTCGTGGGCTCTTTTCCTTGAGCGTAGCGGTCAACGCAATTTTAATCGACCTTACTAACCTCTCCCAGGCGCCACCCATGTGCGGTGCTCCCGGAGGTATAAATTTCCATTTATTGTATTTCTTAAATGACTCATTTTTCATGCCCTCATGGCATTCTTCGCATGCTTTCAATAATTCCTTATTTGCAGCTTTGAAATTCGTCCCGTTATCGCTGTATATAACGGCCGGTTTTCCTCTTCTGGCGATAAATCGCCTCAACGCCATTATCATTGACGCTGGTGTCAATGAGGCTGCTATTTCCAGATGTACTGCTCTGGTAGTCAGACACGTGAATAAAACACCCCAACGTTTTTCGTGTCGCCTTCCTATAGTCACACTCATAGGACCGAAATAATCCACAGCTGAGCATGTAAAAGGTGGCTCATGATGAGCTATTCTCTCCAGAGGAATATTTCCTTGTGGCACGTTCTGCGGCTTTGACCTGTATGTCCTGCACCACTGACAGTGATGTGACACACTTCGTACTACATTACGTAAGTTCAAGACGTAAAATTTCTGGTTCACCTCATTCATCACCGTCTGGTGATTGGCATGTCCAAAATGATGATGAACTTCTCTAATCATCATTTTAACGATTTCGTGTTTACCGTCTAATATGACAGGTTTTCTACTTTCCTCGGTCAAATTAGACTTGAAAGGTAAACGTCCATTTAAACGAAGTAAGTTATCTTCTCCTATTTCCATAGATAATTTACTTAAGCGTGAACTTCTTTCAATGCTTTTGCCTGCTTTCAAACATTTTATTTCCGAATAAAAACATTCGTCTTGAACGAACTTCCAAATTAAGAATTCCGCTTTTTTCAAGAGCGCTATGTCCAACGCGCCATCGGGTCCTTTAACCGACTTTGCTAAAACTTTGTTGGAACACATAACCGACTTTTCGGCTGCGTCGTCGGGTCCTTTAACCGACTTTCTTAAACTCTTGAATTTTTCTACCGCTTGTAAGGTGCGTGCAGTTGCCCCAAGGAATTTCTTAAAGCTGCTAAATCGTCCGTAGTCGGGTAGACTTAACGGTTCTTGCTTTCTTAACGCATTTACGCCCTTTGGCGATTTTAACAGGCGACTTTCAACCTGCGCTCTATTCGACGGCATGCACTCATTGTCTGTGCGCCATAACAAAGCAGTCTCGTACCTATTATTAGGTATACGACGTACCGTTTTGTTCAAAATACTTAAAGCTCGTTCTTCTGGGTCGTTCACGGGCTTTCTAGCCGATACTCCCAGAGATTCCAAACTAAAATAATCCTTGATCAATTTATCCATATCTTCCTCCTTCTTGGTGGAAATGTGGTTAATAATCTTGATCGGTTTAATGCCACCCGATATGTGACCATGCAAAACCCACCCAAGTTTGGTGAGCGATGCTACAGGTAGGTTCTTACCTCCTGAAATTAATTCACGAGTAACTATGAGATGCCAATTGTCCTGACCAATTAATATGGTAGGTTTGGACCTCTCATACATCAACTCATCCTTAATCGGTGTCAAATGAGAACACCGTTGCAATAATTCTCGGCTTACCGACTGCGGAGAAAGGTTAAGTGACTTAATTGTTTGTACACTTATCTCTTCTAAGTCGCTCGAGTAAATGCCTTTTATCTTAATGTTTAAGCGATACGAACTGTCGTCGTTAATTCGCTTACCTCCCACGGCTTCGATACGTAATCCCTCTTTACGTCCGCGAATCGCTAATTTCTGAGCCATACACTCCTCTATGAGTGTCATGGTCGATCCCTCATCCAGAAGAGCTGTTGTCTTGACCTTTCCTCTAGGTCCATACAACTCGACCGGTATAATCTTTAAGTATGCACATGCCAGTGCATTCACTGTACTAACAGTTGTAATCTGAGCATCCTTACCCCCCTCGTCCCCTTGTGGCGAGGTTTTTTCTTTGGGGTATCGGTGTAGCATTCGATGATGTGACATTCTACATCCCTCTACACCACATTTTTTCGCTTTGCACTCTAACCTCCTATGGTTAGGTGACAAACATTGGAAACATACTTTCGCCTTTTTGACCGCTTCCCATTTCTCGTGAATATTCATGTCCTTAAACTTGTAACAACTCACTATAGAGTGTTCCTTGTTGCATATAACACACTTATGTGTTACCCGACTTACAGGCTTGTCCTGGGTTGTCATAACCACCTGTCGGTTGTGCCCTTTACTATTTCGGCGTTCTAGACGCTCGCTCGACTTACTTCGGCGCATATAGCGCTCGCTCACGGCACATCTGCGTACACCTCCCTTTGCAGTGTGTACAGTTTGCTTCCTGAATTCAGGACGCTTCCTTTTTTCAGGCGCATTTTCGTTGTTTAAGGACGCTCCAAATTGTTCACTCAATAAATTTAAAAACTTGGCCATCTTCTGTAACTCTGGCTCCAAAGGATACTGAGCTCGATATTCAAACCATTTAAATTTAATCATAGTTCCGAGCTTCTCCACTATGCGGCTCACTAACTCCGGTGAGTACAAATACTGTGGTTGATTCAACGCTTGTATCGTGGCAACCACGTTCGTAATACGACTTGCAAAAGATCCTATATTCCGGCAATCTTCTGCCAATCTTGGCATACGCTTTACATTCTCGATTTCGGCTAGAATGAGCATCTCAACCCTACCGAATCTTCTTTCGAGAGCGTTCATTATTTCTTCCGGTTCACACAAAGTAAACAACAACGACTTAACCGCTTCCTTAGCGGTGCCCTTTAATGCCCTCCTAAGGCGTGCGACATTTTGCACCCCTGAAAATTGGCTTCTCGTGTCTTCAAACACCGTTTTGAAAATTATCCATTCACCCGGGTCTCCATCGAACACCGGTAATTCCTGGAGGAAATGAAGCTGGGAAGACTTATCTTTACCAGCTATTTTTATTGCACTCACAATCGCTTCGGTCAATTCTGACACCTCACTCGCGTGTGTTTTCTGTGCATTTCCTTGGTTGCGCTCGATCTCCGCCCCTTTGCGGCGTGATCCTTTACACGCTTCCTTATCAGTAACATCGGGTTGTGCTACACTAACCGGCGCGCTCATTATGGTCTGCTGAACCCAACTCCTTACGAAAGGTTCCACCTGAGTATTCCGCTCTTCATCATCCTCACTCGAGTCGATCTCCTCTTCTCGGTTGAGTCGTGCCAACTCCAATTGAGACTTGGCTAAGGCAGCAGCTGCCTGTGCTCGTTCGAGCTCTGAGCGTTCGAATTTAATCCGCGCCTCTAATTCGGCTTTCAGCCTCGCCGATCGCGATGACCTACTACCTCTTTGTGACCCTTTATCACTAGTGTGCCCGATTACTGTTCTTGACGATGCCGCTTCTTCGGTCCTTTGACCTACTTTTTCGACCACCGTTTCACTCTTGGATATAACGGATTGTTGTGCGGTGCTGGCCTGCGTACCACTGGTGTCCGTCCTGTTGCTTGTCGTTGCTACGGACGTCCCTGTGTCCCACGTGCATGTGGACGTGTCGGTGGTGGCTCCACTTGAAGGAGTTGCTCCATTCGACGCGGTAGCTGTGGTCGCTCCAGATGGTTCCGCTTCTTTAGCTTTTCTTGAGAGCCCTGTCCTTGTCCTGCTCCCTTCGCTTCTCCCTGTCTGGTCTTGTGCCTTCTTCATCTTGCAGGAAGGTGATTGTTGGCCTACGGTCCCTAACTGTCCCTACGGTCCCTACAACCCCTTACCTACAACCCTTCTACACCCCAACCTAACACCACTACCCCTCCCCCCCCTTTATCTCCCAACCTACAACCCTACTACCACCCTAACAGCCCTATCAATCCTGGACGGGGCCTACCGAGGTGAGCCGTCCAGGGATGGAGTCGTGCAGGAATGGAATGGAGGAAAGGTTCAGGAACTGTCCCGCCAAGGAATATGACGAAACAGTCGAGCGGTAGTGCAAGCGCAGTCTCGCTCGAGAGAACTGCTCCACCCGAAGGTGTTATGCCAGAGCCCAACCGTTTGGCACCGTTAGGTGGTCGGGATGTATGCTGTGCTCGCCGCCCAGTTGCCGGTGACGCCTCGTCCGAGCGCCCTCCTCCGGCCGCGATGCAGTCAGGTGCCCACGCGCACCCTCGCCCGGCAGCAGCAGCGGTGGATGCTTCGTCCAGCACCCTGATGATCCGACAGGAAAATGCCGGACACGGTCGTCCGACAGGAAATGCCAGACACGATCGTCTGACAGGAAATGCCGAGCACGTTTGCCCGACAGGAAAATGCCAAGCCCTGCTTGGCCACGATGAGTGTCTTCACAAGACACCTGCGCCCGGCTGCGATACGTGCCCCATGCGAGCACACGCCCCCGGCCGCAATCCCGGTTTTCTTTCTTCCGGTAGTTCCAGGTCCCGTCCTTCAGCGCTGACGTCCTGGTCTTCTGGCCTTTGGTCCTATTGCTTCAGCTCAAACCTCCGGCTTCCTTCGGTTGCTGATCTTCACTCGGCTCCGAAGGTCTTCTTTTTCCATAACCAGCAGTCCACAGCTGGTTCCTTGATCCAGCTGGCGGGGTTCGGGTGGTCTTTAATCCGGCTCCGAAGGTCCAATTGAAAAAGAACCAAACGGAACTCGACTTTCGATTAAGAAACAGAAGGGAGGAATCGAGGCTTCTCTCGATCCGGCCTCCTGCAACGCCTACGTTGGGTTCGGGAACAACGTATGTGATCTCCGCAACGGAGTAACACACTAGGGCGATAACCTCGTTCCTTTTCAGCAAGTAGGTTCAGACGGGGATTACGGGTCTTCCGAAGTCGTCCCGGTCCCGACGCCTTAATTCTTCGATGTGGACTGTATAACTTAAGGGATCTTGGGAATGAAACAGCAATTATCTTCAAACCGTTCCGTGAGAGAGTAATCACTTTTCCCTATACTTTTCTTCTTGACTGCTGGTTTTCACTTTTCCCGAAGGATTTTCTTGTTTTTCCGAACTATTACCCCGGACTATTTTCTTCCCCGAACTATTTTCTTCCCCGAACTATTTTCTTCCCCGAACGAATTGCAATAAAACCCGTTCACTAAGCTACCCCCAGAGCTATACGCGAAAGTGAGCCGCGCCATTCGCGTGCCTGCGCAACTTAATAACATGAATTTGTACTATTACTCTCTCACGTTTCACTTAATTTCTTTATTCACATAAATCACACATAAATACAAGTTATCTATTTAGATAGCACAAAACAATATCTACACCATGATATACATTATTTTTCCGTATTACAAAAATCCTTTAATTTATAAAACAAAATATGCCTACTTTACTCACAAATCCAAAATCCAAACTTCTTAAATATTTAACACAGAAAGTTAAAACAATGTTTCCCACTTGAATTTATACATATGTTAACTAATACAATAGTTTAATTTACATTTTCTCTATTTATTTCACTATTTAAAACACTTTTAAATTTCTTATACAAAACTATCATTATTTCACTTATGCACAGGAATTTTCACATAAAATAACACAGAATTCACCTTTTTAGCACGTACAATCAACCTGAAATGTTTTACAAGTCATTTTTACATAAATTGCTGAAATTACAAACATTTTACATTTTTACATATTCGGCCTCCTAAGGGCGTGGCCAGCGTGCTTCCGTGAACTCACACTATTTGAACAACTAACTTTGCACGGCTCTCGACTATCAGAAAAATGAAAGTCTGAAATACACTTAATTTTAACAATATTAAATAAACAAGTGCTTCTACATAGTTTTCAAACAGTAGGAAACTATTTCTGATAAGACTCTTATTTGTTATCATGCTTCTTATCAGATAACAATACAAGTGAATGTTTTCATTAATCAATCATAACAAATAGGCATTTGTTTTCGTACAAACATATCAAACTTATACAAGACAATACTTATGCAATTAACTTCCGTTAATTCTGTTTATGCACAGAGTGATCATCTCGACCGGGGAACCAATCCGATCTCTAACTTCACTTTAATATTCCTTTGAATTTACATCATTAGAAAGATGATTTCAACCGGGAAACAAATCCGGTATCATAATTTATATCATAAATTCCTTGCGAATTTATTAAGCGATATTACTTAGGAAAACAGTAAACTAGTCCGGCCTGGGAGTCGAACCCAAGACTTTCTTATCATTAATTCGACATTTCTTTAAGATTTAACTAAGCATTTTCTTATCAGAGCGTCGTGGCTCGATAATTTGCTTTTTATAACTATGCGTCATCGGTTGATTTAATAAACTGAAACATTCTTATAGGCGCGTCGCCAACAATTACTTTTCTTTTGTAGGCACTTCAATCCAAATACCACTCACTGTGCAAAAAAATTAGAATGAAAACATTATTAAACTGAAATCAAAAGTATGGAAAAAGGATGTCGAGGTGGGAGGAAGTAATGAAAGAGTACTAAATGAATATATTGGGCAATTCATATTCCCATAATTAGATTGGTGGAAGTACAGGCGAGTTCATTAGCGCATGAGCGTGTGTAGCGTCGCAACGGGACGCAATGTAGACGATGCAATCGCTTCTGCAATAAGTACGATCAGACAAACTGTTTTAGTATTGGCATAAATATATTTTCACTTTAATTTATTATTTGAGTTTTAATAAAAAGTGAGTTTTTTGTAAGATAAAAGTGATAGACGCCCGTCTATACACAGTAAGTGGTTGCTGTGACCCATAGACATACGTCTATTCTCGATTACGAGTCAAAATGCAGATGCGCTGTCACCCTTGGGGACTAAGATGGAATGCCTCGTTTCCATTAAAATGAGTCTCCGGTTCTCTATATTTTTTGATACGAAATACAGCAGCGTTGAGCTGCTATTTGACGCTGGTATTCTATGAGAGCATGGTCCTTCAATGGTCGAGCCGACCCGTTCGTGCTACAACTACACTACTAATATAGCTACAGCTTGGCTCTAGCACGTAAAATTTATTTATTTGTTTATTTTCTTTGCTTGCAATATTAGTTATAAATCCATAACCCTCTCACTAAAGATGGGGTGAGTCCCGTGCCGGATATAGGCTGTAAGTGGTGATCGTTTTGATCTTATCGCTTTCATACGAGTCTTATATTACAATGCAGCAGGTAACTTTTTTTATTAAGCTAAGATGATAAACAAACTTGCAATCCATTCATTCGTGTGACCCATTCGTTCGGCAACTATATAATGCAGTATGGCTCTACCACGTAAAACACTTAATATTATATTTAAAAAAAACGTTACTGAGCATAGTTGTAGTAATTATGAAAGTCTTGAACGAAAGTAACTATTACTCGTACAACACTAACAATTCATATAAAATTGAAGCCCCTGTAAAGGATCTAAATGACTATGATATATATGGCAGCTATTCGCATAAATAAAGGAAAAGAAAGTTTACAATAAAGGTCACAAATATTAAGAATAAAACAACAAAAAATATTGTTATTTAATTAATAAGTGAGTACTACCAAAAACACAAACTACGGCATTTTAACATAACTATTTATGTTAAAAGAAAAATAATAATAATCTCCTCCAGATCGAATTTCGGCCACGGCTGCCTGCCCCAAACGGAGACTAGCCATCAGCGCAGGACAGGATTATAGTGCCCAAGTGTAGGCGCAATCACAAGTGCACTCACTATCCCTCACTCTCACAATCCGATGGGACGGTAAACCGACACGACCGGAGAGAGATCAGGCGCATGATCAACGGCTTTACGTGCTTTCCGGGACACGGGGATGAGACACCGCCAACTTCCTGAATCTGGGCAACTACCGAGAATTTCTTGACGGAAAAACTCAATAAGTAATTTTTTGGCCCGACCCGGGATTCGAACCCAGAACCTCATGATCAGCAGTCGCACTACTACAACCACTAGACCAACGAGGCAGTAAAAGAAAAATATTGTAATAAATATACACATAATATGTACACGAAAGCGTACTTAAGTTGTTTTGCGGACCGTATTTTCGACGCAAAAAGACTGGCAAGTTCCGATTTTATCGCTCTCATACGTAACTTGATTAATTAAAAACAGTAATAAATAATATAATTACCCCACAATAAATCGAGCAAATGCCATTGGTCATTGTGGATGTCCGTCTACCTACTACTTACAGCTAATACGCAAATTTAAAATCATTTCTAATACAATCGGGCCTAAAATGTGTTGATCCAATTTGTCCAATCCTCCTTGTTCCAGTTTATACATCATAAGACTTAATAATTACTACATAGCGTCGACTATGTATGGATATTGGATACCATCTATGGGAGCTGCGAAATGTGTCCATCCATAGCAAAACAGGTGTTGGAACTCCATTTCAGGATTTTATCGCTTTATTAGCGAATAATTATAAAGCCGGTGTCAACCGTAATGTAAAAAATGAAATACATCTAAGGTACACATGCAGCACGTAAAAAATCAGTTACCATGCTGAACATAGGCCTCTGTTTAGATTGCCTCATGGGGGGATATTTGCCACAGTTGCCACGCTTGGCAAGCGAGATGGCAACCGCAGTTTTTTTAATTTTTAGTCGTTATTAAGAAGACGCTACTGCCCATCTCCTGATTTGTTTCCATTTCCATCAAAAAGTCAGTAGCAAGAAGTAAAAAATAGACGCTATTATTTATTATTAACCATAAGTGAATGTTGTCTCTTAAGTTAAATCACTAACTAACACTAACACTGACTAAGAAAACACCTGTCTTTTTAAGAGATTCGGGTGGTATCAGCATAATATTTGATGGAAAAAAAATTCAGAATATTGCTCTAAATGTCTGGATTTACAATAGAAGCCGGCGTAAAAAGTGAATAAACTGATATTAATATGGGTGACTCGTCAGCCAACTGCACTGATATTTTTTAATTAAAAATACATTTATTTCATGTGAACAGGGTTTGCAATAAATTTTAATTAGGCCTCGATGCCAGGCGCGTTTGTTTTGATATTCTAGAAACAACTACACTTCAATGGTAATCGAAATTCATTTCTACTAGAGCCTCTAGTAGAACTGAATTTCGATTATATTATAATTGAGTTATCAATACTAATATCGATATTATTAGATCAGTATCGGTATTTTCAAAATATCGATATCAGTCCCTGTCTAGAGGAAGCTTAAGGTCGCTCAGGGTGCTATACGGCTAGAGGGCTATGCTCAGAGATTCTCCATGTGATAGAATTCGTGATGAGGATATCCGCAGTAGAAAGAGTAACTGCCATAGCCTAACGGATCAGTAAGCTGAAGTTATAATGGGCCGGTCAGCTAGGACCACGCTCTCACAGAATACCAACGTAAATTAGCAGCGTAATGCTGCTGTATTTCATATGGTGAGTCTAGAGAACCGGAGTCCCTTTTAACTGGAACCGAGATATTTCTTCATAAGCCTCAGGGGTGACAAGGCATTTGCATTTTAAGTATCAATTGAGGATAAATGTCTATGGTCCACAACATCCACTTACCATCAGGTGGACTGTGTGCTCATTTGTCATCCACTCCAAAAAGTAAATACCAGCAATGGACCACAGCGTTAAAGGTGCAAGACGTTTGATACTGCGATATTCCTAAAAACTGGAGAAGCCCATGTCCATTAGTGGACTTTAAAGGCTGATAGAGAAGGAGTAGAAAATAAACCATCAGAGGCAATGAGAGGCGGTTGGCTTCACCCAGAGTCACTTCTTATGGCACCACGGGACAATAAGCTCACAATTGTCAATGGCGACTTTATGATACCGATGACGACGTCGCAGTAGGATGTAACAGTGTCATGGATTACTTGATAAGAGAAAGTTTTTCAATTCCTTAAACATCGTTATAATTTTAATCCATTTTGTACTATACCAATAATAATTTTAAATGTTAATAATAGTTTTAAATAATAATATAATTCTTGCTTCTTATAATAAATTGAATTAGATTAACTAAAGTCACGAGTGTTTAATTTAATTCGTCCGTAAAATTACAGTTTATGTTATGAGTAATTTTAAAAACATATGTTTGATCAGCGAAAGCAATAATTATAAATTAAAAGGTTTGAACAAAAGAAGAAATCGATTTAATGCTACAACGCTGTAAATTACCGGCGGCTTGCCGACAAGTTGATTGCCCCAGCAATTGTCTCCAACCACAAAGAAAGTTCGCGTGACTAACACTTCTGCGGTTTTTAAAATTTTGCCTCATGTGGTTGATGTTTTAAGTAATTTATCATTTTGATAGGTGGACATTTTCTTGATCTCTATTTAAACTTTGTTTTATAATAGCTGCATTATTCCCGTTCGATGACCAACGAAACTCTAATTACTCCGATGCATATATCTACATACTACTCGGATTCCTTCACGGTATCATCAAATACACTTTGGAATAACCTTCCACGAGATTTAAAAGATGATCCTCAATAAATACATTTAAACGTAAGGTTGAGGCACATTATTTAAAATTACTTGATTAATGTTATTGGTTTATATATTATAATTTCATATACTAGATTTTATGTAATTTATTGGTATAGTAGTATGTATTTTTTTAAATGTATATATACTTATATGTATGTATGTATGTGTAGATATGTGTGTATATATGTATAAACTAACATTTTCTTATTATATACCTCGTTTTTAATAGCATGTGTAAACAAGTTAGTTTTTTCTCTCGCGACTCTACCCATAGTCCTCACCGCACTACTAAAGGTTTGCTCGCGGAGAATGCCTTTTCAGCATTTAGTTCGACTTTGTACCAAATGTTTTGTTTTAGTGCAATAAAGAATTTTCTGTCTGTCTATCTATTATTATAACCATTACGTTATTTTTATTAATAGTTTTTTTGCATATAATTGTAAAGCAAAGGACATTTTATTTTTATATTGGCACATGAACAATCCATTTTCAACATTAATAGAAAATTTAAACAATAAATAATTTGTAGAAACTTTCAGAAACTATTTTCAGTAGAATATTACAAAATAGTGGACGATATGAATGATAAGCTCGTCGAAACTGCTAATGCGGTCGGAGCTAAGTACTGCAAGACCCGTTGGAGAAAAACCCCAAAAATTCTTCAATCACACTTTTAATCTCATGACGTTTACGTCATGAGATTAAAAGTGTGATTGACTGCAGCTGATATGATGACAGCATAGAGGCAACTGAACAGACAGATCTCGAAATGCATGCAGAGACTTATGCAACTTCAATACAGCTCGTATTGAAAAAGCGACCGTGCGGAACCAAGGCTCTAAAGTCTTTCCCAGAGATCTGTGCAACATGCTGATTTTGAGAGTCATTACGAATCTAACTGTTTCTGAAAATGCTTTAGTACCATAGACCGAAGAGTACAATCTGTTACCTTGCTTTGCGTATGTAGAGTATGAAAAATCCTTTGATTCCGTCGAGGTTTAGCGATGCCAAGTTGACTGTAGGGTATGTACCGCAAGGTTACAACGACTATTCGAGTACAGAACCACGAAGCGAGACCCATCTAACTCCAAAGAGGAGTAAGATATCGTGACACTACATCGCCGAAACTCTTCATCGCAGCATTGGAAGGCGTTTTAGGGGACAGAATCGCTTGAGGACCTAAGCAATATAAAAATATGTCAAGCCTATGCCGGTAGTTGTTGGAACCACTACGCTCGAAGTTGTCATCAAGTATGTTTATCTATACTGCGGCCAACGAGAAGCGATACCAAATGTAAATAAAACCAATGCAAGGTTATTGGGAATAGCAGAGGTGCGCAAATTTTTGATAGTTAAATTATATATTTAAGTAGACAATACAGTTTTAAAAAAATGTCTAGCAAATCAGAAAAATAGACTTTTTATAATTTTTTTTTTATAATTTGAATTATTTTATAATGTAGATTTAAATTAAATAAATGATTTCTGCGCCATCTCTTTTCTATACATACCTTTGGATGTTTCTTTTTCGGAGAAATAAAATCTGTTGATTTATCTTTCGACATACTTGGTTGTGGCTCCATTATGAACAACCCTTAATAAAAACAATTATCAACAAAACAAAATAACAACAATTAAATAAACAACAATTACCAAAACAGCATCCCGAATGCTGGCGAGCCCGTCAGATCCTGACATGTTTTTGCCGGGAAAACGAGACATTACGACAAATACACAAGATGAAAAGAGATAGATGATAATAGATTGTCAACTCTAGAGTCGTTTTTAAGGTAAATGACCTTACGTATCACTGCTAGTTGGCCGTACTGTAGAACAAATAGTCCTAATAGGTAAGTCTGACTTCAACCGAGACATCAATCGACGGATTCAATTCAGCTAGATAGCGTTTGGGAGATTACGATACATCTTCTCGTCAGGTATACCTCAAAACTTGCAAACGAGATTGTACAACAGTGCAGTGTACAGTGCGTGTTGCCAGTGATGACTTATGAATCTGACAAATGGTCCTTTACTCTTTCGTTAGTATAAGGAAGCTCAATGTCATTCAGCAAGCTCTGGAGAGGGCTATGCTTGGAGATTCTCTGCGTGATAGAAATGTGTATATACGCAGTAGGACCGACATAGCCTAACGTATTAGTAAGCTGAAGTGGCAATTGGCCGGCCATATAACTTATTCTTTTCTTCTGTGTCGAGTGGCTGCCGCGCAGCTTCGTACCGGTAGACGAAGTGTAGGGCAGCCCCCCACTAGGTGGAGTAACGACCTGATAAGATATGCAGGAAGTCGACAGATGCGGGTGACTCAGGACCGTAGTCTGTGGCATTCCTTGTGGGAAACCTATATTTAGTAGTAGACTTGATGATGATGGCGATGACGATGATGATAATATAATTTGAAGACACTAATTATTCGTAAGAAGGTGAGCAAGGGGTTTGTTGTAATAGGGGTAAATAAATAACAACACTGTTTTTCCAATAAACTTAGATGTAAAAAATTATTTCTTTGATTCAATCTTACCTTTATATCGGACCGTCGTCGTGTCCAGCGTTCCACCTGGCTGCACAGGAAGTGAGCATGTGTACTCTTCATTTTAATCAAGCAACTTGAAAAATAAAGTTTGGGTTGTCGTTATTATTTTAAACATATTTAAAAATTTATGCGTTCTCTCAGCTATCAACTTTATCTATCATTAATGTGGTTATAGTGGTTAGGTCTTCTTAATATAAAATCAAAATACACTGAGAGGTTAGTTGAACCAAATTTTGGGGCTTATTGCAACAACACATTACACTTGCTACGTCAGCTATAATTTAAATTGTTCTCTTCTAGACTCAAACAGTTTAAGACTTAACTAAGTTTTGTCAACTGAGCTCCGATGAGGATTGAATTTGTTCATAAAAATACCTACTTTTTTATAGGATAGGGTGATAAACGAACACACAGTCCACCTGATGGTACTTGGTCGCTGTGGCCCATAGACATCTACATTTAACTTCGATTAAGAATCAAAATGCAGATGCATTGTCACCCGTGAGGACTAAGATGGTATGCCCCGTTTCCAGTAAAAAGGGTCTCCGGTTCTCTACACTCACCATACGAAACACAGCAGCATCAAGATACCATTTCACGCTGGTATTCTGTGAGAGCGTGGTCCTTCCCCGGTCGAGCCGACCCATTCGTGCTACAACTATACTACTAATATAGCTGCAACATGGCTCTACCACACATACATAAAGGCAAATTATTGTATTACATGTAGTAATAAATTTATCCTTAAGATGTAACCTAATTTAATTTGTTTCATTTAAAGTGAAATTCTTGTTAAATAATATAGGAAATGGTTAAAGAATCAATTCTATTTATTTACATCTTAGAAGTATGTTTGAATTAATTAGTTGAAAAAAAATTACATAGAAAGTTAAAATTCATACTTGTAAAACTAAAAAATAAGTGCTTAAATAATTCGTAATTTCCATCTTTTTTACTGTTACTGCCCACCCCTAATGCTCGGGGTTAGTGGTGCTAGGTGCATAGGTTATTTGTAGTTGCATCGAACTTTTTTTGGAAAAATGTTAGCTGTATCTTTTATGCAAATTATTTTAATATTTTTCCTATTCCATTTCATACAGAATCCGTAAAAGTATCGATAAATGTTCAATGATAATACGTATGTTAAGATATATCAATTTTTATGAAAGTTTTTACAATATGCCACTTGTACCTGGGCGCACCTGTTACATAAAAATAATCCCAAAAATAATACCACGATACCTTGATAAAAAATTCCGAGAAATCCTTGTAAATGTATAACTTTCTAACACTTAATCACTAACTGAATATAGTTAAGCTGTAGGGAATTTGTAAGATTTACTGTACATGACCTTTATCAATGATTTTTTACCACGTTCCAGTTGTAGTAATTTCACTTTCGTACCACTATCCCCACAGAAATAGTAAACGATTGCTGTGACCATCCCAAACGGAGATAAAATATGTCAAAATAGATTGAGCTATTGCAGTATATAAGTATTTTGAATTGTGAGTTCCAATTTGTCTGAGGGTTTTAAAGTCCAAATAAGTTTTCGTAGTCTATTATTAGTTGCTCTATGTGCTATATCAGTCTTTATTTAACTATAACCTCTAAATATATAGTCGTAGTGGGCTAGTGCGTATTGAACATATACGTATGAAGAGCTTTGTTCAACGCATATTGCAGAGTGGATAGGGAAGCGTTCACGAGATTTCACATTTATTTGATAAAAATAGTTTAACGTTGAGTGCGCGGAGAAAGTTTAATCGCTTTTTTTCACTTTATCGAGTTACCTGGTGTTAATTCAATAAGAAAATCAAAGTTACATCAATGCCGAAAGATTAGTTAAGCAACAAGTGACTAAACATAGCAGCTACTGTTTTACCATGAAAACGCCCTCGCGGATCTTTTAAAACCTGCAACGCGCCTATAAATCCGCTGAGCGGCGGTCGTCACTTACGATCAGATGAGCTGTATGATAGTCGTTGCTCTCAACCTCTTTTACAGTAAAATATCACCAAACTGTTGCATGTCGATTGACGACCGCAATATAAGTCTTCTCCCACTCATTGACGTTGCTTCCATTGCCTACCTATTCATCCGCCATCGCCATTTCTAGACAAAGCGCGCACCTTCATAATATGCCTGATTTTGGTACCGAGTGAATTCTTATTATTTCCTAATATTTTTAACTTTAACGCAAATGTGACCTCTGTTAATAACTTTATTCCAATTACTTAAAAGTGTCATCACTTTTGAGTACCTAATTGGAATAACGTTATTTGATTTCGAGAGCCGTGGTAGCTCAGTGGTTAAGAGAGCCGTGGTAGCTCAGTGGTTAACGCTGGCTGTAAATATAACAGAACGCGAGTAACCCGGGTTCGATCCCCGCCGGCACCAATGAAATTGTTAATTGCAATTTTAAGTGCTAATTTACCACGTGCTCGGCGGTGAAGGAAAACATCGTGAGGAAACCTGCATGTCTGAGGAATAAGAAAAAAAAATATTTCGAAGACATGTGAAGTTCGTCAACACGCATTTGGGCAGCGCGGCGGACACTTCCTTGCCCTAAACCCTCTCAGAAATGAGGGGAGGCCTGAGCCCAGCTGTGGGACGTATATAGGCTGTAACTTTACTTTACTTTACTTTTTATTTGATTTCTAGATTTGTCATTAGTGATGTAGCATGTGTAGCTGCCACCCAGGGCCGCTAGAGACATAGAGCCTACTCCTCCTCATTTTACAAAGTTCTTAAAAATATAAAATCGGTAAAACTTTCCTAAAATATTTTTATATGTTTTAAATAAAACAATAAGTGATGCCACTTTTGAGTAATTGGAATAAAGTTATTTGATTTTTGGATTTGTGATCTAAATAGGGACGTATCTTGGGTAGCTGCCACCCAAGGCCGCTAAAACTTTCAAAGTTACTTAAAATATAAAATCAGGAAAAATTCTGTAGTCTTTGTTAATTATTTAAAAATAAACGCAACAATAGGTATAGTAAAAGAAGAAATTAGTTTCATATGTAGCTGTTAGTTATTTAAACGATCCGTAAATTGTATAATTTTATTACAGCTGTCACGATCAGAGATAGACAGTAACGAGAAGTGTTAGGCACGCATAGACACGAACATAACTACGTCTCAGTAACTAAACACGTTATAGGGAGCACGTAGCTCATTCAAACATTTCCTTTAGCTCGTAAATAAAACTCTGTAAGAGTAACTATTTCGATAACAGCGAAAACTTAAATTTATGCTCGCGGAATGCATTTCAAGCGTGTTAAGCAAGCTTCCAGTAAAAAACACAGCCTACAAGCGCGACTAATCTCACGTGATCTTGACTCTTGTTCTACCTTCAAACATCTGTGATGGAAAGCCCCTTATGAATAATATATTACGGTCTTTATAAAAATATTTAGCGCATTTATAGCAATTTTATTTTGTATTAATTTCATTCATTAAAATAGATTTTTTTTAAATAAACAGTCACGCCTGTCACCCAGAGGGGTAGGCAGAGACTACAGACTTCCATTTAGCACAATCCTGACATACCTCTATCGCCTCTTCCACATCCATATACCTACGCATACATGCTCGTCGGTTAAGGGTACTCTTAATTTGGCCCATTTTTAATATATCGCCAATTTGGTCGACAAACTTTCGCCTGGGACGCCCCTTTCCGACTCTTCCATTCACTTCTGCAACATATATTTGTTTTGTCAGCCCTTTCTCATTAATTCTTTCTACATGACCGAGCCACCGCAGCATTCATTTCTTAATCCTGGTCAACGCATCATCTTGCAAACCACACTCCTCTTTTATTACAAAGTTCTCACCCTGTCACTCAGATTCAGCCCTAACATACTCCTTAGCGACCGCATTTCTACTGCATTTATTCTACTCTCGTGCTTCTTCTGCCACACCCAACTTTCAGTACCATACGTTAAAGTAGGAAGTAATACAGCATTGTGAATTGCCATACGTGCCTTTTTTGACACGTTATGACTTTTCACAATAGAGTGTAGAGCCCCATTTACTTTATTTCCTGCATTCACTCGTCGTTCAATGTCCTTATCATATCTCTTATCCCAAATCGGATTTGCAAGCAAAAAGTTGACAAAGTTTTACCGCAATTTGACGAAAGGTATTGCAGCGCGTAAAATACCAACAAACAAACATTAATTTTTATATTTTTTATTTATTTTTAATTTGGATTGCCGACATAAGAAACAGCAATTAATTTTTTTAATTATCAATTTTACATGATTAACTGCTTATATTTATTGCTTATCCTTACTTCTTATGAATCAGTTAATTTTTTGTCATTTGAGACATTTTTACATAGGTATTTAAATAGCTATAACCCATTAACTACGCATTAATAGGAACGTTTTCATCTCGTGGCTTTAGTGTGTCCAAATCATTATCATAGCGATTCTGATCTTTCTGTGTACTGATGACGAACATGGACAAATATGATACATTGGCTCGATGCACGATAGCCAGCGCCCAACTGGAAAAAGGACACGGCCTGCAACTCAAAGTCGTAGTGGTAATGAAATATATACCATATCTCCTACGAAATAAAGATGAACAGTTTTAAATTCAAACGCAAATGCACGCTGTACATTAACTATTGCAATTAAGAGAAGGGAAATCAATGAGGTATCATTTTGTAGATTGCTATTTTACTCTCGATTAATGAAGCTTTTCACCTTTTGTATATGACAGTGTTTGATAAAATATATAGCTTATTAAGGGAGTAAGAAATAATTACAAACATGAAATGAATATATTTACTACTTGTAAATAATTTTAAGCGCATTGGTTTTGCAACCACAAATCTCTTATCAACTTTTAGGAATCCACTCCCATACCATACGAGTAGAGATTTAGATTGTTGTGGCAGGTGACGTACTTCTTGATGGATCATCTCCATAATTAGCACGCTGCAGACATAATAGTAAGGATTCTAGTCTTTAGGATTTGGTTTTAGCGTTTCGCACAGCATGGAGTTGCGGTGTGTAACATAATTCACTTAGTTCATCATCACTTTGCCAGAAAAATCTCATGTCTTCTGATGGCTGTATAAACATACTTTACTCCAGTTGTAAAATACCAAGACTGATGAAAGAAAGCAATGTCAAAGGTGCCAGAAATCTGATACCGCGATGGCTAATCCGTTAATATTGGAAAATCCTCCACTACTTATGTGCAACAGCTACCCAGGAAACTTCTAGACACTGTTACTTAGTGTTTCGTCAACTTATACGATACTTTACTAAAACTTTCTTAAGCTATAAAACAAGGTGGATATAAAACAAGAATATAAAGCAAGAATGTTGCATTAAAATTACATAAATGCGTAAAGAGTGGCTCAAATCTGTTTATATATTCTAGCTAACTAGATAAACTTATATTTTAAGTTAGATAAACAAGCTGACTTTAAATCTAAATAGATTTAAAGTCAGCTCAAGTTTATCTAACTTATCATAACCATCATGATTGATGGGATGAGCTTTTAAAAATTAACCATTCTTTATATTATTTAAATATTTATTTATATTATTTAATTATTTAATTATCTAAAACAAATGTTTAAAAATTACAGAAGAACTTAAAAAGTTGTTTTACCTTAGGATATAATAATCACATTAAGCTTTAAACTTTAACTTAATATCGTTTACTATTTGGCTGGGCCATACAACGAGTCATTTCTGCAGCCCATAGACAATTACAACCCATTGAAATAATACTAGTTTTTACGGAATTTATCGCGTATATTTAACTTTTTAAATACCCGACGTTTCGAGAGCTTTACAGCACCCATGGTCACGGGAAGGACTGAGATGTTCAACGTCCAGATGTCATAGTTAACCGCGGTTACCATAGATTAAAATTTAACTTTTGTTCCGATCTACACAGTATTAACTTATGGTATCATGAAGTCTTGCAGTTGTATACTTGGGTTGGGATTTAATTTTATTTATTATAGGATCCCAAGCAGATGGTAGCACCCAGCCATCTTCTATTGAAATTAGGATGTTTTTCGATTTCTATAGCCTCGCGAATCATCCTTGGAAGGAATCGGTGTTCTTTAGCGAGGATTTGTGGTCTATCAAATCTGATGTAGTGACGGGGGCGATCCCGTACGTGTTCACAGACTGCAGACTTCCCGGATCGTCGATTCTTCACATCAGCTATATGTTCTTTTACGCGGGTTTTAATTGATCTTTTAGTTTGTCCTATATAGGAGAGACCACCAGATGTAAGGCAGTGTCTGAGTAATACTGCATATTCTACGGGCATGTTGTTTTCTTCCAGCCTTCTAGTTACAATTGAGATGCAGTCTTCAACAGGCAAGCCTTAAGGATAATTAAAAATAGACGAAGATACACGATGAAACATTCGAAACACTCTTTGCATTGTAAAGTTACGGCGATGCGCGATAAGGGCGTGTCACACGGGCGCCGGGCATAAACGAGCGTTGGCCGCACACGGCGCTCGCGCGCTTTGCATAACAAAGGGCGCAATTTGGAGGAAAAATGGGCGCAATCTCGTAACATCTCGAGCATTCTCGCTCTTATCGGTCGTTGCGCCCGCGCCTACTAATGCACGGATTCCCCTTAGTCGATGATCTATCTTAAATACTTCCTACTATTTCCTGCACATTAATTTAAACTACTTACAGACTAATCAAACCTTGGTAGTTCAAAGGGTAAGTACGTGCCGTAATTTCTTTAGTACGTGATTAAACGTGTTCGCCAGCACCAATGAAATTATTCGGTACAATTTTAAGTGCTGATTTGTTACTCAGCGGTGGAGAAAAACATCGTGAGAAATACTGCATGTGTAAGGAATAAAATATTTGTAAAAAAAACAGTTATAAAGTCCGCCAACATGCACAGGTGTATTGCGGCAGACGAAAGGCGTGTATAGGCTGTAATTGTACAGACGAAGTAACCTTACTGAGAAAACTATTAATACTTCTTTTGTTTTTGTTTTTTTTTTATAGAATAAGGGTGAATATCTTTTGTACATTCAGGTCGTAAAAATCACTTTTTCTAACATTTCTCACAGTCGAATCTTACGAAAAGGGCAAAATACCACTTTGAATACCAGCGTAAATAGCAGCTTAACGCTGCTGTGTTTCGTGTGGTGAGTGTAGAGAAACGGAGACCCCTTTTACTGGAAACGAGGCATTCCATCTTAGTCGTCACGGGTGACAACGCATTTACATTTTGATTCTTAATAGATGTCTATGGGCCACAGCAACCACTTACCATCAGGTGGACCGTGTGCTCGTTTGGGTGACAAACTCTCCTACAAAAAAAAGAAATGGATTGATGGATTTTTACCGTCAAAAATATGATGTAACATATAACCTATTTAATTTATGCTATTTCATTTTAATATGCAATATACATATAATTTCACCTTTTATTATCCATTCCTATTTGTTGCGATATCTTTTAAATTTAGTTAAGTTTACTTCATTTACATAGACTAATTACGGAAGGTGATATTTTTGTAAAGTAAATATGTACTCATTCAGAATATAAATCATTTGTATTTTAATGACAATCTTAACTACATCCCTCAATATAATGCCAAGCACGTCTGCACTGTTACAGATTAAAAAATGACGATTACTATCTAGGTATTTATTATTCACCTCAAACACTGCACGACTTGCATTTCACCAAATGAATATTTTAAGATCATTCATATCGCAAGATAAATAACTTGTTTTAGTAAGCATTAAACTAACCTATTGTATAAGTTAAACACAACTTTGTTATTCGTATGCACGTTCCATTTAAATTAATTTGAATATGGTAGGTATTTCAAAATGCAAACCCGTAGTGCACTGTGCTTTTACGGTGCATTACAGTGTTTGTGCTTATATTGTTTAAACTCGAGTAGGTATGCCAAGCTGGCCCCTACTTCCCGTAATACGACCAATTTATGTGAACATTGTCATGCGACGTTTTAATTTCATATATTTACTTTAGCAACAATATACTTGCTTAATAGAAACTGATTTCTTTTTATCAGCGATTGACGACTACTCTTATGAAGTAATTTATTTTATTTAAAAATGGAGAACTTACAATTTTATTAACTTTTGTTAGATATTTTTTATATAAATATTGCTTTATATTATTTTATACTGGCATAATAAAGCACTTTACAAGAAAACTTGAGACATCCAAAAGTGTGAGGCAATGCCTCCTCTTTTGAAGTTTTACTTTAGTTCTTACTCAAATGTAATAGAAGTGGTTTAAATTGTGTATAATATTAAGGTACTATTTATTATTTCTTTTAAAAAGTTTATTTGCTGCGTTAAATCTGCAGCACGAATGGAGCAGCTACACAAGGGCAGCATCACACTCGCACAGAAACTCAACGTAAAAGCAGCAAAACTCTACTGTGCTGTGAAAACCGAAGACCGTTTTTACCAACGTAACGGTAACGAAGTATTTTTCACATCGAATCTTTGTTTTGATATACTATGTACTTAATTAAGAATAGATGTAAGTGTTTTTGGGCCACAGTATCCACTTACCATTAAGTGCACTGTGTGCTCGTTTGCCAACTTCTATAAAATAAATCGTTCACATTTTCATTTTAATTTGAGGTAGGGGAGACCGGTGATGGTTGACCGAATTTTAGTGAATACGTTTGTATTTCCATTGTTTTAGTGCATATTATCGTAAAAACCGTTAGGTAAACTAATCAGCTTTTGAAAAAAGTATAAGTAATAATATCCAGACCGAATTTCGACCACGGCTGCCTGCCTCAACGGAGGCTAGCCATCGGCGCAGGACAGGATTATAGTGCCCAAGTGTATGCGCAAGCACAGGTGCACTATCTATTCCTTCACTCTCATAATCCGATGGGACGGTAAACCGACACGACCGGAGAGAGATCAGGCGCAGGACCAACGGCTTTACTAATTAATTTTTTGGCCCGACCCGGGATTCGAACCCAGGACCTCATGATCAGAAGTCGCACTTACAACAACTACTAGACCAACGAGGCAGTCAAGTTTGAATGGAATATATTTTTTTTAAAGTAACAGAAAGCTTACCATCAATTTTGATATAGTGCACAAGCTTCATTTTGTACAACACAAAATTCTAGTCAACCTACCCCATGCCCGGGGTTGGTTGACTTTCCACTAGGGGTAAGTTGAAGTATGAGATAATTAGTACAAATTGTAGGAATAAATAGGATAAAAAATATAAAATGTATTTGTAATTATAATTTTTTTTTATAGGATGGGGTGACAAACGAGCACACAGTCCACCTGTTGGTAACTGGTTGCTGTGGCCCATAGACATCTACATCTATCCTCGATTACGAATCAAAATGCAGATGCGTTGTCACCCTTGAGGACTAAGATGGAATGCCTCGTTTCCAGTAAAAAGGGTCTCCGGTTCTCTACACTCACCATACGAAATACAGCAGCATTAAGCTACTATTTCACGTTGGTATTCTGTGAGAGCGTGGTCGAGCCGACCCATTCGTGCTACAACTATACTACTAATATAACCGCAGCATGGCTCTACCACGTATAAAATGTTTATTGAAACGAAATTTTCAATCCTGAAATTTCAAATAAACATTACATAGTACATACTAGGTATACATAAATTAAACTTTAAATTAGAATAAACAATCATACATTATAACACTTGTCAACTAAATACACTGAATTCATTTCTCTCTAGGAATACTCAAAATATAACAATTAGTGCACTCTAAAAAAATGTATCATTCTCATCACCTTTGCCTTCTTCGTCTTTAAATAAATAAATAAAAAAGGTTTTATTTGCCACAAAAAAAATAATGTTAAAATTTAAATAGACAGCTTAATATTTAATTGTGACTAAAATGTCCGTGACTCAGTTGTAACGGAAAACCCATTACTCCTGCTATATTGCCACAGCCTTTGTACATTAAACATACAGGGTCTTAGGCAAGTGATGAAACACACGTATCATCACAAAATAAATAAATAAATTAAAACAATAAATAAAATTATAGTTACTAAAATACAAAAAAAATTTGTCTAATTTGAGGGGGTATCAGAGCCATATAGAGCCAGGGACTGCTGTTGAATGAGCCACTTGCGGCATCTTTATGGGAAGGTAGACGGAAATAGGGTTGACCGGACTGGTGATGGCAAATCATTTCAAATTCCAGCAGCGGCAAATTTAAAACACCCCCCGGCTCCAGCGAGTCTTATCCCTGTGGTGGAAGCCGGAGACATTTTTCTCCAAATGAAAGCTCTCATGAACAGCTTTTTTCCTTTTCGTTTTCACCCCTTTAAATTTTCCCTCTATTACCTTTGATTTATTTATTTTATTGTTTAGCTTACTGTAGGATTGTAGTTTATTTTGAGTTCCTTAACATTTTCTTTTTCAGGTGTATCAGTGCTTCATAGGGAGTGCGAATCTGTAATAAATATCGGGGTCATCTTTGGATTTACTTCCTCGATAAGTCTTTCTTTTGTTCGTACGCATGGTTCTGTAACAGCTAACAACTTGCATTTAATAAACTGAAAATTATTTGAATAAGCTCAGATGGTTAGTGCTCGCTGTAAATTCCACAGTACGCGATCAAACCGGGTATGATCCCCGCCGGCACCAATTTTAAGTGCTGATTTACCATCGGAAACCTGCATGTCTGTGAAATAAGAAAAAAATGTTTTGAAGACGTGTGAAGTTCGCCAACACGCATTGGGGCAGCACGGTGAACAATTCCAACCCTCTCAGAAGCGAGCGGAGGCCTGTGCCCTGGAGTGGAGTGGGGAAGTATACCCAGACTACTATAGGGTAGGTTTAGTAAGTGGTCAATCAGCCTCTACAGTCAACCATCCCCGGTCTCTCCTAAATTCAAATGTATGTCGGGGCCGCTTTCTAACTGTTTCGTCGAAGGAATCTACTCACTAATTACACGATTTTCCATGAAGTAATTTCCAGTAGGAATTCGACTAGGATCCGGCGATTTGTCAAGTGATAGTGGTGTCGACGGTCATGGGATCCACGAAAAAAATCTACAGCCATTATACTCCCCAATGCTGGGGCACAGGTCTCCTCTAATTTTGGAGGGGGTTGTAGGGCAAGGAAATATCCGCCGCGTTGCCCCACAGCATGTTCGCGAACTTCACATGTCTTCTAAATATCTTTTTCTTATTTCTCGGACATGCAGGTTTCCTCACGAAGTTTTCCTTGACCGCTGAGCACGTGGTAAATCAGCACTAAAAATTGCAATTAACAATTTCATTGGTACCGGCGGGGATCGAACCCGGGTTGCTCACGTACTGTGAAATTTACAGCGAGCGCTTAGCTCCTTGAGCTACCACGGCTGTGGGATCCACAAACTTAAATGTAATTAAAATAATTAAAAAGGTTGTCCCGTCACGGTTCTCTAAACGATATTATCCAAAGGGCTCTCGTCTCTGTAAATGTTCTGTTGGTTTTAGAGCCTTGTGGGAATTTTAGAGACAATGGTATGATTTTTCTTTTTTATGGCATCAGAGGCGGTTGAACTGAGTACAAGGCAAGTATGAGTCTCTCAGAGGTGAGATGATAATTTGTGCTATTTGCTGTAGAGACTATCGGTGGGGTCCACGTGCGGTAAGGTTCTTGATAAAGGAACAGTATCCGCAACTGGTGACACGGCTAGTTCTTTTCTCGCTCTCCGAAAATCCGTGAAAGTATCTATATTTATTCAATTTATTGTAATTCGTCAACATTTAATAGTATAGTATTTATAACTATAATTTGAAATAAATCTAAAACTAAGAACAAAAATTATCATACAGTCCTATTCCCTGCGCCATATTGCCAAGAATGGCGACTACGTTTCCTCGCTGAATGATTATAGGTACCTACTTAGCCTTTGAGCGAGAAAAGAAAAGTTTAAAGTAGTTTTATTCAATGTGTAGTGTTCGCTCAAATATAAGAAATTAGTAGAAAGAAAAAAGCTTTCGTCTAATTCTAAAAATACCGACAGTAGATAGGTCTTTAAATGCGCTAAATTAAAGCAACCGAATCTAATTTCAATTGGCTTAAAATGAATTATTTTTATATCTGGCTCTATTCCTAGTAAAATATTTGCATAAGAAACAGCATTGTTGTGAAAATATGCAAAAGAAGTTCTTAAATTGTTCATTGTCAACAAACATGGCTATTGTGACTACTGTCGGACCCCATTGGTTCATATCTAGTGTTAATTAACAATGAATTACTGCGAAGCTTCGTGTGCAAGCTACAGCACCAAGCACCGTGTACTATTTTCATAACAATCGTTAGTTTTTAGTATATTTGCATGCACACTCCAGACAGAACAATATATAGAGAAGTCGTTGTTAATATCACTGAGAATTAACCGGGAGTGGATTGTCGCGCACTCGAACACAATAAACAATACAAAACGGAGTCGAGCAAAAACAGACTATAGAAACATTGCAGCAACAAGAAGAATAGGAAAATTGCTTTTGTTTAAAAAAAAATCTATTTGTTGGCGTCTCGAGATGAACGCGGCCGTAGTGCGTTAAGCGGACCAATCGCGTGCCTGCGACTTCCCGCCCCCGTGCGGCCGACCAATGGCGGCGAGCGCGCCGTCGCAAGAGCAGTTTCCTTTTTTAAAAGTTTCGCCCTCAACTTCCATCCGATTTCCCGCCTCGGATCCTTAAGTTGCGGTCGTTGAAAAAATCCACTGATTTATTTATTAAGACACAAGTTTTTGTATTGTTAAATTATGATGTCTGCTCGAAACGAAGTAGTGTCCCCCTGTTCGCTTACCGAACTTTTTTGACAGTTCTTACGCGGTTTTGCGAGAGCCGTGAACGATATTACGATTTCATTGCATTTTCACTGATAACGACGTGATTGTAATGAACAAGCGTCGCATCCGATTGGGTGTAAATTCGCCACTTTCTTGGTCGCGTTCCCACGTTTGCCGGCAGGTTCATCGGTAGTCCGCGCACACGCCGACCGGTGGCGGCCATTGATACGTTCGGTTACTCACCGAGTTACTTGAACTCGCAATTTCATCGTACTATCAACTCATCAGTAATTAAAAATATACAGGTACACATTATAAGCAAAAGGGAATTCTACCTAATAAGATAGGTATTTTAATATCAATAAACTAAAATAAAATAATTAAAAACAGGAATAAATAAAACACTGTCGATTCTTGATCCTATGTCTTTTATTTATTTTTAATATAAAATACTATATATCTAACTTATCGTTTATTTGTATAAATTTTTAGAAATACGAATTTTAACATTTTATATTTTGCCTCATACAATATCGGAACTTAATTAAATTACATGCACAATTAAGTATCAATAGCAGAGTCGGGTCCAGTTAAACACAAAAATTGGGTATGAAAATTTATTTAATTTAAAAAAAAACTTTCTGTATGACCTCATAAAAATGGAATATTCACCCATGGTGGATGTTAAGATGGCAATCGTCTATGCGCCAAGGGCGAGTGCCAATCCTTCCATTATAAGAGGCCATAAACTTCTAAGTACCTACTTAAAATATCTCGTTTCGTCGTACTTAGAATATATATTTAAAGCATTTGTTATAAAATGGTCTATGTTTAAGTCGTGTCTATTTAATTTAGTTTAGGCATAATCATTGTAGGTACAATCCGTGTGTAGTAGAGACTAAAATACATTTTACCCGACATTTTGCCCGACATTTTACCCGTGGGTGACTTAAGTCAGTGTGATCCATTGACACATCTATTTTGGAGAATCATAATGCTGATAACGCTGTCACCCTTGAGGATCAAGATCAAATGCCTCGTAGTAAAGATTCTCTTCCTTTCTTTCCTGGTCCTCACATTCGCCATACGAAACACAGCAACATAATCCGTCTTCGTCGGAATACTCATATCCTTTCTGCTCTCTAATGCGTTTTATTTATTATATCAAGTCCTCTCTACCTTAAAAAAGTTTCCAATTTCTCAGCTCCTTTCATAAACTTTCCTTTCGGTCCTTAGAAAACCTTTCCCTTCTATGTCCCTTGCATTCTACTACTTTTTACAGTAAATCTTTTTCAGTTGTTGCAGTGAAGCTTTGGAACTCCTTGCCATTAACTATAAAACGTGCTCAAACAATAGACTCCTTTAAAAACCAAGTTAAGAAACATTCTTTCCTTCTAAATTCTCCCTCCTCCTTTGATCTCTTCCCATCGTTTTATGATCACTAGTCTGTCAGTTAAGTAAATTCCGGCATGTTTATAATTTTATATTTTAGATCATAATATGATTTGTATTGCACTCTATCCATTAATTAACTTTTCACTTATTTTTATTTCCTGTTTAGGTTGTCTGGAAGAAATTGCTGCATAGCAATAAGATCATCTTTTGTTTTTCTCTTTGTTTAATTCTTATGGTATTTGTTTTCTTAGTGTACAATAAAGGATATTGTATTGTATTTTTTTGTATTGTATTGTATATGCTATTTCACGCTTCTATTTTGTGCGAACGTTGTCCTTCCCCGGTATAGCTGATAAGCTGGCAAATACGTATTACAGCTATAACACGCTACAGCTTGACTCTACTATGATACCTACTTATTTAATAAATTACGAGTACATCAACAACCATTAATGTCTTATTGATAATTACGAGTTGTGGCAATTACACATTATCATTATTAAAATCATGTTCGAAACTGTAGGCTGGCATGTGTTTAGGTGTTGTGCGAATATAGACTCATTTTTCTTTAACATCCAAACTTTGGTACCTATGTTCTTTACAAAAACACTATAAAATTACTAAACAATAAAAATTCCCAAATGGGTGAATATTTGAAGATAGAAATATATAAGGTTCGTAAATTAAGTTCAAATAATGCTATATTTTTTTTTGTGGATTAAACGTAAAGTTTAAAAGTAATGCAGATTAACGAAGTTAGTAAATATAGGTCTGAATCTGAAGCTGAAAATTTTCGTCGAACCGTGATAAGATATGAATCACACGGTAACTACCTACCTAGTATTTTAAAAATTGTAATAATGCTACATGATTGGTTTACATACCTTTTTTACATGCAACATTTTTTTAAATATTTCTGCGACAGTTCTTGTAACAAAATTTGCGAATCTCGTTGCCTTTTTATATGGTATTTGGTCATTGTTGATGAAAGTAATTTACCTAAAGTATGCGTAGTGTGGAATGCAAAATGCTCATTGTGCCAACCATGAGATGATGATGATGATCAACCTCTCTGTGGAATAGTTTACCACCGGCGATTTTTCCGGACCGATACGACCTGGACGTCATATTAGGTCGACCTGGGGACCTTCAAGAAAAGAGCTTACTCCTTTCTAAAGGGCAGACAACGCACCTGCAATTCCCCTGGTGTTGCCGTTGCTCATGGGCGGCGGTAGTCACTTATACCAGGTGAGTCGCATGCTCGTTTGCCCCTTCTTCTATAAAAAAATATGTACTCACTTATGGCGTAAATATCATATGCAAATCAAAAGTGCGAAATATACCTTGTAATATTTTATTCGTACAGTTCTAAAATAGATACAGATGAGTTTACTTTACATACGTTTAAGAATTTAAATAGATTTACAAGAAAAGGAAAACCTCGTTAATATGTACATCCTACAGCTAAGAACATCGCCTGGTACACAGATAAGCAAAACTTGGCTACATTAGTACGCTTTTGCTGACACAATGCATTCATTGCCAATTTTAATGGGATCGGAGTAGGTTGCTGAAAGATGTAAAGTGCTAGTATTGTTAATGGTTATCTTGCCAGGCATTGTTAAAGCACGTACGCCATGACACATGTCACATGTCATAATTGGTATGAAATTATACGAGGTGTTGTGACCGTGTAGTGGTGACGCAAGAATATCCACTAGTCCGTATCGTCCCGTGCGCCCTGACCAAAACCTGGCAAAAGTGCGTTTTTCAGAGACTATTATCTCATTAGTCATGAGAAATAAGCTACATCTAAAAGCACATTATTAATGTTCGATATCCTATCATCACATTCCACGTTCTAATTTGTTTTTATGTGTTATGAATACATTTAAAATCTACTTTTTAAAAAAGGACTAAAATTATTTATTACATGCATCTGTTGCCAAAGGAAATGCTCTAATCTTTTGAGAGTTACACTAATGGATAGATAATTTAAAAATCTATATTCTACACGTTTTATTTAATTTCTTAAGTTCGCTTATCTCTTTTAATTGAAATAATTCCAAATATTCGGGCGTATTTTTCCGTGATATATTGTAGCGAGAGCGCGTGGATTGTATGGGACCGAACGCTCAAGGTCTCTCGCTAGGGGAATCGTCTTAAGAGGCGACAGGCGGAAATAAACCAGGTAATGCGTTTTCCTTATAACAATTCAAAAACTGCATTATAGCATTGGGTGACAAACGAGCACACAGTCCACCTGATGGTAAGTGGATGCTATGGCCCATAGACATACATATTTGTCCTCAATTAAAAATAGAAATGCAAATGCGTTGTCACAAAATGAATAGAAGAAAAAAGTACTACTATCACGTGGTAGTTGAATAAGAATACCTATTAACCAGTCGATTAGATCAAGTGGTCAAATTACTTGGCGTTGCGTTATTTTGCGGAAATCGTTAATGCAATCCACTATCGTGTAAACCACTAAACTCAGGTCTCGGTTCTAAGCAAGGAATCATCTGAAGATATATGATGGAACTATACGATGACTAAAGCCTAAATCACTCAGCGGCTAGTCAGCTCTCGTAGCTCACTCGCTTGCACTGAAACCTTACCCTACCTTTACCTTTATAACCTTTTTTGACCTTACCTTTATCTTTGTAACCTATCTGCACTGGAATATTAGCGGATTATTTTTATGTTGTGGATTCTGGGTTCGACTCGCAGCCGAATGGGTAGGTACACGGCCGGATGTGTAGTGATTAAGTTTTTTCATCGATTGTAAATCTCAGATACCTACTGTAATCGAGCCTATTACTGATTTTATCACATATGCTGCAGTCGCTACGGTTGGCAGGCGATTTGGCAACAGTACTGCCAGCGTAAGTGAGTGAATCTATTTACCCCATTTAATTTAGTGGGTATCGTGTAACGACTGTGGGAAACCCCAGAAAAATCTCCTCCCATAGATGGTGGTATAACCATATCGTTAACGACAAAGGTGTGAGACGTTTGACATTGTCATTGTCAGTTCGTCTGCCAAGCGTGGTGATTAAGGCCAATCCATCCAACAGAAGAGTCCATCTCGCAGTGAGCTTTTAAGGACTGATGACATACAATCTATTCAGATTAATTTTTTTTATAGAAGAGGGGGTAAACGAGCATGCGGCTTACCTGATGGTAAGTAACTACCGCCGTTCATGAACATCCACAACACCAGGGGAATTGCAGGTACGTTACCGGCCTTTTAAAAAGAAGTAAACTCTTTTCTTGTAAGTTCCTAAGTCAAATCGGTTCGGAAAAATCGCCAGTGGTAACAATTCCACAGAGAAGTTGTACGAAGAAGAAAACTCCTAGTAAAACGCACAGTAGTGGACCGCCAAGCATTCAGATGGTGAGGATGACATCTTGAAATTTGACGCGATGTGCGTTCGTGACATTTGGCGACTGCGATTAATCCGAACAATTCCTCAGAGCACTGCCCGTGGTAGATGCGATAGAAAATGCAATATCCCTACGCAGTGCCACTGAATCGAGCCGATCGGAAAGAACTCGGTCGTTGACGATTCGAACCGCTCTACTCTGGATGCGGTCAAATGGAAGGAGCTGACACTGGGGTGCCCCGGCTCAGAGAAACTAAAATAAAATAAATTAAAACTGAAATATTTAAAACTAAATATTTCAGTACCGGCACTTATCAGTTAGTCATTTCGCCATATTATCGCAAGCCACTATCGGTACCAATCTACTGCCAAGAGTGCCAGTAACGGTTCTCCGTTTGCTCTTAACTTAGAAGAGGCACGCTGCGGACTGCACTGTTTATAACCTGTTGACTTTCAACTTTACTTGTTTATGAATTTACTTGAAAACATTACACGGACACCTTGTGTACACCTAAGCTAATAAAATTGATTAAACACAAAATGTATTTTTTCATAATAGGCTTTACCATTTCAAATGAAAATAATTTTTGTTTGGCTAAGAATTCTAATTTCAAGTTGATTTTATTTAAAAAAAAAACATGGAATTATTTTCAAAATTACTCTTTTTTTGATTAGCGTTACGTTTTCATCGCATTTTAATCTTTTTCGTCATCATGGATCCGTTAAAAATTTGAGTAATTATGGAACATGAGGCACGCAACATCAACAACCTTTACGGAGCGAATACTACAAGTGATCACAACACCTGTTATTGGTTTTCCCGCTTCCGTCCTGAAACTTTTTAATTTTTATTTTTTATATTTTAAATTGAACCCCGTGATTGTCCGAAAACTTTGGCGAAAACGAATTAAAGGCGATTGTGGAAGCTAATAATACTCAATCTACGGCTGAATTAGCAGCAGTTATCGACGTTAGCATCAAAACAATATCCCACGAGCTCAATGATTGCCAGTGCGAAGTACACGTCAAAACGTGCCTTATTGCACTGATCCACAGGCACACAAACGAAGGAGTTGTGAGCCGCATGCGACGAAAAATGAATTCTGTTTGACAATTGCAAGCGCTCATCAAGTTGGTTAAGTCCTGGTTCAGCATCTAAATACCCTTAACTAAAACTTACCCCTAGAAAGTGATGGTCACTGTTTGGTGTTCCAGCGCCGGTGTGATTCATCACAGCTTCTTACCAAACGGGATGAGCATTACTGAAGATGTGTACTGTGAAGAACTGAATACAATAATGGAGAAGCTCGCACGTCTCCAACCAGCTTTGGTAAATCGCTCGTCCCCGCTGCTCCTGCACGATGACGCGCGATATCATACTGCACAAACGACGGTCTCCAAATTACAAGAGCTGGGGTTGGAAGCTCCCCGTAATGCGTACTCACCAGACCTTGCTCCTACATACTTCGACTTTTTCTAGAATATGGATAATTTTTGGCGGGAAAAAATTAAATGCCCGGGAGGCAGTTCAAAATTCCATTGAATAATCATAATAATAATAATATACATAATAATAATAATATACATAATAATAAATTCTATTGACATATAGATTTAACAAATGTAAACAAGAACAGTAAGCCAAACAATGTTCAACATAAGATATACAAATTTTTTCCGTTGGACCCCAAACTAGGATAATCCTGTATCTTGGGGTCCGAGAGCGCAAGTTAATTGAAGAATTTGTTACCTCCCGTCCAGCTGATTTCTTCAAGAAGGGCATTAACAAACTACAGCTGCGTTGGCAAATATGTATCGATTGCATGGATGTGATTATTTTGATTAATAGAAATTTTAAAGTATAGAAAAAAATTACATTAACTTATTTCATAACAAAACGGCAATTTCATAGGTTACGCACATACGCAACAGCAAGACCTTGAAGTTGTATTGACAAATATTACATGTTAAAACTCTTTCTTACCCATAAAATAAATCGAAAAATGGTAATGTTTAACTTCTGCATTATTTGAATTAAAGTGGCGTCGGGAAATACAGAGTCCAATCGACTATGAACTTCGCGAAAGAACTACACAGTCTGGAAAATACCAATTCGCTGAATGACTAATTTAACTAAGGACTACTTCTTGAAATGCCTGATTCAAAATTAACTAATTTTTGAAATGCCTCATTCAATAAATCATCATCTTCAAACTTATTCGTAAAATTACCAATTCGCGTAATGGCATTAGGCATAATGGTTTAGGCATTAGCAGTCTTAAACGGAATCTTCCACGGATTGCTTGTGAACCATAAAATAAAGATGAACGCCCTACAACGACTGTCTTTCTCTCTCACCGATGTACTTGATTACGTTATGTATTGATACATAAACTGATCAGATATCAAGAAATACACACACTAATAATTCACTAAAATTCATAAAAACAAACTTCAAGCCTAAACATAGCTCTTATTGTCAGAAAAGTATTGACTTATCTGTTATAATCATTTCTCTTATATCACGCAAATGATTGATTTAATATGAAATTATGATTGATTAAATGGTTTATATCGTGTTGTTTTTTCTTTTTGGAAAATTTGATTACACTGACTGTATTAATATTACAGTTTCTGATCACCTAGTTAGTTTTTCTGAAAATAAATTTTCAGTAGCAGCCCAAAGTCTGGAAGTTGTGCGGTATTCTCCCACATGTCTCGGAAAGCATGTAAAGCTGTTGGTACTGCGCCTGATCGCTCTCCGGTCGTGTCAGTTTACTGTCCCATCAGACTATGAGATTAAGGGAATAGAAAGTTCAGTTGCAATGCTTGCACATACGCTCGAGTACTTTAATCCTTTCCTGCGCAGACAGCTCAGTCTCCCTTGAGGTTGGGTCTGGAAAACATTAATAATACCAAAGAAATCGTAATAATAAGACAATAGAAGCCGCATAGACGTGTGACCTTGTCGCCGCTTATATGGGTTGACGAACATAATTCACCATTTTAAAATTTTAAAACATTAGATATCATTATGAATTGCGTATGTTTTTAATACGATAAGATGTGACGACATCGGTTTTGGAAGTAGTCTAGCGCTAATTCATTTCTATTATTACGATTTCTGTGAATAATACAAAAGGATTTTTAACGCCATGACACCACACCATCTCTTGTACAAAAGTTAATCTTTGCCATCGCATATTGTGGGCTATAGATAAATCTAACAGTCAGGACAGCTTCAACAATTACTTTGTTCTCCTACCTCGTTTCATTAATCTATTTCGTCGCAATAAATAATTAGCAGATGCAGCAGATGATTAGATGTACTTCGGCATATACACTTCGGAAAGAAAATGAGCGATATTTTTATAGGATAATGGTGACAAACGAGCACACAGCCCACCTGATGGTAAGTGGTTACTGTAGCCCTTAAAGCCAGCAGGTGAACTGTATGCTCGTTAAGCACTCTTAGCATTACCGTTGCCGTACAGTCTTTCAAAATTTTACTACTGAACATAGCCCTACCACGGAGGGCATCTATCGAAATTGTTAGACCTCCCCCAAGCCAAATGGCAAATGCCAAAAAACACGGTTGTGATCGTGACCCAACCGCATTCATCGACTTCCTATATATCTTACCAGGTCGTTTCTCTTACTGGTAAGTCACCCTACAATTTGGTAATGATACGAGTGGAAGCTCTTATCTTCCCCGTGAAGTTTTTGTTAGATCAAATTTACTTTTTAGTAATAAACAGCTCTTTATCTTCATCTATTCATACTCTCTCTCGTTATCTTCATCAACATAACCATTACGGCCCATCACAATTGTTGTAGAATTCCTCTGTAGATTGCCACAAAATGTGGCCCTGAACTACTTATATTCAATAACTTCCTCTGCTTCATCAGGTTCTACGGATTTTATCACCATGCATAGCTCTCATTATGACTCACCGGCAAATGCCAAATGATAATTTTACAACTATATATACTGATTGGTTCCTTTTAATGTCTCTATTTTATACACCTAGTTTTATCATACAAAAGCTGATATTTCATTCAATTATTTCAATGAAACAGTTTTAATAATTAGAAATCATAGCTTACATAATGACTTTTACAATATTAATCATGTATTAGTATAACATGCTGCAGAAGAAATTGTTAAAATGACATTGAAAATCTAATAACTTACAGTTTTTAAAATTTATTTGAAAGTTCCAATTTTTTAAGACATTTAAGTAATTTCTTAGCTTTATAACACAGCTTTGTAAATTCTTTTAAAATATTAGTGACTTTAAAACCATACCTACCTTAAACATAAATTGTTAAATCATTATAAATAATATGTCATATTAAATTGCTTTTTAAATACTTTCACTCCGGTTTTCAGACACAATAGTAAGACGATAGCAATGACCTATATGTAGTGCACGCTACAGCGAAATGGTTAATTTTATTATATTATGAATATAAACATTTATCATTTAAACTTTAACGCCTTTTAACCAGAGGGGTAGGGAGAGACTACGGATTTCAATTCGGGATATCAATTTTATTTGAAACTGACTTTATTTGATATAAAACAAAATTATAACATCATTTCACAACGTTCAATCAGAAATCAATCAATAAATAGAGCGTAGCCAATCAAAACCCGATCTTTGCCCCAAAACACATATCATTTGCTTAATTAGATTGGGCGTTAAATCGCCAAACAACCATTTATAATCTGTTCATTTAAAAATAATGCCGCATAAAAAACTCGTCAAAGATATTGTCAGGAGATACCGGCCACAGTCTGTTCGCAGGCTTCGGTCGAAAAACTAAAAAAAAACTTACTCGAGGCGATCCGTGACTCCTATTTTTTTGTTTTATTATTTTTAATTCATATTATCGTACGGCTATCCCCTTTAATTTTGTTTTTAAGTATGGCCCTCGGTATGCTGGCAGCTATGTTTATGGATATTCAGAATTCCGTGGTGTATCGTCCACGGGGCGATTTCATTTTATGTAAATGTAAGCCGGACGACTGCAGGTGTGTTTTAATAATTGTGACAGATGTATCCACTTCTTGCCTAACTACCGCTTCCCAGTAACCACCCTTTGCGGATCAGGAAATTTGATTTTTTACGGCCAAAGCGAGGTCAATGTCTTTAGAATTTTTTAAACGAATTCAAACTCAAACAAAAAAGCTTTAATCCGTTTATATTCTCGTAAGAGTTTTCTTTAGGTTTTTGAATTGAATGAAACCTCCTATGCTCATTTTAATAAATCGGAGCACTTCTTTTCTGCCCAGGTGTCAACACCTTCTCACCTATTCCTCTCGCCATATAGCAGAGCGTGCACTGCTGTATCCCGACCGGGAAGGTATAGAGCCAGTATAATTCCAGGTTGTCAGGCATTCCATCTTAGTTCTAAGTAGACGCACATAGGTGCGTACGGATAAAGATTGGGATTAGAAATGGCAGCTCAATGAGCCCATACCTTCAATACGCACAGTACCAATAACAAAAACTCGGTAGTAACGATATATCGTTATAACGTTATATTACTCGGTTAATTTATGTAATGCATGACAATGTATTGAGAAACAACGATTATTATTATTAAAAAAAATAACATTTTTCTATTAAGATATGATATTTTTCTATTGAGATAGATGAGATAATATTTGAAAAAAAAAATTGTTAAGCCAAGTAGATATATATCTACTTGGCTTAACAATTATTTTTAAAATAATATCTATGGGTGGAATCTATTAAAATGACGTTACTTAGACTTATGACAATAATTAAAGACCATTCATTTTATCTTACCAATATTTATCTTTTTAATTAAAAAAAAATCAGATAAAATTTAGCTTAGATCACTCATGGTATTACTCTCTATTTGTTTTTTATTTTGCAGTCTTTACCGATGGATCTGAGAATAGATAGCGACGGTGTGCAAGTGCGATATGAATAGCGGCGACGCCATTTTCAATCCCATTCCTTAACAACACAAGTAATTCGCATTATTTACTTGGAATTGACTGCAGTAGCCACTTACCATCAGGTGGACTTGGTTCGATTGTCACTTCATTAAAAAAACAGTTTTGTTTATAATCTACAAGTGTTTTGTGTGTGTTAGTTTTAAATCAAAAATAATGATTTATTTTTATGTTAACTTCTTTAACATAAAAATAAATCATTATTTTTGATTTAAAACCCCTCATGGGCCACCAAGTAAATTAACACTTTTAATTTAGGTAATTTTATCGGCAATTTTTATTGTCACGAACCCTAAGCTCGTAACAATTGGTGTCAGAAGTGGGATAAAATAATGCCGATTTTACCCAAGGAGGAAACGGAGGGTGTCCGTACCCGAAGTCAACGCCAGCAGGAGACGGACCAGAGGAGATTTGGTGGTGCAACGCCGCAGATGTCTGAGGGCCAGCCGCCGGCCACGGAAGCCGGTCCGTCAGCAGCTTCTACGTCTGTGGCACCTGACTTAGGTGCTCTGATGGCCATGCTACAGGAGCAGCTGCAGCGCGGACGAGAGGAACAGGCCCGACTGTTGAAAGAGCAGCAGGAGGAACAGGCCCGTCTGTTGAAAGAGCAGCAGGAGCAACAGGCTCGCCGACAGGAGGAACAGGCTCGCCGACAGGAGGAACAGGCTCGCCGACAGGAGGAACAGGTCCGTCGGTTGGAAGAGCAGCTGCGGGGTGGACAGGATGAACAGGCCCGCCGACAAGAGGAACAGGCCCGTCGGTTGGAAGAGCAGATGCTTCTCATGAAGGACCTTCACGCTACCTTCGGTAAAGAGATAAGGGAGGTGAAGGATAAGGTTGCTCAACATGATAACCGCCTGTTGGAAGCTGAGACCCAAATCAACCAAGTTAAGAAAACGCTGGATGAACTCAAACTTGGGGATGGAACTACAGCCCCCGTAGTAGCTTCAGCACCTTCGCTACGTGAGTTCAAGGTGCCACCGTTCGACGGGACTTCTTCCTGGTCAGCCTACAAAATCCAGTTCGAGGCTGTTATGAAAGCGAACGGCTGGAATAAAAGTCAGGCCATGACTGCTCTCACACTAGGCCTGCGCGACCAGGCCTTAACAGTTCTGGAAGCTCTCGGGGAGGAAGTGACTTATGAGCAACTCCTTGAGGCAATGGAGGCGAGATATGGCGACGCTCACCTGGAACATGTCTTTCGTGCGCAGCTTAAAGAGCGCGTGCAGCGCAGCAACGAGAACCTGCAGCAGTGGGCCCTTGAGGTGGAGAAGATGGTTCGAAAAGCATACCAGTCTGTTCCTGCGCTCATTGAAGGGAACCTGGTGCAGGCATTCATCGACGGCATTCGCGACCTGGAAGTCAGAGCTGCTGTGAGGCTCGGGCACCACAAGACGCTTAAGAACGCCTTGGCCCATGCACTGGAGGTAGAAGCCGTGCGGCAGGATCATCGTTCCCATCGCGTCAGGGAGGTTGCAGCAGCTACAGTTCGCGACCGCAACAAAGGATACAGCCCAAGGTGCTATGGCTGTGGGGAAAAGGGCCATCTTCGATCCAGCTGCCCTAAGCACACCCTAGGAAGGGAAGGTGAACGGTCTCAGAAAGGAAGTGCGGCTAACAGCACTGCCCAGCAGCAACAGGAATACGACTTTACTATCAGACACTGCAGCGGGAAATCTCACGGCAACGCCGATGCATTGTCAAGAAGACCTTGTCCTGAAGATTGCAACCATTGTAGTAGGCAAGGTAAGGAAGTGGTATCCGTGAGGATGCTCAGGACAGACCACCTCAGCAACGGGTGGAAGGACAGCCTACGACATGCACAGCAGGAGGATCCGGAAATCAAGCCGATTCTGGGATGGATGAAGGCCCGTGCTACCAAGCCTAAGTGGAGGGACGTCTCAGCGATGAGTTCAACCACGAAAAGCTATTGGGCCCAATGGGACAGCTTGCTGCTTCAGGATGGAGTCCTGTGCCGTAAATGGGACAATGGTCGAGGAGGCAGCTGTCGTTTGCAAATGGTTGTCCCTAAAGCTAAAGTGCCGAATGTTCTACAGCTGTGCCATAATGGCCGTTCAAGAGTCCATTTGGGAGTTAAACGAACTCTACTGAAGGTCCGAGAACAGTTTTACTTGGTCCATTATCGTGACGATGTGGAGGATTGGTGTCGTACATGTACAAGTTGTGCGGCTGTGAGGGGACCTCAGACACGGAGTAGAGGAGCATCGAAATTGTACAATGTTGGTGCACCACGGGATAGGACATCCCTTGACATTGCGGAGCCGTTACAGAAAGGCGCAAGAGGGACTCCTAAGATCGTCCATGTGGATCGCTTGGCGCGTTATTATGGGGCCGATAATGCTCGGGACGAGCATGTCTTAGGAGGGGGCAGTGTTACGCCGCGCTCAAATCAGCGCACTAGCGCCATCTAGTGTCAGGAACGAGAGCGAGGGGAGCGTTGCAGTTTATGACATCACACATCTTTCGACCGACAGCGCCACCCGAAGAACTAAGATTCTAGAAAATGTATACTCGAATTCTCGTTGCCTGGCGCGCATTTACGTGAATGTTCGGGACGCGTCTTTGCTAATTATATAAATAGGCGCTGCAAGATGCGATCGAGGTAGTGTTGATTTGGCGAAACAAGCGAAGCTGCGGAGCGGAATTAAGTGAATTAGTGTGTTTAATTATTAGTGTTTTTAGTTTTAATTTGTGTAAAGTAAATTAAAGTGTTAATTTAGGTAATTTTATCGGCAATTTTTATTGTCACGAACCCTAAGTTCGTAACAGTATTTTTTATAGAATGCGGGTAACAAACGAAGACTGTCCGCCAGATGGTAAATAGATACTCTGGCCCATTGACATCCACATTTATCCTCGATTAAGATTCAAAATGCAGCTATGCGTTGTGAGAACTAAGATGGAATGCCTCGCTTCCAGTAAAAACGGTGTCCTTAAGCTGCTAATTTACGCTGGTATTCTATGAAAGCGTGGTACAACTAATATAACTGCAGTGTAGCTCTACCACGTGTAAAATATTAGACTTTGCGTATGTACTTGCAAATTATGTAAATTTTAATGTAAACTACCGAACTACAAAATATCAAAAGAAACTTAAATCTTACCATATTTTTATCTATGGATCTAAATTATCTTAAGCAACGTATTGAAACAATGGCGGGAATATAAAATAAGCGAGCAATTCCTTAAAACATAAGTTCAAAATAACTAATTAAAAGTCAATTAAATATTATCGTGGTGAATCATTACAATAACTTGTAACTAAACTAACAAAGCTCATAGTTGATGAAAAAAATAATTATAATTAAAATGTGAGCTTTTCCATATATTTTTCCAATTTTAATCGTAATCTTTATAGAAATCAAGAATTTATTTCTTCTACGAGCTCGATTGCTTAGTTACCTTTTGGATTAAAATCAGTACTAGACAGGTATTAACATCAGAATTGAATCCTTGATAGATCCAATTAATTGAAACTAATAGAGAAACTAAACTGGTGAAAAAGCTCGTTACGTTTCATACAGGACGAACAGATGAATCATCGTTATGAACGATCACCGCGCGGCAAATCGCGGACGCAATCATCGGCTCCGCCCAGGCTCAATATTGCTGAGCCTGTTTTTGTTGGTCTGTTTCTAATCGAAAAGAATTATGAAGTGGGAAATTAGTTGAGTACTACAACATTATATAGCTAACAGCTAACTTTGAAGCGACGGTAGCCAAATGGTAGGGTGCGGACTGCAAGGCCGGACCGTTGTGGGTTCAAATCCGCCATTAGACTACTGTTGTGGATCACTTTTAACACAAGCATTGTTAAACGTACTAACCGTGGTTACTAGAAATATTAATAACGTTCACGAACTCATCGTCTTTATTTTTTTTTTTAAAGATATTTTTAACCGAATACTTTTTTATATAAGATAGGGTGACAAACGAGCACACTTTCCACCTGATGATAAATGGTTGTTGTGGCCCATAGTCACGTCTCACACACATCTACATCTACCCTTGATTACAAATCACAATGCAGATCGTTGACACCCGTAAGGACTTAGATGGAATGCCTCGTTTCCAGTAAAAAGGGTCTCCGGTTCTCTACACTCACCATACGAAACACAGCAGCATTAAGCTACTATTTTACGCTGGTATTATGTGAGAGCGTGGTCGTTCCCCGGTCGAGCCAACTCATTCGTGCTACAACTCTACTAATAATATTACTGCAGCATGTCTACTACGTAGTACTTCAAATAATTATATTATTTGAAGTAGGGTATTTTGACTTTACTTTTTCTTGGCAAGTGGATTGGCATTACTCTGCTCTGCTCTAATATTGATATGATAGGAGAACCATGTAAGGTTCTCCTATCATATCAATATTAAGTTCATCGCCTTAATTCTGCGTCCCGTGCGATATGCTACGCTATCACTAAAAGGTACAAGCGATGAAATTTTATAATAGAGTTAAAAGTATTTCGGAAATGGCTTACCATCACCATTTGTAAGAGACACGTAATATTTTCTACAGTTTTACGAATTTGTCTGAAATGTTAAAGGAAAATATATTTTATAATGAAAGTATAAAATAATAAAATGATAAACTTATAAAATATTAGTAATGGAATATTAACGAGATTCGCTTATGTAAAGATGTAATATTTTGCATTTAATAAGGGCCGTACATAGCGTGAAGCGCGTGGTCGACGGCGGAGATGGATGCCCTGATACAACGACTCTTCGATCGGGACTCGTTGAGTATGAAATTATTGGAAAACTTGGCTTCGTGTCCGATGCATCTGCCCGCGAACGAAGACGGCCCAGCCCGGTGTTGCTTGCAAACGATTCAAGAAAGCCGGGTAGGTTTTAAGAGATAAATCTGCGAGATAGTGAAAATACTTTGACTCTGACTCCGCTTCTTGCGTACTGTTACAATTTGCGGGGAACTCACGCTATCTTAAACGATAATGCTTGCTTTAATGTTCAAATTAGAGCAGTTTTAGAACTGTGCTGGACTTGTTAATACGTCGTTATTCACAAATGATTTCTTAAATTACTTAGCGCGTAAAACACAAGCACGCAGACACGGCGTATAAATAGCGTATAAAAATATTAATGTGCTTTGGCTACGTTATTGTAATTTACCTGGTTTAAGACGTATTCATTATATACTAAACTAAATAACTTTATCATCGTCTTTCTAAGTCGGTAACAAGGCTCCTGCACACGGAATTTTTGACAGAATACCATGCATTTTCCTAAATTAAGAAGCTGACAGACTGATTGGCAATGCCAACCGAACAACGTTTTTTACGTGGTAGAGCCATGCTGCAGTTATATTAGTAGTAAAGTTGTAGCACGAATGGGTCGGCTCGATGCTACCAGCATCAAATAGTAGCTTAATGCTACTGTGTTACGTATGGTGAGTGTAGAGAACCGGAGACCCCTTTTACTGAAAACGAGGCATTCCACCTAAGTCCTCACGGATGACAACGTATCCGCATTTTGATTCGTAATCGAGGACAGATGTAGATGTCTATGGGCCACAGCAACCACTTACCATCAGGTGGACTGTGTGCTCGCTTGTCATCCTATCCTATAAAAAAAACATACACACTTTTTGGATATTTCTGCCACGGCGATTTTTGGGAGGAGTTACCCTACCACATTGGAGATACCATGATTTTCGGCACTTATATTATGATCTAAATAGTACGAAATCTATGCGACGTTTATAATTAGATTTTCTAACCTCACCATCATGATATAATAACATTTTTTATTTAAATAAATCAAATTCATAGAAAAAACTTTAGCACTGCTTAAAAGTCGTAATGCGGTTATTCGGTATATTACATTGATCTAAAACATTTATCTAGATTTCTGACATTTTCCATCAATAGTTAAGGGTTCATAAAGCTTAAGATGAAATCTGTTTGTCAAAGTAGGAATAATAGGTATAATTTCGATAAATTACTCAGACGCAACGGAGCTTATCTGATACTTATTTTTTAACTCGTAGTTTTGAATGTTATCATTATAGAACCTACTAGGTACTGCACCATCCAAATTGTAAGTTTTCTACAGCAGTTTATTGTTTCGTATTACTACTTACGTATTACTATAACCATAGTGTACAGTACCGGGAAACTTTTTAACGGGAGATGAAACATTTTATCTTAATCCTCAGGGGGGAAAAGACATCTGTATTTTCATTTTAAACGTATATATCTTTTGACCACGACATCTACTTACAATCAAGTCAGCTGTGTGGTTTGTCAATGTTATTCTATAAAATAAAATACTAGAAATAGTTTCTGTGATACTTGCCATTTCTCAAAATGAAATTATATTGTAAATAATAATTTAGTTGCCTGTATTCAAAAGATTCCTGCAAGTTCAAACGCAGATTATAACTGGCACTCGATTAATAACATATATTACTGGTAAATTTATGACAACGTATTGAACATTGCACTTTAGATGTGTAGAGGCCCGCGGGCGGGGCGGTCCCCGCCACCTGTGCTGTACATTTGAATATTCTTCCAAATCGATATTTTATGTGAACGTGTCTGTAATTAAGTTTCGATTGAATGTTCACGCCTAGGCGTCGAGACCCGACACTTTTGTGTTTTAGATGCTTTCGTGTTTTGTTTATTCAACCTAGAATTTTAAAACAAAGGAATTTTAAAACAAAACCTTTATTGGACCTCGATAGTAAGATGAATTCACTATATAGTAGACTTGCAACGATTATTCAGCTATTATTCGGTATCTATTTGTTGAATACGGAATATCTAAGTACTATTCGGCCGAACACCTAATACTTATGTAATTTTTTTTATTGTAGTCAGATAATTGGTAAAATGAAAATATCTATTTATAACTTTTTTTTTCTTTTTTTTATAGTCATAGTTACATAATCAACTGCCATATTACATGAATTAAAAAAGAACTACCAGATATATGTCTACGCACTTGAATTATCGTAAGTAATTAAAATGGAAGATAATGCTGCAGAAAGACTAATTTTTCTTAATTTTCAGGCAGTAGCTTACTCCTTTTCCTGCTACAGAGAATAGACGCTCTGAATAATAAACTCCACTCCCTTTCTGAACGAATACTCTGGCCTAATATTTGGCTATACGGCCAGGAAATCCGTAGAATATTCGGCGTTTAGCGTGTGACCGAATATGCAATTCATTGCAAGTCTACTATAAAGGACGCTACGGACCCAACAAAGTAGGCTTATGAGCAGGGAAGCGGAACCTGGCAGTAGCCGAGATAGGCGAAAAAGTCTTTTTAAACAAAACCAAGATATATTTCGTTCGTGATAGACTCTTTCGGTCATATCGGTTATGAGGGAATTTTTTTATACCTGGAATCCTTTTTTTATAAACATATATTTTTTAACACAAACAAAATTACTGTCAAGTGAAATATTTTTTTAAAAAAAGGTCCCGCTGGGGTTCTTGCTGATTCTTCCCAGGACTGAGGTATTTTCCGAACCAGTGGTCAATAAAGCAATGACTTTCTATAAGTATTATGTAATAATCTATATTAAATAAAAAATATTCTATTCTATTCTAAGAGCCAGTATAACAAATTTTAGTAGGGATGAATTTCATTTGAATCCTCAGGAGTTAACGCATTTGTTCGAAGTTGGTTGAAAGTGGAATGTTAGCTTGTAGTCGTTACAACACCATCTCGCTTATCTTAAAGGAACTATAAGTTCTTTATTGAAGTGAATACTTTTCTAGTATCGATGTGATTTAAAACTTCATGAAATTAAAAAGTGACACTAAAAAAAGACAAACATATAAAACAACTATAAGATTTAGCCTGCAAATGAAATAAAATACTACAGTAGATATACAGTGTATTTCTAAGGATTTCCTACTACCGATTGTGAACTGCAAGCATGTTCTTTTTTAATTTTTATTATGTATTTTACATTTTTTAAATTCCAATTTTAAATAACATCAAATTCAAATTTTTCATAAATAGTAGTATGCAAATAATGCATCTCCGAGCTGTATTAAGCCGTAAATAAATAAAATCTGGGCTTAATAACAAGGTTGAACCTAAATAATGGGCGCCAGAAGGCAACGTTACATTTATTACAGAGCGCCGATTCGCTTTAAAACTCTTACGTACATTTCTCAAGCCCATACAAAAAAAAATTATAATTTTAGTTAACCGAAATTTTTTTCGAATTTCTCTCGGATATGTACTCACATTGAATTTGTTATATTAATTCTGTATATATATATATATATATATATATATATATATATATATATATATATATATATACTTTTTTATTACATATTATTTTTATCCAATGCTGGCTATAGGGCTTAGAATATGGCCCCAAGAATGGCTCATGGGCGTATTAAAATATTACCCATACGCTGGTCAGGCGCATTGATGATCGCACCTGATACTAGTTATGCCACTTCTGCAACCATATCATCATCGATCGACGAGATCGATAATTGTTCGATTATTAACAGGGTGCACTGCGTATTATTATATTATATATATATATATATATATATATATATATATATATATATATATGTATATATATATTATTGTGACGCGCTCCAGTCGACGACACAACTAGCGCCATCTAGTGTCGGGAACGAGAGCGAGGGGAGCGTTGCAGTTTATGACATCACAAATCTTTCGACCAACAGCGCCACCCGAAGAACTAGAAAATCTATACTCGAACTCTCGGTACCTTGCGCGTGTTTACTTGAACATTCCGGATATTTTGCTAATTTAAATAAATAGGTGGCGCAAGATGCGATCGAGACAGAGTTGAACTCGGCGACACAAGCGAAGCTTCGGAGCGGAATTAAGTGAATTAGTGTGTTTAATTATTAGTGTTTTAACTTTAATTTGTGTAAAGTAAATTAAAGTGTTAATTTAGGTAATTTTATCGGCAATTTTTATTGTCACGAACCTCAAGCTCGTAACAATTGGTGTCAGAAGTGGGATAAAATAATGCCGATTTTACCTAAGGAGGAAACGGAGGGTGTCCGTACCCAAAGTCAACGCCAGCAGGAGACGGACCAGAGGAGATTTGGTGGTGCAACGCCGCAGATGTCTGAGGGCCAGCCGCCGGCCACGGAAGCCGGTCCGTCAGCAGCTTCTACGTCTGTGGCACCTGACTTAGGTACTCTGATGGTGATGCTGCAGGACCAGGCTCGCCGACAGGAGGAGCAGGCCTGCCGACAGGAGGAGCAGGCCCGTCAGTTGAAAGAGCAACTGCGGGGCGGACAAGAGGAACAGGCCCATCGGTTGGAAGAGCAAATGCTCCTCATGAAGGATCTTCACGCTACCTTCGGGAAGGAGATAAAGGAGGTGAAGGATAAGGTTGCTCAACATGACAACCGATTGTCGGAAGCTGAAACCCGAATCGACCAAGTAAACAATCGGGTTGACAACGTGATGGCTGACGTGAAGAAAACGCTGAACGACCTCAAACTTGGGGATGGAACTACAGCTCCCGTAGTAGCTACAACACCTTCGCTACGTGGGTTCAAGGTACCACCGTTCGACGGGACTTCTTCCTGGTCGGCCTACAAAATCCAGTTCGAGGCCGTCATGGAGGCAAACGGCTGGAATAAAAGCCAGGCCATGACTGCACTCACCTTAGGCCTGCGCGACCGAGCCTTAACCGTGTTGGAAGCTCTCGGTAAGAAAGTGACCTACGAGCAGCTCCTTGAGGCATTGGAGGCGAGATATGGTGACGCTCACCTGGAACACGTCTTTCGCGCGCAGCTTAAAGATCGCGTGCAACGCAGCAATGAAAACCTGCAGCAGTGGGCCCTTGAGGTGGAGAAGATGGTTCGAAAAGCATACCAGTCTGTACCTGTGCTCATTGAAGGGAACCTGGTGCAGACATTCATCGACGGCATCCGCGACCTGGAAGTCAGAGCTGCTGTGAGGCTCGGGCACCACGAGACGCTTAAGGACGCCTTGGCCCATATTTATTTTTTTTATTTTTATTTATAGGATAGGGTGACAAACGAGCACACAGTCCACCTGATGGTAAGTGGTTGCTGTGGCCCATAGACATCTACATCTATCCTTGATTACGAATCAAAATGCAGATGCGTTGTCACCCGTGAGGACTAAGATGGAAATGCCTCGTTTCCAGCAAAAAGGGTCTCCGGTTCTCTACACTCACCATACGAAATACAGCAGCATTAAGCTACTATTTCACGCTGGTATTCTGTGAGAGCATGGTCCTTCCCAGGTCGAGCCGACCCATTCGTGCTACAACTATACTATTAATATAACTGCAGCATGGCTCTACCACGTAAAAGAAGCAGCCCATGCACTGGAGGTAGAAGCCGTGCGGCAGGATCATCGTTCCCATCGCGTCAGGGAGGTTGTAGCAGCTACAGTCCGCGACCGCAACAGAGGATACAGCCCCAGGTGCTATGGCTGTGGGGAAAAGGGCCATCTTCGATCCAGCTGCCCTAAGCGAACCGTGGAAAGGAGAGTTGATCGATCTCGAGAGGGTAGTGCAGCTAACGGCACTGCCTGGCGGTGACAGGATCATCGTTCACCTCACGCTAGGGAGGTTACAGCAGTTACGGTTCGCGACCACAATAAAAGATACAGCCCTAGGTGCTATAGCTGTGGGGAAAGGGGCCACCTTCGGTCCAGCTGCCCTAAGCACACCCTAGGAAGGGAAGGTGAACGGTCTCAGAAAGGAAGTGCGGCTAACAGCACCGCCCAGCAGCAGCAGGAATACGACATTCCTATTAGACACTGAAGCGGGAAATCTCACGGCAACGCAGATGCATTGTCAAGAAGACCTTAACCTGAAGATTGCAATCATTGTAGTAGGCAAGAGAGTAAGGAAGTGGTATCCGTGAGGATGCTCAGGACAGACCACCTCAGCAACGGGTGGAAGGACAGCCTACATCATGCACAGCAGGAAGATCCAGACATCAAGCCGATTCTGGGATGGATGAAGGCCCGTGCTACCAAGCCTAAGTGGAGGGACGTCTCAGCAATGAGTTCAACCACGAAAAGCTATTGGGCCCAATGGGACAGCTTGCTGCTTCAGGATGGAGTCCTGTGCCGTAAATGTGACAATGGTCGAAGAGACAGCTGTCGTTTGCAAATGGTTGTCCCTAAAGCTAAAGTGCCGAATGTTCTACAGCTGTGCCATAACGGTCGTTCAAGAGTCCATCTGGGAGTTAAACGAACTCTACTGAAGGTCCGAGAACAGTTTTACTGGGTCCATTATCGTGACGATGTCGAGGATTGGTGTCGTACATGTACAAGTTGTGCAGCCGTGCGGGGACCTCAGACACGTAGTAGAGGAGCACCGAAATTGTACAATGTTGGTGCACCACGGGATAGGACAGCCCTTGACATTGCGGAGCCGTTACAGAAAGGCGCAAGAGGGACTCCTAAGATCGTCCATGTGGATCGCTTGGCGCGTTATTATGGGACCGATAATGCTCGGGACGAGCATGTCTTAGGAGGGGGCAGTGTGACGCGCTCCAGTCAACGACACAACTAGCGCCATCTAGTGTCGGGAACGAGAGCGAGGGGAGCGTTGCAGTTTATGACATCACAAATCTTTCGACCAACAGCGCCACCCGAAGAACTAGAAAATCTATACTCGAACTCTCGGTACCTTGCGCGTGTTTACTTGAACATTCCGGATATTTTGCTAATTTAAATAAATAGGTGGCGCAAGATGCGATCGAGACAGAGTTGAACTCGGCGACACAAGCGAAGCTTCGGAGCGGAATTAAGTGAATTAGTGTGTTTAATTATTAGTGTTTTAACTTTAATTTGTGTAAAGTAAATTAAAGTGTTAATTTAGGTAATTTTATCGGCAATTTTTATTGTCACGAACCTCAAGCTCGTAACAATATATTATATTATATTATATATATATATATATATATATATATATATATATATATATATATATATATATATATATATATATAAGAACAACACTTTACTAATCTTTGCAATCTATTATGGGTTTTTGGAGTGATAAATTTGCGGTGTACAAATGCCAATCTTTAATAATACGCAGTGCACCCTGTTAATCACCGAACAAGTATCGATCTCGTCGATCGATGATGATATGGTTGCAGAAGTGGCATAACTAGTATCAGGTGCGATCATCAATGCGCCTGACCAGCGTATGGGTAATATTTTAATACGCCAATTAGCCATTCTTGGGGCCATATTCTAAGCCCTATAGCCAGCATTGGATAAAAATAATATGTAATAAAAAAGTATTTCAAATTCGCAAAACGTACAACGCCCATATATGAATACAACGAATGTAATTTCAACATATACTTTATTTTCCATTGTTGGTAATGTTAATTACCGAAGTTGCTAATTCAATATTATTTTAGGCACAATCGACTAATACATTTGGATAGTTTAATAATTGCGTGCTATCATCAAAAGCGATATTAAAATAAAAATTAAATAATTACACGGCATTAACAGATTGTATCGGTAACATTCTCACGCGTATCGGTTCCATAAATTGCAATACAAACCAGCATTAAGATCGCAATATGTATCACGATAATTATTATTGTGCCTCGGGAAAAGACTAATGTGCTTTGGACGGAGTTAATTATCGCAGAAAAACTAAGGAATCCTCCATTAATATTATGTGAGGTGGCTACCAACACCGCTGCATGTGGCGAATCCAACGCCGCTGGTGACGAAACTCACAACGCATAAAAACACCTTAATAGCATTCCGATAAAACAAATTGGGTTTATTTATTCTCTTGTCGTACACTTTGTGACAGATTTTTGACAGCCTACGGACCGGCCGTCGATCAGCCGCTTTGCAACTTTTTGTGGGAGTTCGGGACATAATATTACGAAAAAGTATTGACTTCGCGAATCTAATTAGGTAACCATTTTTCATCATTAGTAAAGTCAATGTCGATTCGTGACAAACGAAAAACGCCACCTAATGAATCGAAGCAGCCATTCATAATGGGAACAAGACTTGAGGCGAGCGTTGAATAGTAATGAATAATGATAGTTTAGCTTTACAAGGATAAAAATAACGTAAAGCGCAATGCAAGAAACGTAAGTTTCTTGTTGCAGTTTCTAGAATGCCATCACGAGCGACAGCCGCGGCCGGCACAAGCGAATAGAGTTTTTCAAAGGCATACCTCGTGCGGGTGCGCATGTTGCCTGTGAAGACTTTATCCGTCGAGGGTATGTCTTTGGTGCGCGAATGCCGCGATCTAGATCATGCGGCGCCGGCGGCTCGCGGCACGATGCTATCATCAAGGGTAGTCCGCGCGACAATTGCTAACGGCGGCGTCGGACAACACCGGGAATTATTCAATGCTCAATGAGGCATCCCAAGCAGCACTCACCCACGCGACCTCGCAATCACATACCATTCTAGGCTATTTAATCAAATACTTTGCTACACCATTCAAGGGGATATGGAGAGGGGATATCTGCCGTTTGTCACGTACCGCAATGCAATTCTCGGTTGTTGTTAAGTTAAGGAAGCTGGAATTTAGTCGAGATAAACTGGCCGAGTATCTCCGAAACGACTCACGCGCGTCCCATTCCGACTTGGCTTAGCGCTAGCTAGCGTGTTATGGAAGCAAAACGTGGAGACACGCAGCTCGGTTGAGGAGATGCTGTCCCGTTTCTGGGAAGGCAGTTGTAGGCGGGGGGCGGGGCGGGATACCTTCACGTGCCTCCGCGCATCTGATAAAGCTTCGTAGCGACGCCGACGCCGCCGCCGTCGGGGGGAGGGGGGGGGAATGTAGCGTACACAAGCCTACTTCGACACGCCAAAGTGCTCGCACATAAAAAAATTTATGCTCCAATACATAGATACTAAGTTCTTTCATGCGCTGCATCGATTTACATTGGAAGTAAAAGATGTACTATCATATATTATGTAACCAGTTTTAAACTGTCTGTTAATTGTAGCGGTAGCATTCAAACATTCTATTGTTCTATCGGTTAATATAATAAATAATAATATACAATTCAATTGATTTTAAATAAAACATTTTTATTTTACGTTCAAGCTTCCAATGACGATAGGTTTGATTAATATTTTATTTCTGTTGTATAGCGTGGACAAAATTACGACGAATGTATGAATACACATGAAAGTACCTACGTAATTTCATCAATTTTGCACGTCAAAAAAGTGTATTCTTACCAACCTAAATCTAGTCAAAATATTGATACTTATTAAATTATGTTTTGATATTGAATAAAATAAAAAGCGTCACGACACGAATACACGGCGGAGACCGCCGGGCGCGCCGAATCGCGCGCATTCCCGCCTTTTTACCTGTCACCGGGACGTATTTATTGCATGGTGACGTGATGTCAACGCTGAGAGCTTCAGACACAGATACCAGATACCAAATTTGACAATGATCCTCCGCACATTGTTATCGATGCACCTATTTTAACTGGACTCGTTGTTTTTTATGTTATCTTTGATTTTCGTTCGCGACGGAATAGATTATTGTGCTTGTATTTTCACTTTCATCAAAATTCACTCCATTTTTATTATAATGTTCAGTTTCCATAACAAATAATCTTCTTTTTTATTTTGCATAAAGTTAATATTTGGTTATGTTATGTTATGTTCGAATACGAATATGATGAAAATTCTAATATTATCGATTTCGCCAACAAAACAAGCGTATTTTATAGACTGTTTCAGGGGCGCTGGGTCTTAACTTGGAACGAATACGAATCAACTGCATTAATATTTATTGGCAAGCATAATGGCACCGCACCACCGGCGTCTATAGCGAAAACAAAGCCAGCGACACAAAGACAAGATTCTGGATCGACTTAATTGTTTTTGCTGATACGCGGGAATCTTATCGGGCAGGACGCACACCGCTAGTGCCAGTTTTGAGAGGCACGATGATTTATACAGCCACGAATTTTTGTCCCTATTTCTATTTTAGTAATATTCATTTTGATTTCAAATTAAATCTCCAGGAAAATGGCTGCTTAAAAAACAATGCTGCCCAATTAAGATTGGTTCTGGTCTCCTACGCTAATGACATTTAAGAAGTCTGAGCAATTTATTTATGATTTCTATGTTTGTGATAATATGTTGATGATATATATGTTTTATACGTGGCAGAGCCATGCTGCAATTATATTAGTAGTATAGTTGTAGCACGAATGGGTCGGCTCGACCGGGGAAGGACCACGCTCTCACAGAATACCAGCGTGAAATAGTAGCTTAATGCTGCTGTATTTCGTATGGTGAGTGTAGAGAACCGGAGACCCTTTTTACTGGAAATGAGGCATTCCATCTCAGTCCTCACGGGTGACAACGCATCTGCATTTTGATTTGTAATGGAAGATAGATGTAGATGTCTATGGGCCGCAGCAACCACTTACCATCAGGTGGGCTGTGTGCTCGTTTGTCACCCTATTCTATAAAAAAAAAATGAAATTATAATTTTTAATTCAATATGCAAATATTACAAAGTCGAAAGAAATTGTTGTAGTTACACTGTTTATCTTTTTACGATAACTCGCTAATTTGTTCATAAAAGGATATTTCTTTGGATCCTCACACTTGAAATGAATAATTATTTGAATGTCAAATTTGAATGAAAAATCAACTGTCAAAGCTGATTTTTTTAATCTATCAACATTACCTTTGTAGAAAAATACAGGACCACTGCTAAAAATAGACCTCCCAAAAAGTTCCCCGCATTTCATTTCGTTTGCCACGAAGTGCTGCTATTTATCCACTATTTTTCCACACGATAAAAATTACATATTACGTGGTAGAGCCCACGCTGCAGCTATATTATAGTTATAGCACGAATGGGTCAGCTCGAACGGGTCAGGGCCACGCTCTCACAGAATACAGTAGAAAGAGTAACTGACATAGCCTAACGGATCAGTAAGCTGAAGGTACAATGGGCCGGTCAGCTAGGACTACGCTCTCACAGAATACCAACGTAAATTAGCAGCGTAATGCTGCTGTATTTCGTAAGGTGAGTGTAGAGAACCGGAGACCCGTTTTACTAGAATCGATGCATTCCATCTTAGTACTCAGGGGTGACAACGCATTTACATTTTTATTCTTAATTGAGGATAAAGTTGGATGTCTTTGGGCCACAGCATCCGCTTACATCAGGTGGACTGTGTGCTTGTTTGTCACCCAATGTTATAAAAAAACGGATCACAGGTAAGTTTGATTCGATTGTGAAATCTGCCGTGTGGTAAGTAAGACAATGTAAGAGAATTTATCGCCCCCTTTCGTCTTGTGAATGTCATATGCGGCAACTAGGTATGAGAAACACGAGACAAATCTTATGGCTTCCGAATGGCAATATGACCATCGTGTTTACGTCGGATGTAAATTATATATACCTGTGACAGAGTGATGTGCGATATCATTAAAGTGTTTTGTCAGCCCGCTTAACGTGACGATTAAGGCAAAACCTCCTTATAACACAGGAGAGGCAATATTGGCCTCCAGCAATGGACATTCACGGACTTATAAAGAAATTTGTATAACAGTGCTTTAGAAAATGAGTTATTACTTTTAAAATTTGGCTAAAAAGTAAAGTTCCACTCTATACCTAAATGTCTCACAGCTGGGCACAGGACCTGATTTGATTTATGAGGGGGTTTTATGAAAAGAACATTTCCTTTTCTCTTCTATTCCAACTTGGACGCGTTGCGCTGTGAATGCGGGTTGGGAGACTATAATTGTCTTAGAAATATTTTTTTAATTTCTCGTATAAATAGCTTTTACGATGGTATCTTTCACCCATGGGCACGTTACCAATTATTTCACCAATATTTACCAATTGATTCCAGCGAAATTCACCTAGTGTGAAATTTAGAGCGAGCACTTAGCCCCAGAGCAACCACGGCTTGAGGAATCATTACTTGAGTAAATGTGTGATTGGTCGTAAATTAGTGATGACTGTCAAAACGGATGAATTACTTCTATATTAGTTATGGTCGACACACACGGTCAGTAGAACTTATCAGTTCAAACGGATGTACGCCACTACGACTCTCCTACTGCTTTCAAATTTCAACTTAACATTTCACACTCACGGTCACGGTATTTTGATGTACGTCAGTCCAATTGATCAGTTTAACTGACCGTGTGTGTCGAGCATAACCGTGTAACACAGGTTATTGATAAATGTATCTTAATATATATAAATTATTCTTCGTAGGGTCCATCATAAATGTGCTTTGAACTCATTATGATAGCAGCTGTCACTTACTACCTCAATTAAGTTCATCGTGTACAGAGCATGGGGAGCAGAAAAGTAGACGGCAAGGCATAACAAATATATCCTGCTACACCAGGAAGCACAACTGTTAAGGTTCTTCGTCAAGTCCTGTTAGACAGTATATAAAGGCGATACGGGTCACTAAGACTGGTCTGGTGCGACTGCTTTTAAACCATGGTTGCTCCAGAGAATATCTGTAACGCTTTGTGGTAGCTGTGCAAGGGTATCCCATACCTTTTTTATCTCATTCTCTCCCATAAACGTGGTATAATTATTTTAATAGGCTTAGACTCAGATGAAGTAAAAAAAGGTAGATACAGCGCGGCCTTTGTTATTGATGTAGCGAAAAAACTCCGCTCCTTTATGTAAGCACACGCGTTCACGCACACACATGCATCAAACTACGCTCATTTTCGCTCAGTACTTCCCGGGGCGTCGTGCAGTAAATTTGCCTACAAAATGCCGTCCTGTGTAGTTAAATGTTACAAAAACAATACAAAAGTGAACAAAAAGTTTGAAGATAAAGTCGTTTCACTCGTAAACACTCATTTAACTATATTTTAATTTGTTATTTCAACACAATTTTGAAGGTTATTCGAAGCACGAATGTCAATGTTTCGAGATTACGTAACAGGAGGATGTTGCCAGTATTTCTTATTTCTAATGATCCAAGATTTGGGTAATTAATTTTAGGCTGTTATAAAAATATATGTAATCAGCATATTTTTTAAATTAATTGTTATATATTACATCAAATTGAAGTCAAGATAAATATTAAATTTTTTAATTGTTGAGTACTTTACAAACTATTTTACTATCAAAAAATATTTATGATTTTAGGCTACCAACGAATATATATACCATAGACATGATATATATATATATATATATATATATATATATATATATATATATCATGTCTTGCTAAATATAATATATTTAGTAAGACATGATTTTTTTAAGTGGTAGAGCCATGCTGCAGTTATAATATTAGTAGTATTGTTATAGCACGAATGGGTCGGCTCAACCAGGGAAGGACCACGGTCTCACAGAATACCAGCGTAAAATAGTGCTTAATTCCGACGTTTCGTATGGTGACTGTAGAGAACCGGAGACCCTTTTTACTGGAAACGAGGCATTCCATCTTAGTCGTCACGGTTGACAACGCATCTGCATTTTGATTGGTAATTAAGGATATATGCAGATGTCTATTTGCCACACCAAACACTTACCATCATGTGGATTGTATACTCGTTTGTTTCCCTATCCTTTAAAAAAATAAAGGGTAGCTGCTATAAAAGTGAGCCGAAATGAGTCGAAATGGCAGCCATCCTCTTGACTTGACAGTAGTAGAGCTACGCAGTGGCTATTGATATCGCATGGACAGGCCAGCTTGAACCGGGGTGGTACCACGACCTTACAGAATACCTTTCTTTTTAACCGAGACTTGGTGTCCTCTCCGGCTGATACTTCATATCTCTCCTACCCGGGGTACAAATTAGAACAATCCTTTGTGCCCCCGGCTGGAGTTTGTTCTATTTTGCATTTACTAAAATATAGGTACTTTTTTTCATTTAGAAGAGTATATTTTTAATTCCATGAAAATTTATTTTTTATTCCAACTAGTTTTTTTTTTACTATTGAGTAATTTTTTATAATAAACATGATTTACATTACATATTATGTTGTATATTTTATCGATGCTTACATGCTCACTGGACAATCTATCTATCTATATATCTACAGACGCCTCCTACATGCTTTATCTTTTTTTCGAATTGTCAAATTGTTGAAATTTATTAAAACAGACAGGTATACTTTTACATTCGCGTCGCATATTACTCTTATAGTTGTGTAGTATTGTATCTCGATTTTCAGGCCCTTTTAAAAAAAGTGGCAACACTCCTCTGACTCACACAAAGTTATAAAATTGGTTACAGTTTCTCGTTCTAGGTGCGATATCTACCTTTTTTTACTTCATCTGAGGGCTTAGATGTAAAATGCTAATGGACGAGAACGTGAAGCGCCATTATCAAAATTCTCGGACAATTGTCGCTATAATTTCCAGTGTACCTGTGGCGGTCTCCGCAAATTTATCCTGGAATAAGAGAGTTCCACGTCCAGCAGTTGACGGTTACGTTAATAAAAATGGCGCTAATCAAAACTCATACACACACATAAATAGACTGTTATTGTTTTACGTGGTAGAGCCACACTTAACCTATATTATGGTTGTAGCACGAATGGGTCAGCTCGAACGGCATAGGACCACGCTAATACGGAGTACCAACGTAAAATAGCATTTTAATGCTGCTATCTTTCATATAGTGAGTATAGAGAACCTTAGACTCTTTCTACTGGAGACGAGGCATCCCATCAGTCCACAGGGTTGTTAACATAAATGCATTTTGATTCCTAATGGAGGATAAATGTATATGTCTATGGGCCACAGCATCCACTTACCATCAGGTGCACTGTGTACTCGTTTGTCACCCTTACACTATAAATAAAAAAATGTTTGAACTGTCAAAAGATTAGATAGAAAATAGAATAAACTTTAGACCATAATTGATTAAAGTTAATTAGCGAAATATTAGCAAAAATAACCATAAAATGCTATATAATTAAAAACTTTAAAGATCTTACTAATTACTTGCTTAATCTGGTAAGTCATTAAGCTTTAATATCACGTTTAGCTACTAAAGAAACAATCATTTCTTCTAATTAGCAATTCAATCTCTCGATTATATTAATACGCTTAAGTTGCAGTTAAACTGCCGACTGGTTTAAGACTTCAGCATTTGTGGTTGTCGTAAAAAATTTATTGAATTCAGCATTATTTTTAAACAGAGTCGACAGGTGTACTGAATGTTTCAAAATACAAAACGAACCAAATTCTGCTAGTTCTTTGGATAGGTTCATATTAGTTCTAAAAAATGACATCATATCAGTAGCTTTCTTTGATTAAAGTTATTTAAAATTATATTGTTACGTTTATTTCTCATATAAATTTTATGAAAATATCGCTACCTAAAAATATTTTCTTACATTCGTAAGGAAATATTCTGTGGCCGACCCACACTTCGCCTATCGGTACGAGGCTGTATTCACAGCCTAGTAGGCACAGTGTCGGGTGGCCCCCTATTGTATGGAGTGACGATCGGATAAAACATGCAGAAATTCGATAAATGCAGTTGGCTCAGAACCGTGCTTTGTGGAATTCCTTGGCGGAGGCCTATGTTCAGCAGTGGACTTGTGAAGGGCTGTAATGATGACGTTGATCATTTTTACGTGCGTGCCTTTAATCCAGTGCTTGACCATAATCCCACCGGGTGGCAAGTGGTAATGAAGCTCCAGGTGGCAAAACGTACTTAGCATACAAAATATACTACCTATTCACTCTTGCCTTGAAGACACCCAAATTGTAATCGGACAGAGTGACAGACGCCGGAAATTTTTTTTCACAATTTATATAAATTACAAAACTATTTCAATCATATGTTTTTCAAGCAACGCCTTGGATAATAATAAAAGTACCAATAATAATATCCCACTATAACTGATCCCATGTTGGCTTATAGGTCCCACAATTATATGGGACTGAACAAAAAAGAGCAGTTACTTGCACTTCAAGTCGTAAAAGGGCACTAACGGAATATTGGGTTAGTGAATATATACAAGCGATAGAACCTTTGACTTCTCTCACAATTTTTCATCTATAAGCATATTATGTTTAGGCTAAACGTAGTCCGGTCCCCTCTTGGCAATGGCAGGCGTGATTCTTTATATACATAAACACATAAACACTCACGCCTGTCACCCAGAGGGGTAGGCAGAGATTACAGATTTCCATTTGGCACGATCCTGACACACCTCTCTCGCCTCCTTCACATTCTTACACCTACGCATACATGCTCGTCGGTTAAGGGTACTCCTAATTTGGCCCGTTACGTCCCTTTCCGATTCTGCCATTCAATTCTGCAACATAAATTTTCTTTGTCACTCTTTCCTCATTCATTCTTTCCACATGACCAAACCACCGAAGCATTCCTTTCTTAATCCTGGTCACAATCATCATCTTGCAAACCACACTCTTCTCTTATTACACAATTTCTTACCCTGTCATTCAGATTCAGCCCTAACATACTCCTTAACGACCGCATTTCTACTGCGTTTATTCTACTCTCGTGCTTCTTCTGCCACACCCAACTTTCACTACCATACGTTAAAATAGGGACCAACACAGCATTGTGAATTGCCATACGTGCCTTTTTCGACATATTTTGACTCTTCACAATAGAGTGCAAGGCCCCATTTACTCTATTTCCCGCATTCTTATATAGCATCGCCCGCATCTTTATATGTATATATAAATTTACTTATATTTATTATTTGTTGCGAAAATAAAAATACAGATTCTGTGAAAATTTTAACTGTCTATCTATTACGGTTCCTGAGATACAGCCTGCTGACAGAAAAACAGACGGACGTACGGAGAGACGGACAGCGGAAGCTTAGTAATAGGATCTCGTTGGTTAACCTTCGGGTACAGAACCCTAAAAAGATTTATTAAAATCGATTTCAAATAACGAAGGTCTCGGGTATACAAAAAACGTACATTTAACAATTATAATAAGGCGTACGGAAGTGACGAGCCCATCGCAAGCTAGCATAACAGTTAAGTGACAAAACTGCTACGTCGGCGCATCCAGTCAGCGTCCTGTCAAGTGGTGTTAGTGCCGTGCCTCGGCAAAATTCAGGGAAAGACCCGCTTGTGCATATGGCCCCACCATGAAACGGCGTTAGGTCTGGGCGTCTCCCGTTAATTAACGCTTAAAAATGGATGATGGACAGACAATATAGGAAAACGCGCAAAGGGCCACTATCTGGGGGTCTCCGGAGCGTGTCTGGAACTAACGCAGGACGCGACAGCATGCGAGCCAACAGCTGAGGGCAAAGGACTGCACACCCACCTCGTAGCCCCTCGTATCCGTCATCCCCATCTGATGTCTTGGCGCCGGCAGCGTCCTTTTGAACTCAACAAACGGCACCCGCCGCTGGTGAAGTACGCCGCATGTGATGGACAATTTAAATGAATAAGAACAAGGGGGAGAAATTGGAGGTTTCGCGTATCGGGCTAAGATGAATCGCCTTTTTGCAGAGCTAGAGCCAGCTAAAAGACAATTCATCTTCATCTATCATCACTAAGCAAAACCTGGCAGACCGAGTTCGGTACTCCGCCGAACTCGAACGGCTACAACGTTAGGCTGTTCCCTCGTCGGATGAAAATACTACGACAAGAGATGTGGCTCTACGAGTACAGAGTTACCCGTACACGTAGATGCCGCCGTAGATCTACTTGGATGACTCACTCAAACGACGATGGAATAGTTGCCCAAAAACTAGAGAAAATGAGGAGAATATTGGAAGAGGTGATTTGGGAAACACGAGAATTGGCCGCGACTTCTCCACATATCCCTAAGCAAAAAAATGGCGGATAGTGAGACCGAGTATGGAAGGAGAAGGAGTTCCATGGGAGGTTCTACAAGGCTCTACATGAGTCTTTCGTAGATACGGTCGCCTTTTACCGGCTACCGTTCGGTGACCTCTTTGGGAAACCCGAGGGTTTTGCCTGTGCGATACAGGATCAGGTTATTAAGACCAACAACTATCGGAGATATATCCTAAAGGATGGTGTCTCCGACATCAGTCGAACTTGTCGCCATTCGATGAGTCACTTAGACACGTCATCTCCAGTTGTTCGGCTCTTTCTAACTCTGAGTACTCACAAAGACACAATCTAGTAGCCAGGATTCTACACCGGTAGCTGGCTCTAAAATACGGTCTCGTGGATCGGAAACTGCCTTATTAATAAACACGCCCGGAAGCCGTGCTCGAAAATGACCGCACCCGACTCTACTTGGACCAAACCGTCATCACACACAGGACTATTTTTGCAAATAAGCTTGATATTGTGCTGATGGACCGGGCACAGTCAAAGATTATTTTGGTCGACATTACCATTATCACGAGAACCTCGTGAAAGCCGAAACAGATAAGCAAACAAATTTCTGGACCTGACGCATTAGGTAGCCGACATGTGGAGTGGTTTGCCGACCGAAATTATTCCTGTAGTCGTTTCTGCGAACGGGCTAATCTCGGTCAGCCTTTCGGGTCATCAGAGACTGCTCCGGACTCAAATGCAGAAGGCGGTGCTCCTCGATACCACCCGCATCGTCCGCCGAGTTTTTTCCCTTTCTCCCTAAACCTCGCCTGCTATGGGCTTCCATCTGGTTGGGTTTATATTTATTTACGTCATTTTTATTGATACATTTTACTATATTTATTATTTTCATTTATATATCCAATCCAACCAGATGAAAAAACTATATAAATACCCCAATAATAATAACTATTTAAACACAGGAGTATTCATACTCGTACATATAAGAGCCGTGGTAGCTCAGATGGTTAGCGCTCGCTGTAAATTTCACAATACGTGAGCAAACCGGGTTCTATCCCCGCCGGCACCAATGAAATTGTTAATTGCAATTTTAAGTTCTGATTTATCACGTACTCGGCGGTGAAGGAAAACATCGTGAAGAAACTTGCATGTCTGAGAAATAAGAAAAAAAATTTCGAAGACATGTAAAGTTCGCCAACACGCATTGGGGCAGCGCGGCAGACTATTCCTTGCCCTAAAACCCTCTCAGAAATGAGAGGAGGCCTGTACCCAGCAGTGGGACGTATATAGGCTGTAACATTACTTTTTACTTTTATATTCATACTCATAGCCAAGAATATGAGAGGACCTGGCAAAAAAATGCCTGTATTGCAAATCACCAAGTCCCCACGCCACGAGATAAACAAGAGCAATATTAGTAATTGAGTGTTACAGGTATCGTAGAACTTATTTGACCATAAGACACATGGTGTTTCCATATAATTGTTTTAAAATATTTTTTTCACAGATCACAAAAAATAACTAATTTGAAATTTGTATTAACTGCCAGCTATTTTATTTTTACTAAGAGCAAGAACCTGAACATCGCAAACCAAGAATTACTTAAAAAATCTATCTGCAAATCTAATTGGTTTAGTCACAGTGATAAGTTATCATTGTATTTTCTGATAAGCAAATCAGTTAGTGATTAATCAGTTCTGCTTCAAAAAAAATGATGCACATGAAAGGATGAAAAGTCAACCAAGAGTATAGATCAGTTTTCAATTGTTTCAAACTAATGTAATGAGAAAATAATCTCATATGTCGCTATCACAAAATTTAATACAGAAAACAAAACGTGATATTAACGCAATGATGTTATCTAGAGGCATAGAATGGTAGAGGTGACATTCTCTGAAGACTCTTCTAGACATTCTTAATGTCTGACGCTTGTTTAACTCCAGCTATACAAGGGAACAACAACGCGACCGATCACCGAAAGCATTGTTCCTCCAATTGATACCGAATGCAAATACGTGGGGCATTGTCATTGCTTCCCAGCTATAAATCAAAGCAATGCTCTATCCGTCCCGCGCTCCAGTACGGGCGTCCCGCTGTTTAACCGCACAAATTTACGACCGCCCCCGAACGTTCCCGAGCGTACACGAGATGCTGATCGTATTCCCGCGTTATTTCAACAAAATATCGTGATTTATACAAAACTCGAGAACTGGGGTTTCGTACTTTCGCGAGACTAATATCTCTTAAAGTGAAAGCAATAAATTATAAAATGCTTCACATTGCACATACCGAGATAGATTTCGCTGCTATGGGTATTCTTAGCGATCTTATTCGACTCGAAAGAAAAGGTTTAGACTAGGTAAACTTTTGTTAAGCAAAACAGAAAGATCAATTTTTTTATAAAAACTCAATGCTCGTAGGCACTAAATTACTTCTGAAGTATATAACCTAGTTAATACAAAAAACAAGAATCATTAAAATTGATTTATAATTGACATAGATATCGCGTAACAAAGGCACGAAAACTTTATACTTAGTCGAATTGTAAACCTACTCCTTTTTTGTCTCATTTTCAGTAAGGGGATCTCCAGTTCTCTACACTCACCATACGAAACACACCAGTATTAAGCTGCTATTTGACGCTGGTATATTGTAAGAGAGTGGTAGAGTCCTCGATCCTTTCCCTGTCGAGCTGATCCATTCGTAACTACAACCATTATATAATTGGCATTTAACTATTTAAAGGTGACGAAGAAGAAAAAAATTATAACTATATATAAGCAATATTTTAAATTACTTTTGATTTATTTTTAATGTAGAACTTCACGTACTCGTAAGTCAGCGAGCAAAAGCATGTTAGCCTTGGCGTTTCTCCGCTTTGTACACTTCGTAATGAGCAATAGAACTAGATTAACCGATAGGATCAGTAACCTGAAGTAGCAATGGTCCGGCCATATAGCTCGATGAACAAAAAACCCGATAGGGAAGAAAGGTTCCCGAGTGGCAGCTTGTACCAGTAAACGAAGCTTAGGGGATCCCTACTAGATGGAATGACGTCAGGTGGCTCAGGATTTTATACACGGTAGAGCCATGCTGCAGTTATATTCGTAGTATATGTATAGATGTAGGACGAATGGGTTTGCTCGACCGATGAAGGACCACTTTCTCACAGAATACCAACGTAAAATAGTAGCTTAATGCTGCTGTGTTTCGTATGGTGAGTGTAGAGAACCTGAGACCCTTTTTATTGGAAACGAGGCATTCCGCGGTCCTCACAGGTGACAACGCATCTGCATTTTGATTCGTCATCGAGGATAGATGTAGATTTCTAGGGGCCTTAGCAACCACTTACCATAGGTGGACTGTGTGCTCGTTTGTCACGACGTCACGGATGTTGATGAGTTATCAATTTATACTAATTCAAAGTAATTCGAACACCGAACAACTAAACAACTGTGAAGTGACACCAGCGTACGCTACATGAGTATAGCAAAGAGCATCAACAATACGAGATCCACCCAGAGCTGAGATTTCACGACGCCAACACGAATAAATATTCCTTTTATTCCAATTTGTCAGCTAAGCCACTCTCAACGGCGACTTATCTTCGCTCGCAACGGTAAGCTCCCGCCAAAACAATACGGCAGTATCGTTAAAAAACGTGCTCGAATACGGCATTTATCATCGTTGATTAAATACCATTGTTTTGTATCGGACGGAGACGCAGCGGCGTCTTGCTCCTTTTGCTTCTCCCCGCGTCTCGCATTATGGCTGCATGGAGACAATAAGTCTGTTAAATTGGCCTCCTATGCTTGCTATGCGGTTGTGTTTATGTTTGTGTGAACGCTTGTTCGACGTTTGCTCGCAGGCGCATTGTAAATTCTTGGCTGGAACGACAGAAATTTGTTTTGCGATGTTTCAAGTTATGGTTGTCTATAGATTAATATCTATCGTTTTATATTGCGATTAGCAAAACAAAGTTATTATTTTACAAATTGAAATATTTATTCTTTTTTATACTTCTATTCTAATTAATTTTATAATTGAGATAATAAGACTGCAAGTTATTGTTTCACATGTTATCGCTTTCCTATTATTTAGGTTTCCCTTACTCCCTTTCCCTACAATATTTTAACTGTATGCCGTATACTGCCTTGTAGGTCTAGTAGTCGTAAACGCAGTTTCTAATAATGAAGTCCCGGGTTCGAATCCCAGTTTGGGCCATAATCGGTTGTTGGGTTTTTATGTTAATAAATTCACAGTAGTAGCCCGGAGCCAGGAAATTGTTGGTGTTGTACCCCCGTGCCTCGTAAAACACATAAAGCCTCTGGACCTGCACCTGATCTCTCCGCCCGGCTTCGCATGGGTGATTTCTGGATATCGACAACAGCGCCACTTACTGGATATAAATGTGTATCTTGGGACCCATTCAAATACACACAATAAATTTCATCAAAATCGGTCCAAATATTTTTGAGTTTTAGCGAGACCAACGGACAGCAATTGACTTATATACATATAAACCGTGTACAAAAATAATTCATTAGGTAACAGTCATTCGCTAGAAATAACGTTCATTAAAAAAGGCATAGAAATAAACTATGCCTTATTTAACGAACTCTGTAATGGCTGGCCCTTAATGTCACGTGACACAACCAGTCTTTTGTACATCATCACCATCATCATCATTACAGCTCTTCACAAGTCCACTGCTGAACATAGGCCTCCCCCAAGGAATGAAACAACCCACGGTCCTGAGCCACCTGCAGCCATCGACTTCCTGCATGTCTTACCAGGTCGTCACTCCATCTAGTGACGCAAGTGGCCACTTGTGTCTTTTCAACTTAGAAGTTTAATAAATAATATAAGCTCAAGCCTATGAAAAAAATGGGAATGTCATTTGCGTCTTGTCAACTACAAAGTAATTTAATCATTGATGCTATTTTAAAAAAAAAAACGCGACTTTTGGGCCTAACCTACAATTATTTTAATCACTGTGAAGTACTAAGATATTAAGACGTAAGAAACCAAAAGCGCCGTTTCATTTTAGAACGTCTTTTCATCTAAGTAATCGATGCAAATATTGTTAAAGATGATGTAGCAATTGATCAATTAAGTCTTTGTTTGTGTTGAATTTGAATACGTCTTTTCTACTTAAAAAAATGTTGTTTATGATCAACAGTTACGTCCAAAACTCTTACGATATTTTCTAAAATTACTGACATTGATATTCTTGAAAATTATAAAAGTTGAGTAGATGATGCGCCGTTTTATCCTGAGTCGAATGGTATATATTTAACTCATTTTGTCAAAAAATGTTAGATGCGCCCTTTTTTTCTTATGACGGCAAAATTGGACATGTAGTGGCGGCTTAAGACAAGCCATCGCCCCATTTTTAGGGTTCCGTAGTCAACTAGGAAACCTTATAGTTTCGCCATGTCTGTCTGTCCGTCCGTCCGTCCTCGCTTAATCTCTGTGACCGTTAGCACTAGAAAGCTGAAATTTGGTACCAATATGTGTATCAATCACGCCAACAAAGTGGTAAAATAAAAATTGGCAAAAAATGTGTTATTAGGGTAGCCCCCCTATATGTAAAGTGGGAAGTGATTTTTTTTTTAATTTCAACCCTAACGTGTGATATATTGTTGGAAAGATATTTAAAAATGAATAGGGGTTTACTAAAATCATTTTTTGATAATGTCAATAATTTCGGAAATAATCGCTCCAAAATTAAAAAACAATGTGTCCCCCCCCCCCTCTAACTTTTGAACCATAAGTTTAGAAAATATGAAAAAAATCTAAAAAGTAGAACTTTATAAGGACTTTCTAGGAAAATCATTTTGAACTTAGATGGAAATAACAGTTTTTGTACAAACTCATTAGTGGGAACACTTATTGTGACGGACGGGAAACTACGGAACCCTACACTGAGCGTGGCCCGACACGCTCTTGGCCGGTTTTTTCAGATATGTGTATAATCTTTGCTCCATATGTCACGTGGATGCCTCAATAGGCAAGCTAGCAAGTAATAGCCGTCCGTTAGTTTCACTAAAACTAGACTTAGTTTGATGAAATGTTTTGTGTGTCTGAGTCTTATAGATAGTTTAGATTCACAATTAAACCCGGTAGATGGCGCTGTTGTCGACATCCAGAGATCACACGTGCGATGCCGGGCCGGATCTCTAGTATTTGATAGATATAATGAACTCTGACATGCAGGGCGAGCAGTATTAAAGTACCAATCCATCTGCTGAGGGTAGCGTTTATGAAAAATCCCTGCTACAATAAAATAGGCCCATGTACGGCAATACACTGTTGACAGCTGATAAATAATAAAGAAGGAGCCAATAAAGTCTTACCAGTGCCTCGTTGGTCCAGTGGTTGTAGTAGTGCGACTGCTGATCATGAGGTCCTGGGTTCGAATCCCGGGTCGGGCCAAAAAATCAATTATTGAGTTTTTTTTGTCAAGAAATTCTCAGTAGCTGCCCGGAGTCAGGAAGTTGGCGGTGTCTCACCCCAGTGCCTCGGAAAGCACGTAAAGCTGTTTGTCCTGCGGCCGATCTCTCTCCGTTCGTGTCGGTTTACCGTCCCATCGGATTACGAGAGTGAGGGAGTAGAGAGTGCACCTGTGCTTGCGTATACACTTGGGCACTACCTATATAATCCCGTCCTGCGCCGATGGCTAGACTCCGTTGAGGACGCCGTGACCGAAATTCGGTCTGGAGGACATTATTATAAGTCTTACTAATATTAGGCAAAATTAGGTCTAGAAGCCAATATTGGGCCAAATTAGATCTTAGGTTTCCATCTCCCACTATTTTAATAATTTACGACTGTGATGCTACATGGTGGCTGTTTGAGTAAGTCCGTTAATTTAAACGTTGGTACGTACATACATTGATTGACCACACAGTATACATAATACAGAAACACATTTTCCAAATTAAATTAAACAGAGTATATTTAAAAATCTTGAAGTAGCAGAACTTGCAAGTATAACTGCAAAAGATACAAGATAAAAAACGTAAAACAAGAGTTTTATGAAGACACGCGATTTCTATATCTAGATCGTAATCCGAGTAGACGCTGCGTTTTTAAATATGTTAGTACTTTTAGGAAACGCACGCGTCCAAGTACGTGACTGCTTACACTTAAATTGCGGCGGCGCGACTTCAATGAGAACAAAGGCTTGCTTCTATGTCTTGCGTTATTTTGAAGAAAGGCAATTTACATATAGGTATTATAACAGTAAATATTTTGTATCTAACTACCTTATATGTTGAAATCGGTGAAATATCGATTAGAAGTGGAAGATGTTATTAACGCAACGGAATAAAATATAGTATCTATGCGTGTGACCACGATAAAACTGGATCTTTCACTACATCTCACACTACATCCTGGACCAGGATTCCATGTTAGTGGCCCTTACCTATTTCTTCCACGAGGCACACTACATCCACTACTGTGTTCCTGTTTAAACTTTAATAACTATTTTAACTAAACTATATAGCTTTTAGCAACAAAATCTCCAACAATGTCGTACACCTATTTATTGTTATATAAAACCTACATTTGCTTTACACTGATAAGAGGTAAACTGTTATAGCATTGTTAAAGAATTATTAATATTTGTATCTATCAACAAGCTATTCAGTTATGATACGAGTACGTATACATGGTGTATTATGTGATTTGAGGACATTATTGACTATGTCCAAACAATTTGAAAAATGACCAATATAAGAGGCTTATATAACAATAACTATTAAAAACATTTTTTTATTGTTTCACTGAGATTTATGAAAACATTTCATTCACTAACTAGGCAGATAATAACAGGCGGTAAAATTAAAAATTTTGTACAATCGATTTCAATATAAATAAAATGAGAACATCATTAATGTAGTCGAAGGCAATTAAATACGCATTATTAAGGATAACTCAAAAACTACTGGTCAGATTTGATCAAATTTATATACGATCACATGAGAAGCACCAGATTTCTAATAAAAAAGAATCATCAAAATCGGTCTACATAGAAAGAAGATATGAGGTAACACACATTATACAAAAATACAGTCGAATCCAGTACCTTCTCCTTTTGGAAGGCGGTTAAAAAGAAGCGTTTAAATCAACACTTTTAACTTTGTTAAAAGTACGAAAACACGTATCAAATAACATAAGCGACAGTAGGTTAAGATACAGCTAATTAGTTGGCGACGGAGCCACAGACGAGGACCACCGCTAGGGTCAAGAAGACTGGTGCTTCCGAGTACTAGTTTTACCTGGCCACATAGCCTCCATGTGGTGGACTCGAATGGGTCCATTGCGCAAGTGGAGTTAGATAAATCGCAGAGAAAGGCGCGCATAGTGTTCTGGTGCGTCTTACCTCAGATGGAGTAGGGTGGAGTGTTCTCCCGAATAAGAGAGTTGCAGATATACTAAGCTTTCCCGTGGCGGCAAAGATTACACGATAGGGTTTAGTGAGTGCGAGTCCGGCATTTACCTATGTAAAAAATGGTTAAGATGAGGCTGGGGTGCCCCTGGCCAGAGCGTGGCTTTTGTCAAACGTGTAGGTAGTGGCGGAGTAAGAATATCCAATACCCCATACCGTCCCGTTTCGTAAAATGCGATAAAGGGAAACAAGGTAGGATATGGGCACCAGCGACTTTCTAGTAACAACTTTAAAAACTGCGGTTGTCAATATGCCTGCTAATAGTGGCAACTTATACATATTATACATATATATTTCACGTAACGCCACCAATTAAAATAAGTGGTGAGGCGAAGTGTTCCAGACAGTGGCCATGACCACTAATTCTTGACAAATCTTCGTACAGCACGTGATGCATAGACAACAGGGTCCGCTGCACCCATCATATCTACACAATTTTTGAATAATAATAAAAATAAGAAAGTCCTCTAGACCGAATTTCGGTCACGGTGGCCTGTCTCATCGGAGGCTAGCCATCGGCGCAGGACAGGATTATAGTGTATGCGCAATGTATATATATCCCAAGTGTATGCGCAAGCACAGGTGCGCTCTTTATTCTTAAGCTTAATTATAATAATATTGACGTAAGCGCAGGACCAACGGCTTCACATGCTCGGGGTGAGACACCGTCAAATTCCTGACTCCGGGCAGATACTGAGAATTTCTTGACAGAAGAACTCAATAACTCTTTTTTGGGCGACCCAGGATTCTAACACGGGACCTAATAATTAGCAGTCTCATTTACAACCACTAGAATAACGAGGCAGTAAATTTTTGAATACGAAGAGAACAAAGCTCTAATTGAACAGGAGACTATGGCAAACATCCCCCCTACGAGGCATATGTTCAACAGTGGACTTTGAAAGGCTGAATGAATGAAAAAAAATGTAGCAATATTCATAATGACAATAATTACATGGCCCGATTTGAATAGTCATTATTCATACTGCGCTAGAATTGAAATGCACTTGCTTCATTATATTATATACATAATATTAGGATGTAGAGAGGAATGTACTTGCTTTTACGTCAAATGATTGAAGCATCTATATGCTCTGCTTTAGTGGCCATTATTTGGGGAAAAACACTTCTGGAAGTACTGTTTGCCAACAGGCTGGTAAAGTGATAGAAATACAAATATTGCAAGGGGATCGATTTTACGCAAAGCAGCCCATCGTACTCTAATTACGAAATCGTTTATAATACGCTTATAGTGATAAAGTAAAACAAGTTAATAAAGATAGGCAGGTGATATAAACTAAAAACTTGTACTGAAACTTTAACATAATTAAACATGTAATAAAACTACAAGTACGTAGTATAACCAGAGGCAAGTATTAAAACAATACTGAGGCCATATGCAATCAACTATGAAATATTTTCTTGCGACGTAACTCGATAAACATATATTTACCATCAAACAACATTGCTTAAACTATCTATACCATAGAAGATCATTATATTTTGATAATAAACCGCGTACAATGTCAAATGCAGCATTAAAATAAATAATGAAATATACATTTAATTTCCACAAGCTGATTAGACGATCTCTCACTCGCATAAGAAAATATCAAGCAAAAGTTGAACTCGTTGCTTATCTCAAATAAATGAACTGAGCGAACAAAACCTCATTCAAAACGCTCCTCCCATTAATAAATTACAACGGAAATATAATGCAAAAATATGACATAAATAATAACTGATGTCACGACGATCCAATCATTACGGTATGAATGAACGCCAAAACTGAGGCACAATTATACTTCGTGAGATTCATCCGAGTCCAGATATTGGTATTAATAAATTACGTCGCGAAGTATGAGACGTACATTGGCCGGATGACAGAGAGACGTTGTGAGGCCGCCAACAAAAACCTGGAATGCTGTTGCAATAAAAATGTAGTTCAGACAAATACGAACGTGGCGCTGGAAAAACCGGAGTCGCTCAAGCGTCGTATTAACATGGTTAATTAATTTATTAATTAGCATCAATTAATCGTAATACGTCGGCGGAACGGGCCGACGATACGGCTGGATAGTTTTTCCAACAAAGCTTAATTTCAAACAGACTGTTATCACGATTCTCTATTGCTACTGAAAGTAAATTTCGAAGATGTTGACGATACATATGTCTTGTCTAATAAAAATTTTTGAATGTTTGATGGCAGTTTGAGTCAAAAGTTAGGGACGAATTTCTTTTTTATAGAATTAGGGTGACAAACGAGCATTCAGTCCACCTGATGGAAAGTGGATGCCGTGCCGTTTATTTACTCATGTGGCCGTGATTCGTAGACATCTATTAAGAATCAAATTACAGATGCGTTGCCACACGTGAGGACTAAGATGGTACGCCCCGTTTCAAGTAAAAGGGTCTCCGGTTCTCTACACTCACCATGCAAAACACAGCAGCATTAAGCTGCTATTTTACGCTGGTGAAGGCGTGGAGAAGCGTGATAGACTCAGAAATGTGCATATCCGCAGTAAAACCAGAGTAACCGACATAGCCCAACGGAAGCTGAAGTGGCAATGGGCCAGCCATATACCTTGAAGAACCGATAACCGATGGGGAAGAAAGGTTCTCAAGTGGCAGCCTCGTACCGATAGGCGTAGTGTAGGGCGACCCCCCGCTAGATGGAGTGACGACCTGGTAAGACATGCAGAAAGTCAATGGATGCAGGTGGCTCAGGACCGTGCTTTGTGGCATTACTTGGGGGAGGCCTATGTTCAGCAGTGGACTTACGAAGGGCTGTAATGATGATGATGATGATGAAAGCGTGATCTTTCCCCAGTTGAGCCAACCTATTCGTGCTACGACTATAATATAGTTGCAGCACGGCTCTACCACGTCTAATTTAATTGTAATTATGAGACAGTAAGGCGGCGATGAAGCTCTATTTCGGACGAAAAAATCGAGTGCAAGTAATTTTTGTCGACGAAACTCAGTGTATCTTGCCGTGGATCGGTGACGAGCGACTCATGCGTGACCAGTGGGACTACAAGCCATGCAATTATTGCCTCAAGTCGTACTCGTACGGTAAATATTATGTTCTTTAGTGGTCGGTCCGTTGCACCGGTTGCACCACAACTATGGTGATACGTGGTCTTACATTATGAGAAGCCAATGTTCAAAGGTTCCCTGCTGAACATTGGCATAGATAATGTACATACTGCCTATGTAGGCATATTACTATAGTTGCCACGCTTGGCAGGCTGGCTGGCAAATGTAGTTTTTTTTTATTTTTAAATTGTTATAAGGAAGTTCCTGTCTTCTCCTGGTTTGTTTCCCTTTGTTGCCTGTAAGATTTAGACAGGACGATATGGGGTGGTGGATATTTTTACACCGACACATAATATATGGCTGAGAAAAATCTGTGGACCCATAAAAGAGCGTGACGGTATCTATAGTCGACGCATGAACCCTTGAACTGGACGCACTTATCGGGCACGAGAACATCTTCAGGTTCTGTAAATCGCAGCGACTGAAGTGGGCGGGTTACCTTGAAAGAATGCCGGACACAAGAGCCGTAAAAATAATGACGAAGTGGACGCCGCAACAAAAGAGACCGAGAGGCAGGCCTAAAATGCGTTGGAGTGTCTGTGCGGAAGAAGATCTCAGGAAGATGGAAAAGTTTACAAGCTGGAAGAAGGTAGCCAGGCAGCGTGACAACTGGAGGAAGATTATGGAGGAGGCCAAGACCCACAAAGGGTTGTAGCGCCAACGGAAGTAAGAAAGTACATAATATATAACGCGAAATAGTATACAATAGTACGTAGTACTATTATTTATTCTGTAGCAATACGAGTAGTTCGGTGTCTTTACGTTTTCTAAACAGTTAATATTTAAACGCTATCGAAGAAAACTATGTATTTATCATGATTCATATTAAGCTATATTATTAATATATTCCACATGAAAAAAGTATTTGTTTGTCCTACAAATTGTTGTTCCGGGTCTCGATTTTTTACCATATGCAATTTATGTAAGGTATGTAAAACGCTTCCACGATACAAGAGAAATTACTAATGTAGGTCAACGTATTTTTTTAAATCTGCACTGTCTTAAATATTTCAATCTTAAATATTTCAATCAATATAATTAGCCGTGTAACCTAATAACCTAATATGGGAATAGCTTGGAATGGAATGGAGACATTGCTTATGTAAGCGTGCGACGCCCCATGGTTAGATGGAGCGATGATCTGTATAAGCTAGACTAGACTGTTAGTCTGGCTGGAAGTAGATAGGTAAGTAAATGAAGGAGGTGGATTGCCACGGCTGATAATTTCTTAGAATAATTAGACATATTGTTCCTAAACCTATTGAGGCAATTTTACGAGAAACAGGTGAAATTTCTTTGCATTATCGTACTTTTATAGACGATTAACATAAACTATTGGACTGGACACAATTAAGTTTTATTGTATTATTTAATGCGGAGCGTTGCAAACAACGGCATTTTTGTCCCCATGGGTATATCAACGCGAAGATTTGAGCTCCGATGCTAGCATTTTGCGAAGTCTTTTATGGATCGTATACTTGGTTTACAGGCGTCGTTTTTGATAACGGTGTATTGATGCGTTTTATATTAGGCTTCAGTAGCACATCGTTTTAAGGCGCTTAAATCTTCGTAAAATTAGCGCTAGTTATAAAACCAACAAGATAAGCCAGTTATGATTCTCTCTGTCAATCGATTTCATGTATCGATATCGATTAAATGATTCCATATCATTTAATTTAATATTTTGTTTGCATTTCATTCAAGTATTCTGTAATCCTAGCCTGCTGATGGAAATCAAAGTTTCTCATTTAACGAGAGAGGAACTTGAAGTGCCGTGAATGACACTGTGTATGTCTTTGATTTTTACTTAATTATTGTATTTACTAATCATAAGTTTTCATATATCAAAACTGGTGAAATATGTGATACTTTACTATACGAACATCTTTGTACTATATTTCTTACGAATAAAAAAATTTATATATTTTGAGTTGGTATAAGGAAGATGCTACTGCCCATTACCTGTTTCATTTTTCTCTATCACCTCTGAAAACACCTATGGGTATGGGGTAGAGGACATTCTTACACCGCAACGACACAGTCCCTGGAAGATTAATATAATAATATTAGAGATTTATCATACCTATAAGCTAATTTGTGGAAATTATTTTTTAATTTTATTCTTTGAAATCGGTTTTTACATTTTACTATACTTCATTATGATTTAAATACTGATTATTTTATACTGATTAATTTTAATTACTATTTTATTTAAAGTTTTATGTATAAAACGTGACAAAAATTAAATCAATTACATCAATTGCGGTATGAAACCTAACAAATGTCACTTAGTAGCTACATGAGTAACATTGCTTTCAACTTAGCAGTTTCAACTTAAATTTAATTTCTTATCACGCTGTACAACATGTAAATTTTTTTTTGCGCCCGAAGCAAATATGGGCAACCCTCCGGAAAGCGGGGGAGGGAGGCGGTGAATGCTCATAGCATACCACGCAGCCGGCTGCGTGGTTATGTGGAGACTTTTACCCACTAAACACCGCCTTTTAGGAATTGGCTTAACGATCTGACTAGAGATCTCTAAGCCGTATACGAACGCGACCCTCCTTGGCAGAAAGGAGGGCGCAAAACATGTAAAGTTCAAAGCAAAGTCGTAGGAAACTTTTAATGTCAATCAAGTTAATAATTTAAATTACATTTATATTTGACTTAAAACGGCATTATTATTTTTTTATACCGAAGTTTATTTTGTTCATTTAAGATATTTATTGTGAACCTCTATTAATAAAAACACTTTTAAACACTAACACCATAGAGAATATATAGTCTTTGACTAACAAATAATAGGAAATGTCTGCATTACCTCGGCTCTATGTTTAGGTTCAAACGTGCTATTTTTAAACGAGTTTAAAAAAATCGGAAGCGGAAATATCGGAAACGGTTAAACCGATTTAAATTATTCTTTTTTTATTTATTAGATTATAATTTATGGAAGGTTCCACATAATTTTTAGGAAAAAGTTCCATCCACGAGTATTTAAAAATAGGAAATGAAATATTTAAAGTGTCTATTTAAATGACATTCCAGTTGTAAACTTAAATTTGTGATATTCCTTAGATCACTCAAAAGCAATTCTTCGATGCACTGACTTTGTCTTGGCACTGACTTCAGCAGCTATTGTTGTGTCATTGCAAGTGTGAATTTATTTTTTATTTTTGAAGTCGGTTCTAACCTAATTTTTATTAAATGACTAGCGATTTGCCCCGGCTTTGCACGGGTAAATTCTGGATCTCGATAGTAGCGTCACCTAATATTACTAACCATTCTATAATATTCATCAAAATCGGTCGAACAATTCTCGAGTTTTTACGATTTTAACGAACACCAATTGATTTTTATATATAGAGATTAATTAGGTAGGTACTATATTTGAAATCTAAACACTAACATAACACAATGATAAACAAAAAACAGATTACATTTTCATAATACAATGATAAAGGAAAGTTTGATAAGAATAGATTAATTTGATTACAAGGGCATAATTAAAATGAAGTCTTTCGATGGATTTCGAATGCTTAAAAATATGTATATATCCTATACCTTCAAACGAGCAATTAGATTAGAATTAGAATTAGAATCTCGGAAACGGCTTAAACAATTTTCATAAAATTGCACGTCCAGGGGGTAGCGGTGGTAATAAATTGATCTAGCTAGGATATATTTTTGGAAAATGTCCTTTTGTCCGTGTTTGCAGGCAATAAAAACTTCTACAATATAAAATGGTAAATTTTGATATCGTACTAACGATCGTAATAGCTCAAGTGGGATATCGCGTGGTCGCGAAACAGGAGTGCCCTGGTTCGCGTCCTGTCTCTGGTCCGACTTTTTTCCTTTTTTGTCAAGTTCCCTTCTTTTGTGAGAAAATCTATTATTTCGAGCCCTTTTTGTATTTTTTTTAAAATACAAAAATTTAAATTAAACTAATTGCACTCATGATTTTTTATTCAAATAACCAGTTCAGTTTTTTCTATGATGTCAATAAGGTCAAAAAATATTATTCTTGTTTCAACGGTATGTAATTTGTATCCAAATATAATTTCCAAAAAAAAATACCGAGGAAAGCTCGGTCATCCAGGTACTATGTAATAAATCATACAATGGGTGATAAAGGAATGTCAAAAATTAAGAGAAATCCTTCATGATTGCCGTAAATAGAAATAATATGTAAATGAATCATCAGCCTAAGCAGTCGATAAAGAGCAGAGGCTTACCCATAGATCGCATTACCTGCTAGATAGACATCTCCAACATCGACTCGCTCGCCAGCCGTTTCTGATGCATTTTAAAAAAAAATAAGAGTGACAAACGAGCTGACATTTCAGGTCCACTTAGATAATGCGCTCTATAGACAACCACATCTATTCTCGATTGAGAATCAAAATGTCGATGGGTTGTCACTCCTAAGTACTAAGATAGAATGCGTTGTTATGACTAAAACGGATCACTAAAATGCACGTAAATGTATTTAATAATGCACAGTTTCAACGCTGAAACTGCACGGTAACTGGAGGCTGGTGAATCAACAACCTAATAGGTTCGTAAACAGTACTTTCTCTTCAGACGATTTATTATAGCACTAACATCAACTGCAACATTGATATATAACGCACTGTACGAGTATATGTAACTTACACCGACGCATCACTCACGCAAGTGTTACCGAGGTGTTTAGCTTAAATCATGGCAGTACTCTAATTTTAGTTTTGTTTGTAGTTATTGCAGTCATGATATCTCCTCAAAGAAGTTTAGTAAGCCCTTAAATCAGTAACGACCCCGGGGAGCGATGTCATCATGCTGAGATATTTAGTAGTGTGTCGGCCTTCGGACATCCAAACAGAACGTGAGCCGCCGTTTCGTCTTTCCTCGTGAGAGCCCTTCATAACGGACTGTCTGTAACCCCTGCGGTAAAGAGATTGTTAAAAGAACCTTGTCCTGATAGTACTAGTGACTATCCGGATCTATCTGCTTCGTTGGTCTAGTGATTGTAGTAGTGCGACTGCTAATCATGAGTTCCTGGGTTTCGAATCCCGGGTCGGGCCAACAAAATCAGTTATTGAGTTTTTAGGTCAAGAAATTCTCAGTAGCCGCCCGGAGTTAGGAAGTTGGCGATGTCTCATCCCGTGCCACGTAAAGCCGTTGGTCCTGCGCCTGATCTCTCTCCGGTCGTGTCGGTGTACCGTCCCATCGGATTATATGAGTGAAGGGAATAGAGAGTGTACCTGTGCTTGAGTATATACTTGGGCACCATAATCCTGTCCTGCGCCGATGGCTAGTCTCCGTTGAGGCAGGCCGCCGTGGCCGAAATTCGGTAGGGAGGACATTATTATTATTATTATCTGGATCTACTGGGTTTCTTTAATCGTTTCTTTAATCGTTTCAATGCCTTGGTGATGTGACCATTTATTGCATACAGAGCTTGTATAGCCTATCTGAAATCTCCATTGTTAGTCTAACACTAAACGTATAATAAACAATATAGTCAGTAACGTTTTATTTTATACCACCTTGACGATTATGTGGGTAGGGTTGCCAGATGGACAGGATTCGTCTAGATTCTCCGGATATTTCAAATGATCTCCAGACTCCCGACAAAACTCAAAATCTCGAGACAAACAGCTTCTCGGAAAGTCAACGTATGACCTTTGATTTAATAAAAGCTGAGTTTGTAATTGGACTGAACTTTGAAGTGAATTGTTCGAATTTTAAATATTTTCTGAATACGACTAAAGGATCCAAATTAGTGGACTCTAGTAAAGTCCAATGCCAAATGCATGTGGCAAACTAAACAATTAAGTGTAGGTGCTTAAATTAGTTGAGTTTAAAGTACCTTTTTTGTAACCTCCTCTCAAAAAAATAAACTTTTTATTTTTATTATTTATTTCTCCTGATATTGTTATCAACAACCCCAAAATCATTTTCAAAATTTGTCCAGATATTTGGTTCTTCCAATCTGGCAAACATATATATGGGAGAATAAAATTCTCGAATGGAGTGTTAAAATAAATAATCGTGGGTTATTATCTTATTATAATGATACTAGATAAACTTATTATCATGATATTCAATGAGACTACTGCTACTGTAGTCCGTCAGATTCGATAGCATTCTATCACGATTACTTTATCATCTTTTATCGCCGAAGCTGTCCCCGATATATCTGTCGGTACTTGAAGTAGGTACTTGAGATTTTTATGGCCCGACGCCAAAAGTAGTTTATCGAACGATCTATTTGGCCGCACTGCGCTGCTTAGGATTCAAACTTCGGAATAAAAAATATAGAAGGTTTATTTATATATCATGTTATTTAAAACGCATAGCATATTCGAAAACATTAACACTATTAGACTTATCATAGGTTTAAAAAAAAGAAAATTATTAACTTTTCCCATAAAACAGAGTTATTTTTTTAAAATAAATACATGTGCGTAAATGATTTGACAGATACGTTATTTTTAACCATTAACTTACATCCGCGTCAAAATCGTAAATATTAAGTACACTATCATCACAAATTTGCTCATACAATTTTGTGAGGGATTTTTTGTGTTGTCAATGCATTTGGCCTACGCTTATATATAACCCACATCGATTTTTCCGATGAAAAAACAAAAAGAAAACCCATTTATAAAGACGAATAAATAAATTATTTTCCATATAATTGTAAGACTTTACTCGTTTAAAATTTTAATAAATGCTTAAATGTAACTTATACGAGGAGATGCCGTTATACCGCCAACTATCGAAAATAATGAGATATGACGACGATTTAAATCTAACATATCTATGACTATTAATGACACCTACACGACGAGAATTGTTGAATAGTTTTCTCTGGTACCAACAAATTACAAAAAGAACGCAAGTAAATATTTATTCTAATTATCTAATTAAATTGTTTTTAAATTGAAAACATCCAGATAAATTATTGAGGGCTATCGATAAGGTAAGGTAAATAGGACATCTCTACACATGATATCATGTGCGGAGATGTGCTATCCAGCTTGGTTATCACGACAAAGTGCCAGCTTTAGAACCATCTGTTCCAGCAGTGCACTTTTATAAGCAGGTAGTGATTGCAGTATTCATATTATGGCTGTAGCATGAATAGGTCGGATCGACAGGGAAAGGACCACGCTCTCACAGAATACCAGCGTAGAATAGTAGCCTAATATTGCTGTTTTTCGTGTATGTAGTGAGTGTAGAGAATCGGAGACCCTTTTACTGAAAACGAGGCATTCCATCTTAGTCCTCAAGAGTAACAACGCATCTGCATTTTGAGGATAATTGTAGATGTCCATGGGCCAGCTCCCGGAGTGGCGAAAAGAGGATTGCGGAGGCCCGTCTAGCTACGCTGAATGTATGTGGAGCAATGAGTGATAAGATGGATGAAGTATGCGATATGATGTATGATAGATGTATTATGTGTAAATGAGACGAAGCGAAAGGGAAAGGATGCCACTACACATGGCATATATACCACGTACTGGTCCGGTGTAGACGAGACCGAGCAAGTCGGTATCATCCTTTCAGAAAGAATGGGTCAATGTGTGAAAGAGAATGAATGTGTAAGCCCAAGACTGCTATGGATACGAATAAAAGAGGGCCTAAAGAAGTTGTTTGTTCTAGGGGTCTACGCCCCAGACATGTCTAAGTCCTGTCTTAAGTCCTAAGTCCGAGAGCAGTTTTGGGAGATGGTAAGGATGGTGTTAATGAAATGTAAGGAAAATAAAACTATTGTTATGTTAGGAGATTTTAATGGAGGTGAGGAGGCTTGGCTATGAAAGGATACTGGGAACGTTTGGTGATGAAAGTATTAATGAGAATGGTGAAAGCCTCCTCACCGTATGTGTGGAAAGGAACCTTTTTGTGACGAACACTTTGTTTCGTCATGAGAAGATTCACATGTATACTTGGGAAAGAGGTGATGATAGAATCATGATATATTTCATAACTGTGGATGAAAGAATGAGGAGCGCAGTGGTGGATACAAGGGTTTACCAGGGGTCCAACGTAGGGACGGACCACTACCTGGTCTTATGCCGAATTAGGGGTTTATTCAGACGTTGGCGGCATCGGACATCTGTGTCTACCACTGCGTTACAGGGTATAAGAATTGAGAGGTTACAAGATGAAGACGTGAAAGATAAGTACAAATGTAGACTGAGAGAAAATATAAGTGATTTGGATGAGTTGTGTGTGAATGAGTTAGACTTGGAGAATGTGTGGCATAATGTTAAGAAAGGTTTAGTGGATGCAGCTACCGAAGTATGTGGTATTAGTAGGAGAACGAATGAAAGGAAAGACAATACGTTATGGTGGGATGATGAGGTACGTATGGAAGTTGAAGCAAAGAAGAGAGCATGGCTAGATTTACTAGCGACCGAAGCTGATAATTCTGGCGGTAAGAATGATGAGATTGAAAGAAAAAAGGCAGAATTTAAACGTCTAAATAAAAGAGTAAAAGCTTTAGTTGAAAGTGAAAAGCAAGAAAGAACGGATAAGAATGATAGAAGAATATCGGATAACTTCCAGGCAAATATTAAAATGTTCTGGAAACTCGTAAGAAATACCAGGGGACATTCAAAACAGCCTAGAATGAATGCGATACGAGACGAGAATGGAACGAGAATGGCTGTATCCTGAATGATGAAGTGTTGAGTCTAAAGAGATGGAAGGAATATTTTGAAAGCGTATTTATGAGTGAGGAGAAGTGTGAACTAAATGAAATAGAAATTCCGAAAGAAGATGAAAGAGATAGGTAGATAAGTATAGACGAAATAATAAAAGCAATGAAAAGCATGAAAGTGGGTAAGGCAGCCGGATATGATAGAGTTTCACTTGAAATGCTAAGGGCTGGAGAGGACGTGGTGGCAGGCCTGATATACACCTTGTTTAATTTATGTTGGGAACTAAAGCGGGTACCGGGAGACTGGTGCAAAGCCGTGATAGTCCCAATATATAAGGGAAAAGGGTCACAGCAGGACTGTAAAAACTACCGTGGTATCAGCCTTCTTAGCATTGTGGGAAAACTGTATGCTAAGGTACTAATTGAAAGAGTTATGAAAGAAACAGATGAAAAAATTTGGGATGTGCAAGCGGGATATAGAAAGGGAATGGAGTGTACAGATCAAGTTTTTTCCATGCGCATGGTCGGGAGAAGTTTTTGGCGAAAAACCAAAAAGTTTTTTGTGCGTTCATGGACTTGGAAAAGGCTTATGACAGAGTTGACAGGGATGTGTTATGGCAAACGCTGGTTGATACAGGCATTAAAGTCTCTGTATGGGGAATCTAGTGCTTGTGTTAGAATCAACGGGGTCTACTCGGACTGGTTTGGCATCCATAAAGGTGTCAGACAGGGCTGTGTAGCTTCCCCGTGGCTGTTCAAACTATTTATTGAAAGTTGTTTGGAAAATTTGAAAGTTGAAAAATGCGGATTAAGAATGGGTGAGTAAAACCATCAAATGCCTTTTGTACACCGATGATCAAGCCATACTTGCGTCGTCGACGGCCGAGTTGCAAATGATGTTTATATTAATGAACAGGTCACTAAAAGAAAGGGGAATGAAAGTGAACGCAAGTAAGACGAAAGTGACGGTTTTTGAAAGAGAAGAAAGCAAAACGGTATGTGAAATAAGAATAGAAGGAGAGTTAATTGAGCAAGTGGATGAGTTCGTATATTTGGGATGTGTATTCACCAGGGATGGGAGATATGATAAGGATATTGAACGACGAGTGAAAATAAAGTAAATGGGGCTCTACACTCTATTGTGAAAAGTCATAATGTGTCAAAAAGGCACGTATTAATCCCTACTTTAATGTGCTGTATTAATCCCTACTTTAACGTATGGTAGTGAAAGTTGGGTGTGGCAGAAGAAGCACGAGAGTAGAATAAATGCAGTAGAAGTGCGGTCGCTTAGGAGTATGTTAGGGCTGAATCTGAGTGACAGGGTAATAAACTGTGTGATAAAAGAAGAGTGTGGTTTGCAAGATGATACGGTGACCGCGATTAAGAAAGGAATTCTTCAGTGATTTGGTCATGTAGAAAGAATGAATGCGGAAAGGCTGAAAAAGCAAATATATGTTGCAGAAGTGAATGGCAGAGTCGGAAAGTTACGTCCTAGGCGGAAGTTTGTCGACCAAATTGGCGATATACTAAAAATGGGCCAAATTAAGAGTACCCTTAACCGACGAGCATGTATGCGTAGGTATATGGATGTCAAAGAGGCGAGAGAGGTATGTCAGGATCGTGCTAAATGGAAGTCTGTAGTCTCTGCCTACCTCTCTGCTCTACTCTGGGTGACAGGCGTGAGTGTTTATGTTTATATGTCTATGGGCCATCCACTTATCATCAGATGGACTTTGTGCTCGTTTTCCACCCTCTTCTATAAAAAAATGTATGGCCAATGGTTAAAACAGACAATCAATTGGAAGGCTAGGTAACATTAGTTAAACGCTAAGAAAGGTTTCTTGCAAAGTACGTTCTTACTCCGCGGTAATCACATTTTTTAACTCCTTGTTGGTCGGCGGAGACGGCTACATTGATCTCACTTGTCGCTTCAGAACTTCCCGGGCATGCTCATGGGATTTAGATTAAGACTTCGAGCTGGCCATAATCCTAACGACGAATTTTGACATCTAGCATATACGCTTACGTATTGCCAGACCGATGCGCGAGCGTTATCGTCGACAAAAGTTGAGTTTTCGCCGAGAACAGCCAATGCGGGTTATTCATGAGGAACTACAAATCACAAGTGTCCAGTCCGTGGGCCGTTTTCGATGAAGACTAACCTCGTGCGTTTCAACGAACTTATTCCTGTCCAAACTATAACGAAGCCCCCACCATAAGGTATGACTTTTTTAAAACATGCCTCTACAAAGCGTTCTCGTCATCTTCGTAGAACTCGTCGATGTCGGTCTTCACCGTAAAGAGATATCCTGGCTTCATAGGAGAACAGTAGCCTATCCCAGTCTCTTCCTGAGTCCATGTCACACAATTTTTAAACGAAGCTAAGTCTGGCAACTCGGTGCTCACGGACTAATTTAGGGCCGCGGGCTGGGTGATGACGGTGAATATTGGCAGCGAGAAGTCTCATCCTAACATTCCATAATCTAATTTGCATATTTCTTATTGTGGTACGAAAATTTGCCATTTCCACATGCTTTTGAACCACGAAGCATTAGCTGCAACCCTCCACAAGCAGCGTACTCGTAATAATTTTGCTGGTGTTTATCACTTCACCTACCATTCTCAGTAAAAAACAGTAGAATTAACTTACAAATTAAAGTTAATAAAATAATGTTATTAAATTTTACTAGCGTTTCGTACTTGCGAATCACATGCAGTTTGAGACGCAAACTTTTACTGCTCATAATTCCATAAAGTTATTATTCCGAACGTTGTCCTCAGTTACAATTTACTTTAAGAACTGTGTTTTTATGACACATATAATTTACACGTTTTATTCGGTTTTCGTTTCAAAACATCACAAAAAAGTTAAATAGCTGTTAGTTTGTTAATCTGTATGACAGAACTTTGGGTCGCAAGTATCTAAAGAAGAGATTTGTTGTTATATATATATATATATATATATATATATATATATATATATATATATATATATTTACGTTTTCAACCTAAACACTAAGCTAGCTTTCCTCACAGCCTGTAAAATTGTATTACCCTTAAATACGGAAGTCATACATATAATATACAATAATAATAATAATAACAAATACATATAATACGCGAGTAACCCGGGTTCGATCCCCGCCGGCACCAACGAAATTGTTAATCGCAATTTTAAGTGCTGATTTACCACGTGCTCGGCAGTGAAGGAAAACATCGTGATGAAACCTGCATGTCTGAGGAATAAGAGAAAAAAATATTTCGAAGACATGTGAAGTTCGCCAACACGAAGTGGGGCAACGCGGCGGACACTTCCTTGCCCTAAAACCCGCTCAGAAATGAGGGGAGGCCTGTGCCCAGCAGTGGGACATATATAGGCTGTAACTTTACTTTTTTTACGGAAGACATACACAGGAGTGCATGCATAGTTCCTTTTCATAGAATAAAGGTGACAAACGAGCGCACAGTCCGCCTGATAATAAGTGAATGGTGTCCCATAGACATCTACATTTGTCCTCGACTAAGAATTAAAATGCAAATGTGTAATCACCAGTGAGGACTACGATGGAATGCCTCGTTTCCAGAGAAAAGGGTCTTTTGTTACCAAATGAAATACAGCATTATTAAGCTGCTATTTCCTTTTATTTCGTTGATATTCTATGAGAGCGTTGTCCTTCCCCGGTCGAGACCGGTCAGACCCACTCGTGTAAGAACCATAATATAACTGCAGCATCGATCTATGACGTTTGATGTTAAGCGGCAAGAAATGATAAGATGTCCCAAGGCGGGAAAGAATCGCTTCCCTTATAGTAAATAGTTATGTTGTCATCATAATCATCATCATCACCAGCCCGCAAGAGTCTATTGCTGGACATTAGTTGTCCCATTCTAAGGAGGATTTGCCTTAATCAACACGCTTGGAATTGGCTGGTAACACCGCCACCCACGGGACCAAACGAGGGTTCCCTAACATCCATCCATCCATTACAGCGTCAGTAGCCTAATAGCCCTACCGCGAACTCAAAAGTTCGTGAGTTCGAATCCGCTATTCGACTACAGTCGCAAAACACTCCTAACACAAGCATTTTGAAGCTTGCCAGGTGTGGTTACAGGGAATATGAGTAATGTGAATAGCATTGCTAGTATTTAAAAAAAATATATTTATACGTGGTAGAGCCATGCTGCAATTATATTAGTAGTATAGTTGTAGCACGAATGGGTCGGCTCGACCGGGGATGGACCACGCTCTCACAGAATACCAGCGTAAAATAGTAGCTTAATGCTGCTGTGTTTCGTATGGTGAGTGTAGAGAACCGGAGACCCATTTTACTGGAAACGAGGCATTCCATCTTAGTCCTCACGGGTGACAACGCATCCGCATTTTGATTCGTAATCGAGTATAGATGTAGATGTCTATGGACCACAGTATCCACTTACCATCAGGTGGACTTTGTGTTCGTTTGTCAACCAATCCTATAAAAAAAATTACAGCCTCTAATAGTTCACCGCTGAAAATAGACCTCCGTCATAGATGCCTCATGGGGGGATTTTGCATAGTTGGCACGCTTGGCAAGCGGTTTGGCAACCGCAGTTTTTTAATATTTTGAATTATTATGAGAAAGACGTCTACCTAATAGCGATTTTACATTTACTGATATATTAATAATATAACAAAATATATTATCTATTAACACCCACGGCTGAACATGGGAGACCTATAGGTAGTCGTGGGTTTGGAAGACTTTAATGATGAATGAATTATGATGTCCATACTTCAGCAGTTTTATTTTCCGTAATGTAATTGTAATGATTAAAAAGAAAATTGTAATTGTAATGATTAAAAAAAACCGTTTACTGAATATGAACAAAGAAATGATAAAGAAACTTACTCAAAATATACTTATAAAAGTATTTTTGGTTTTTTTATGAAGTTGTTGATATATCTGATATAATTTTAAAATTGAAATGGATATTGTTTTGTGTTTAACGGTCGAATAATATTAAATCTTTTAGGATTTATGATTGGTCTATCCATCCCTGCGGGAGTTAGAAGATACGGGGCTCCGGTAGCGACCTCAGCCACCCGTCGCTTACTTGCCACTTGCTATTACAGTATTGGAGGTCCAATAGTAATTAATGTTTCCATTTAGTTACTTTAATTTTCAATGTTTTTAAATTAAAAGTTATAAACATCATTAAAATAACAAAACGGTTGAAATTTTATGTATAATTATTTAATGTTACATATCTTCTATATAAATGGGTAGTTTAAAATGGTTTTCTGGTCTCATCTTGCACAGGCGGCGTAAGCAATACCTCATATCATCCCGTGGATATCGTAAGAGGGAAGGTGGGGAAATACAGATGAGACGGGCAACAACATCTTAATAACAACTCAAAATAATAATAAGCCTGACAAGTGTGTCAACTATGGCAAATGTCCCTCCTATGGCACAACCATAGGAGAAGGAAATGATAGGTAGTATGAAAAATTAATGAATAAGGTACGCTTCTACTCTTTTTCCATAATAATGAAAAGCGTATCTCACACTTTTTTTTTTCAATGTTCCTTAACACAGTCAAAAGGAAATACTTATGGAACCACCTCGGTATCAAATTACAAGTGTCAAACGAACTTCTAGGTGAGGATGCAGGAACAAAGAACGAAGAGGTGGTGGTACGGAGCATTAATTGTGAATTGATTCACACTTACTACTGTACTGCACACAGTTTCTTTTTTAAATAAGTCAAAATTAACAACATCACACACTGAAGTGATTTTTGCTTCCACACATCGAAAATCTTTAAAAAAATTCACAACGTCAAATGACTGAAAGTCAAAGAATTATGCTCAAAACTCATTTCAAGTAACTGTATAATAATGACATTCTATACATTTTACGTGCACAACAGCAGTCACAGCGAACTATTAATAATTTCATACACCTATAATATAATTAATGTGCATCGAATAGTGCAACCTGCAGCCGCCTACACGACGTAAAATTTCTCAGAAGCAGACGTAAGCCTTCTAAAGCAATGCACCCAAGCGCAGGGATCATCAGTCACGCCATTTCACTTATAATGATGTCAAAAATGTTACCTAACAGCCGTTCTTGTCCACCCATTGTACCACTGCTCAGTGCCCAAACAACAAAAAAGAGTCACAGTTACACTTAAAAAATGACTTCCAATTTATTTGAAGCACAAAAAGGCTCATTTCCCATGACACCAGCCTGGGCGTTCTGTTTGCTCGGCGAGCGCCATCCTTCTTTATATAATTTCTTGCTCATTTTTTATTTGAATGGCTTTGACATTTTGAAAGTCGGGTCACTTATTAAATTAGCCTTTGTATTTAAATGTACAAATGTAATTATTATCGGTCGGCTCGCGTTCGTGATGCTTTATTCTATGTGAGAAATAGTTACCACCAAGCACAAAATATAACAAATATTAAAATGTTATGTTTATAAATATGTGTGCTAGGTAAATAGTTTGAATGGACTTGCAATGATATTTGCAGGTATAATGCATATAATTTTTATTGTTATTTCATAAGAAAACTATATTTACTTATATTAATTAAAACGCATAATAAATTAATAAACATTAATTTTTGAAACTTTACTATAATAATAACAAGAAAATACTAGCATAAAATTAGCATGACTTACGTTGATATTTTTATCCGACTTCAAAAAAGGAGGAGGTTCTCAATTCGATTCAATTATGTTGATTTTGTAGGTACCTATATATGTTACGCAATCTCCTTCTTGGGAAACGATTTTTATGAATCTTTTTATTAATAAACCGGCCAAGAGCGTGTCGGGCCACGCTCAGTGTAGGGTTCCGTAGTTTCCCGTTCGTCACAATAAGTGTTCCCACTTATGAGTTTAAAGGTGGGTATCCATTATGTTCGCGCTCCAGCAGCGCTCCGCGCTCCTGCAACTGCTCCCGGTAGTGGGTACTGTTGTTTCCATCCAAGTTCAAAATAATTTTCCTAGAAAGTCCTTATAAAGTTCTACTTTTCAGTTTTTTTTTCATATTTTCTAAACTTATGGTTCAAAAGTTAGAGGGGGGGCCACATTGTTTTTTACTTTTGGAGCGATTATTTCCGAAATTATTGACATTATCAAAAAATGATTTTAGTAAACCCCTATTCATTTTTAAATACCTTTCCAACAATATATCACACGTTAGGGTTGAAATTAAAAAAAAACACTTCCCACTTTACATATAGGGGGCTACCCTAATAAAACATTTTTTTTCCAATTTTTATTTTACCACTTTGTCGGCGTGATTGATACACATATTGGTACCAAATTTCAGCTTTCTAGTGCTAACGGTCACACAGATTAAGCGAGGACGGACAGACGGACAGACAGACATGGCGAAACTATAAGGGTTCCTAGTTGACTACGGAATCCTAAAAAGGGCCAACGAGCTCCCAAGGATGGCAAATAAAGTTTTTAATGTACTGTTGAGACGACATTCTGACATTCCTTAGTTAACTCAAATGGGTACAAAGAGATAATTTCACATTCTGAAGTCGGTTCTAATACAAAATATACAACACGTCGTTTCTAAGATACAATTATATATAATTACTAGCTTGCCAGACAGACATTGTTCTGCCCTTTTCGACGGCCCTTTGTCGTGTCCTATTAAAAATCCTTAAATTTGCAAAAAAAACTGTGGGTCACTCATAGGCAAAAAACTATTCTATCTCTCAAGTTGGACCAACCTGCAAACGGTGTGCAAATTTGATTAAAATCGGGTAAGAAGTTTAGGAGTCCATCGCATACAAACAACGTGAAACGTAATTTATATATATATATATATATATATATATATATATATATATATATATATATATATATATATATATATATATTAAGATATATACCTAATAAGAATTTAATTCCCAACTTAATAATGTTAAATCATTTTTTATATATATATATATATATATATATATATATATATATATATATATATATATATATATTAAGATATATACCTAATAAGAATTTAATTCCCAACTTAATAATGTTAAATCATTTTTTTTATTTTTAAGTTCTTTAAGGTCAGCCGTTACTTTTTATTAAAAGTAATTTTTTGTTAATAGAATGAAATAAATTATCATTACCAATAATTTGGTTATGCCCGGTAGCATCGGATACCGCATCGTGAAGTCAACGACATCAATCAAACAGGACGTATCTTTTCTACGTATCTAATTAAGAATTTAAATAACAAGAGGCAAGTGGAAGTAAAAAAAATAAGTTATGAGGATTTTTAAGCAATGTGTGTCTTTATTATCGTGGGGTAGAATAACTGTAAATCCAATACTGGGCACCGTGTACGTTTCGTGATTTGATGATTCTTGAGGTGATTGGCGCCCCAAAGTCATAGTTGACCCGGATTACCTTCAGGTATTAATTATTAAATTTTTATTCGATCAATACGATCTGCGCACAACGAACTAACTGCGTCTTAAGGATTTGCATTGGTCGTATACTTGGGTTTGGATTTAATTTATAAGTTACAAGAACCAAAGTTGAGGATAGTTACAAGCTGCGTTCTCTATTGAAGTTAGGATGTTTTATTTTTAGTTTAGCCTCGTTAATTATAGGAGGAATTCCGGGTAACCATTACACTATGCATACGGGTTAATAATTGCAAAGCCAAACTTCTCATTTGCCCATAAAAGTCTACTTTTATACGTAGGAGAGCAATGCTGCAGTTATATAATAAATTTAACACGAATATGCCAAATCGGTCAGGGAAGAATACCGGCCTAACATACCAGCTTAAGGTGTAGAAAACCGGAGACCTTTTGTACTAGAAACGAGACATCCCTTATTAGTATTAAGGGTGACAACATATCTGCTTTTTGATTCTTAATTAAGGTTAGATGTTTATGTCTATGGGCTACAGCATTCAATTATCATCAGGTGGACTGTGTGTTCATTTGTCATCGTTTTTCTATAAAAAATGTGACTTTCTCTTTGTTCGCAGGATTTTTCTTAGTCGTTATGCTTTGCAAACCGATTGGCGATTTCGTTTTGCAATTTTGGCGCCGTTTTCCGTCGTCGATCTAATTATTATGTATTTACTTTAACAAGATGATTACACTGTCATCTATCGGATGTCATGAGATGTTTCTGGCAACTATAATCGTTTCTTAAGACGCTTACAAAACGAAATAGGGTAATAGATTTCTAACGATGTCAGTACAAGGCAAAGCAACAGGTACACACTAAAAGTATACGTACCTAGTCGTCACGACTTACTCTGTCCATAGACAAATATAAATCAACACAACAATAATCGATTGTATATCTATATCCATACCCGGTAGCATCGGATGCGGGACTCCGACGTCGTCCATCAACCGCGAGATATAATATCAATCGATCTACGTCCAGCATCGGATTCCCGAAACGGGCCGATCAGCGGCATTCCGATAATGTACAGTAATGAACGATGTGATCAACGATTTCACTATCACGAGCGTGCTTCTTGTTTATAAAACCAGTATTGTTTCGCTGAGCACAGTCTACTTAACGGTACCCGTAATATGGTAACTGAGAATTTAGTTCGACCCTAACAACTAACATTAAATTCTTTTTGTACAACTATCTATAAATCTTGACAAATTCTATAAATAGTCAAATATAAATACAATACTTGCGGGTGTGCGTTGTTCAGCGATCAGCATATGTAGCTGTTTAAATGTTAATCTCGGATTCGAATACTTGTCGAAACTTAAATTGAATTATGTATTTCTTCTTAACCTATTATATGGATTTAATACTTTAATTGTTATATAGCTTTTGGATGTAAATGCATAGTTGCATTAGTCCTATAATATCTTTGACACTGGGTCTTAATATTCGATTTCCTACCAAAACTTAGGATCCAGAGTAAAATAACAGTCTAATAAGTATGTTTATGTTTAAATCCGAGCTGGCAAATAGCATTTGAAACAGATTTTATTATTAGTTGAGGGGAAAGGGTTTGCTAATTTAGTTTGATAGTGATATGTCAGATAGTGATGATTTAACAAATATTATTATCATCAAATTCTTGAAATAGATATAAAATACTAGGGAATAGGTTCTGCACATCCGAAGGAAAACCTTTAGTTAGTATTAACCACACAAATAGTAACAATATTATCTATTACTGCGATAATAATTTGTCTATTATTACGATTTCTGTGGTATTGACCTATTGAAGAACCTTCAATGAAAACAATAGTTACAGAATAAAATTCATGATTTGCAGACACATTGCATGGAAATGAGAAATAGATAAAAAGAATAAAAATTGAAGGATGTAATCTAGATCCAGAAGTCATAATCCAGTAAGCTTTGACTTTTAAATAAATTATTTTATAATCTTTAACTAAAGATATACAAATGTATTATTCTCGGATAAAATAAATATAAATTCTATATACAAAATACCGTCCAAATACAACATTCACTGGTCACAAAGTATCAGATATCTATTGAAGAATTTGATTCAACGACAGCTCGAGAAACTATCCGACGATGCGACGAGACAAACGGGTAAATGATGTTCGACATTAATCCTAATGTACCAGCCTACTGACTAAACGTCGTTTAATCTAAACAAAAATATTTCAATGCGCCCAATAAAACTATGAAGCGAAAAAAAAACCTCGGTCAAATGGTGCACGGTGCTCGTAAGGTATTCGATGCGTATGACTTCTGGGAAGCTGTACCTTCCACTGTCATATCACGACCACTAGTGGTGGTCCGTGATATGTAAGGAATTCTACTATCGATGCGGCTGTTAGGCTAATGATTGTAGGCGATAATATTCGAAAATGATTATATTTCTTTAGGTTTCATGTTGCAAATCTCAATGCCTTTCTTATTTTCAAAGTAATAAGAAAGGTGGTTACGTTAAAAATTTAACCTTTTTTTGGTATTCTCAGCTATAAATTCAATTATAACGTACGGTTTATATTGGTATAATTCAAGAAGAATAACTTACACTTTTTTCACATTTTAAAAATATACCATACAAATTAAGTTTCCTTCTTGATTTTTAATGAATGAGACAAAAATAAATAATATTTTTAATTATCGATAAAGTGAATAACTTTCATCGCACAGGCACAGCACTATCGGAGAGCAGGCGCGGGCGCACGACAGATGATCAGTCATGCGCCAGATGCTGCGCGATAAGCCTGCGGTAGCCGCTCATTAATCTACCCACTCCCCACCACCACCGACCAGTACCACTTCAATAATTAAGTGGACATAGTTCTACATGGCCACGGATTCTATGAATCTCAACCGATAGACAGTAACCCAATCTACAAAGAGATATTTGAAATATTTATAGCTCTCAACGGAGTACAATTTAAAAATAGTTTATGCATACATTCTATGACCTATTTCTAAATCGACCGTTTATTAGCGTTGTAATAATATTCACTACCCGATATCGTGTGCGAGTTTTGTAAGTGGCGGTAGAGGGAAACAAACCTCTATCTGTGAACTTCCTAATCACAGCTAGAAAAAAAAATTGTGATGGCCAGCCCACTATCCAAACATGGTAACTACGGCGAATATCGCCCTTATGAGGAAGTCGATGGGAGGGCCCATATTTGACACTGAACTTTGATAACTAAATATAAAGTAACATCCTATAACATTCTACAATTTTTTTTTCTTCTCTATATCGTTAACTCTAAATGAAACGAAGATGTGTATTATAATAAAATGAAGGCAATATACATATCTTTTTTTTACGTGGTAGAGCCATGATGCAACTTTATTAGTAGTACCCACAGTTGTAGCACGAATGGGTCAGCTGGATCAAGGAAGGACCATGCTCTCACAGAATACCAGCGTGAAATGGCAGCTTAACGCTGCTGTGTTTCGTATGGTGAGTATGGAGAACCCGAGATCCATTTTACTGGAAATGAGGCATTCCATCTTAGTCCTCACGGGTGACAACACATCTGTATTTTGATTCGTAATCGAGGATAAATGTAGATGTCTATGGGCTACAGGTAGCGATGCCAGATGTCCGGTTTTCGACCGGACAATCCAGTTTTCTTTATGGTTGTCCGGTCACAAAATTCTTGGTAAACCGGACAATAGATTGTCCGGTAGTAAAATAATAGTAGGCAAATTTTTAAATTTGAAGCAGTGCCAAATTTATTAAAAATCGTACAGTATGTGTGTAGTATTCCCATATCTAATGCTTTTGTGGAACGAATCTTCAGCGCCAAGGGAAATATATGGACCGATGCAAGAAAACGTCTCGCCGTACAAACTGTAAAAAGCGAATTGTGCGTTTTTTTAATATATATGTTAGTAGCACTGAATTTAAAGATGCTACCTCAGGCAATAAGAATTTATTAAAAGCAGTCGAAGTTCTAAATATATAAGAAAGTAGAATGGCTGTAGTTTAGTAAGTAAGTTTCCAGTACACAAAGCACAAATAAAAACTTGTCCGGTTTTTTCTTTGAACACATCTGGCATCCCTAGCTACAGGATACACTTCTTACACCCGTAATTACAAACAAGTAAAAGTAATTACTTGAGTAAAAGTAATTACCTACTTAAGTAACGATTTTTATTCAATAGTTAAGTAATTGCTCCAAGTTAGAGCTGTCAAAAGTTAGAATACTCGGCCAAGTAATAGTCACCATTTCCTTTACTTAAGCACTACTTTGAGGTTATTTTGGATAAAAAATGTAAACTGAATAGCATTGGAATGGTTTTGCTGTTGTAGATAATATAGACAGAAATTAAACAAATAAGTACAATAATCAAACATTATAATTATGTTGTAAGTTTTACACTATTTACTTTTACACATTTAATTTTAACGAATAATTATTATTTTTAACAGAAAACAAGAATTATTTTTTTTTACTTTTACGTTTATTTCTTAAGAGTTGAATTTTAAAATATCGATTTTGACAACCTGCCGTCTAGTACGAGTAAGCGATCACGGGGTACCGAAGTTACCACGATAGGGAAATAGATCTCAGCTGGGCTAAGAAGCCCGGATGACAACCTTTTCACGTCATTTCACATCTCCAACTCATCTCCCTTTATAGAAGTGACAGGTGATTACATGAATATATGTAACTTTTTTCCGGGATTATGTTATTGCTGCTAAATAAACCTTCTTACTTTAAAAGTTTAAACGTTATCTAATTTCGACATTTCTTACGAATATTTATTTTCGGCGCCATAAAAATCGTGTTAATCGTCGTTCGTAAGTTTTAACATACGGAGTTTTATGCCTTCGAATTGTTGGTTATTTCAACACCTTTGACAGTAAGCACAAACACCGTTCATAATAATGAAGAACTATGTTTATGAACACAAAAACAACCACCAAGCGTAGAGTGCTACTTGGGCATTTGCTCAAGTAAGTAACGTGTGTTACTCAACTATAGAATGAGATTTTTTAATTAAGAATACTAACCTTAAGTAATGACTTAACTAAGAAATTACTTGGCATCAAGTAATTACTTCTTTATAAATACGGGTATTACCATCAAGTGGACTGTGTGCTCGTTTGTCACGCTTATTCTATAAAAAAATACGAGCGTGTACTACGAATATAATAAAATTAAGGCAATTAAATAGGAATAACTTTTATGTTACTTTTCGGTATTCTTATTCTTTAAAATTAACTGTAAAAATTTTAGAAACGGTTAACTTGACGGGAACCGGAGACCCTTTATACTGGAGATGAAGCATCTTAGATCTTAGGGGATAAGACACTTTAGCATTTTGATTCTTGAACAAAGATAAACACAAATGTTCATTGACCACAAATGACATAGTGACGGTGATCGGCAGTATGCTACTCTATTCCAGAGTATCAGGAACTTGGTTTGCTAGTCCTGATGATATCCATAAAATAGATTCATAATACTTAATTATGAACATTTTAATGAATTTTTATGTTTTTATAAAAGTCAAAAGCCTTACTCTAATTCAAATCCTTCTGTCTTTTTTAATCAATCATAAGTATCACACATCAACACATCAACACAATGAACAATGTCTAATATTTATGGAAATCGTAATAATATGTCGTAAAATAGCAGCTTAATGCTACTGTGTTTCGTACGATGAGTGTAGAGATCCAGAGACCCTTTTTTACTGGAAACGAGGCATTCCATTTTAGTCCTCAGAAGTGACAACGCATCTGCGTTTTGATTCTTAATCGAGGATAAATGTAGATGTCTATCCAGCATCCACTTACCATTAGGTGGACTGTGTGCCCGTTTGTCATCCTTAGTCTATAAAAAAAGACATTATAGTTAATGTTTATTACATTAAGCATATTTGCTTTACACTTGGTGCAGTTTCGCTCACTTTAACGTTTTAAAAATGGATGACAACAATCGGCTAACAGGTTTCGTCGCCAAATGACATACTCGTAATATCGCCCAACTTACTGATATTACCAAGCTTTAAGCGCCCTACTTCATAACGCGTGCATTAAACGCCGAAAAGCTGCAATTTTAAATACTTTCGGTAGCGGACATAACTAGGTTTACCATGCGCATGGAACTTTACCAGGATTATGACAGAAAAATAAAAACGCATAAAGTATACGAGATTATTGTTAGCGATGTATGAGATTATTACATATTAGGTAGTGATATTATTTTTTTGTAGTACACCTAATGGATGCTGTTTAAAGGAATCCATTATCCTATTATTTCCGTAAGAAGCTCTTATAGCGGATTTAGAAATTTAAAAAAAATTGTGGAGCTACGGGTAGTCCGAAACTTATCGTGATAATAGTCGTCAGGTACTGGCAAGTTTCAAATAGTATATCACTCATAAAGCCGCTAGACTTTTTTATAAAACTCTTATAGAATAATAGTCTTTTTTTAATTTGAGTACAACAAATAAAAATAAACAATTAAGATCTTTTCAGCTAACTTCGAAAAAGTTGAGATGCTCAATTTAACTGCATGGTTCTTTTTAATGCATAATGTCACGCGATATCCGATATATTATTTTAAATAGACGATACTTCAGTAGTGGTCCCATATTATTCCCATATATTCCAACCCTAATAATAGTGGCAAAATAATAGATTATGTTTTTAATTTAAATATTTAGATAACGTTATAGTGTTGCCTAGTTATATTCTCTAGTCCACTCAAATGATCAATAAACTAAGCTTTTAATCTTTACAAGTACAAAATTGAAGTGCCTGTTTGTGATGTCAAAATAACAGCTTTTTTATAAAAGCGTATGAAAGTATATACGATACTTATAATAAAAACACAATTTTTAAATTTTTTGTCTGTCTGTCTGTTTGTTCCGAGTAATCTCCGAAACGGCTGGACCGATTTTAACGGGACTTCCAATAGCTGACGTAATAAGAAGTAACGTTGGATACATTTATTTTGGAAAAAGAATTAGGGATCAGAGCAAAAAAAACCTTAAACCCTATAGTACACGCGGTGAAGTTGCGGGGAACAGCTAGTAAAAAATAAAAGGCTAGGTACTTCAAATAACGATAAAGCTATTTCTGAAGTTGAGAGTCTTTAATCTTCCATACCATATATTATCTTAACACCGACTTCAGAATGTAAAATTACTTAACTATTTTTAGTTATCTGAAATAGGATTTCACTTTTTATTATTATTTTATTTATTTATTAATGTACAAAGAAGTCCACATTTTGGTGCAAGCAATACTGGTTATACGAATTATAAAAAGTGCATCGTACCGGTTATATGTGATATTCTTGCAGACACAGGTTTATCAATCAGGAGACTGGTTTATGAATGTTATCAGAGCACCAGCGTTTTATTTCCCGTGTTAACTCAACGTTTGCTTTAATGGTGACCCAAAGTGTAGCTAATTTGGAACCCTGCGGGCGGCCGCTGCCGATTTTAACTCTATATTGTTTTACGAACTTTATTTTAACAGTCAAAACATTTTATATTTGATTTATTTAAATGTGGGCTAACAATATCTATAGTATAACATAAACACTTAATAGTTAAAATGTGATAAAATACTTATATTGCGTATAATATACATTATAATATACGTATGATATAAATTATTATAAAAACGTTAGACGAAAATATTGTTATTTACTTACTCGATAAGAAGAATTTTTTATAGTTTTTTGTCATATTTTTCATGTGGATGTTATGGGTCATCCTTAATAAAATTTTAGCAATTAGTAGATAGCTAGTTTACTAACATATTAAGTATTACATAAAAGTTTCCAAGTAAATGTGCGAGCACCTTAGCCGTTATGAACATATAAAATTGTTTAACCTTTCACCTTCAGATCTTGAGATTACGCGACTTTAGACCAAAACGAGCTGCTCTTGATGAAAACGTGATTTTAAGAATGCAAGAAATATGCGCATTCCTTTTTTTAAATTACGCAGAACGCTAAAAATGACCATCTCGCAAGTTTTACGACCTATAAAGATTTTAAAACAAAATCTCCCTGATGGCATCAATTCCGGGCCCGCGTCACGAACGGTCACATCCACCTAATTTAATTTAGACAATTTACTGTTTTTAGAGTAGTGCTGCATCGTGCCTTGCCTCTGCTTGTTCTTGGAAATCGTAAAGGACTCCGCGGCCGGCGCGAGAGCATCGTTTGTACGTATCATCCCACTTTCTACATTAGGACGTGCATATAGGTACTTTACGGCGAACGTTAAACGGGTCTCTTGCATTTACAAAAATCGTATGATTTCGCATTTAATTTAAATTCGATACTCAAATTAACAATTACAGATTTTTAAATCACGTCACCTCAGTTTTGGGGAGAAAACATATAATTAAATGGTTAAACGAACTTACCTTAAGTGAAGTTCAACCATAATTATACGAAGCTCCTTGTCCTAGACATTCTTAACAATTGTAGTACGCCGCATTCCATGCCAGCATCACAATTTATCCAAGCTCACTAAAAAAAATTTTAAAGCAGTATATCTGGCAACACTGTATCCACCCGTCCGTCAATGCAACCTCATTATGTTTAAAGCAAGGAATTAGATGTATAATTATGGTTGAACTTCACTTAAGGTAAGTTCGTTTAACCATTTAATTATACTCCTTCCTTGTCCTAGACATTCTTAACAATTGTAGATGTTTGAAGACAGGGTTGCGAATTTATAATACCAATGAATAGAAATTTGCAATTTCGCTTATTTTATAAAAAATGTTGAACATATTGCCTGTATAGTAAATTTAAATTAATAACATAAATAAATTATCGTTATTTCATAACATTTCCTTATACACATAAGGCCAGCTTGATTGCAGCAGAAGTGGCCCTGTGGAAGAATTATGACTGAAAAAGAAAATAATCTGGAATATCTATTCCAGTTTAATTTTAACATCTAATAACTTACTTAAGAAATACTATTCTAAGTGGGTTAAATTTATCACTATCTTGTGTTCTGTTTTCTATTAAAATATTCACAAGAAAGGCTCAACCCTTTCTTATTTATATTTTCCCATGCAAACCCTGTTGAAGTGAAATTCTATCTATATCTTAACTATATAATATATACATCTGAGCTCCCGTTTGAATAAATGTAATATTTGTTGAAGGACAATGTATGTATATTATAACCTATAACCCATCACTGCTCAGCTTGTTACTAGTTTTTGTAAATTTCTGTATTCTCAATATTTATTGCAATATTCTGTAGTTAATAATCTAAAAGTAACTTATTATTAAGTCTATTTTTATAACTCAAACCTAAGTAAAAGGCACAACAGCCCAGGAAGGAATTTCATTACACTTACTACAATTTGGTACGATAAAGAATTAATTATTTCATTATTTTATAATTTATAGTATTTGACATAGGAGAGTTCACTATAATTCTTAGTATGAATTTTGGAGCGAATCTTGGAGTGCCATATTTTACAAAATACTTCACTAATAGCAACCAATGATGTGTATGAGATATCTATGAGATGACTGTAACATGACATGGTAGTATGATTATCTTTATATAGGCAGTGTTAATAATAATTTGTTATTTTACTCAAAATAAATAATTCATTATTTCACATTTACTGCTCATGTGAAAAAAAACTACTTTATAGTTTATAGTGACAGCGCTTTAATGTTAATTCGAAACCTGTCTAACCTCAAGTGTTAGCTCTAAAAGGTCTGAATAGTTAATCGTGTCTATCCTCTATGTGATAGCTGTAACGGTTTAAAGCCTGCAGTGATTTTTTCCGAGTCATAGTCCATCTTAATGTCTTCCTTCAATTGGTAATGCTTTCAATTCAAATCTGTCTAACCTCAAAGTGTTAGCTCTAAGATTAGAATAGTCAACTGTGTCTATCCTCTGTGTGATAGCTCTAACAGTTTAAAGCCTGCAGTGATTTCTTCCGAGCCATAGTCCATCTTAATGTCTTCCTTCAAGTTGTAATGCTTTCAATTCAATCTGTCTAACCTCAAAATGTTAGCTCTAAGATTTGAATAGTCAACTGTGTCTATCCTCTATGTGATAGCTCTAACAGTTTAAAGCCTGCAGTGATTTCTTCCGAGCCATAGTCCATCTTAATGTCTTCCTTCAAGTTGTAATGCTTTCAATTCAATCTGTCTAACCTCAAAATGTTAGCTCTAAGATTTGAATAGTCAACTGTGTCTATCCTCTATGTGATAGCTCTAACAGTTTAAAGCCTGCAGTGATTTCTTCCGAGCCGTAGTCCATCTTAATGTCTTCCTTCAAGTGATATTGCTTTCAATTCAAACCTGTCTAACCTCAAAGTGTTAGCTCTAAGGTTTGAATAGTCAACCGTGCCTATCCTCTATGTGATAGCTCTAACGGTTTAAAGCCTGTAGTGATGTCTTCTAAGTCCTAGCCCATCTTAATATCTTTCCACTAATGATAGCATCTTATATGGGAATTAAGACCTGTCTACCTTCTAATTCATAGCGGTAAGGTCTGAATAGTTTACCATGTGTATCCTCATAAATGACAGCTCTAATGCATAGCATTTTAATAACTTATGCTGGATATTCTCTCAAAAATTTTAAGTTTACAGTAATTACTTCTGCTTCTCTGCACCGCTTAATATCTGTCAGTAGTATTTTTCGTTCTTATTATATGATATATACATAAATCCATGTATATATTCTAAGTGACAGTTCTAACGGTCTGTATATAGCATCTATATAACTCCTCTTAGATATTTTTCCCAGCAGTTTTAATTCAATAGTGCTTTTGCATCCCTATCTCCTCAGTATTATACTTTCCCTTTTTCTTCAATACTGTCCGAAACTATGTGCATGTAAAAAGTGGAAATAGTCTTGCCCAACTTTCAAATCATTGGTATGTTGTTATATTTTGCTATCTTGATGTCCGGTGATCATGTGGGGGTTCTCTTACGTTGACAATTTTTGGACTTCTTTTGCCAAACCCTTGTGAGACTTTCTAATACTTTTACATCTATAATTTGTAACAAGTTTTTCATTGTGTTATACTCATAATATTGAGCCCTTTGTAATAAAAACTATACCATTAATTATCTTTATTTGATTGCTTCTAAATCTCAGTACCGCAAAATATTTTCTCATGTGAAAAAAAAACACAAAAACCTGCAGGCGCAGGTTCGACCGCACATGGAATACTGTTCCCATCTCTGGGCTGGGGCTCCCCAGTACCAGCTCCTTCCACTTGACCGCATCCAGCGCAGAGCGGCTCGAATCGTCGACGACCGAGTGCTTTCCGATCGGCTCGATTCACTGGCGTTGCGAAGAGATGTTGCATCTCTTTGCGTATTTTATCGCATCTATCACGGGGAGTGCTCTGAGGAATTGTTCGGATTAATCCCAGCCGCCAAATTTCGTGAACGCACGACACGGCAAACGTCCCGATACCATCCACACCATCTGGATGCTTGGCGGTCCACCACTGTACGTTTCACAAGGAGCTTTCTTCCACGTACAACCTCTCTGTGGAATAGTTTATCACCGGCGATTTTTCCGGACCGATACGACCTGGGGACCTTCAAGAAAAGAGCTTACTCCTTTCTAAAGGGCCGGCAACGCACCCGCAATTCTCCTGGTGTTGCGGTTGATCATGGGCGGCGGTAGTCACTTAACATCAGGTGAGCCGCATGCTCGTTTGCCCCCTCTTCTATAAAAAAAAAAAAAAAAAAAAAAAAAAAAACCTATGGTTTTTTGGCTCATCGACATTAAGAGGAAATACATACAAGAAGAATCGTCCCCCAATCTAATATAACTGCCATGGTTTCTGGGTCATGCCTACAGAACCCCATTGTTAAGTATATAATAATTTTATTATTTCTCGTTACTAATTTGATAAAGTTATAGCTTTGACACTGCTTTATGATCTTGTTGAATAGACTTGAAAGACTTCCTCTGACTGTTTTTTGTTTACTTGGCTCAATTTTAGATTGTATGTTAAATTTCCGTATTTTTATTTATTTTAAAGTATTGAATCCTCAATAGTTAATGAATAGAACCCTCTCTATCTTGTTAATATAAGAAGCCGGATTTTTATCAACTCTGGGTAAAATTGTACAACATAAGTATTATTTAGTTGTAGTAAGTTTACTATTCATTATAACTATATTGTTTTGCTCAAAGTTTTGTATTGTATTCTACCATTCCCAAAAATATAAGCATATACTACTTATATAGCATATAGAATAATATTTATGTAATTTACTCTCAATGAAGGACTAAAACCCAAATTTTTCGATTCCAGTCGAGAAGTGTCAATTTATATTTCAAACGGTTTTATGCGTTTAATGTTTTTTTTTGTAATATTAACTACCATCTAAGGTCAGAAATTTGCCACTGAATATATATTACATAACATTATATATACATTATTATATATAATAAGGTTTTAAGCACAACATTATTAACCTCATTTTACTAATAGCAACCAAAATGGGTTATGCACAATATATCTAGTCACTATTTATATCAGTATTTTACATAATTCCCTCTTACTACAACAATTTATTTTGTTGCTAACATATTTTGGCAATCAGTGTATGCATCTGTCAGCATAACTCTATTGTGCTTTTACCATACCTTGTTTTAGTTATGAAGGTGATAATAATAACATGATAGGTATGAATGATACCATAATTAATTTTACTGAATAAATCCATTTTTATTTTATTTTTTAATTATTACTTCACATATTACTTATTTTTAACTTGTCATAACTTTTTAATACCTTACAATAGAAAATTATTTCCTATAATTATTTTTAAATTTCTTTTTAATTGTTTAATTTACCACTGTTTTAATTAGTGAAGTATGTAACTTTTATATTTTCCCAGATTGATATTTTATGTACCGCTGCAGGCCATTAATGCATTTGCAACTCATCATTCTATTTAAAACCTAATGATGCTAAACACTTCTTTCTTTCTTGTTACTTAGGTTATATTAAATTACATAAAACAGCTCGAATGCAATAATGTGCCTATGTTTAAATTGAATTAATTAATCATGGTCTCGATTTTTATTTAATTGCCTATCAGCCGAAATTTCTCCATATTATTTTATCGTCTTGTTATATTAATTGTTATATAATAATTATTATATTATATTCGTTTTACTATCTCAATAATAATAATTTATTGTTTACCTTCTATACCAAGTTTTTTAATTATATTTTGTTAATTTTTTAAAATTGACAATAATCTAAGTCATGAAACATTTTACAGGCTATCTGTTGTCTTTTTATTATTCTTTTAATAATTTAACAAATTTATTGTAATTCAATCTGATGCTTACAATACTATTTTTGTTTTGCATATCTGTCAAATCTGGTTTCATTCGCAACGTGTGAAGCCAAATATATCACAAGGGATATAATTTGAATAATAGGTTTGGTTCAATCTTTCAGATTTTTCTAAACAGCCTATAAATGCTTATTTTTTACTCACTTTTTGCTTACTTATATTTTATGTGTATTTAACTTGTAACCTTTAGATATTTCATATCAAGGTAAAACAGTTCTCATATCACATTTTTTCTTATTTTCTTGTCATATTATCCATCCATCCATTACAGTCTATATAAGTCCACAGCTGCACATAGGCCTACCAACACCCAACCTGATAGAGGGGTGTCATATTATGTAGCTTTTTATTTTTTATTTTATGTGTCTACAAAATAATATGTAATAATAAACTGTCTTTATATTTAAAAATGCATCTATTAAATCCCATTTATTTGGGAATTAACAATTTTAAGGACTAGTAAACTGACTCTCCCTTACACACCGGATAATTTTGTCCCAGAATTCAGTTATTATTTCTAACTTGTTCTGCCAATTTTTTATGGATGTTAAAGGTTTACATAACCTTAATAAACTTATGAGTTAAGTTTATTTATAGCACTTATTTCTTTTCATAATCAGGATTTTCTGATACTAAAGAAAGTTTAGTTATAATCTCAGGGTATACAACTAATCTCAGTGTTTATAATTTCCGGGTCTGCTGCCTCAATTTTCTGACTGATAATGGCGACTGCCCAACGTAAGTAAATGAAAGTAATAAAAACATTAATATATATATCACTTAAAATTTCCCAACGTATCCCTGTACAATGTATCTCAACCCACATTTATAGGTTAAAATACCTATTTACTATTTCACATTATATGAGTGACGAGGTTATGTTATTAACCCTTAATAGTGAAATTGTTCGATAATACTTGTTAATAAATGCATTGACGGACGGGTGGATACAGTGTTGCCAGATATACTGCTTTAAAAATTTTTTTAGTGAGCTTGGATAAATTGTGATGCTGGCATGGAATGCGGCGTACTACAATTGTTAAGAATGTCTAGGACAAGGAGGGAGTATAATCCAATGTAAATTTAATGAGTAGGTATTATTGTCCAGAAAAATAAATCATGTCATTCAATTTTTGTACAAAAAATTTAGCAAAATTATGTTTCTTAGAAGAACCGGCGATAGTAGAGTTTCTTTACTCTTGTGGTAGAAGCTTTGCACCTTTTATGCAGTTAGCCGTTACTAGTGTGGGTGTTTTACTTTTCATAATATAGGTACGAGATGACTATACCACTGTCTATCAAAGGTTATGCGATCCAACAACCATTTGATGATGAGATGATGGACTTTTTCTTACGATGTTTTCCTTCACCGAAGAGCACATGGTAAATCAGCACTTAAAATTGCAACTAACAATATTTTTATGCCGGCAGGGATCGAACCCGGGTTGCTCGCGTAGGTATTGTAAAATTTACAGCGATCGCTAATCATCTAAATTTAAAGTAGGTATAAAGAAAGTTATAACACTAAGTTAAAACCATGACATTATATTATAGCACTACAGTATTGCATACATTTGGTAAACTAAATTCAAAGCGTTCGCTATTGAAGTCACCATGTAGCAAATATCTGTACCGTCGGTATTGAAAACAAGCATTATGTTGTATTATTCATAACCTATAACAATGTACACTAAGTCGCGAGCTAATTTTGCAAAATATTACTAGGCAACAAGATAAGGAAAACGTTTTCCTTGCAGAATACCGTTAATTCGAGATACAACGTGTCTACTGCTATATAGATAACAATCTTTCGATGGTGTGATGTATTTTGATAGATTTACTTCATCTAGCGCCAAACCCTAAATGTCCGCATATTATAAGTAATTAGAGATCCGCAGGACAACTGTACCTACCACAGAGCACTTAATACACCTAGGTTGTTCTGTGGTACCTACTTTATAGACATCGTGGGCACTAACATCACTTGACACCACGCATAATTTCTATCAAACGCAGTATAACAATTTTTTAAATATAATAAAAATTAACGTTTGTTCGTATTTTATGCGCTACCATACCGTTCATCAGATTGAGAAAAAAAAACTTAAAAATAAAAACTTTGTCAACTTATTGCTTGCACTCGCACGAAGGTTTTTACAATTAACATTGTACAATTAACTAACAGTAGGTAGGTGGCGCGCGTATCGTACCAATAAAATCATTTAAATGGCACCTACCTATATTTCGTTTAACTTCAAGGAATGTACATATTATCATTCCTAATTAAACTATATAATGTTTACAAATTTAAAACACAATTATTCCTTTTGCAGCAGCAACGCGCCTAATTTATTTTCAATAAAATTCACTAGGATAATTTAAATAAAACTAGTATTGACTTATTTTATTCTGGAGGTAGCCGTGGTTAACTAGGACATTTTGGGACGTCGAACACCTCAATCCCCAACCCGTGACCATGGTTGCTGCAAAAAAGTATTTGAAACGTTGGGAATATAAAATAAGTTAATATACGCGATGACATCCCTAAATACTAGTTTTATTTAATTGTGTACTGTTCACGTAAATATAAGAAATCACTAGGAAAATTGTTATCATCGTTTAACACTATAGTCTTTGTTTAACACATAAAACTTGGAAAAATAACCCTGTATAACAAATGGCAACATTGGAAACTCTCAACACAAACATAAAATAAAACAATTTGTTTATTACAGATACAAAAAGGTAATCCTTTAAGATTCTCTCCTCTTATTGTCTCTAAAAACCAGGACACGTTTTCAATCTACAAATAAACACACTCCATTGACGTCCATAAATCAACGCAGCAATAGCGACAGGCACTCGAGACCAGACCATTTCCATGTCATTAAACGAGTGCAAGCGAACAGTGTTGAATGGACAGTTTATTAATATCGTTCAGCGGTCAAAAGTTAATCGGGTTTAAGTCGCTCGTATCGCCCACGAAGATTCATCACAATCGTCATTATTCACACACAAATTATGTAATTTCAATAAATGAAACTTATTGAATAGTGATGAGCGTCGGTAGGCCGCCGCGGAACCCCCGCCGAGAGCCTCGCGCAACACATCATTACTGACGTGCTTTATTGATCTGGGCTTTCCTTACAATATATCTTACATTCCCATTTTGTTTTTAAAGTTTCAAACAACCATGCACTATAAGCCAGCAATGAATATCTCGTTTGTGTAAGCACTTCTGTTTATTAGTGTACATGTTCTTCTATCTCAACAAGTACTTGGTTTCTTATTGGAAAAATTAAATGCATTTTTGCTTATTACTTGAATAAACTAAATCACTGCTAGTTAAGGTCGTCGCTGGTGTTAATGAACTAAACGTGTTAATATATTGTTTGTTTAATTCTTAAGTACCTGGTTGACCGAGCTTTGCTCGGTATTTTTCGCTCGATTTTTTTTTAATTCGTGTGTTTTGGAAATTATATTTAGATACAAATTACATACTGATGATATATAAATAATATTTTTTGATCTTAGCGACATAACAGAAAAAACGGAACTGGTTATTTGAATAAAAAATCATGAGTGCAATTATTTTAATTTAAATTTTCGTGTTTTTAAAAAAATACTAAAAAAAGGGCTCGAAAAAAACAGATTTTCTAAAAAAAGAGAGGAACATAAAAAATATTAAAAAAAGTCGGTCGGTCGGTCTGTGACCGACCATTATACCAATTAAGCTATTTATAATCACTAACAATCGGTCACCTAAAAACACGGACAAAAAGATATTTTCAAAAATAAATCCTAGCTAGATCGATTTATTATCCCCGAAACTCCCTGGACACTAATCCGAGATCCCGATTATATATATATATATATATATATATATATATATATATATACAAGAATTGCTCGTTTAATAGTATAGGATATTATACATGTTTATTGCTTTATATCTAGCAATAATCCCAAAGGAGGATAGCTTAAATGTTAAGGTTTAAAAGTCTATTAAAAGGAGTTCAAAGTTTACGTCTCGCTACGTTTGGAATTATTTATCATTTATCATTGCCATTCAAGAAACGAGCTAAATAGTAGACCGTGAATGCCCTGCTCGCTACACTTCCGTAATTGATGTACAGGCAAATATTAAACCTATTCTCACCAGGCCTCTCGGTGACTAATGACCGTGGGGCAATGCCGTTAGTGGTTTTGTTAGAAACATTGGTCCAATCAAACAAGTGATCAAAGCTTCATTTACACACAAGGTATTCAATGTAGGGCTTAGTATCACACTATCTGCTCCTGAGTCTTACATTCGAATCATTAATAAAGCCACCATTTGTGCGACGCACTTATGAAAAGAATAGTAACCTAATAGTTAAGGTATGGATTGTGTAGTAAAAGTCGTAGGTCCATCCATATACTATAATATGGAATGGTTAACTAGTAGAAGTAAATATCACAGCAGTTAAAACCAGCAGTTAAATTATTTTTTATAATAATAATAATAACGTTTATTAGCAACCAAATATGTCTAAATACAAAGGAGCTCTGTCTCCTGAACTAGGTTTATAATATAAGAGTGCCACAAAAGTTAACAATCCGTCTGACGATGAGTGCCCTGACACTGACTGGAAGTTATATTTGCTTTCTTAAGCCGAAACACATGAGAGCATATACTGTTGCCCAAGCGGCAGAAACAAATGAGATTGCAAACGGACTTAGGTAGAAAGGGAGCTTTACCTAATATGATAAAGTTTATTGATCACACGCGCTTGCACGGTAATTATAAAATGTCAAGGAAACGTCGGAACGCAGTGGGATCAAACTTATCAAAACAATACAAAACACGGTTTGTTATCGATAGTGATCGCGGGCCCGACAAGCCTCTAAGACCATTTTTTGTCGGTTGACATCGCGCTAATAATACTTATGAGAAAAATGTGCGCCGGACCCCCGTCATCCGCCTTTTGTTTTTAATTTCTACCTCAGTGGCACCGATTTAATTGGGCTCAAGTCGAGCGAGCGCACCTTCGTATTTCACCCCGGCTCGCTTCATTTGAATATTTAAAGCATTTCGGGTCCCCGCCACATTATTTTCTTTATTTACACAAATACAATATTTATATATTTATTTCAGGACCGGTGTCATTTATATGGTGACGTGACTTACCGATGTCGCGTCCTTCCCAGTATCGACATAGTTAACGCGGTGAATTCTCTCGCGTTCCATTTAAAAGTTTTAGGTTGTTTGTTTGTTTTTCTCTTTGTGTCCGGGCGCGTCGCTGCCGCGTGTGGCGAGCTCTGCTCTTCGTTGTTTTCTCGCCAGCTCTTATCTCCGACAAGATTGCTCGTTTTTAAATGAAGTTATATCGTCCCGATTGAACACCGGCCACGGAGGCGAGGCGAATTTTTAATTAGTTTCCGAAGATAGAGAATTTTAAGGAGGAATGCGGGGGTCGTGTTGCGAGTGTGCGCGGATTTCTTAATTGAGACGTGGACGTACTGTTTCAAGCGACAGAGGCGATTTGTTAAATGCAAGGCGATTAATTATAAATTAAGGGCTTAAATCGACGTCCGCGCTCGACAGTACGCTGTTCAACTTAACTAACGAAGAGAATTAATGAACGCACCTTTTGCGTAGCGCGGTGTAGAGGGATCGCGTGATATCGCGATTCTGCGTCGTCAAGTCACTACTGTGTTGTTTTTGTATTAAAGAGTCGATGTGCTTCTGCTTGCTTAACTTTGGTAGATCAAATAAATGTATTTAATGTTAATATGATGCATTGACATTCGCAGTATAACGTACATCTTGTGCCTAGCTACCCAGGTTACCACTTTTTCACTTCATTTTATTTGACACCTATGCAGAAGGGATGTAAAGGATAAAGGCGTATGTTTATGTTAAACGATTTAGACATATGGTCTCAGAAAGTAATAAATATTAAACATTACATTAACTAAAATTATTAAAGATCGATAACTTTATAACACTCATAACTAGAGTAAATGTAATCCATGCGTGGTGAAGAATCAAATTATGTGAAAAGAAAGCTTTAAATTTAGTTTTCTTCGGTCCAATGTTCAGAATTGATTCAGAGACTACCTAAAGCTTGCACTGGTTATATTTTTGTAGGTTTTATTGTGAAGAGCCGTGGTAGAACTTGTCTTATATTTTGAAGTACAGGAGATACTCCACTTTGATTACTTACAATATCAGGGCGGTATCACTAAATTCTATGACGTAAATTTAATCGATGACTTACGATACTAAAGAAAATAATGTATTTAGAAGCGTGTATGTCTAGATAATTAAAAAATACTTCACGTGAAACGTGATGCGAAGTTTGCAAACACAAAATTAAAATAAGCACATGATAAGACGTCAATACGTGAATAGACATGGAAACAGCGCGGCGGACTATTCACTGCCCTAAAACGTCTCAAAAAATGTCTTAAAAGCGAGAATAGGCCCGTGCTTAGATATAGCGTAGGTATACAAATTATTAATGAACTTTTTATAGTATAAACTGTACAAATAAGCATTGGCGTAGCGTGAGTTTCGCCGCCCGTGGCCTTCCGAAAATTCGCCACCCGCCCCCCATTTTTTAAAATTATTTTAATTTAATGTTTAAATATTGAAACTTCTTGAATGTCAATATAAACTACCACTGATTCGGAAGGAACAAATATCTATGGGGAGAAATGGCGCAAGAAACCCACAGGAAGTTTATCTTTAATTGCCAGTCAGATTTGTCTGATTGTTTACAAGGCATAACTTTACTATCTTAACACTAGGTACATACACCAATAAATAATAATAATTAATGTACAATTTAAATTATACATAGTGCTCAACACAGTAACCTTTACAGGTATTGCAAAAAAGTATACTTATGTTACGAGCTTAGGGTTCGTGACAATAAAAATTGCCGATAAAATTACCTAAATTAACACTTTAATTTACTTTACACAAATTAAAGTTAAAACACTAATAATTTAACACACTAATTCACTTAATTCCGCTCCGAAGCTTCGCTTGTGTCGCTGAGTTCAACTCTGTCTCGATCGCATCTTGGGCCACCTATTTATTTAAATTAGCAAAATATCCGGAATGTTCAAGTAAACACGCGCAAGGTACCGAGAGTTCGAGTATAGATTTTCTAGTTCTTCGGGTGGCGCTGTCGGTCGAAAGATTTGTGTTGTCATAAACTGCAACGCTCCCCTCGCTCTCGTTCCTGACACTAGATGGCGCTAGTTGTGTCGTCGACTGGAGCGCGTAACACTGCCCCCTCCTAAGACATGCTCGTCCCGAGCATTATCGGTCCCATAATAACGCGCCAAGCGATCCACATGGACGATCTTAGGAGTCCCTCTTGCGCCTTTCTGTAACGACTCCGCAATGTCAAGGGCTGTCCTATCCCGTGGTGCACCAATATTGTACAATTTCGGTGCTCCTCTACTACTTGTCTGAGGTCCCCGCACGGCCGCACAACTTGTACATGTACGACACCAATCCTCGACATCGTCACGATAATGGACCCAGTAAAACTGTTCTCGGACCTTCAGTAGAGTTCGTTTAACTCCCAGATGGACTCTTGAACGACCATTATGGCACAGCTGTAGAACATTCGGCACTTTAGCTTTAGGGACAACCATTTGCAAACGACAGCTGTCTCCTCGACCATTGTCCCATTTACGGCACAGGACTCCACCCTGAAGCAGCAAGCTGTCCCATTGGGCCCAATAGCTTTTCGTGGTTGAACTCATCGCTGAGACGTCCCTCCACTTAGGCTTGGTAGCACGGGCCTTCATCCATCCCAGAATCGGCTTGATGTCTGGATCTTCCTGCTGTGCATGACGTAGGCTGTCCTTCCACCCGTTGCTGAGGTGGTCTGTCCTGAGCATCCTCACGGATACCACTTCCTTACTCTCTTGCCTACTACAATGGTTGCAATCTTCAGGACAAGGTCTTCTTGACAATGCATCTGGGTTGCCGTGAGATTTCCCGCTGCAGTGTCTGATAGTAAAGTCGTATTCCTGTTGCTGCTGGGCGGTGCTGCTAGCCGCACTTCTTCTCTGAGACCGTTCAGCTTCCCTTCCTAGGGTGTGCTTAGGGCAGCTGGACCGAAGATGGCCCCTTTCCCCACAGCCATAGCACCTAGGGCTGTATCTTTTATTGTGGTTGCGAACCGTAACTGCTGTAACCTCCCTAGCGTGAGGTGAACGATGATCCTGTCGCCGCCAGGCAGTGCCGTTAGCTGCACTACCTTCTCGAGATCGACCAACTCTCCTTCCCACGGTTCGCTTAGGGCAGCTGGATCGAAGATGGCCCCTTTCCCCACAGCAATAGCACCTTGGGCTGTATCCTTTGTTGCGGTCGCGAACTGTAGCTGCTGCAACCTCCCTGACGCGATGGGAACGATGATCCTGCCGCACGGCTTCTACCTCCAGTGCATGGGCCAAGGCGTCCTTAAGCGTCTCGTGGTGCCCGAGCCTCACAGCAGCTCTGACTTCCAGGTCGCGGATGCCGTCGATGAATGTTTGCACCAGGTTCCCTCCAATGAGCGCAGGTACAGACTGGTATGCTTTACGAACCATCTTCTCCACCTCAAGGGCCCACTGCTTCAGGTTTTCGTTGCTGCGTTGCACGCGATCTTTAAGCTGCGCGCGAAAGACGTGTTCCAGGTGAGCGTCACCATATCTCGCCTCCAAGGCCTCAAGAAGCTGCTCATAGGTCACTTTCTTACCGAGAGCTTCCAACACAGTTAAGGCTTGGTCGCGCAGGCCTAGGGTGAGTGCAGTCATGCCTTGGCTTTTATTCCAGCCGTTCGCCTCCATGACGGCCTCGAACTGGATTTTGTAGGCCGACCAGGAAGAGGTCCCGTCGAACGGCGGCACTTTGAATCCACGTAGCGAAGGTGCTGCAGCTACTACGGGAGCTGTAGTTCCATCCCCAAGTTTGAGGTCGTTTAGCGTTTTCTTCACGTCAGCCATCACGTTGTCAACCCGATTGTTCACATGGTTGATTCGGGTTTCATGTTCTTCGATTCGGGTTTCAGCTTCCGACAGGCGGTTGTCGTGTTGAGCAACCCTATCCTTCACCTGCCTTATCTCTTTCCCAAAGGTAGCGTGAAGGTCCTTCATGAGGAGCATCTGCTCTTCCGACCGACGAGCCTGTTCCGCCTGCTGACGGGCCTGTTCCTCTTGTCCGCCCCGCAGTTGAACTTCCAAACGACGGACCTGTTCCTCCTGTCGACGAGTTTCTTCCTCCTGCTGCTCTTTCAACAGACGGGCCTGTTCCTCTCGTCCGTGCTGCAGCTGCTCTTGTAGCATGGCCATCAGAGCACCTAATTCAGGTGCCACAGACGTAGAAGCTGCTGACGGACCGGCTTCCGTGGCCGGCGGCTGGCCCTCAGACATCTGCGGCGTTGCACCACCAAATCTTCTCTGGTCCGTCTCCTGCTGGCGTTGACTTCGGGTACGGACACCCTCCGTTTCCTCCTTGGGTAAAATCGGCATTATTTATCCCACTTCTGACACCGATTGTTACGAGCTTAGGGTTCGTGACAATAAAAATTGCCAATAAAATTACCTAAATTAACACTTTAATTTACTTTACACAAATTGAAGTTAAAACACTAATAATTAAACACACTAATTCACTTAATTCCGCTCCGAAGCTTCGCTTGTGTCGCTGAGTTCAACTCTGTCTCGATCGCATCTTGCGCCACCTATTTATTTAAATTAGCAAAATATCCGGAATGTTCAAGTAAACACGCGCAAGGTACCGAGAGTTCGAGTATAGATTTTCTAGTTCTTCGGGTGGCGCTGTCGGTCGAAAGATTTGTGTTGTCATAAACTGCAACGCTCCCCTCGCTCTCGTTCCTGACACTAGATGGCGCTAGTTGTGTCGTCGACTGGAGCGCGTAACACTTAGATAAAGTTATATATACTTAAGTGGCAGACAAGAGCGCCATCCATCATTTTATTTCTTTACTCCTAAATCAGATCAAATTTAAAAAGTCTAAAAGTAACTTGACTACTAAAGTACCTGTAGTGGATTATTGAAATCACTTTTCGTTATTTTGCGTTTGATAAATTAAGAGAACTGTTTATACCGCCAAAGGTGGCTACTTATAACGGTTGTCAACGTTCTCTTAACCAACAGCAATTGAGTTCAACTTGGATGGAATAAAATATTTATGTTATAGGGTGCCTCGAATTATTAATTATTTTTGTCACTATTAGTTTTAAAATTAGATTGAAAATGTACCTTTCGTGTTTTTTTTAAAGCAAAATCTTTAACACAATCGTCAATATCAAAATTTATGTCAAGTTGCATTTCCAGAATAGCTAATCTCAATGTTGACGCAGTCGATCTTGGATATATTTTTATTAAATTTAGTTTAAAAAGTTTCTCTCGCAATTATTACTAACGGTGATATTAAAAATTCCTCTGCATTTTTTTTATCATGACCATGTTTGGTAAGCCATCTTCAGGTGTGAACTCAATTAAGTACTTTAATAAACCTAGAAAGCCGGACTTAATAAGCCATTTTTACAGTCTGGGTCTGTTGCAGCTGCAACGCACATATAAACGTGCGCGCTCCTGTTGGAACTCTTCTCTATTTGATTTGAGCTTGATGTAAGTTACATTCGTCCGTCCAAATATTAATGCAGGCATTAAAAAGGCATATTTTGCGCTGGATTTTGCAGCTGTTGGAATCGATCATGAATTTCAGCAGTTACTCTGTCTTCTGAAGTAAGCACTGTTCGCCTCAATTCGTACTCTTACGATAACTCAACATCTATATTTTCGTCGCCAAAAATATGCCGCCTCAGATTAGAGTTGCCATCTCTAAAACCTGCCCCCCAGGACCGGAATGGTAAGTTTCCTGGATTTTGGAGCCAGACATTTCAATACTTTTTACATTCACTTACATCTTGATTAAAATATATTTTACTCCGTACTTGAAGAAAATTTTATTAATTAATCGTTCTTGTGAGGACCAGAGAGAAATATCTAACCCATAGCTTTTATTTACATAAATTATGGGAATGGGATCTGATCGAAAACCCGGACTTTTATTACAGTCCGGGTTGCACCCGGACTACAATTTAAACCCCGCCCGGACACTCCCCGGACGTCTTCCAAACTAGGACAAATCCGGGGAAACCTGAACGGATGGCAGCTCTACCTCTGATTCGTCTTGGGCGTTCAAAAGAAATTCCAAGCTCTTTAAATTCTAAATCTTTAGCATATTGTAAAGAGTCGTTCACGAATTCCTCTCGTTTTTCTCCTAATATGAAGATGATGATGATAAGAAGATGGAATTACAGCGGAGCTTCTAAAACCGGATGAAAAACCGGTAAATGAAGTTTTTCAGCAACCCTTTAATTCCGTTCTCCATGGTGGCACTACATCAGAGGCGTAGAGCAGAAGTGCGTTGGTCTTGTTCTTCAAGAATGGCGAAAATACTCTCTTGAAGAATTGCAGACCGATTTCCCTTCAGAGCCGCGTCTACGTGCTGTTTTCGAGAGTTATTACATTATGAATAGTCTCGCCTGCATTCTCAACAACTTTCAACCTCCTGAACAAGCCGGTTTTCGAAAAGGCTTTAGCACCATAGACCATATGTATACCCTTCGGCAAATTGTACAGAATACCGAAGAGTACAATCTGCTATTTTATCTTGAGTATGTGCACCATGAGAAAGCCTTTGATTCCGTCGAAATTTGGGCAGTGCTGCAATCCCTTCAGCGGTGCCAAGTTGACTGTCGGTACATCGAAGTGCTGAAGTGTTTGTACAGTAGGACAACGATGGATATCCGTGTACAAAACCAGAGTACGAAACCTATCCAACTACAGAGAGGTGTAAGATAGGGTGACATAATACCCCCGAAACTCTTCACCGCTGGATTAAAAGACGTTTTCAAGCAACTGGACAGAAAAGGATACGGTATTTACGTCAATGGCGAGCACATCACTCGTCTTCGATTTGCCGACGATATAGTCCTTATGGCAGCATTGCTGGAGGACCTAAGCACTATGCTCAATGACCTTAATAGTGTCTCCCAACGGATTGGTCTTAAGATGAACATGGACAAAACAAAGGTTATATGTAACGTCAACGTCACACCCATGCCAACTGTTGTTGGTAGCACTAAGCTCGAAGTAGTTGACAAGTATGTTTACCTGGTAAAGTGTATACTGCACAAATGAGACCACATATAAGTTTCATTTTTATAGTGTAAACTGTACGAATGAGGACATATAAATTTCATTTTTATAGTGTAAAATGTTCAAATGAGATCACATATAAGTTTCACTTTTATAGTGTAAACTGTACAAATGGGAACACTCATATGTAAGTTTCATTTTTAGAGTGTAAAGTGTATAAATGGAAACACATGTAAGTTTCATTTTTATAGTGTAAACTGTACAAATGGGAACACTTATATGTAAGTTTCAATTTTGTAGTGTAAAGTGTATAAATGGGAACACATGTAAGTTTCAAATGGGAACACTCATAAGTTTCGTTTTTATAGTGAAAACTGCACAAATGAGAACACATATAAGTTTCATTTTAAAAATGAACGAAACTTGTTAATTATTATAAACTAGCGACCAGCCCCGAATTCGCCTAGGGAAAATAGAAGATTTACATTTAAGATATTCTAAGACCGTACATATTATTATCAATTTTTCGTTTTTTTTTACGTGTAAGTTTTTCGGATAAAATATCGCTCCTGGCATTGTTCTCTGTTTGTGAAGTTTTATTACAATTGCTTTACCCATTCCGAAGATTATCTCGGACAGACTGAGAGTCAGATTTTTTTTAAATGCAAACAACTTGAGCTTAATAGAAGCCAGTTATTTCGATATCATGGACAGCCGCTTCCATTCTACTTATATGTTTAGATATTGATGCAAAATATATATTGAGGCAAATGGAGACCAATATGAAATTAAATAATCTCAAAACAAACAAATGCATACATTTAGAATTTTCGTATTATATCTTCCACAATATTATTAATTTTAATCCCACACACATTTGGAGTTTTTACATTTATAAAGTTAAAAATGGAATCAGCACTACTTGAAGAAATTTATTAAGTAAAATAAAATTTTAAGCTACATAATAAATAATCTACATATTTTTATAAAGTATTTATTGCACTGGAACGAGTGCCATTATATTAAAATTAATATTGTCAGGTTCTCGGGCGATAAAACTTCGACATACCTCCGCTGCGTCCTCAAGAAAGCTATCAGCGCTTGTCGAACCGTGGTTTATAGGAAACGATTTTCTTCCATCCAATTCATACAAAGAACCATCTTTGTGTATAAATGTAACAAAGTGATTGTTTACATCATGAGAAGCAGTTGCATCTTCACGACTAATGTTCATTTCAATATCTTTATAAGCTTCCAATATGCCAACTGAATTTTCTAGAAGCGCCCCTTTAGCAGCCGCATCCAAACCTTTGGCATTGTTAAGGTAATTTTTCAACAAACCATCTTCTAATTCGATGTGGTTGGTATTATTTGCCACACTGTGCACTAGAGCTATAGTTCCACAAACGTTACTGAGAACTTGTTTCAGATGAAAAACGTTTTTAGGAGCTTGATGACCTTTCTTTAGAAGGTTTTTCTCTTGTTCGGATCTTAGATCTTCGTAAGTCTTCGATAATGGAAATAGGAGCATCAGAGCAAGCACAGGACGAGGTACCCAGTTTAGAGCATCTTCATCTAGACTGACGACATCGACCATACGCCATTTTTCAGGAACTCCTAACCGTTTCAAATAATTATTCATGGTTTCAGGGTTCGACTCCATGGGTATCACCGTTGTCATTTCAAACACTGTTTCAAATAAGTTATTATTATTCGAAATATTTAGTTTCTACTTACAAAGATTTCCAGACTACCACAAAGCGTAAAATATTATATTTAGTTGTTTTTAAACTCTTTGAAAGACAGCGACTAGTGACAATTTTAAGTTGATGGTTTATGACGGAAAACATCAAAAAGGTTAATAAAATAAAAAGCCCTAAGAGGATATACTCAGTTTTAAAATTAAATATTTTTCTTCTCTAAAAATTCATTGTCAACTTATAAAGCCTGGACCCCATAATATCTACCACTTATCTATGGTCTGAAATGGAGTGAATGGGCTAAGGGGAAATATAATCTCAAATGGCTTAGCAAGATCCTTCGTTATGCCGAAAATATTGCAGCATTAATCTTGAAATAAATATATGGTAAAGTTGAGGATTAATGTTAAGGATTATGTTAGACGAAAACACGATTTCGTAAAATTTTCTCGATAGAAAAAAAATCCAAAGTTACCTCCAAAATAAACAATAAACCGATGTTATTCATAAAATACTTTGAATAAGATCATGAAACTTTGCATACTAACTGAACTAACTATAAAGCTGTGCTTATGTTATTTACTTTTTTTTAAATACCATTATTTTCACTGTAAAAAGAAATTACCTAAACTATCGGCCTTTTGAAGCGTGATTCCTGCCGCACGGTCATTTCGCTTCGGCCTTTGAACGGGGAGGTTGTGTCGCTTACGATCAGAATATACATTACGCAACAGGACGACGTAAAATTAAAATGGGAAATAACTGTAGTAAAAATAAGAAGCGACTGGCTTGGCGTTAAGAAACAGGCATAAATATGATAAACCTAATGAAATAAGTGTCTAACGACCTCTCTACTTACGGTATTAGTGATTACAAACATGTCGGTACATAGCATACGACGCGCGGGCAAGTGGGGACGAAATTAGAATTTGAGCTGACTTACTCTAACCCCTTAAGAATCCCTCGCCGATTATCATTTAAAATATATTTTATTATTTTAAAAATATATTTTAGGTATTATTAATATAAATAACGAAATAGAGCCTCGAACCGGATCGTAAGGGAAGTGTAGGGTGGTCCCCCATTGGATAGAGCAGAAATGGTAAAAGATGCAGAAAGTCGATGGATGCAAGTAGCCCCAGATAGTGCTAGGGAAACCCATTTTGAGCACATGTCTATATGATGGGCAGTTATGATGATGATGATGATGATGAATATAAAGAAAGAAACACATTTCAAAACCCCATCTTATCTAAATAATATATTTCTAATTTAAAAATAAATTAGAATCTTCCATAATTCATTTTTAAATTAGAAATATTTTTATAAAATATTCAAAAATTAACTATGCTATCCGTGGTAGAGCCATGCTGCAGATATATTATGGTTGTAGCACGAATGTGTCGACTCGACCGGGGAAGGACCACGCTCTCACAAAATGCAATTCGGAGACCCTTTTACTGGAAACAAGGCATTTCATCTTAGTCCTCAGGGGTGACAACGCATCTGCGTTTTGATTCTTAATCAAGGATAAATGTAGATGTCTATGAGCCACAGCATCCACTTTCCATCAGGTGGATTTTATGCTGGTTTGTCACCCTTATTCTTTAAAAAAATGGTTGATCCAGGTCCAAAGATGGTTGTTCCAGATACGCAAATACAAAGCGCTCTAAATTTCACCAAATTATGTTGCGAAATCTCGATTCAATGTTAAAAAAACGTTTTTTCAAATTCTTTCTCCTTCGATATCTCATGAACGAATGAACCGATTTTTATTTTTCAAACGGTATTCGACGTCATTCATTCATCTTTAGAACGCCGCAAACCGCATCACAATCGGTCAAGACGTTCAAAAGTTATGAAAGGTTTACATACTTACACACACACACACACATACATACATACATCCGTACGGACATCCACGTGAAATTAGTCAGAATAACTTCCTGGGATCTCAAAACGTCGAGGACTGGTGATAACTCGATTTTCGAAAATCGAGGTGAAACCAATTACTTCCCTATTTTTGAAAATTTTTATTTTTCTTAACGGCAAGTTATAAATATAGTGAATAGAGTATTTAAGGGTATTTTAAGTTCCAATGACAAAACATTAGAATGCATGTGTTTTCTAGGCTACACGTTTTGGCTGCTTACTTAGATGATCTTGCACGACTTATTTACCCTCATCAGTGCGAAATATATTTATAATAATACTAATGAGGTATCTGTTTTTCGCGGGAAGAAGCTAATAAAATCTAAAGATATTTATAAAGATATCATATTATATCATCTAAGCCTAATTTGTTCTGAGTTAGCTATAGGGTTTTAAAGACGTAGGTATAAATATTTTCTGCTGATTGTTAACAAATAGACAAGTTTGGCGACCTAATGTCGGCGGAAAATGAGTCTAAAATGCGAACCAAAATCACACATACGAGAGAAACGACCAGCGTTACCTGGCCTGCTGAGCGTATGGGTCAATATTTCAAAAATAGCCTGTGGATTTAAAAAGACCAATGATATTTCTTTGCAGTTGAGTATGGAGCGATCAGTCTATCATGCTGCTTTAGTCCATGCTATGTCCTGATTTTTTTATAGGATGAGAGTGACAAACGAGCACACAGCTCACCTGATGGTAAGTAGTTGTAGGCCCATAGACATCTCCATCTACATCTGTCCTCGACTACGAATCAAAATGCAGATGCGTTAGCACCCGTAAGTACTAAGATGTAATGCCTTGTTTCCAGTAAAAGTAGTCTCCGGTTCTCTACACACACCATACGAAACACAGCAGCATTAAGCTACTATTTTACGTTGGTATTCTGTGACTTTATAATCTGATCGAAATATTCTATCCGTGCAGATTTCCTTGCTTTGTTTTCTTTAATCACCGATCACTTGATAAATCAGCATTTAAAATTGCAATTAACAGTTTTATTATTAAAAACAGACATTGATCCTGGTTCCTGGATCCTGGATCCTGATTGATCCTGGGTTGCTACGATATTGTTAAATTTAAGACGTACATTTAACCCTTGGCCCATTTTTAAATTTAATACAACATAGGCACCTAAATTAAATACACCTTGTAATGATCCTTCATACTGTTTGATTTGGATAGCAATACAAAACGCGGGTGGCCATTTCACGGTATATACAAAGTAATGATAAATAGCCATCGCTTAAAACTGAATGTTATAAGAACAGTTATGAAGATGTTTACAAGTTACCCTAGGAATTGCAATTTTAACATGGCATGAGCGATACTATCAACAAAGGTATAATTGGTGTGTAAACTTGAATTGATATTAATTGCGACAAGCTAATGACTAAAATAACTTACTTGTTGCTTAAGTGATACCGTGAAGTTTGTATTTTGTATGTTTACAAGTATTTGGTTAAATAAGTTCGTTGGTAAAACACAAAAATAATAATATTATACTAAAACTAAGGCGTTCAATATATTACTTGCAACTTGCGATATTAAGGACTTCAAGCGTATAAAAATGTATACATAATAGGTACAGCAACGAACTCAAGGACCACGTATCGGTGCTAGGCGCCTCTCAGACTTCAGTCATTATTGATATAGTAGATATGGTGATAGAGAGCGGTCTCCATGCTGTGTATTTTGTTTATTGAACGTGCAGGTTTCCTTTCTCATAGAAGCGGGAGCCACAAGCGAGACAAGCTTACTGGATTGTGTAGTGATAACCGATACTCATAATAATTGCACAACACCAGAATAATTGCAGGTGTGTTGCCGGCCTTTTAAGGAGTAGACTCTTTTCTTGAATATGTCTATGTTGTATAGGCCCGAGAAACTGCTTCTTCTTCATTATTAACCCGAAATTACTGCTGCTAGACGTGGGCCCCTGCCGTTGTTGTGAGGATTTACCATAATCACCATAATTTCCACAGGAATAGGCGATAGTAGATCCAAATGCCTCGCTTATTTGACGCCGCTCCCCGTACGTTTGATGTAAATGGGTTATACTGCCATCGATTGAAAATCTTAAGATCTTTCTGTCATTACTCTGTTGTCTCTATGTGTCACAATCGTGGCAGGAAATTCCTTCTTAACGTTTACGCCTAGAACGCGTTTAAATTAGTATTTTCAATTACTTATATCTCTTCCATCATCCTATGGGAATAAAAGTCTCATAAAAGGGTTCTCACTCGTTATAAGATGTTAGGTGAGCCCCCTGACTTTGAGCTACCAGGGGTCAGTTATTATTATACCATCGTTAAAAGTAATGCAGTAATGTTTTCTGGAGGCTAACACTAATTGGCGCACAAATAACAATTATCCACTCCTGTGTTCTCGCTTTATTTAAAAATTTCTTGACCACAACAGCGAAACCATAATCTACTATTTACGTGACGATTCACAAACAAAACAATTTTCTAAAGTTCTCGTAAGCGGTCAATTATAATTATGAACATTAATTCCCTTTTGATAAAGAAATTAAAACCACAAGAAAGCAGTCCTAGTTATTTTTAATAAAAATAAAAACCGGCCAACAGCGTGTCGGGCCACGCTCAGTGTAGGGTTCCGTAGTTTCCCGTCCGTCACAATAAGTGTTCCCACTTATGAGTTTAAAGGTGGGTATCCATTACGTTCGCGCTCCAGCAGCGCTCCGCGATCCTACAACTGCTCCCGGTAGTGGGTACTGTTGTTTCCATCAAGTTCAAAATGATTTTCCTAGAAAGTCCTTATAAAGTTCTACCTTTCAGATTTTTTTCATATTTTCTAAACTTATGGTTCAAAAGTTTGTTTTTTACTTTTGGAGCGATTATTTCCGAAATTATTGACATTATCAAAAAATGATTGTAGTAAACCCCTATTCATTTTTAAATACCTTTCCAAAAATATATCACACGTTAGGGTTGAAATTAATAAAAAAATCACTTCCCACTTTACATATAGGGGACTACCCTAATAAAACATTTTTTTCCAATTTTTATTTTATCACTTTGTCGGCGTGATTGATACACATATTGGTACCAAATTTCAGCTTTCTAGTGCTAACGATCACAGAGATTAAGCGAGGACGGACAGACGGACAGACAGACATGGCGAAACTATAAGGGTTCCTAGTTGACTACGGAACCCTAAAAGGCGACGGAATAATATCACTGTCAGTATTTAATTCGCAGACAATTTACTGTTAAAAGAGGGACAAACCTGTGCCCAGCTGCATACAATTCCTTTATCATTGTACTTATATACACACACACACATATATACATATATATATATATATATATATATATATATATATATATATATATATATATATATATTGCTATAAAAAGCGATATATATATATATATATATATATATATATCGCTTTTTTTAAATTATATATATATATAATTTAAAATATACATTTAAATGAAACTAACCGTAATGCCGCTGCTTTCGTGCGCGACTTTAAATGCATTTGAAATGTTAGAGCTCCTTTTTCCTTAGTCCGACTTTATTGGTGTTTCCTTCATATTTATTCTTCCCTAAAACAACAATAAAGTAAGAGATCCAGTATAACAACAGGCTGTGAGGAGTTTAAGGGAGTGACAAAGTATCTGTGGCCTTCCTAGTCTGAAATCGTTTTCGGGCTCAATGGCTGGAGTACCTACTGCAGCTGCAGCTCGAAACGGTCAACACGACGGGAGAAGACCAGGCTCGCACGGAATACCAGCATGAAATAACAGCATAATTCTGTTATGGCTCACCAGCCAGAACCTGATACCCTTTTTTCTGGTGTTTCCATTACAAATAGTATATTTAAAATCATAATATTGAAATAATAATAAAAAACTAATAACTTAAATTATCATACAGTCTTACTCCCCGTGGTATCGTGCCAAGAACGCTGTCTGCGTTTCCTCGCTGAATGGCTATACTTAGCCTTTGAGCGAGTAAAGAACCAGCCCTCTTGTCACCAGCAGGGACGACCAGTCGCGATAGAGTTTGTTTAACAACTTCAATTTACATATTGACTCGCAGTCTGGAAGATTCTGAAACGTTATACGTTGTTTCGGTTTACGTTACGATGTGTGGTGGGTTACGTACGAATGAAGGATCATTCACTTGCGGTCATTTTCTCACCATAGACAATTGAACAGGTTATTTCTTATTCTTTTGGATGATCGCAATATTTAGTTTCCGTGCTGAAATTTGCAAAACATAGCACTATCTTATCTTGCTTCTTGGTTATCGTTAGGGGTAAAATGGGAAGTTAATAAAGATATATTTTGTAATCGTTAAAAAAAAGTTAATAAGTTAAAGTTAGAACGAGACACACAAAATTATTTGCTGTAACCATTGAGTTATAATGTACTACGTACTGGAGAAGCTATTCCAAACAAAAATTGTGCGCTACTCTATCCTCTTCAGACCCAGATAGAAAGGAAGTGGATTAAGTGACTTTTAAATATTTTTACAGGTTCATAGGGAAGCAAACAAAACATATATTACAAAAAAAAATTTTATTTGGTTTAAATAAAAAAAATATCATGGGTGCACATATGTGCACCTGAGGACTGTCTTAATAAAAATATCACTTATTTGTATGGTATAACTGGAAACAGTTATTTTTTAAAATACATAAATATACGTTACATTTTATACATATAGTGCGACAACGGGATGAGCATTGGCTATGGCGGCATTTTGACGCGAACTTGTCATTCAGGTATCGGGGCAAATGCCCTACCCCGTCCAACCTTACATCAGGAGGCGGATGTGTCACAACCGCTCTATGTTTTTTTTTCGGCGGTTCATCTTCGACCCTTGATGTAGATGGACTGGCTTCCTTTTCATTTTCAACGCCACGGCTGCTGCTTCGCAAGTAAATTGGGTTTATCCAGCCACCATCGTATCTTGCTAATGCTGTAGCTAGATTCAGCCTGTACTGAAGCAGGCCCAGCCTGTCTTTTGCTGCAATTCCCTCCTGCTGGCAGCATCTCGTGTACATGATCCAGCAGTTGACAATGGCCAAATCTACGAAATGGCTAAATGCACGCACTGGCCACTTTTTGGTTCGCATGGCGCTGCGATAATATGCTATCAACCGATCGCATAAATCGATGCCACCCATGCAGGTATTATAGTTTTTTACTACAGCTGGTTGTGGCACGTCAATTTTCTTTTTCTGTACTTTGCACCATCTTTTGCAGCAGCCTATTGGAGTAGCACCTACGCACGTAGACAACATGGTGACAGCTTTGGTATCCTTCCATTTCACTACAGTAACTTGCTCATCATTTCTCACCTTCTCGTCCCATTCTCCTCTCTTCAATTGCTTGTCAGTCTTTAATTTTTTAGCAACTGGCCCTAATCGATTGTTCATCACCGTCCCAGTCAGATATACATTCTTTTTATTTTTATTTAGATAGTCCGCTAGTTTCATACTTGTGAAAAAACGGTCGGTATATAAGACACAGTTTTCGGGAACAGTGCGACACAACAGCTTCACTATGCCTGCTCCAAGTCCTAATTGTTCCATATCCTGGCGGGGTATTGTATTTGATCCCACATATATCTCAAAATCCAGAACGAGCCCATCTTTAGCCGCTAATACAAAGTTTTTCAAGCCAAGAGGATTTGGCTTTGAGGGTACATACTGGCGGTATTCACACCTTCCAGAAAACAGAATCATTTGTTCATCTATTGACAGATGATTGGATCGAGGTAAGCTTTGACATTTTTCCTGAATTCTACTAATTATTGGCCGGATTTTCCAGAGTTTATCATCATTATCTCGTCTCTCAGAATTATCTACAAAATGTAGATGATTTCGCAATTCAAAAAACCGATCTCTTGTCATAGTGTCTCGAATCAATGGTACGCACAGGTCTTTGCTCCAGTACAGTCTACCTTGTGGGTATTTTAAACTGCCCATGAGAATTTGCAACCCAGCAAAACGTATTATTTCTATATAATCAGTTGCCACTGATTTTAAATTTCTGTTTTGCGCAGAATATAAATTCGTCTGTTCAGCCACTAATTTCCAGAAATCTAGATCTAGGTACTCCAAAAATGAATATAAGCAGCTCGTAGATGATCACGAAGATCCATTTGTTTAGTCCGCCAGAATTCACCAGGCACATTTTGCTGCATCTCAACTATGTTACCCTGTTCTGGTTCCGAGAACCATTCCGACTCCGATACTTCAGGTGGTACAGCATCTGGCGGCAAGTACTCATCGTCGTCTTCATCTCCAGAGTAGTCCAAGTCGCTGTTGTTAAGTGCTTCTTCGATTGCTTTAGCATCCATGATCTATAGCCAATAAAAATATATCTCAATTTATTCATACTAGCAATAAAATAATGGTCTAGACCTGAGGTGCACGTACGTGTACTCAAAAATAATTGACTTAAATTAACTACAAAATTTATTGATTTCGGAAATACATTATTCGCTATGTAAACTACTACTAATTGTGCACCAATAATCGTAAAAACAAATGATTTAAAACAACGATTAATATTTTTACCTGATTTTATAAGTTTCCTCACGGGTGACACGAAAAAAAACAGCCAACTTTGAATTTGAATAAGATTTTTCATAAACCTATTTAAACAGGATTTGCCATCTATTGTAATTTTAGGGTAATACAGTCTTTTGTTAAGGCGATAAAAGTACAGTTACTCGTCACAAGATGGAATCACTAGTTTTATTTAAAAATTTCTAATACGGGCTCCAGACTCCTGTGTGATTCACGGCGTGAATTCACGCCGTAATTTTGCCGCGAACTCGTCGTGAAAAACACATCCCTCCACACTCGCTATCGTTCACAGTATCACAGTTTAGTTCGCGCGCTCGTCGAGAATGGACGCTGAAATATGCACTGCTAATGCCGTGACGCTATACGCTTTGGCTCATGACAATTACGTGTAGTATATGAAAGATAAAAAAAAACGTATTTGTAGTTTTTTACAATTATCGCTTTCTTCTAGAAAAGCATCGATCACGTCAGAGGCAATTCAAACGGGCTTGTGAATTTTGTCGCTGCTTGCTGCAGACTTCCTTTCAGAATCCTTCACCTTTTTCTTATAATTTCTATAACTGGACATTAGACTTTCTTTTTTTTCAATCAGTCACTTCAACGCTTTTTGTGGTAGAGCCATGCTGCAGTTATATTAGTAGTATAGTTGTAGCCGTGGTAGCTCAGTGGTTAACGCTCGCTGCAAATATAACAGAACGCGAGTAACCCGGGTTCGATCCCCGCCGGCACCAATGAAAAATTGTTAATTGCAATTTTAAGTGCTAATTTACCACGTGCTCGGCGGTGAAGGAAAACATCGTGAGGAAACCTGCATGTCTGAGGAATAAGAAAAAAAATATTTCGAAGACATGTGAAGTTCGTCAACACGCATTTGAGCAGCACGGCGGACACTTCCTTGCCCTAAACCCTCACAGAAATGAGGGGAGGCCTGAGCCCAGCAGTGGGACGTATATAGGCTGTAACTTTACTTTTACTTTTTGTAGCACGAATGGGTCGGCTCGACCGAGGAAGGACCACGCTCTCACAGAATACCACACGTAAAATAGTAGCTTGATGCTGCTGTGTTTCGTATGGTGAGTGTAGAGAACCGGAGACCCTTTTTACTGGAAACGAGGCATTCCATTCTAGTCCTTACAGGTGACAACGCATCTGCATTTTGATTCGTAATCGAGGATAGGTGTAGATGTCTATAGAATACAGCATCCACATACCATCAGGTGGACTTTGCGCTCGTTTGTCACCCTATCCTATAAAATAAAATTCGTTATTTTTTTTATTCGTATCCAAGCGTCATGTACTTTCATTTTATTTTTATGATCTTTATTTTTAGCATCCCATAAAATAGGTTCGGCATGATAATACTCTATCAACAAGAGTTCCTGCTCGTTCGTCCAACTGACGCTCATTTTGACGCACCGTCCTCCGTAAAAAAATACAAATAAGCACAACCTCACAGCAACGAGTCTCGCGCATTACTGTTTTCACGCGCGAGTGTGGATGCGCTTGCGTTCACGGGAGGTTCACACCTCGTAAACCCTTTGAAGCGGGCACAAAATACCGACACTGAACGGGGAACATGGCGTGAAAAGGCGCGAAGCCCGTGAACGGGCGCGAAAGCCATCCACACTCGCGGTTCACGCCTTTCACGGGTGTTCACGGCGTGAATGTGGAGGGCGCTTAAGGTACACGTATGTGTACCGGGGGTCTGAAGAGGCTATGTCTTCGCGCATGCGCGGGAATAGTAGAGTCGCGCATGCGCAGTTGGTATAAACGCGCATCGCGCCTGCGCGGTCAGTTTTTATTATTATAGATTATACGTAATTAGAATGCGCGATTATATATATATATATATATATATATATATATAATCGCGGTAGTAAATGTTAATGCATTAATTTTATATATATATATAATCGCGGTAGTAAATGTTAATGCATTAATTTTTTTTAATTTGGATTTAAAGGTTTCGTTGGCCGTGTCATGATACAAGAGAATCATGGATAAAATTTGTACAGAAGAATCGCAGCGAACAAACGTGGTTACCGTCAGATTATTCACGCATATTATGTTCCGTGCATTTCAAAGAAAACGACAAATACCACAAAAACAGGAAGAGTATACTTAAAGAAATCTGCAGTACCATGTGATAATGTAATTATATTATTATATAACATTGCTGGAATTGTGTTCAATGCTTTATTTTTATTTTATTTTAATATAAATAAATATATTTGTCAAGTCTGTGCATAAAAATGTTTTACTCTTTGACATTCATGTTTATATTACAGTTGATAAAATATAATTAAATTAAGCGTATTTTAAAGATAATATATTGAACTTACTGGTGAAAAGTCACTCCTTGACTTTTACTTATGTTTCTCGAGTTGTTTGAACAATATCTCAATGCACACGAAGGCATATTATTTTAAAAACAATTCTTCACTCAAACGTCTCACGTTGCGGCAACCGCTTGACACAGATCACAGACTAAGTGAGTTGGAGTGCGTGCGCTCTAACGCGTGTTACAAACATTCGAGTTGAGGCGTCTTATCTAGTACGTAGTACCTACATTATAACTCAATGGCTGTAACACGATCAAAAACAAATTACGCACAAAACGCATTGGTCAGTCGAATGCATAGAAGTAGATCACATGATGAGAAATATACATCAAAAAAATTTATTTAATACAGAGTAAGCAATATCACCCGGATTACAAATCTAGTATCACAATTACGTGTTAAGAAAAATATAATATTATTTTACATCCATAAATATATGCTTGTTAATCTAACACTGAGTCCAACTATAGCCCGTGGCCATCACTCTGCCAAGCCGTGGGTGCAAAGTGAATAACAAAATAAGTTTTTCGCCAATTGGAACTGTCGATTGGTCTAAGTAGAAAGTGGTCTACGTTTTATTTTTTCTTCAATTGTGCTTTAGATTATATTGCATAACTTCAAAAGTACGAAAGTCAAGACGAGACGTAAACATAACATTATTTTTGCAATATATTGATTGGATAATTTTAGATTTATAACACTAAATACCTCACAAATATATAGCACCTTTGTTCGGTCACGACGTCAAATGTTTCCATCGAGAAGGATCTCTATCATTCTTTCGTTCTCCTCATTAAATTGAGATGTTTACTATCAGACGGGCATTAGAGCCTCATTGGTTGTCCAGCAGGATGCACCACGTATGGTTAACATTTAGAGATTCGCACAGAATATGTGTTTTTCCCTAGTGTTAATACCGTTGTATAATCCAATATTCTTTATAAAATATAATTACTATAAAATATTTGAAATAACTTTCAATGACCTAAAAAGTGATTGGCAACATTAAAATCAAGTGAAATTCCTCAATTAGGTTAAGTGTTACCAAAGTGCTCGGATCCGCCGGTGACCGTGTTGTAACACTCTCCATGAGGCTGCTTCCCTCTCATTAAGGTGTCAAATTTTGTCAAACATTCTTGGCATCCATTAAGGACACCGGAGGGGGCGGGGCGTTGTGAAGTTAGCATTGGCGGTGCACAAGAGATACAGATCTAAAGTTAAGCTACGCAGCATAAATTTTTTCTCCGTTATGTATGGTATTTTTGTTTAAAGATTGACATCTGGAGGAAACGAATTTTATCGTGTTTAATTTTAACTTACCTATATTTAAATTTTTTACCTTAGCTTAAAAAATATTACTTAGGTATATTAATTTAAAACCCTACATTTTCCATCTAAAAAAATTTTCAAAATTGACTCAATTTTATGTATTAAATTAAATCATCAATTAATTAAGGGTCCCACAATCGGTCGACATAATAATATTTTAAGATATAAACAATAATTATAAAAATGTTATTTACCAAGTTGTTACAGAAATTTATTTAAATTAACTAAAATATGAACAATATTATGTTAAAAATATATTTTATTAAAGGCCTATCATTGTACTATGCAATATGTTAGGTATATTATTATTGTATTTTACAATAACCGCATAGCCAATTATATCACTTTTTATATATGATGGTGTACTAGCTGGCCCGAGAGGCGTTGTTCTGCCCTTTCTAGTAATTAGTGCAATGGGATCCACTGAATTCACTTCAGACTTTGTACGATGTATATAATAATAATATTCTCCAGACCGAGCTCGGTCATGGCGGCCAGTCTCAACGGAGACTAGACATCTGCGCAGGCTGGGATTATAGTGCGTGCGATTATATAGGGCGTATACGCAAGCATAGGTCTACTCACTATTCCCTTACTCATAATCAGATAGGTCGCGAGCTACATAAAAAAGGTAAAGGCAATGATGATGATGATAATGGTCTATGATTTGGTACCAATGATATAAACCTCTTTTTATTTATAATATCATTGTTTGGTACTCTTACCAATTATCATGTCTACTCTGGGGGGTTTTTTGAGCTAACTGCTGTCCGAGTGGGAGTGTGAGGACCCCAACCTCTGACTGCTTAGCTCGTGCCGGTCAATGAGCAAATGGTTTGTGAAATGCCAAAGACACATTGTAAAGTGCCCCATCATTTTCAAACCCAAATGACGATTCGAACGCCGTTAACAATTTACCATTTTAATCCAATCGTAGAATTAGACTGATTTTTTGACTATGATTCATGTTAGCTTTGTCAAAATAACCAATAAATTAATGTATGATACTGCTCCAAAACCGCGAACATCTGTACACTATAATATAGTATGAATATATTTCACATTACAAACGTTATATTTATGTCCTTTCAGCATTATGCATTTCAGCTTACGTTTGTTATTAGGTAACACCGTTTGATTAGTGACAAATCAAACAATCTACCGATTGCCAATCACATTTTTGGCAGATATTATGACGACTGGAGTGATTTTTTATGCAATTAAATGCGTGAGAGACTGACTGGATCAATGCCAAAAAGAAGAGGAACATAAAACACACACGCTTTGTCCCTATATGTACATACATGGAAACTAGTTTTAAAAATGTGATCGTCAAACATGTCGTCGAATTCAAGCCCATGTGCGACACGGTTAGAAGGCGGGGTGATTGTCTTCGCCGACTACCTTCAATTACGGCTTAAGAGCGCTCATTATAATATTTTGAAATCCGCTCCGTAAATACAATAATCGATTCGCATGACAACACGTCGCCGATGGCCGGTGCCGATCGGCTATTAAAAGAACACTTTTGTTTTCGAACACAGCACGAATTAGTTCATGACCATGAGTGTATGGTAGCAGTGGTTACTCCTGCAACACTGGTATGACGGTTGGAAATAACGTATTACTAAATACCAATAAACTTCTTTTTTGGTTTTTTTCTAAATACACAATACAAATTACAATGGTTCAAGTTGTGCAATGCATGCAAACCATGGTATGAACTAAATTTAACGTTTGACTTGATCTGCAAGAAGTATTACTGAGATGTTTTATCTAATACTTATTAGGTATTAGGTCATTTAATAAGTTTATTAGACCAATAAGTGAATTAGGTCATCTAATAATTAGGTAATTCATGGTGAAATAATAGTCGTGGATATGAAGTGTTTTGCCATTTTGTTGTCATAGTTCACATTAGGTAATACTTATTTGATGTTACGATATTAAGACTAATATTAGCTTTATTTTAACGACAAAAAATGTTTTTAACTTTAAATTAAATTAATAAATTTTTGTTAAAACAAATAGTTTTAACCAAGGACAGCCATTTAGGATATCCAAAGATCAGCTACATAACTAAAAAAGTGACATTATGAAACAATTCAACAAGTTTCAAAATTTCGACAATAATAAGTTAGTACAATGACTTGCTTCTGAGGGTTGATTTACATTTATTATATCTTCTTTAAAAAATGACAAATCGATGATGCACCTGTGAGCAATTATTTTTAGTAGTGTGTTTCTAATTTCTGTTACTACCCCAGTAGCACACAAGCGTTATGAGCATCAATATACCAGCCCACCTAGAACTTAGAGTTCTGTTAGAGGCGTATAAGAGTGTCGAAAAGAGGTATACAACCTCTTTTAAGAGCAGTTTATGAGTTATTATAGAGCTCAAGCTGTATAAAGTCTGTATTATGGGATCTAAGTAAGCTTAGGGTTCTTAATCAGAATATGCGAACTCTACTATACAACTTTAAGTATTTTGTACCATTTTAAACTGATTTTATCATTAAAAGAAGAAGCTGTTTTTTTGCATGCTGTACGTGGCTGTTTTTGTAGCTGTTTTGTACGTCGTAGAGCCATGCTGCAGTTATATTGGTAGTATAGTTGTAGCACGAATGGGTCGGCTCGATCGGGGAAGGACCACGCGCTCACAGAATACCAGCGTGAAATAGTGGCTTATTACTGCTGTGTTTCCCTTTTACTGGAAATGAGGCATTCCATCTTAGTCCTCACGGGTGACAACGCATCTGCATTTTGATTCGTGATCGAAGACAGATGTAAATTTCTATGGGCCACAGCAACCACTTGCCACTAGGTGGACTGTGTGCTCGTTTGTCACCCTGTCCTATAAAAAAATGCTGTCATTTGCTTATTACAGCTCTAAGTGTTATTAAAGTATCATTCAAATATTATTTCTGAACAATGGTGTATGCATACTCCCTTCTAAAACTTATTTTAATGGCGTAATTGTATACTCTTGTGAATTAAGTGACATAAAATTGCATAAAACTAAAAAAATAACAGCTACAGTACAGATTAAGTCTGCATTAGTGACAGAATATCGCCATTTTGAATGCGTAATTGCGTGTTTAATCTGTTGTGCTAGTGAACAAATTAATTTATTATCAATATGTGGAAAAAAAGATTTGGTGCAGTTAGAAGGATTAAAAAGGAATATTTAAATATTACAAATTAGCAACTAAATTATAATGATACTTAATAATATAGAAATCAGTGGAACCTTAATAACTTAAACCTCGATAACGTAATAACCTCTATAAATTCATAATATTTTGTGTTCCCTTCCGCTCGGAGTCCAAAACCTCGTTTATTTAAAATACAAACCCTCTATAACTTAAACGAATAATTTGGGTGTCGCACCTCATTAACTCAAAGTTGTAACAAAGACGACCTTTGCAACTTCAATCATCTATCAATAAGTAATTTTAAATTGTGCAAACAATAAAGGTTCTGTGTAGACCATTGTTGTTGCATAGACGGGTTTATCAATTAGCTTCAAATGTAAACAATATACTAAGTTTTAAGTACAGTAACTTAATTGTATCATTAGCTTTTTATAGAGATTTTTTACGATCTTTTATAGAGCAATGTAGTAACACAGAGGATGATATTGTCTCTTCTTTATTTAATATTGAAAATAAAATTGATATAGAAAATGAGAATAGTTTAAAAAATGCCGACTTTTTACGTAGAATAAAATAAACTTGAATAAATGTATATTTAAACCTAAAATAAAGGACGTATGTACATTTATATTAAAAGTTTCATTTGCATTTAACCTATCTCGTCTATCTACGTGTGTATATTATAATTTCTAAACAAAGTTGAAGTACAAATATAAACCAATATAAACTCCTCAACTTAAACCCTAGTAAGTAAAAACCTCATAACTCAGATGATTTAACGTTTCCTTGCTCTTTATTTTATCGAGGTTCTACAGTACTTTAATAAATCAGACAACCTACAGTCAAGCGTCAATCCCATCGATATCTAAGTAAAAGGGTTCCGTTGCAAAAACATTAAAAATTGTTTTCATAGTTGGTATTACTTGTAACTGTAGTGTTTTGTATTTTTCTCTTATCATCAATGTCGGTGTCGCTTCTGTTAAGCATACTATCTAGTTCTTTTTCTGCTTCTTCAAATGACGATCTTTATAGCCTTTTCACACGACACTGTGAAGTGGTCCAACTGTCTAAAGGCATGCAATTTTCATCCTTGACTAATTTGTTAGAATCTAATCGCTTTTTTTGCCATCTTAAAACGCCTTTTGATTCCCACAAACTTGGTACAATGAAAGGGCAATTTTTCCCATTCTCTATGGTATTCACAATTTTAAATGGAATATTTTCCTAAAAAGTAAAATAAAACTAGTATGATACACAACGCAGTAATAATACTTCACAATAAGTTAATTTAGGTAACAATTAAAATAGCTAACTCTTTTGGTTTTGCCGCACCTAGTGTCGTACGAGTATGACTAGACGGCGAATGACTAGAAAACAACATGCGTACGCGCTTGCCGGGAAAACTACACACAGGGCAATAACAAAATAAACAGCATGATCGTACTCGTACCGTACTGCTGAGAGAGGTAAAATATTCTGTCATAAAATAACCCTTCTATAATATTGTTTGGCAAAGAAAGAGATAGCTTCAATTCTTTACTACACTATTTTACTTTATTAAGTAATCTGGTCATATTTTTACTACCAAAGAGGAATTAAGCTTTATGAATTTAACTGAATAAAAAGAGTAATAATTTTTTGCCAATAAATACCATCATTTCGATTAAATCTATGGATTTCAGGTGGTACAAAAATTAAAAAATATTTCTTTACTAATTTATTAACTTTGGATGTGTGGCTTTATATAGTCTTCGTCTTAAAAGAAGTGAAAAAGTTAAACACTTTTTATCCTTCTTCATAAAATAAAAGATCAAAATTATTAAAACGCGGTTACATCTTAAAATATTATTATTTAAATGAGATAAAAGTGTTGTACCTAAGACAAAGGTTTTTCATCTTTTATACGTATCTCTAAAGACAATGATGTGTGATGTTTTAAAAACAACTATACAGCGTTAGTAATAAAACTATTATATTATACAACTGATTAAAAACTAATGGCTGTATGATAGAATCCATAACATAATAGTACAGCTACTGTGACTGTAAGACCATCGAAATATCGTTTCTGCTTTTTAGCAAATTGTCGCCATTTTAGGACCTATAAAAACTTAGGAAATGAAGAACGAATAAATTTAGGAATAAAATGAGACATTATTTTTAGCCTATACCATTATTTTCAGTTTGACTAATGATCACTGAGCCCCATGTTCATTCATATTCACTAATTTAATTATTTTCTTATTCTTTTCTACACAACCACTATTTACTTACGGTATTTAGTATTTTATCCTTATATTATTTCGTTATTTTGCTGGCACGGCAATTTTTTTTGATAGAAATCATATACAGGTTTACCGAAAATCTGATTTCGCAATTTCAATTCACTGGCTATCACCGTCAAAACTCAACTCCAATCCGAGTAATGGCAATATGTAATATAATCTTTCACTCACTAAATGTTGCCATCATTCAATAAAGTATATAAATAAATCTAATAAGTTCTTTTTGACATAAATTTATTTGTGATTCCTTTCAAACCCCAATTTAGATCGTTTATCTTTAAAAGATACTTTTAAAGTAATATCTGTAGTGTAATAGATTACTTGTACACCAAAAACTGCTGTAATACAGCTATTATATAGCCTCTTTTATGATTGTACGGCTACTGTACAGCGCTACAAACGGATAACGCTGTATAATTTGTGCCAATTTTTTACTTATAGGAACTGTATAAGCGTTTATAGTCTTTATACAACCAGAAAATGCAGCCTCTAGTATAAAAAGGAACTTCAATACAGCTCGTCTACAGCTCTCATGCTGCTTGAGTAACTATCACGCACCAGTGTATCGGGTTAGTCATGCATCATTCATTTCAGGTTACTGACTTACATCGCCTTAAGCGGTGATTGCAAAAAACTTAAATGTGACTTTTATTGATTGGCAGCGAAATCTGCCAATCAATAAAAGAATTTTAAAATGTATTACAATGCATAAAATAAATCATTTTTTTAAATACCCCTTCAAATCAAACCATAATCAAGAATTTTAGAGGCGACTTGCAGGCTTTGAGTCAAAAATACCATTCACATCGGTCACCGATTTTACTTTATATTATCACTTCAGCTACTGCCAGCAGTGGTGTAACAAGGGTGGTGGTGGTATTGGTATCAGAGCTAACACGGAAAATTAACTAAAAAGTTTTGATTAAAATTTACCGACAACTTCCGAAAACAGAGATAAATTGCACCCTGCACTTACCGCTCGTAGGTCTAAGCAAACAAAATGTATATTATTCTGAATATAAGTACCACGTTTTTAGAACGGACTAAACTGTGTAAAGTTTTTTTTTCATATTCTTACATTGTCATCCAATTCTGAGCTGTGTTCAAAATTTCAAGAGGTGGAAACTTAGCTAGAGCTGGCGACCCAAACATACATACCTGTAGAAGACTTTTAACAATATTGTAAATATGTTTTCTTAAATATATGAATACTTCGATAATGTCTTTATTACTCCAGCGGTCTGCAGCTCTTGTAGCTTCTGCAAGTATAACTACTGTACAATGTAACCTACATCAAATTTCATATTGTGAACAGCTTTTGAACTACGCCTTTTCTACCACCGCCATTCACATGAACAGACGGGAGCTACAACTATAACTGCAGCATGGCTCTACAACGTCCTCGTACAAATATAATATACCTTCCACTACCTAATACCTGCATTTAATTTTGTCCTTTTTTGGATAGCAGCAACTAATTTGCTTTTATTTAAAAAAAATACTAGCAACCCTACTAACATATCTAATATTTCCGTGAACCTTTTCAGGTAAAACAATGCTTATGGTATGAGTAGTTCACGACAAAAGTCGAATAGCTGATTCATGAGTTTTAGTGGTCTTCCACGTACAAATACACACAATTTCTCACCTTGTCGTGAAGATTCACTCCTAACAATCTTCTTACTGTACTCCGTATTTCTACAGCATTTTATTTGTAGGTAGAAGAGCCATGTTGTTATATTATGGTTGTAGCTCGAATGGGTCGGCTTGACCGGGGATGGACCCCTCACAGAATACTACCATGAAATAGCAGCTTAATGTTGCTGTTTCGTATGGTGATTTTAAAGACCGCTTTTACTGAAAACGAGGCATTCCATCTTAGTCCTCGGGGGTGACAACGTATCTGCATTTTGATTCAAATCGAGGATAAGTAGATGTCTGGGCGAAATCAACTACTCACCATCAGGTGGACGTATGCTCCGTTGTCACCCTAATTCTTATAAGACCTTTACAATGACCAATTACCATCAGGTGGTCTGTCAACTGATTTGCCACACCACAGCCGTATTTGGAAAACATTTAACCAAATATAAACATTTTGTCAAAGTAGGGTTTTTTTTCTGGTGTCTGGATATATCATGACGTAGACTTGACTTCAGTGTTGTATTTTACAAAGGCAAATTAAAAAAAAATCTTTTAAAAATACATTCTCTTTAAAAATATAATTTTTACTACTTATACCATAAAATGAAACCCGGAACATTATAGGGATACTATGACCAGTAGCGAGAAGTATCACTTGTCCAACGATTTCAAGACAATTTTGAATATATAGATAATAAAGATGAGCCTGACGATAAAAGATTGACAGCTCTGTTAGCAGTATCACTGCGGGTTGCTCGTTCGAATCCATTACTAAAAGTACTTATTACTATTTGGTCAGTAATGAACGGATACAGCGTGCGGTAACCTGCATGTCTGAAAAATTACAAAAATATTTATATTGAAGACATGCGGAGTCCTAAGAGTGTCCTGAGAACCCTCTCAGAAATGAGAGGTCTGTGCACAGCAGTGGGCATATAGGCTCTAACTTTACTTTACTAGAGAATAGTGAACCAATTGGGAAATAAAACAATATGAAATAATTTCTTCTAAATATTTATTTCGCTCGTATGCATACAAGTAATGATTAGAAATGATACACGTCAGGCGCGGATCCAGATAGTTACAAGTTTGGGGCGGTCAGAGACTGCAGTTTCTCGCTATGATGTTCTTTCTTCTCAATGTAAGATTTGAGGAAAGCGCAAAATTATACATAAAAAATATACTGAAGTTCGGGGATGTCAGCCACATGGCCCTCCCCCCAGATCCGCGCCTCTTACACGTTCACGATGTTCAACAATCTATTCTCTCTAAATACCTATTCTTTGTACTGGACAATTTCATACAATGGCCCTATATTTATAGTCTAAACAGCAAGACGTTAAAACAGTATCGAATAGATACCGTTTTCCTTTTAGAAAAATCAATAAAAACGTCATCAAGGAAGTTTCTAAAAATAAATCTGATACTAATGAGCGCCACCAGATGTCAGTAGTTGCTACTAAAGTGACCTTATTAGATACGCAGATGGTCAAACTGTATCATCGTCATTGACAAGTTGCGTTGTAAATAAGTTTTTCAGTTTCTAATGTAATATAATAAATGTTAAATATGCTGCAGGTTTGTGCTAAAATCAGGTTTTTGATAACAAAACCTAGGCTTTTGATCAAGAACCTGAGAAAATCCTGTTTTTGATCAAAAACTTAGACTGATTTAGTTTTATGATAAAATAAACTCAACCTAAGCCTAGGTTTTATCATAAACCTAAACAAGTCCAGGTTTTAGATAAAAAAGGATTGTTTCGGGTTAATGATAAGATTAAGTAATAACTTTGGGCTTTTTCCGGTTCTTGTTCAAAAACCTAGGTTTTTTACTTTACCGTAAACCTGGGACATATATACACAAAGCAATGCCATAGTGCTGTATTCTTACATACATACAGACATATTATTCACTTCTTCTATTTCTAGAAATATTTGCAGTTTGATTTATCCATTTTTAATTTAATAATTATAAAATATAACAAATATATTTTGGAAAGAAACATTGATCTAAACACTATTCGCCCGAATACTACACATTGAATAAAACTAAATTTACGGATTCTATCGCGTTTATTTAACTGATTTTACTTATTTTTAATTCAGTATAAAAATAAGTAAAATCAGTTAAATACACGCGATAGAATCCGTAAATTTAGTTTTATTCAACTATTCTCCCGCTATGAAATCTGTCAAATATTACACCTTAATCCAGAGAGACGCCGCTCTGATGGCAGAAAAAGTCGTGGACGCTCTCATTAAAGAACTGCGTTGGTTTTAAATGTATTTAAATAAAATTACAACTTGTTGTGAACATCTTCATCATTTGCCGTACGCGACTAGTATCTGCGTTGCAAACACAACAGACGAAACCTCCGACACTACCGAGTAATATCAGTTAAAATCATTCAAACCTAGGTAACTCAGTAAGTAGTGAACAAGACACTATTTTAGCAACCATTAATAATATTTTAGATTTTTATATAAGTAAAGGTATAAACCGATACAACGATTATCGCTTAAAGTACAAATCTAGCTTAGTGGAGATAGTTTCATTTAAACTGTTTTCTAAAATTACTAATATACCATCCATCTCTTTTTTATTGACCGCGCTTAATGTTCACTAAATACAAAAGAAAAGTTAAATTATATAGTCATATATAAAAACTTTAAAGAAGTGAACAAAATATAATGCTATAAAAATATTAAAAATGGTTTAAAATTTACAAAATAGTGTCTTGATAACTACATCATAACGTAACTATAACGTACAATAGTAAATACAAATGTAAATAGGCCCAATAAACATTAGTCACAAATAGTGTAATACGAGTAAACACATCACTTATAAATACAAGTAAAATCTTTATGAATTGTTCGTTGAAAATGTGGACTTAATATCTAGAGCTTAAGAGCTATATATGCAGTTACAAAAGCTACTGTATAGTATGAAAAATATCACTTGGTTATTATTGGAAAGACTTTAATAAAAGACAATTGTCGGAACAAAACGTTATTTTAGTATTGGCCAACTGATACCAACAAAATACGCAATAATTTATAACTGATGAAATGAAGAGACTTGAAATAATTAATAATACATTTATACAGTTTAATTAAAAATGTGGACATTCGTCTCTTAAAGGATATCCGGGGTGCAAGAAATTTGGAAAATAGGTATGTAACGAATAATGATCTATTGCTGTCGCGCTATGCCTGAATGAGTGAGCGAGACAACTACAGCCCGGACTGATTACACATATGAAAATAGGTATGTAACGAATAACGATCTATTGCTGTCGCGCTATGCCCGAATGAGTGAGCGAGACAACTACAGCCCGGACTGATTACACATATGAAAATAGGTATGTAACGAATAACGATCTATTGCTGTCGCGCTATGCCCGAATGAGTGAGCGAGACAACTACAGCCCGGACTGATTACACATATGAAAATAGGTATGTAACGAATAACGATCTATTGCTGTCGCGCTATGCCCGAATGAGTGAGCGAGACAACTACAGCCCGGACTGATTACACATATGAAAATAGGTATGTAACGAATAACGATCTATTGCTGTCGCGCTATGCCCGAATGAGTGAGCGAGACAACTACAGCCCGGACTGATTACACATATGAAAATAGGTATGTAACGAATAACGATCTATTGCTGTCGCGCTATGCCTGAATGAGTGAGCGAGACAACTACAGCCCGGACTGATTACACATATGAAAATAGGTATGTAACGAATAACGATCTATTGCTGTCGCGCTATGCCTGAATGAGTGAGCGAGACAACTACAGCCCGGACTGATTACACATATGAAAATAGGTATGTAACGAATAACGATCTATTGCTGTCGCGCTATGCCCGAATGAGTGAGCGAGACAACTACAGCCCGGACTGATTACACATATGAAAATAGGTATGTAACGAATAACGATCTATTGCTGTCGCGCTATGCCCGAATGAGTGAGCGAGACAACTACAGCCCGGACTGATTACACATATGAAAATAGGTATGTAACGAATAACGATCTATTGCTGTCACGCTATGCCTGAATAAGTGAGCGAGACAACTACAGCCCGGACTGATTACACATATGAAAATAGGTATGTAACGAATAACGATCTATTGCTGTCGCGCTATGCCTGAATGAGTGAGCGAGACAACTACAGCCCGGACTGATTACACATATGAAAATAGGTATGTAACGAATAACGATCTATTGCTGTCGCGCTATGCCTGAATGAGTGAGCGAGACAACTACAGCCCGGACTGATTACACATATGAAAATAGGTATGTAACGAATAACGATCTATTGCTGTCGCGCTATGCCTGAATGAGTGAGCGAGACAACTACAGCCCGGACTGATTACACATATGAAAATAGGTATGTAACGAATAACGATCTATTGCTGTCGCGCTATGCCTGAATGAGTGAGCGAGACAACTACAGCCCGGACTGATTACACATATGAAAATAGGTATGTAACGAATAACGATCTATTGCTGTCGCGCTATGCCTGAATGAGCGAGCGAGACAACTGCAGCCCGGACTGATTATACATAATATGAAAAATTTACAAAATCATCAAGTGTATTTGTTTACTGTTTCTTTCTCCAAAACTGGAACAATAGAAGAATGATCGCGACATGTACAATTTTCTTTTATATCTAATGTTCGACACTTCTAATGTTCGAGTTAATGACAGAGATACAACGGGACAGTTTATATTTAAGATGATTCCCAGTTTTGAATAAACATTTGCTCAACGTCATTACGCAGGGATAAAACAGAAGAATAAATGTTTTAAAGACTAAAATCCTCCCAGATATCCTCTTAACAGATATTAAAATTGTTTGAATTCTTAGTGTTTGTTTCTGATTTGCTATGTTTTCGTCATTTAACACAGGTAATATTAACATAATGATACAGTAATTAGCAATGTTTTGTATTTATTCAAATATACAGACAGCGTGTTCGCACGTCCTGTGTAACTTTTTTTTTAAATTGGAGCGCATATATTTCAACATTAATATAAAAGAACTGTGTATAACACATCAATAAAATTAATAATTTCATTATCAGAGATCTCAAGTAATAACTGCGATAACTGCTCGTTTGACAAATGCATCGATTATTTGTTTAGATTATACTATTCATTACATATAGCAGATAAACCAAACTGTTTATTTGTAAAACAGTAATGTAAAGTCACGTAGAAAAGTTTAAAAATCCTAAACATAGATTGAACTAAGCTAAAATTGCACTGTTATTGGAAGATTATATAAAGTAAATCCAAACCTTACTTTACGTTAGCTTATAAATATAAATGTTTACTATGTTGTAACATTAACCATACCAATAGTATTATATGACATAAAACTTTAAAATTGATACACATACATACCTGACAAAAATATGATTTTCTTACTTGCTCATGAAATAAATATTTTTATTCGGGCATTATTTGGAGATCAATTTCATCTTTATCACAAGCACGGTTTTGACATAGCGTAATTAATGGGCTTGACTTAAAATAATACTGCGTACAGTGGATGTGAAAAACAAGAACCCAGTCTTAGATGTGCCTTTAGTTTAAAATTGCACCCACACAAGTGCTTGGTCAGTAGAATAATATGATAATAAAATGTTATAAAAACATAATTGAGCAAAGAGATAATAGTGGAACATGTTGTGTTATAATAAAAATTTAAAAAATAGATTAAAAATAGCTAGAAAAATAAGATCAGATTTTAATTAAAAAATTAATTGAAATAAAATTAATTAGAAACTATAAGGAAATATCGACATGTGTATTATATTTATGTAAAAAGAGTCGTTACATTATGATTTTAAAATCTTTAGATCAGTTTTATTTCATTTTATTAATAATTTTTAAAAGGAATGATCATAAAAAAGGTCCATTGCTATCACAATTCTTGCAAATCACAAAAGTCCAATAGAATACTGATAAAATCGACTTGTTTCTTATTGTATTTGTTGTTATAACTCATTTTTGGTTTTAAATCAATTGTTTTTACATGAGATAGATACTATACTACCTACGGCTAAAATATATTTGGTAATGTAATAATTTAAAGATTAAAAGTATAAAAAAATTATGTAAGTATGACACACCTACGGAATATATGATATAAATATATCGATTCAAAAATTTCACCTATTTAGACTGTGTGAGAGAAAATAATAAAATATACTTGACACTCTTGGTGAAATTTCATCTTCATTTATTTTGTAATTTGGATTGACACATATATGCATTTGATTCGCTTATATTTTCATTTATTAACTATAAATCCTTTTTATATTGATTAATATGAGTAAAACATTCTAAAAGGGGATTTATAGCGAATATATCATAAAATATGTGAAGCAAGCAAGCACATATATCAATCCAAATCATACATTAAATCAATAAAAATCTGAATAAAATTCATTTCGGATTATAGTCCACGAAATTAATACAATAATATGGCATAATATACAAATGAGAATATAAAATAATGGGTTATTTAAAATGTAAAACAAAAATTAAAAATATAATTGATATGCATGCAAGATGAGATAGTTTTTGCTAATCGCAAAAGTAACGCACCATTGAAGATTATTTTACGAATTCAAATCATATATTATATTATATATTACACTAAGTAATTTAGCGAGTTTACTTGTGTGCGTGGTTTGTAACAAAAATCTCAATTTGGCATATTGCAATGGGACTTAAAATAAAAAAATATACTGCATTAAACAGAATAGTACAATTAAAAATGTCCATAACTTCCCAAGGTTGTAAGCAATACCATATGCTTTTTACATATCAAATATATATTCATCTCGTCAATGTAAAGATTATTAAGATTGGTAAAGCTTAAACCCTAACCAAAAATTTCATTATTGTTTAATTCTACGGTACCATAATAAAAAATTATACGATCGTCTCCTTTATAAAATAACATACAGAACTTATTGATCCGTTAGCATTGGGACTCTCCGTTCTCGTGGTGTCCAGAGTCGAAGCTGCTGAGGTGTCCGAGACCTTTGGGCGGGATAGGTGGCGGCATCTCCTCCTCATCGACGCGCAGAGGTTCAGACATCATGGAGATTATTTCCTCATATCGTAGCGACTCCACTGTCAAGTCGAGATCTGAATAAGATGAAATAATTTTTACATCTATTTACCAAGCAGCAATTCCCCTACTTTTAACTTTAATTTAAACTTACAGCCTATATACGTCCCACTGCTGGGCACAAGCCTTCTCTCATTTTTGAGAGGGTATTAGGGCAAGGAATAGTCCGCCGCGCTGCCCCTGTGCGTGTTGGCGAACTTTACATGTCTTCGAAATATTTTTTTTCTTATTTCTCAGACACGCAGATATCCTCACGATGCTTTCCTTCACCGCCGAGCACGTGGTAAATCAGCACTTAAAATCGCAATTAACAATTTCATTGGTGCCGGCGGGAATCGAACCCGGTTTGCTGTTTAATTTGCCAAATGTTATTTTTATATGTTCAAATATTTTATTTTTATTCTCAATGTTCAAAATTTTTTGTTTTATTATATTACTAATACATTTCTGTGAACAACCTACCGGGCCGTTTAGTGGCGGTGTACGAATAACCATTACCCTATATCATCCCGTGGGGGTCGTAGGAGACGACAGAGGGAACAACGTCTGGAGATGGGCAGCAGCGTCCTCCTAATAACGACTGCCAACCCGCTTGCCAAGCCTGGCAACTATAGAAAATGTCGCACCAATGAGGTAATCTATTGGAGGAGGAATAATAAATTATGTTGATTGGATTTTTCTAGTGTTTTATTAAACCGTAAACCGTGTGCCACGCTAGCGCGACGCGTTTTGACTGCTTTGATGCGTCTACGTTCTAGACATGAAAGTGCCAATTTAAAGAACTTCATTTTTTAGCCCGCGCAAAAATAGCAGAAAGAAACCACTTGTCATGCAGTGGCCTCAACGTGACATACAACAGCGGCAAGGCGCAGCGTCTTCACGCCTCATGACACCGCAGGTCGCCTCCGCTCCCCGCATTGGCTCTAGCGTGACCAACGCCCAAGAGGTCCATGTCGGATGTGGAGGTAGGTACGCAAGTGAGGCGGGCTGCGGGCTGCTGACTGCAATGTACGTACCGCTGTGGTGCGCACGGTGCTCGTCCGCGTTGGTGTAGGCGTGCGCGTCCACGCTGACGCCGGAGTCGCGCTCGTCGCCCGCCTCGCTGCGCGCCGCGCGCCGTGGCACCGCCGGCGCCTCGCCCCATGACCGCTTGTCGCCTGGAGTGGTGTCGAGTTAACAATCCATTATCTATCTCTTTCCATCTTGAGTATTTGTCATAATGTCTCGTTTTCCCGGCAAAAAACATGTCAGGGTCAAGACGTGTTCGCCAACATTCGGGAGACTATTTAAGCAAATGTTGTTTATTTAATTATTGTTATTTTGTTTTGTTGATAATTGTTTTTTATTAAGTGGTTGATGATGGAGTCACAACCAAGCACATCGAGAGATAAATCAACAGATTTTACTTCTCGAAAAAGAAACGTCCAAAGGTATGTATAGGAATAGGATATATATCAATGTGGTTCAGTAGTTTAAATTAAAACTTCTTGGTTCGGAGTGTACTTTAAAGTTATTTAAAAAGCAACAACTGTAATAATAAAACTTTTCTTAATTTATTTAAGATGCATTTAAGTAAAGTATGTAAATTAAAATGATATAATTTAATTTTTAATTTTAGGTGACTACTTTTATTGTAAATGAAAAAAAATATGTAAATATGACTATATATTGTCTACTTAAATATATAATCTAACTACCAAAAAGTTACGCACCGCTGCTATTCCTTATAACCTTGCATTGGTTTTGTTTACGTTTGGTATCGCTTCTCGTTGGCCTAGTTTATATAAGTATGTAGATACAGAATTTTCAATAAAATAAGCAATTGAGATAAAATATTGGAAAAATGATATTGGATACAAAATACATATGTAAAATATACAGAATGGGTCCCACATATATGCAATAAATGAAACCATATACTTGTTATCGCCTTTGCTGACGATATACAAAAAATGAACGTAATCGGTCCAGTAATTAGGTCAAAAAGTAGAGTTTTAATTTTAAGCAAATTTGAACACTCTATAGAATTGGGTCACTAAGTCAATGATTCAATGAACTTGAATGAATCCTTGAACATTAAAAAGCGACGTTGCCACGCAGTGCAAACTATTGGTATTGCGACATATCGACAGCGGTGTCTTTTGTGGGCGTGCCACCCGCGTGCAACGTTGTCACTCTTCCAAGGGGTCAAGGTACGTTGTCTAAACAGTGTTCACTTTTACTGAATTTATTTTAATATTTATTTTGTTTGAAAATTTCACTTTTTTATTTTACGGGTTTTAATTTAATATTTAATTTTTCTACACTTCTACGGACTAGTATTACTTGTGGTTTCATTTATTGCATATATGTGGGACCCATTCTGTATATAGGTGTCCCAGAATTCAACGTCAAGCCGGAATCAAGAAATAGGCCAAGTCTTCGGTATCTTTTAAAGTTACTTTTAAAGTTACATTCTTTTTACAGTGCAGTCGATTAATTATTTTTAATTCAATGTTGGGCAAAAATCTAACATTTTATCTAAAACTGAGACAGTTATGTTTTAACGTTTAGCTGTAATTTACAGAAGCGTAATTCGTGGTTACATAACCGACGACTAGTTAAAATTTGTAGTCACAGGACTTGAAAGATTATTATAGGGTGTCAGTTTTTGAGATTTACTTTTGAATCCTCATAATTTGAAAAGTACATGACTAAGATTTATTGACATTTTTCTAATGACGGCCTATTGCCCGTTTTCTGCTTGACTTGATTTCTGGGACACGTGATATACAGAAGAACTTTAAAAAAAATATTTTAAAGGACAGGGGGCAAATGAGCATACGGTTCACCTGATGTTAAGTGACTACCGCCACCCATGAACAACTACAACACCAGGGGAATTGCAGGTGCATTGCCTGCCCTTTAGAAAGGAGTAAGCTCTTTTCTTGAAGGTCCTTAAAACGTATCGGTCCGGAAAAATCGACGGTGTTAAACTATTCCACAGAGAGGTTGAACGCGGAAGAAAACTCCTAGTGAAACCTACAGTGGTGAACCGCCAAGCATCCAGATGGTGTGGATGGTATTGGGAGTTTTGCCACGATATGCGTACATGAAATTTGGCGGTTGGGATTAATCCGAACGATTCCTCCGAGCACTCCCCGTGATAGATGCGTAAGAAAATTCAAAGGGATGCAACTACTCTTGGCAGCGCCAGTGAAAGGAGTCGATCGGAGAGCACTCGGTGCGGTCAAGTGGAAGGAGCTGGCACTGGGAAGCCCCAGCCTAGAGATGGGAACCGTATTCCATATGAGGCCGAACCTGCGCCTTGTAAAGTTACAGGCGGTGTGCTCGCATGAAAAACTGTCCGTTCTGCTGAGCACGCCAAGCTTTTACAGACCAATTTGGCCTTCTCTTCCAAGTGCCCATGAAACTGCACTTCGCTCGTATATGTCGACGCCGAGGATTCCGATAATGGCTGAGGCAACAACCTGTGCCTTGTAGCTGAGTAGATACGACAAAGGGTTTTTTTAGCAGTAAACGCGCAAACTTTTGTCATCTGAGAATAAAACTGAACTAGATTTTGCCCCCAATCCGAAATTTTGTTCAGCAAAGACTCAACTTCAGACACAAGTTTGTCCCGATACTCGACGACGTTTTCCGGGGAAATATTGGCACGGGCGGTGTATAGAGCATCTCCAGTGCTGTCATCCGCATGACAATGAACGTTACGGGTTTGCAACGTATCATTGATATGCAAAAGAAACAGCGTTGGTGATAGCATACAGCCTTTTGGAACGTCAGCATTAATAGGCTTGTTACCGAAGTATGCACCGTCTACAACGACCTTGATGCTCCGATCTGCAAGAAAGCTAGTGATCCAATTGCACAATTTCTCGGGAAACCTATAGGAAAGGAGCTTCAAAAGAAGCGTTTTGTGCCAAACTCGATCGAAAGCCTTTGCAATGTTCAAACTAACGGCCAATGCCTCCCCCTTAGACTCTACTGTCTCCGTCCATTTACGAGTAAAGTAAACCAGAGGATCACCAGCTGATCGACCCCGACAAAAACCGTATTCGCGGTCACTAATCAGCTGGTGATCCTCCAGGTACAGCATGAGCTGGCAGTTTATAATGGATTCCGTTATTTAAGAGAACAAGGAGGTGATGGCGATAGGCCTCTACGTGATAGAGCCATGCTGCAGTTATATTAGTAGTATAGTTGTAGCACGAATGGGTCAGCTCGACCGGAGAGTAAAATGAGTGAGTGTAGAGAACCGGATACCGTTTTTACTGGAAATGAGGCATTCCATCTTAGTTCTCACGGGTGACAACGCATCTGCATTTTGATTCGTAATCGAGGATACATGTAGGTGTCTATGGGACACAGCAACCACTTACCATCAGGTAGACTGTATGCTCGTTTGTCATCCTATCCTATAAAAAAAAAGTTAGACGGATCCGACCGGTCGTCTTTTTTACGAATCGGGTAAACGAAAACAGTCTTCCATAATTTCGGGACTACGCCTAGGGAGTAGGAGTACCGGAAAAGACGCGTTAGAACCGGTGCCAACTCTGGAGCACTCATCAGTACAATTGGGGGGATCCCATCAGGCCCACTCGACTTGTGGATGTACAGGGATAGGAGTGCTTTGCGAACCGTGCGTTGTGTGAACCGCTCACCCGGCATAGAGCACTCACACCGTGGGATGGTCGGCGGTGTGCTCCCCACGTCATTGAGAGTCAAATTGGACGCAAAGAAAGAGCCTAGCAGATCGGGTTTCTCCTTTGCGGCATGTCACCATGGACATGGTGAGTCGTCCTCCCTGTGCAGAGATGGAAGAGATGGCTGACAGAAATTACCTTGGACAGCCTTGGCGAGAGAACAGAACGCACGGTTCCAGAAGCAAGGTGAACTAGTTTCTAGCCAATTCTGCCTATGTGCTCTGACTTTGCCTTGACAATGACACTTTTGAAAGACCTGGATGTGGAATTATACTTCTTTTTTAGGGCGCTGATTTTTACATCCCGGGACTTTGATGCGTTAGCCCAGGCCCGGTAGCACTCCTGCTTACAGCATATAATATTATTTTATTATGATAAATCTTCAGAACTGTTCACTGGGTCTTTCGTCACAATCTCCCAAGAACTTCATGATGTGACACAGACTTGATGCATTAACTTATTGTGAAGTTTTGTGAACAAAATACAAATCAGGCTAGGCAGTATGGTATAAGACCTTTGCCTGCTTCGCGTATTTCTTTGGTAAGATTTGATGGTGAACTCGATCAATAATAGTGAAGGAATAACGAATTCTAATGCCTCCCGGAACGGAATGACGAATGAGTGGGAAAGAACAAAGAAAAAGGAAAAGGGACAAAATTTATAATAAGAATTCAGTAAACATAAAATTCCTTTAACCCTACAAGCACCTTAAAAATCCCATGCTGTCCGGCAAATCCCGAGCGGTCGCATGCTATCGCACCCACCCACAGCACTTAAAACCATTAAAACTTATATTTAGAGACTACTTTTCTATCAAGAAGTTTAGCAATATAAAATCTATACTACTGTTTTATCTTGTTTAAAATATAATATATATAAGTTTTATGGTCTATATATATATATATATATATATATATATATATATATATATATATATATATATATAAGATTTGACGGAATATGGCCGCGGTCTCATGAGACCGCTAGGGGGTTGAGAGGTTAAAAGTAAAAAATCATTTAGTAAACAGTAGAGTGTATTAATAAAGTTAAGTGATTATTTAATTTGAAAGAAAAGTATTAACGCTTAGTACCTGAAACTCTGGGCGGAAGTGGCGGCGCATCGCCAGGCTCGCTCCAAGATGCGCGACTGTGGCGACGAGTTTCAACCTCTTCCTCCACTGAATCACTGAAATATTTTATATACATATATATATATATATATATATATATATATATATATATATATTTATATATATTTATATATATATATATATATATATATATATATATATATATATATATATATATATATATATATATATATATATATATATATATATAACCTAATAATCTAATGCATTATCTAGAATGTATTTATAGCTATGTCTAATTAATATCAACAACAGGGTAGTAGACGCTCCCAGGGTATAACTAATACTTATAACGAGATGTCAAAACAAAACTAGGGAATCCTAAAATATGAACAAAATCTTATTTGAACTTTTTATGCATATAACGTTTTAGGTAGTACAAAATAAGATAGCTATATAATATAGCTCACCTTGTTTATTTTACAAGGTTGTTGCCGTTTTCCCATTCCACAGACAATTCTATTGATGTGCCATTAGCGGAAAAATATCGATAAATTCATTTAGTCTAAAATTATTATTAATCCGGTTCGTAATACTTATTTATATCAATGAATTATTAGAAGCTTCATCTGACATCTAACAATGAAAGCATAGTCGAATAATGCAGACAATCGTGCTAATTAAAAATATATCTTGAAAAGGTCACTATTAAATCTACTTAAATTTAGCCGGTATATTTCTGCCAAATTTACCTTACACTTATTATGGGTTTTACAGGAATAATAATTGTAAAGATGTAAGCAAGTACCTCTTTACAATATTTTAATTATTTATGTTTTTCTAATCGACAACGGGTTTACTTCATAGAACATACACATAGGGTTCCGCCACGATAATATAAAAACCGCGGTACGACAGCGAACTGCTTCATTTTTTCTCACTCCATCACAACTACCAATAAATCGATTACCTTTTTATTTTTACTCCATCAAGATAATATTCATCATTCATTCATTAATTACAATCTATCAAAAGCCCACTGCTGAATATAGGAATAATAAATAATATGAATATCTTTTCGATAGATTTCCCCCTATAGTTTGATATTTACTCTCTTAGCAAGGATGTTGACAACCGCAACTATTATTTTGAGATTTTACCAGGAAGATACTAGTGCCTATATCCTAGTTTATTTCTGCCGCCTTTCACGATATCCACGGGATGGTATGGGATCTTAGAGCTTCTAAGAAGGTAGCTATTGAATTTTCTTACGCCGTCGATACACGACGTTATATTAAGATACGGCCTTCACTTCATGATTTCGAAATATTTTCATCCAAACAGAACTTTCTGGTGGTTTTATTTACGCTGTGTAACTGATAAATTAGTGTATAAAATTAGGATTAAAAATGTGGCTGTCAAGATTTAATATTCATACCAATATTTGGAAAACAATTTACTTGATCGTTCGAATAATAATAAGTCTAATCCTATTTTTATCAATTTATAGACGTTTGATAAAGTTATAAAAAATAAATAAATGAACAAAAACGACTAATTTCGACGTCGATAATTGCTAACATTGAGAACTAAATCACTACATTAAAGACGTCATATGATTTGTGAAATAACGTCACACTTAATACAACTACAATAAGGATTAATAAATTAAAAGATACGAGTGTACTAACGCTCATATTAGGCATAGTATAAAGAGACCATAAATGCCCACTTGTTATTTAACCTATACAAATAAATTACACGCAACATCTTTTAATAGTGTTTCTCTTTTTTCCTTATTTGAATATTAAATTGGAAAAAGCGAGACAAGTTTATTTACCCAATTTATTTGTGGAGAATTGTAAGTTCTCTCTATGCATACTTATGTATGTAAATACTCTTAGAGAGTTACATTTTGTAACCTATCAAATCTGAATTAAATACCATAATATATATATATATATATATATATATATATATATATATATATATATACATATATATATATATATATATACATATATATATATATATATATATATATATATGTATATATATATATATATATATATATATATATATATATATATAATGGTATTTTTGGTGTTATGTTGTGTTGTATATTGTTTGTTATTATACAACGTCTTACTTTTGATATGAAACGTTCTTAGATTCCGTTATGATGCTCTTTACAAAATACGATTATGGAAAGTTTACCGATAGTCCTCTAGCCTGGTGGGACTCCTCGGGTCACCGGACTTGGGTCGGCTAGGCAATGGCGGCGCCGATTTCGCCATACTGCTGTTATCCGTGCACTCTCTGTTGTCATTTGCTGGTAGACTGCTCGACATTATGCTGCTCTGCTGCTCTGAGTCTTCAAGTGTATACTAAAATTATATAAACCGTAATATGCATTAAAAATTATAATAACAACTGGAGTATATTATTTGTTGCTTTCTTGTTAAGTACATACTATTGGTTTATTATAGAGATGTCCATCTTCATAATAATTTTCGCTTTGCTGTATGCTTTGAGATCGTTTATCCAATGCTGGCACCGGCGGTAGTGGAGTACTGTAAGTAAGAAATAAAAATATGTTAATAAGTGTATAAAGCATGTATAATTATTATAAGTTTGTACTCAAAGTACTTACTTGACAATACTTTCAGACAGTTGCCGTCTAGCTCGGGCTAAACCTGGGCCGAGGTTTTGTCTCAATTGATTAAACCTCTCCACCAGACGCCTGTAATAGGACAAATTAAATGTAATTACTTACTTACTTATCTTCCGCACAATCCCTAACGGGGTAGCCAGAGAGAACAGATCGCCAAGTGTCACGATCCTTACATACCTCTTTCGCTTCTTTCAGGTTCATTACCTTCTTCATACATGCACGTCTAGGTATCCGAGTACTCTTGACCCTCCCCTCTTCGAGCAATTTGCTCACATGGTCTCCGAAAGTTAGTCTCGGTCTACCTCGACACCTCTTAATATTTACTTTCGCTCTATATATTTTCTTCACCATTCGGTCTTCACTCATTCGCCCAACGTGCCCAAACCATTGGAGTACGCCCCTATCAAATTTTTTTAAATGTAATAATAAAAAAAATATTATTATATATATATTATTTTACAGTCCACACACACAGTTTAAGGAGCCGTGGTAGCTCATATGGTTAACGCTCGCTGTAAATATAACAGAACGCGAGTAACCCAAGTTCGATCCCCGCCGGCACCAATAAAATTGTTAATTGCAATTTTAAGTGCCGAGTTATCACGTGCTCGGCGGTGAAGGAAAACATCGTGAGGAAACATGCATGTCTGAGAAATAAGAAAAAAAAATTCGAAGACGTGAAGTTCGCCAACAAGCGTCCCACTTCTGGGCACAGGCCTTTCCCTCTCAAAAATGAGGGAAAGGCCTGTGCCCAGAAGTGGGACGTATATAGGTTGTATCTTTACTTTTATAATATTTAGAGACCATGTCGTTAGCTATTGAGGCAAAATATACATTAATAAAGATATACAATATATAATGAGTTACAAACAAAATAACAATTCATAGCAGACTTATGAAAGGGGGATGCCCATATTAGGCCATGGAACGCCCAACAATGTGCATTTGTTAAAAAAATATATCTTTATTTATGGTTATTAATCGCGGTATTCATTTATCCTAAAACAATGGGAATATTTTTGCACAAATTAAAAGTACCGAAAAGATAAAAATAAAATTAGGTAAATACGTAATTCATTAGTCTGTGAATAAAATAAAAAATGTTGCCAATCACAAAAATCATTAAAAAATCGATTCCCCTTTTCGATCGATTACTTATGGTGTCATTATTACAATGCTTATATGATCTTTCGATAATTATTACGATGTTATGATATAGGTTTAAAATAACCGTTGACAATGGATATTTATCCAAAGCAGTCGATACGCAACCGTTATTAACCAAATGTTTACCGACTACAGACGAAAAAGGATGGTTATGTTTTTACTGTGTCAAAAAAAGCAAAAAACGATTCAACATAGCCTAATCCGCACGGATTAGGCTATGTTGAATCGTTTTTTGCTATGGTGCTTAAAACGTAGGATGCATTTTATTATTGAGGGAGCTACTATCAAAGAATATTTTATTCGCTTAACTCGTAAAGTACTTGACCAACTTTAAGAATTCTTTCACCACTAGATTGTTATGTATAATTTTAGATATCTAATATAGGGTTAATTTTATTATAGAGGGCGCTACTTTCAATGAATACGTTTTTTGGCTAATCTCAAAAATTACTAGACCGATTTTGAAAATTCTTTCAACATTACATTGCTAATGAGGGCGTTAGCTGTGTGGTAAATTATATTATTACAATAAATAATTGTGAGATTAATATTTTCTAAATAAATAAAACTAAATACCTACCTAAGATGTACAAATCCAATTATTATTTTTACAATTTAAGAATCGTATTTACACACTTTACTTACTCAGATTGATTATTATAGATAAAGAGGTAATAAACCTAAAGTAAAAGAGAAAAAACGAAAAAACTATTTATTAGAATTAAACTAAATGTTGAAAAAAAGTGGTTCAGTGCGAGTCGGACTCGCAGGCCCATGAAGAGTTCAGTAGTAACAAGCATATATTTTAAATCGAGTCAAAATACCACTATCATTATCGCCAGCAACAAATTATTTTGTTTTTCATAGTGTTTGTATAAATAACAAAGTTGTTTTTGCGGTTCCTTAAAATGTGCTACTTGTATCAAAAAAAGGACTATTATACATTAAAAGGGTTTCTGTGGTTTATTCATTACCAAAGAGAAAAAACTTATTGCGCAAAATAGGTTTTTATTAATTTCAAGTCATCAAAAGCGGCAGTCAACCGTTAAAAACTAAAACAACCGTTGTTATAGGCTCGGTTGAATTCATTGACAACCTTCACATTTATAGTTATGATAATTAAACAAGCGAATTACTAGCTGATTTACCAAGAATTCTTTAGAGTATAACAAAACGCTACTGCACAAGTTAACTGTTATTCTTATCTGTTTTTAACATAACATTTAAAATGGAATCATGTTATGATAATTCAAGAAGTTAATTTCCAGCTGATTTACCACGAATTCTCTAAAGCATAACAAAACAATACAGCACAAGCTAACTGTTCTTAAAAATATATTTGAAATAGAGTTTCAATAAATAAAGGAAATTATATTTTAAAAAGCGTGCAGAACTTAAAACGCGTCAAAGATTATTCTTTTTATGATATTATTAATCGAATAAAAATCGATATCATTCCATAGATTTTATGACAGTTAAGTGGCAACATCGTATCCGACAGGTAGGCCGCTGTCACTGTTATGTCACAAGAATTAAATTACGTGTTATCGTGTTATTGTTGTAAAAGTAAAATGCAATTGTTGATCTCTCAACAATTGGTTCGAACACAACAGGTAAATAGTTGGTACATATCACGATGTGGTATGTCTTCCTCTAAGAAATGCTTTATAACTGAGTTTACTTGAATAATATCAATATAATAATTGTAGCTTCTTTATTAGGTACAAGTTTCGAGTACAGTGAACGTGTAGTGTGGCACTCGCAAAATGCACCAATAGTTCGTCTTGAACATCTATACATCAGCTGTGGCACTGACACTTATGAGAATAAGATCACACACATTGTTTGTCTTCGATTTTCCACGTGAGGAATTATTTGCGCTACGTGAGGTAAGTGTTTAACATGTTTAACATTTCAATTTATTAAATGTGATCCGTATATCTGATAATTTACACTGATTGTATATCAACTCAAGAACTTGTTTTATTTTTTCACATCTGCCCTAGCTATATCTGACAAACATACTAGCTTATTTATGAGATTGACCAGTTATATCAACTACCAAGAAAGGAGACAGTTGATTTTTCATTGTTTTTGGACTGCTGGTAGTCTGTCAGGCCTTAATTATTAAATAATATAGGGCATTAAATCCGTCCTTGTGCAGTAACATTTAACTTGATAAATAATTTATTTATATTTGAGTTTGAAATAAATCTATTTTATTTTTATTTTTTCACTTTGACTTCATTTTTTGTATTTTACATTATTTCAGTTGTCATGCCGTGTATATCATAATTGCTGGCAATGAACTGATAGAACAGCATCATGTTCAACTGCAGAACGGGAACCATCTGAATCATCTAGTCCGTCCTTGTTGCAATCTGAAGTGAGTAATGTATTGCACCCAGAACAACAAAGCTTAGATCATACATCACACAGTGTACTGCTAACTAATTATATAAAAGCACAATGTTTTTTACCAGGTTGTAACAGTTCCATCAGCATTGCAAGTATGTCTCTTTTGTGATTAACTACATTTTGCGATAACAAACATACATAGTGACAAGTACTATGTATGTGTGTTATACTTGGTAGAGCCATGCTGCAGTTATATTAGAAGTATAGTTGTAGCATGAATGGGTCGGCTCGACCGGGGAAGGAGCACCCTCTCACAGAATACCAGCGTGAAATAGTAGCTTAATGCTGCTGTGTTTTGTATGGTGAGTGTAGAGAACCGGAGACCCTTTTTACTGGAAACGAGAAAATGATCTTAGTCCTCACGGGTGACAACGCATCTGCATTTTGATTTGTAATCGAGGATAGATGTGGATGTCTAAGGGTCGCAGAAATGTCTCCAGCAGATGGTGAATCTCAGTTAATGACAAGATATGCTAATAAATCCAGAGCCGTGACTATGTGTCCATATGGGTAGTAGAGGTGGTGAATGGCATTTTTAAAACTGAATTTAAAATATTTCATCAAAATTACTTTAACAGGGCTTCTACACATTTGATGATAGACTGCTGTGGCTTCTGCTATAGTTAATAAATTCCACACAAAAATAAGGGACAGGGATGATGCGGCTCAAATACTTGAAATAGTTCATCAAAATATGGAGACAAATAATGATTTTTCTGAGTATGCCAGGGAAAACAATCTAAATAGAGCTAGGGCAGGCAGACTTTAGAAATATAAATGTAGACTTTAAAATGTTAGGGAATTTCCTGTTTTAACTTACAGCGACTTAATATTAATTGCTTGTGTCACATACCAATTAAAGCAAGCTCGCTACTATTATGGTGAGCATATAAGATTTAATGGTTGCTACCGGATAGAACTCTGTAATAACCAGAGGAGCAGCATTATGGAAGGAATAAAGTTAAGCCCTAGCTGATCTTTACTTAGGGCTAGAATTGCAAGTCATCACTATTAGTCGTAAAGTGTATTTTATTATATAAATTCTATATAATATCTAATATATAAATTCTTTTTTAGGAAGGAGGCTTGGTACTACCACCTGCTTAGGACCCTGTAATTAATGAAATTAAAAACCCAAGCATACCACTGCAAGACTTCTAGACACAGTAAGTTCATTCTGTAGATCGGACAATAAATAAAAATTAAAAATCTGAAGGTACTCCGGGTTAACACTGACATTGGTACGTCGGTCACCTCAGTCTGCCGTAACCATGGGTGCTGGAAAGCACCCGAATTGTCTGGAATTAAAAATCAAATAAATAAAACGCGATAAAATCGATAAAAATAGTTGTTAAAAAAACTGCATTTGTGAAAATAAAAACTTCAAATATTTTCAAAACCCCGACTTTTTTTAAAGCAATTCCTTTACCATTTCATTGTTTTAATTGCATATTATCATATCTATATGCTTTTATATGTGGGCACTCATGGCCGAAGTGTCTATGAAGACTGGGCATTCCCCTTTTGTACGACTCGATCCATTCTTTGCAATTATTAAATTGTATTGGAGTAACTTCAGGGCGTGAGCACTGTTTCCACTTTATTTATTTTCATTTAAAATGTCCCCCGGCGTAACAGAGTGATTGCGACCGATAGCCAATCACCATTGAATTTTTGGTAAACCTATGCGCTATGCGAAATGAATGTAAGCATGTAGTTTTAAGCGATTTTAAAAATAATGTATGCGCCAAAATTATTTTAATTGAATATCTCGTAAATTATATCAAAGAATCATGCCCACTTTCCATACATTGATTGGCCTGTCACTTGATTCCTTTAACAGGTCACGTCTACCTACAACTAGTGTTGTACAAAAACAATTATTGTTTATAATTACATAATATCTTATCATCTTTTCATTTAGAGGCCAGGGAAAAATGATATTAAGTAAATACCTAAGTTTTTGAGGTTATAGAACTATCAGATTAGGTCTGTACACTTATTTTTCTTTCCACACCATAGTATAAAACCATAAAAAAATCGTATCTAATCATAAATAAATAAGTTATAAAAGAAAGCAATTGGTTATTTTGAACATTCATAAATCACATGACAAATGAAAAGTTTTTCGTAGTCTGAAACGCAACGTGTAAAACACGTTTTCATATATTTTGGCATGGCTTCTAGGCCTTTGAGCCAATGTAAAACACGTTCCGTCTCCAAAAGTCTATTGAGAATGATAAACATAGTAACATTACTTTTATTCCTGGTTTTATTTGAAAATTAAATTATGCGATACGAAATAAGCAAAAAATATGCAATTTTATAAGATATTTTACATCACTAGACGCGTTACAAAATTTTTAGGTCCAGACTGGACATGGTTCTTTTGAAAAATCGAATTGCTAATCATCGAGATAGTATGGACAGAACTTGGACTTTTGTTGCAGTGTAAGATGATCGATAATGATTCAGTGGTTTTAATTAATCCGGTACCCGTGGTTAAATATGCGATTAAAAATGTAGCATTTTGTAGTTTGTTTCGAAAATCAGATCGGAAATAACTCTCCATTATATGCGGCAAAGTGAAAGGAGCTGGAGTGCTCCAGCCCTAAGATTTGAACAGGATTTCATGTGAAGCTGAACCTGCGTCTTATAAAGTGGCAAGAGGTGGGCCGGAATGAAATATAGTTTCGCTCCATTGAGAACACCAAGATTTTTAAAGACAAATTTAGCCTTCCTTCGAAAATGCACTTTACTTAAAATGTCGACGCTAATGGTTTCAATATAAGCTAATACTAAAGCAAAGTAGAAGTATCGATTTCCTCTTATTTCTGAGAGGGTTTTAGGGCAAAGGAATGTTATAATTTTTCATTCATGATCTCATTATGTTTTCCTTTAATAATATCTACATATAATTGCAAAAATATTCTAAAAACTTAATGTGATGCATTTTTCTAATAGGATAGGATGACAAACGAGCACACAGTCCACCTGATGGTAAGTGGTTGCTGTGGCCCATAGACATCAAGTGAGGACTTAGGTGGAATGCCTCGTTTTCAGTAAAAAGGGACTCCGGTTCTCTACACTGACCATACGAAACACAGCAGCATTAAGCTACTATTTGACGCTGGTATTATGTGAGAGCGTGGTCCTTCCCCGGTCGAGCCGACCCATTCGTGCTACAACTATACTACTAATATAACTGCAACATGGCTCTACCACGTAAAATATACAATCATATCATCAACATATTGTGAAGAAATTTTGAAACAAAATATTACAAGGGATAATTTATATAGTCTGTTGATTAAATGTGTTGACATGGCATTTTTAGAAACTTTTTGAAATCGGATACTGGCTACATCAGATGACTGATGACTGGATTTGTAGTTCATTTAAAATATTTTGATAGTTACACTTTTTATATTTAAATAATATTGAATATTTAATATTAATGTCTTTTATATTAAATATACAATATTATTTAAATATAAAACATTGTAGTCATAACCAAGGTAACAAAAGAAAGGATAGATGAATCAAGGCGTAGACTTGGCCATCTTAAAAAGTTATTGACGATTTTAACAAATGTGCAATACTTTATAAAAATAATGAGTATTACGTCATTCGTAAACAGAAATTTTCACTCAACATTACATAAATTACTGAGAGCTAAAACAAGATGTACAATTTCCATGAGAGATAAGAAATGAATATCATTAATAAAGAAAATCATTATACAAGTTGATAACAGTCGTAACGGCAGAGGCGTCGACTCTGATGTAAGCACCGTTTCATTTAGGGATACAATGTCAGGTGTTGAATATTTAGATCTTTATACTTGGTGACTATTTTTACCGTATGGAAAATAACATTGTGCTTTGTGTAAGTAGAATAGAAGCTATCCTCGAAAGTATCTGTAAAATAAAATAAAATATAACTAGATAAGCAAAATTTCCGAATATCCAAAAAATACATAAGAACAATTCATCCTACGGCATTCGCGTATAATGGCAATGACCTTAAACGTTCAGTGTAAGTAGAACTCCCAGTACTAGTTACTACCTACTAATTCAAGGTCAGCATATACTGGTTTAGTAAAATACTTGATCGATAAAAGAAATTTAAAAAGCAGCACTTCTCATTGCCACTCTTTCGTTAACAATGTTGTCGCGTGTCGAAGATAGAAATCAACTTATTTAGAAACTACACTGACTGATATTTTCAACATTATACTACATTATTGTTGTTTACAAATAAAATTACCTTTTTAGCGACATCGCACTATTTGTTCAAAATGCCGTTTCCTTCTAAACACAAACTAGCACGTCTTTGTTAATTGTTTGTTAAACTTCGAAGCGCGTCTCTATCATTTTATCATATTAAATGCGTCTATTATACGCTGCTTTAAATCACTAACACTTTATGCTTCTTCTGCGTACATTAATCGTTTTAGTTCGGCCCACAAATAAGTCTAGAGGTGTTAGGTCTGGTAATCTCACCGGTCAGTTCACAGGTCAACCGCGACATATCCACCTATCACCACAGAATAAATAATAGTACTAGATACAGAAGTTTCAATCTTTTAATGTTGACTGCTTGCCGACAGTGGTGAAGCTAGGGCTCCAAACTGGGGCAAGCCCAAGATATGGTTTTGTTTTTTATCAGTTTTAAAAATACATTAATCTTGATCTGTCTCCACTCTTCAGTTTTATAATCAGTTCTGTCGAGGACGTGTTTAACAAAGCACACCGAAGGCATCATGAATATCGTTTCCATAATAATATCGGAGAATCAGATACTCTCTGTGACTAACATCGGGAGTTTCGTCAATAATAATTGAAACGAATTTTGACAATTTTACTTCGTACTCGATGTGAGTTTTCATTACATCAGCGACAGAATGAATAATGTAATTTTGGATTGTACTAGATAAATAACTTGGCCGTTTGTCGAGTTGTTGATGCTTTTCTAACACGAGATCGTACTTCGAAAGAAGCGATACAAGTTCTAAAAAACTATCCTCTATTTAATGAAGTTTTCGACTCATCGTGACCTCTGAAAGGCAGTTCTTGTTGTGCTAAATGGCCAACAATATCGACTAATCTTTGAAAACTACGGTTGTGATCAACACGCATATTATGTTTTGTAATTTCCTCTGATAACTGGCGAAACAAAGATGTTTCAATCCGATTTTTTCCAAAATTACTAAACGAAATTACCGCATTCGTGTGTTTTTGAGAATTCATATGCCTTTTAATGGTTCCAGATAAGTTATTTAAATCGTCATATCCAGTAGTATATCCGTTTCGTCGTTGGAAAAGAATATACAAAACCAACAGTACAACTTATTGGTATGTGCGCAGCCAACAATCCAATGAGTTTTGTAAACAGATCTATTAAATTGCCGTTTATGGGTTTTAATCGTCTGAGAAATGCACAGATCAGGCGTTGGTTTCGGCGAGGATATAAGCTGTTTTTTCTCAACAAAGTTTAAAGATTTTACCTTTTCTTCGCCGATTAGCACTTTAACACACTTCAATTCATCACAAGGAACACTCTTTCCCTCCATTATCACTAAAAATATTTAAAAAAGCATAAATTTTAAACTCGCAATACATTCGCTCAAGCTCAACACGCAATGCACAAAGTACTTTTTGACACAATGTAAACACTAAACATTGAAATGTGGCATGAACTTGCTAACATATCGTCGGCTCGTCGGCGTCGGCCGCGCGCCTCCTCTCTCGACTAACTTCATACCTAACGTGACCATACGTCCCACTTTAGGCGGGACGTTCCCGATTTAAAGGTTTGTGTCGCGCTATCCCCAAAATACGTAAAAATGTCCCGCTTTGACAAACAAAAGCGTGACAATCATGCAAACCCTGTCACCCGTGCCATCATTATGACACCGCGCGTACCAGGTTTGCATAGCTTGTCTAGTTACGTGATTATTCTGAAAAGCTACACTTTTGAATTTAAAGTTACGAAGTGACAATTTTTAATTAATCTACAATAAATTATCAAATAACATAAGATATTTCCAATTACTATTTATTTGATGTTCAGAATTCACTTTTGATCATTAAAAGACACAGACAACTATGTGTTTTATTTATAAAACCATATTAAAGGGTTCCAGATTGAATTTTGGTAACGGTGTAAGTATAATACTAACATATACAATAAGTGTAATACTACTGATTGACCCGACTCAGGTTTCGAACTTGGGACCACATGATCAGCAATTGCGTTTTAGACCAAGAAGGCAGTCAAAAGTGTTAATACTATAATAATTTTAAAGGCGTCCCGCTCGGAGGAAAAAATTAATGGTCACTAAAAAGCCGTGCTTTTTATCTCCATACTAATTGCTATTTATACAATCGTAGTTATATTTCATTATAGAACATTTTGCCACAGGTTAGAAAGGGAGCGATCGCCTTCTCGAAAGCCCGGTAAAAAGCCCACACGTGCGAGGGAGAAAACCAATCGCTCAATTCAACTCTCCTTATATGTATGACAGCAGTATTCGTAAGGCTACAAGGTCGAACAGAGTGTGCGGGAAATTTGAAATAGTTTGAAACAGTTTACGAGTTATTTTATTACTTGATATAATTGATTGATTCATCTTAATGAGGCAAGCCGGGCTTTTGGGCTTGTATAGAGGCTTCGCCACTGCTTGCCGACATTTAATAGCCTACATAATTATTATTAATTAGATAAATCGCGCTCGCAAGCTAAATAAGACTTTATCGCTGCGCGAGAGTGTCCGTATTACTTTGCAAATTTTCCTCTTCCTACGTTACGGTGGACTTTCCGTTGTTAGTAAGGGATGTCAATAAATAGTAACAAAATAAATTGCGAAATATTAATTAGGTTACTTAGGTGAAATACCTATTCTGACTGTGATCGACAGACCATATTTTCGCACCTACGTGAGTTCTGCGATGCCTAACTCATGCAACTTGCAAGGCCATTCGTCGGGAATCGCAACGCTTGGCTCGTAAGGAAAAGATAGATAGTGTAAACAACAAATAAACTTGAAATACAGTTCCTAACAGAAATGTAACGTATTCTACTTAGTTAAACATTTTGTTAGTAATCAAAGTTTTGATTTCAGTGTTTTGTGCTAAAATAACAGCTTAAAATATTTTAATTCAAAAGGCAAGTACATGTACGTAAGTAGATACTTGGATAGTGAAGTAAATTTCTATTAAATTTTGTAATAAAGTTCGTAGATATTAAAAATAAATTATTACTTAATTCTTTTTGCTATAAGTACCTATCTAACAATAAAAATTAAATAAATTCACATTTCATAACTTCCTACTGAAATCCTTCGATAATAAAGAATTATATATCTGAAATATTTTGTTGGTCATTTAGCGTCTATCCACGCAATAATTATAGTAGGAACGATGTTTTGCCATATAAAAATTTATTAATGGGTAATATTATACATAATATATAATTCTTAAATTACATTAAAACTTTTGAACTACTTTATCCTATAATTAAATATACTAAACACTAAACAAAAACTATTTCAACAATATTTACAAAAAGTTATATACGTCAACAGCGTTAAAAAACTTTAACATTCAATCGCATCCAACACGCTAGCCCTGACTACGTTATTTCGCCCTGACGTGTCGCGATTTTAGGTAAATATTTCACATTTTTCAGAGTGATAGAGGCCTGCTATCACCGAATTGGCTGCCCAGATATGCGCGCACAGATTGTTCATAATGAGCTGGACATCCATCATGCTGGAAGTACATTCCTTACAGATGGCTCAGAGGAACGTTTTGCAATATTGTGTCGATTACGGAACGTATCATTTGCAGATGAGTTACTTCCGTCAATCGACCTTCAATCCAAAAATTCCAACACAGGTAAATATCGATTCACCACACCGTCTATTTTCACCAGGCAAGACATAAAATCTCGTTCGATACACGCGCGGAAACATAAACAATACGACGGCAACGCGACGTTACACCACAGCTAACCACAGGTAAATGAAATGAGTTGAGGGCGCGGGGCGGTTTTGCCCTTGAGCCTGTGACCCTGCGAAAGGACGTTGACAAAGAAATTATTGTTTTATTGCCGCTCGTAAAACTAGGATGTGTATGATTTGAGTGTCGATAGATGTTAATTGATTTATTAATTTAATTCAAAATTTTCGTTTTTATTTTTTGTAAAATATCAGTGCTGCATAGGCTTTTACTCCGTTCATCCGTTACACCCAATTTTTTTTGCAGACGGTAAAATAGTATATCTAGTATATTATAGCCTATTGACTCGTAATAAATGTTTTTGATTATTGTATTTTTTTCCTAAAATTATATAAACTTCTCGATCATTTCCAGATCGAAGCACGATTTGTAAATATTAAAGTTTATCTTTAATTTAATTAAAAAAAATTAAGATATTCAGATCAGATCATCATTTGCCAGTGGTATGTATATAATTTTGATAGTGTTGCCAAGTAGGGTTTTTGAATGTCTTTATTACTTTTCCTTGTAACCACATTTAATCGACAGACTATTTAGTTATCGTTCGTGTCGTATATTCGTAGTTTCGTATTTATACTTGATACTGGCAGAAATACAACTGTACGAGTCCATTACCAAAGAAAAATGTTAAAAATCAAAAGATTTTTTTTTTCTGGCAAATTGCTTTGTAATAGCGCTATCTATTTTATTCTATAGGTAAAGTCATATTATCGAACATGAGAGTCAATCACTCTTAAGGTGATACGCAAAACAGACGCTAGATGGCTTAAATGCAACTAACTTAATACAAATTGGTAAGTTTTGAGATCGTGGATTTTGAATAGTTTTGTTATAGTAATTAATTATATTCAATATGGTTAATTTTTATATTTAATAAATTTGTTATTCTTTTTAAACTTGTTGTTGTTGTTATTTTAACAGTTAAAAGTTATACTAACCATTTTTAAAGCACCGTACAAAGGGGAGACCGAGATAATAGGAAACACTGTATACTGTATTCTATCTTATTCTCTCGCAGGCTAAATTCTATTGATGTATGTTTGTCTCTTTTTTCTCTATCAAGTTTTAAATGACAAATCAAAAGTTAAATAAGTAATCAAATTGTATGAAAGGAACTCTTACGTAAATGCTTTAAAGGCGTATAACAAAATACCCAACGACTTTAAAGAGTTACCTTTGAAAAACCATGTTTAAAAAAAAGTTAAAAGAAAAATAAAGACCTAAATGAATTTATGTCTTTTTGTGGAAAATAAATCTGAAGTCAGTAATATTGATATACTCACCGGCACGGAAACTTGGCCACTCGTGAATTTGCTGATTATTTGCACTGAAACGTTTTTTTAACAGTAAATTAAGGGTAGATGCATTCAATAAGTGTCTCTAATGGTTTTAGAACATAGAAATTTAATGTTTACTTCACCGAAATTTTTCTTTTCAAGATAACATGTTTTCACTAAAATTAACATCTTTCCATTGTCACTTTAAAAACACTACAAAGTTAAAAATTAAGTCAGTTTCTTTATTGTCTATCAGTTTTAATATCGGGTGTTTCCTCCTCTAGCCCTGATAACCGCTTGCATTCGATCTGGCATGCTTTGAATGATGTTTCTGACATCAACTTGCGGTATGCTGTCCCAAGCGGCCAGCGCTGCATTTCGGAGCTCATTTAGAGTTTGTGGCGGTTTGGAGCTGGACTTTATCTTTCTTTTGAGCATACCCCATACATGCTCAATTGGATTTAAGTCCGGGCTACGAGCTGGCCACTGTAATTTTTGTATTCCAACCTCTTCCAGATATTCCTCTACACAATGTGCGACGTGCGGGCGTGCATTATCGTGCATGAGGAGGAATTGGTCGTGTCCAATGAATCCCGAATAAGGCATTACGTGCTCCTGAAGAACTTCCTCGATGTATCGAGTAGCTGTAAGCCGATTATCGACGATGACCAACTCTGTACGTGCGTCGGAACTTACACCTCCCCATACCATTATTGAGCCTCCATGGAAACTCACAGTTTGGGTGGTGGTAATGGGTAGAAACCTCTCTCCTCTTTTTCTCCACACTCGTTCTCGACCGTCTGGAGCACGTAAAGCTATTCGACACTCATCTGTGAACAACACTCTAGCCCATTGCTCGTGGGTCCAATTGACATGTTCTCTTGCGAACTGAAGTCGGGCTACTCGGTGCTGTCTGAGAAGTTCTGGACCTCGTGCTGGTCTACGAGCTTTTAAATTCACTTCCTACATTCGTCTTCTCACCGTACGCTCACTAACATTAACGCTTCTTGCGATTTGGAGCCGCTGGCGTATCTCAACAGCGGTCAGGTAGCGGTTTCTCAAAATCTCCATAACAATAAAACGATCGTCCCGGGCCGATGTGCACCTTACGCCCCCACTGCCTGGCCTGCGGGTGTAGCGGCCTGTCTCCTGGTATCGTTTCAGTGAATACTGCATTGAGGACCGTGGTACGTTAAGCACAATAGCAACTTCACGCTGTGTCAGCCCTTGGTCAATTAATGCTACTGCTTGTGCAACTTGTGCTGGTGTTAATGGCATTTTTATTGGCTTTAAAGCACCTTTAGTTATTTAATTAAGACACAAGATCACAATAATTGAATAACCTTACAGTAAACTTTTCACAACACACAAATTTAAAATGTGAACTTAGTCGCTCAAATGACCCGATTCAACTAAAAATTAAAGAATTCGTCATGGTGCACTTAAACATAATGAATTACCCTCTTGAACTTGAGGGTAAATATTTTTTGACATACTTGCATAACAAACATTCATCAGAAACACTTAAAGCTTTTGCTATCGCGAGATAACCGCTTGGCCAAGTTTCCGTGCCGGTGAGATATATATATTATATATATATATATATATATATATATATATATATATATATATATATATATATATATATAATTAATTATCAACAAACTGAAAGTATGGGCATTAACAATTAAGAACAATCATTACACAATGTGACATTTTAAAACCTATTACATAAATGACATGATATTGACATCAATTAATCATAAATGTACGAAATTAAATTCCCACTTGTTATTTAATTTTTTTTGCATGTATACATATAAAATATATGCACATACAATTTACACCATATAAAGTGGTAGAATGTAAATGGGCCATTATACATAATTTAAGATCATACTTTATTGTACACATACATTCTGGCAAATAAATGAATTTGAATTTGAATTTAAATAAGGCGCTCACCTATGCAGCGGCTTGACTTCCTCAGGGGCCAGACGGCCGTGTAGCGCCAGGCCGGCGTCGACGACGGCGAGCTGCGAGGCGACCAGGCGTCGCAGCTTGGCGGCGGCCGCCAGCTCGCGCGGCGCCGCGCCCCGCGCGAACTCCGCGCTCAGGAACGCCTGCTCGTACTTGGTGATGCCGCCCTGCACGTTCGCGTCGATCGTGCCCTGCAGCCGCATGGAGAACGGGTTGATGTTCTGCGTCGGGTCCGCCGTATACTGCGAGATCAGGCTGCGCAGCTCGCGCTCCGTCGCCTCCATCGTTTCGCATGCGAACTGTCGGGGAAAACATTATCCTTATGAACATATTATAAATGTGAACAGTTATTACTTTGGATGTTGTTCATTCAATCACACAAAAAGCCTGAAAAGATATCAATGAAATTTAGTATAGAGTACATTTAACATACATACCAAAGTACATATAACAAACATACCAAAATTCTCGCGGTATAAATCCATTATAAATAAAATAATTACTTTAGTGCTAATTATCACAAAACATTATTTGACTAAAGTAATGGCAAGCACACATAATAATACGGTAATGCCTCCTCGGTGTTACGAGGGCGGCACTGAAAATTTCGGGAATCAAAGAAGTGACACATTACTATTTAAAAATGTATTTGTTGCTTTTCGAAGTATTCTCCGCGAAATTTGACACATTTTTCCATACGATAGAACCAATCATTGAAGCAACCATTCCATTCGAAAGTTGGGGTCTCCAAAATGGCCGTTTTGTAGGCGTCCACAGCTTCTTCAGGTGATGAAAATCTCTGTCCACGCAATTTATTCTTTATTTTAGGGAAAGTATAGAAATCATTAGGAATTGGTTCGGGGCTGTACGGCGGATGGTAACAAGGCCGGTTTTGGAGACAAACGTGGCCATCATTTTTTTTGCAACACTTCGTGAACGAACAATTTTTGTTGGCTTTAACTCATTTTCGAACACCCAAACTCGTGACTGGTTTTTTGTTTCGGATTCGTACGCGTATATCCAGGATTCGTTGCCCAATACGATGTCGTATACAGCATTTGAGGATCCTGCGTGGAATCTTTGGAGAGTTCTGACGCACCAAGTAACGCGAGCCGCTTTTTGCTCTTCACAGAGCGAATGCGGTATCCATCGGGAAAACAACTTTATTACACCTAATTGTTCATGCAAGATTATTTGTATTTGACTCATGCCAATGTCTAAAGTTGCCTGAATTTCGCGGTATGTCACATGTTGATCTTCCTCAATCAGTTTACGCACAGAATTGACGTTTTCTTGGGTGACTGCAGTTTTTGGACGACCTTGACGGGGATCATCACTGAGCTTGACACGTCCACGTTGAAATTCGCAAACCAGCGATAAATTGTGGTTTTGGATGGGGCTTCATCACCAAATGCAGAAATCATCTGGTCAACACACTGTTTTTGTGTTAAACCACTTCGAAAGTCATAATAAATCATCGCTCTTGAGTTTTCTCGAGTCAATTCCATTTTCTCAACGATTAAACAAGTTTGACAAAACCTTGTGACAAGACCGAGAATGTTTTTTTAAATAAATAAATGGTATTCGATTTTTAAAACCAAGGAGTCTTCAATTAAAAAGATTTTAATATGACAGGAACAGTGGAAATATTCTATTCCCGATACTATTAGTGCAGCCCTCGTATTAAACGTAAAGTACATGTTTCGACGGAATTAACTTACTTCAACCGGTGGGATTTCTTCTACAGATCTCGATATCACTTCCGACCACCGCAAAATTCCAGGCAGCGTGTTTTCTGTTACCAACGTTGTACGCTCAATCCACAGGCTCTGTAAAAACAAATTCTAATTGATTAATACATATTCGGCAAATAATCGCTTCATAAATAGAAATAAATCAAAATGGCTTTTTTCCTAAATGCAGACTACAAGTGCGGTGATCATACAGAAACTCCGAATACCGTAGGTGATTGAATAATTTCTTATATTAACGCGAATATTACAAATTGAATTTTATCGCGTTAAATTTTTATTTTAAAATTCCCGACGTTTCAGGTATTTGACAATATCCATGGGGGTGGACTCGGGCGACTTAAAATTAAATGCGATAAAATCCGTAAAATTAGTTTTATTCATGCTAGATTTTAAAAACTACAAGACAACGCTTTGATAAACTGGAATTTTTTTTATAAAAGACTAGGTATCATATTACACGCTATCATATAATTCAAGGTATCTTAAGTTTGATGAACATCTCATGTTCAATCAAACTTAAGATACCTTGAATTCAATAGTTTGATTTGTGATATTTATGATATTGTGTATGTAAATAAATTATAAGTATGAATACATTTTTTCTTCCCTTAACGACACATAACGTTAGATTTATTTGTAATTGCATAATTTTGTTCGAAAAATATGAGCTCTATATAGGCACTTGCACACAAGAGCGCACATATACGTACAACTATTGCTCGATTGCCCAAATGAAACAGGTATCTTTAACTCATTTTAGTTTATATCTATAAAGGGTATTGAGTGCCGGGTCGTGTGCAGATCACCTTGAACTCGTTGTCCTTGTCGATGGGCGGCTTGTGCAGCGGGCGGTCGCAGAGGAAGGTGTCGACGTCGTTGCAGGCGTAGTAGCGCCGCACCGCCTCCGCCGCGCCGCCAGGCCACGTGCGCCGCGCGCCCACCGGCTTCACGTTGCAGATCTGGATGTCTGCACACGCACACGCACACACCGCCTCACATTCATACGTGGTAGAGCCATGCTGCAGTTATATTAGTAGCATAGTTGTAGCACGAATGGGTCGGCTCGACCGGGGAAGGACCTCGCTCTCACAGAATACCAGCGTGAAATAGTAGCTTAATGCTGCTGTATTTCGTATGGTGGGTGTAGAGAACCGGATACCCTTTTTACTGGAAACGAGGCATTCCATCTTAGTCCTCACGGGTGACAACGCATCTGCATTTTGATTCGTAATCGAGGATAGATGTAGATGTCTATGGGCCACAGCAACCACTTACCATCAGGTGGACTGTGTGCTCGTTTGTCACCCTATCCTATAAAAAAAAACATAACATTTCATTTCACTGTATTTCATAGAATAGGCAGGTGAAAGTACGCGGTATGTACCCGCCAAAATTTACTCGGGTCTTCACTCGGATGGTGTAGGTGCGCTGTACTCAAGTATCAATTTATTTATTTGGTTAGCTGAATGCGAAGTTTTAAACGAGTCAGAGCCACGCTGCAGTTATAATGTAGTTGCATCACGTAAGGATCGGCACGAATGAGGAAAAAGCTGCTATTATATATATTTGATGCTGGTATTCTGTGAAAGGACTATACTTTCACAGAATACCAGCATAAAATAGCAAATTAATGCTGCTATTTCGTATGGTGAATATAGAGAACCGAAAGTCCTTTTACTGGAAACGGGGCATTCTATCTTAATCCTCAGAGGTGACAATGCTTCTACACATTGATTCTTAATCGAAGATAAACGTCGATGTCTATGGGCTACAACATCCACTTACTATAAGATGGAGTGAATACTAATTTGTCACCCTTATTCTACAAAAAGATCCCATCTTAGTGACGACAAATGCAACCACATTTTGATTCTCCATCGAAGATGAGCCCCCATAGTGAGATCTATGTGCCATAGCATCTACTTACCACCCAGTAAGATGCGTATTCATCTGGCATCCTTCTCATAAGCCTGTATCAATCCAATGCTGGACATTAGCATCTCTTAGTTGTAGGAAAGATTTATCTTAATTACCACCCTTTGTGATAATTGACGATCGCATTATAATCCCCAGCACGAGCCGTGAGCACACTTTATTGGTCGGTATGACGTTGACCACCTGACGCTCAACGTGATTGGTTAGTCAGTCGATGGTCGTCGTCGTCTATTGGGTTTCCGCGTATCATTCGACCACCGTACACTTGAGAGCAATTTTAGTGACAACTTTGTAATTAGTTTATTTTTGTTAACTATTTTAATTACCTCTTGGTAATTCTTTTATTAGTTCTGGTTTTTATTTGTTTTTCTTATTTCTTGTCGTTAATTGTTTTCGTTGTTATATTTTTAGTGTTCAGTTTTGATCTAAATATGCAGATAAGAAGGAATTCAATGTAACTAATATAATAAAAAAATCATTTTAATTATAATAAACGTTATTTAATTATTTTTAAGTACTCTTTTGTTTTGTGTTGCAAAGAAGTTATCGATATAAACTACTTGGTACGTGATGCCGCCACACCACTAGAAAATTGCTATGTCGACTTGTACTATGTGTTTTTATTATTACTATTTATACTCACACTGTCCATCGGCAGCAATAATGGAATCATCGGGAGGAGTGTTCCTCATGAGGATATGTGCGGCAACGTACTCCGATTGCAGCCGCTGAGTAAATGCACCGATACGCTCATAGTCTTGCCCTCTATACACAAACTGCTTATTCTAGAAAACACAATAAAAGAAATATTCAGCTTGAGATTCTTCTTTATCATAATATTATTATAAAGATGAGACATGTGGTGTTATGTCTACACTATGTATTGTTATTAGAAATAGAAATTACCCATAATAGGGCATGGTCGTACGCAATGTGATAAAAAGATTTTTATAACAAATAACTAGACTTGAGATAAATGCGGATCTGTAGCAGCATATAGTCACTTAATAGAACGAAGAAAGTATCAACGCTGTTAAACCGGTTATTTTATTAGAAAGGAAATAAATTTTTAACTGAATTGTAACATAGGAAAGGTGTCAATGAAGTAGACGTGTTGTTTGTACTAAAACTTTAATTATAAGGTACAGGCGCCAATGAAGGCCCACTTAATTTCAAAACCTCGTAAAATCTTGCAGATAAGTAAAGTAAAGAAAAAACGTAATGGAAGTTGTAATATATTTATTTGAGAAACTAGATGTCTAAAAAAGTAGTACAGCTTTTGGCGTTTTAACACAAATGTAAACACTTTTCAGAAACTTGCAGTTGGGCTATCTTGGGAAGCTGGTCTCTTAAGATGGCCCGAAAAATATTAATGAAAATATATGCATTAGAAACACGTAAACACTTTTAACATAAAACATCAAAATAAAAACACATCCTTCTCATAATTATATTCATAAAAGTTAAAAAAACAACCAAAAATTTAAATGTGGGCCATCTTAAATCTATCAAAATGAAAATCAACTATAAAATAATAAGAAACTACCAAATAAAATAAAATTGAACTTTGTGATCACCTTTGAAAGTAATTTATCAAAAATAAAAATAAATCAGTTTCTTTTTATAAATTTTTTTATTAATGTCATTCACAGGTGGGCCATCTAAGGAATACTGAAAATTAACTTTGAGGTCAATCAAAATATACTTAGATAATTAAAATGAATTAGACGCTACTGTATTTAATTGAGTGTGTACACTTCTAAAATAACTGAAAAGAATTTAAAAAGTGAATTTACATAACAGCTTAATCAGAACTTTAATTGCACTACGTATATATGAATTGCTCCTCATCGTCTTTGGTTAAACCCACACAAACTTGATCATACCATTTTTGGCATTGGCGCATATCATCAAATCTATCCACCTTGCAGCCATGACACTACCAACCGTGTGGTCGTGGTTTATATGTGTAGCAGTTCGCCTTGGTATGCAATATGTTTTTCAGCAACTTTTCGCTGCGACAATTGGCAGCTTTTCACTAGCTGAAGGGCGGATTTCAACTGTGTTTATGTGCATCCCCCCGTTCCCCGCGCCGTTCTTTAGTATGTATGGCTTCATTTTAATCTGCGATAAAAAATAGAAAAAAAACGAAAAATTTAGTACGTCAAAAGTAATTTAAAAAAATTGCTTACTTCAAATTTAATATATTCTTATTCCATCTCAACAACGACTCAAACTTAAAAAAAAACCAAACATACAAACACAAAAATATACTCACACTACATTTCAATAATCCTAGAAAGGCCCGGGCTATGTTTGGGAATTAAACTATGGGCCATGATAGGAAATTACACCCGGGTTGAGTATAATCTCGTAAAAATACAAAAAAGGAAATAAAATAACAACACTCACCTGTAATTCACTGATAAATAGATTTAATATGAACTATCACAGTTTAGAGCAAAGAGATTTGTTTAAAATTTGTTAATTTTCAAAAGGATTTAGATATTGGAGGTTATTAAACGTGCATCGTCTTGACATGATCAAGCAAACTGTCATTTGTCTTCAAAATGGCAACGCGCCGGTAATGAAACACACTTGCATTACTGTTTAAGGTACTAGTAGCATAAATCCGCGAAATTTCAAATGTTTCGAATAATCATAACTGTATTTTTTTTAAGTGGGCTATCCTAGGAACCGGGCCATATTCGGCGACACTACCTTACTGCTTATTATTGTAAACATAACACAAATACATATATATTATAATATCGTGGAGGACTACTGTACACCTCCCACCGACAAAAAATATAAAAAAGAAATATAAACAATTGTATTTAAGTGTTATTTTCACAAGAACATATGAAAAATTTAACAGATAATAAACTATTGCAAAATTTAAGTAGGTTAAAATTTAATTTTTCAAATTATTATTTCATTAAATTTTTGCAAGACACAGTAATAAAATAATATAGAACACTAACTGAATTAATTAAATATTTAATAAAAACATGCCACACATACATGACTTAATTTATAATATTGTGTTTTTGGCTTTTAATAAGATACAGTAACAAAATATTAAAATCGGTTGAATCGTAAATTGTCTAATTAAATACTTTCAACTTGATCATATATTGATTGCAGAATGTTCCTTACATAAATTTAAAAAAATATAATAGTAAATACAACATAAAGAAATCTCAAATTAATAAAGTTTTATATGGAATTAAAATCACATAAATGCGTTGTTACCTCTAATTTACTTCTTTATTCATTTTGGTTTAACCTTTTCAGCTAAGGCTCGCTCATATCCAATAGCACTCAACAAATTACACCTTCAGATCACTCCATCAAGTCCGGAGGCAAGGACTCATCATAACTAGCATAACGAGCCCAACCTCGGCACACCTAGTTCTATTCGCTGACGAGTTCCAATAGCGGTCAACAAAGTATACCTTCATGTCACTCCATCAAGTGCGGAGGTAAGGATTCATCATAACTAACACGAAGAGCCCTAACTCGACACACTTAGTTCTACTCGTCGAGGAGCTGCAATGTTTGTCACCGAACTACACCTTCAAGTCACTCCATCAAGTCAGAGGGCATGGTCTTATCATAACTGACAAAACTAGCCCAAAGTACACAGCTAACATCTCACTGCCAGTAGAGGGCTTCCAATGGCAATCAGTCTCCGGAGTAGGTATTCGTATTTCGTATCTAAGTATATTTTGAGGTATAAAGAAATGAAAAACCAAATTCAATCTTTCAAATTATCAAAATATGTAATTTTATTTTACTACGATTCCCGCAGCCAACCGTGGGTACACTTGTGTGTGTGACTTGTGTAATAGTTCGATTCTATACGTATCTATTTTGTAAACACGTTTTTAATTAATTTTTGTTATTTTATGCAGCCCCTGCGGTGCGCATGCACTGTAGTAGAGCATCGCCTAGCAGGGTCGCCATGTAACGTAGGAAAGGTGTCCAGCTATGAATAGGTTAATTTTATGTAATTTTTTTACTCGATTTAACGATTGCAGGTAGTCGGCTTACGACACAGTAGCGTTAACAACGTTTTCCCTAGTGAAAATCGACACGTGACGTCATGATGCTATTGGCAAATATACGCGTTCTGAACCAACTTGCTTTGCTTCAAAAACTTAAAACCCTGTAGGGGCGGAATCATCCTGGTTATGCACGGGTGTTTTCTGTATCTCGACAACAGTGCCGCCTACCGGATCCAAGTGTGAATTTAAACCATTCTCGAATCAACTTAATCACACGCACAAAATTGCATTAAGATCGGTCCAGGTCGAAGTTCAGTGAGGTACACACGAACAGAAGAATGAATATATAAAGATGTATACCCTGACGAAGAGCGGGCAGCCCTGTCCGTAGAAGCCGACGCGGAAGTACTCTGGCTCGGGGCGCAGCTGCGCCAGCGCAGCGTCCAGGAAGGCAGCGTGGCGCCGTAGCACGTGCGCCAGCCGCGCGTGCTCGCAGCGCGCTTCGTACAGCGCGCCCAGCTCACGCAGCAGCGGGAACCCCTTCTCCCAGCACTGCACACATCGCACGGCGCATACTTATATTCCGCCAAATATTACCTATACGGCCTATCTATTCTGTTACAATTCGTTATAGTTTGGGCTCATTTTAGAATTAAGAAAATACCTAAAAAATTATTCCAAATAAAACATGGGAAAAAAATAAATGTTACAATCCTTATTTTTAGACATGTAGAGCCTAAATTTTTGGGTAATAAATCCAAAAAATATTTTATTTCGTAATAACGCCATGTACTTCATTCTATAGATAGTCATACGTAAAATAGACGTTAGATGGTCAGTAGTTAAAGAATCGTGGATTGTTTAAATGGATTGGATACGATAATTTCATTCGATATGGTTACTTTCATTTATTTAATAAATTTATTAATTGTTTATGTTTATTTTAACAGTTACAATTTATATCAACCATCTAAGGACCGCACAAAGAGGAGATTGAGATAATAGGAAACTGATTTTTTAACACTAGCAATGCTATCCACTAATGTGAATACTCATACTCTCATACTCTCTTTATCCACTACTGTACTGGTAAGCTAAAATGATTGTGTTGGAAATGGTTCACGACAGAGATCAAAATGCGAATTTCAACCCACAACTTTAGTTCGCGGTCCGCACCTGCTATTAGGCTTCTGTCGCTTATCACACTGTATTCTATCTCATTCTTTCGCATGCTAAATCCTATGGATGTATTTATTTGTCTTGTCTTATATTTTTATTTGTCTGTTTGTTTCTTTTTACTGTCGCTTTTTTCGTTTCATACTTTCAAATTATAACAATTCTAAAAAAGTTTTACTTAAAAAAAACTATTCTACTAACTTTAATGCAACAAGTGAATAATATTATCATTCATGAACTTGAAATTATTAATTTATGTAAAGACAGTACCTTTCCGCGGTCGAAATATTCGAGCACTTGATTATACAGAGATTCTTTACGCTTCCATTCGGGGACATCAGGATGTTCCGGATCCACGCCTATTTGATCACTGTCCCAACTTAAAGTTTCCGCATATAGCTGAAAATAATTACACTATTAATTATCTTCAAATGACAGAAGTAGCAATTTCAATCACGATGTTAACAGGGATCGTTTACTTATTCAAAAACAGTAGCTGTTAGCGCCGCGAGATGAATCATCTTATTAAATCTTTTAATTTTATTGTATGTTATACGTAGAGAATAATTAATCTTAACAAATGCTAATTTCTGATTGAAAAACAATGAATTAATGTTATTGTATTAACTTAGAGTCATGTGTTACGTAGTAACCAACTATGCAATATAATATGAAAAGAAAAATAAAAACAATTATGGCCTTTAATCACTTTATTAGTTTATGTTTATTATATTTGTAATTTGATTAAAGATAAGTCATTCCAATCTATTAGAAAGAGACAATTTAACGTTATAATGAAAAGGTGTACATGTATAGACAGGGACAAGTATAATTGTTAGAGAGCTATAACCTTTTATACACTACCCAGGGTCCCGCAGAACTCGATATAGCTACTTGCAAGGGTGATTGCACATCGTCCCATGGTCAAGGTTCACCCTTGACCTTTTTAAAGACATTAAAAATATTAATTAATAAAATTTGTAAAATAAATGTAATTGTTTTAGCTAGATTTTGTATCGATATAAGATAATGCAAATGATAATATGATAATGATGAAATGAATGAATATGATAATGCAAAAAAAAAGGATTCTGTTTCAACAATAAAATATTGAGATAATATAAAAATAAATGTCATATTAAACCATCATTAAAAAGCGTTTTCACATAGAAGAGGCATGCTGCAGCTATATTAATTTTATAGTTGTAGCACGAATGGGTCAGCTCAACCGTTGAAGGATCACGCTCTCACAGAATACCAGCGTCAAATAGCAGCTTAATGCTGCTGTGTTTCGTATGGTGAGTGTATAGAGAACAGGAGAACCTTTTGACTGGAAAAGAGGCATTCCATCTTAGTCCTCAAGGCTGACAACCAATCTGCATTGCATTGATTCACAAACGAGGATATATGTAGATGATATGTGTAGATGTCTATGCACCACAGCAACCACTTACCACCAAGTGGACTGTGTGCTCGCTTGTCATACTTTTCCTATAAAAAAAGCAGATTTTTTTAAGCAAAAAAGTGCATTTTTGCTTAAAGAATCTGCTTTAAGTTTTAATTCTCGCATTTAGATAAAGGTAATGATAAGGACTGTACTATTGAAGCTGTATTTAATGTTTTAAATGTAATACAGTTTATATTTAGAGTTTTTAAGGTCTGCCCCACAGAATTGGTTGTAAATAATGATATTCTAGTCTAGTATTTTATTAATGTTTTATATAATATTATATAATTAATAATATAAGTAAACATTTTATCACTTTTGTGATAATCTCTAATTTGTTCTTTTTGGAAAATATAATTTTCATGTGTGTTTTTATGGAAAATAAAGATATGACACAAATTAGGGTAATGTGATAACGAAAATTATGCGCGAATTATAACGAAATTAAGGGGTTTTTACGCCTGATTCACTTCACGGTTTAGCTCGGTAGTACTTAAAGAAATCGGTTAATTGCAATTTGTTCGGGACCAGCTAGAGTTCTAAGATATAAAAAAGAAAGATAAACGGAAAAGTAATACTGAAAGTAAAAGTAAAAGTAAAAGTTACCACATTTCCTAGAGTAGTTATAAGTAACTACTGTCTTATTTACCAGTGTTGACACTATAAGTTAGGGAATTATAGTCGACCAAATCTAAGGAATACCTTTTGACGTTTTACACTAATCATTCAGCAATAACAATAACTTTGCACAAGCGTACTCACACGATATAAAATAACCTATGACGTAAATCTGAAAAATTATAAAGTTATGTATATTTCTGTACAACGTGTAAGTTTTTTATGACTTGACACAGCAAAATATAAAAAATAACCAGTATCAATTTTTTTTACATGACATCGTTTCAATGATATGTCGCTATGTACATTACCGTAGTGTTTGGATGATTAAAATTCATTGTTATGCGAATAATCGGCAAAAATATTCAAATAATCGGTAAAATTATTCAAATAATCGAATCAATAATTTTTAATGTATTACTTATGTGTTTAATTTAATTTTCATTTTTAAAATTCCTTAAATTACATGAATCATGAAAATACAAATTTTATTTATTTAAATTTGTCAACGTTAATTTGTGTAGGCAAAAAATCATATACATGGTTGAAAAAACCACAATGTAATTTCAATATCCGCCATTTCTGAAGCTAACTGTGCGTAATTTTGTGTTTGTCTTCTTATTTTGTGACTCGGCTTTAAATTTTTTGACTTTTTCTTCTATATTCGTTGAAGCATGTGCCCATGTCACAAAGGATCATTGGGCAAAAGTGGTAAACAAAAACAAAAAAAATATTATGGATGACTTTGTTAGAGACGTTAATTCTGACTGTATTATTGAAAAGCAAATAATAATTAATCTATAAAGAATGGCAAAACATTCATGCCATTGTAAAGGATGGCACCGTCGACATCTGTCGAGCTTGTCGACATCTCTCGAGCTTGTCGCCATCCCGGTGAGTCACTTAGGCATGTCATCTCCGGTTGTTCGGCGCTTTCTAACTCTGAGTACTTGCACAGGCACAACCTAGTAGCCAGAATTCTACACCAGGAGCTCGCTCTGAAATACGGTCTCGTGGACCGGAAACTGCCTTATTATAAGTACTTACCGGAAGCCGTGCTCGAAAATGATCACGCCAGGTTCTACCTGGACCGGGCCATCATCACAGACAGGACTATTCTTGCGAATAAACCTGATATTGTGCTGATAGACCGGGCATAGTCAAGGATATTTTTGGTCAACATTACCATTTCATATGACGAAAATCTAGTGAAAGCCGAATCAGATAAGAAAACAAAATATCTGGACCTGGCTCACTAGGTGACCGACATGTGGGGTGGTCTGCTGACCGAAATTATTCCTGTAGTCGTCTCTGCGAATAGGCTAATCCCAGTTAGCCTCTCGGGTCATCTGAGGCGACTGGGACTCCGTGACGGACCGCTCCGGGCTCAAATGCAGAAGGCAATACCGCCCGCATCGTCCGCCGGTTTCTTTCCCTTTCCCCCTAACCCTCGGCCGTTTGCTCTCCCCTGCCAAGGGCCTCCATCTGGTTGGGCTTTTATTTATTTATGTATTTTTGTAGTTATTTTACTTTATTGATATTTACCTTTTCATTTCCATTTATAATTATAAATTTATAGAACCCAACCAGATAAGAAAACTATATAGATACCTAATTAATCTAAACAACGACAGCTCAACTAGTTGTACTGAAAGTGATTGAATAAATTTATTTTTAATCTAGTTTTAATCTTTAATTTTTATAACTTTGCCTTTAGAAATAAGCAGTAACAACAAATACATAGAAACTGATAAATCTTGTGTTTTAAATTATCCGTTTTAAATTTATTCTGGTATTATTCAATCCAAACCGTAAATGATTACTAACTCTAAATAATCGATATCGATTTTTTTAAGAATCGAATATTGTACGTTTCCATTTTTTGATTGGCATGCCTGGTGCAATTAGTCTGACAGCTGTCAAAATGTATTTCTTAGATTTGGTTGACTATAAAGAAAATATACAGTCCAATAAGTTTATGTCTGACGTCTAGACCGGGACCGAACGCTGGACCCGTAATCTCAGGCGTCAACCACTTTTTATTTTGAGAAGGAGCGGTTTGTGTTTCTGAATTTAACGTCATCGGAGGTCACGCCCACGGCGTTGCTTTCGGAACCCAACGAGGTGTGGCATAGACTGGCCCCCTTGTCTATGCCACACCTCTCTGGGTACCTGGTAGATTGCTGTTAGGTGTGGGACGCAGAAGCAAGACATTTCCTTTTCAATTAGTTCTTCGCCGTCGCGTTATGACCTAAGGAACATCCAGAAACCCTTCCGCTATCTTTTCATACATTGATACTAGAAAATAGATAAAATACAAGTCCGATGATATCCCGGACGTCAGTCTGAGCGAGATTAGAATGGCTCTCCACGTCCTTAAAAACGGCAAGGTCCCAGGCGAGGATGGAATTACAGCGGTGGTTCTGAAAGCGATTGGAACACCGGTACTTAAAGTCCTTCAGAAGCTCTTCAATTCCGTCCTCCATGGTGGCACTACTCTGAAGGCGTGGAAAGTAAGTGCAGTGGTCTTGTTCTTCACGAAAGGCGACAACGCTCTCTTGAAGAACTACAGACCGATTTCCCTTCTGAGCCGCGTCTACGTGCTGTTTTCGAGAGTCATTACGAATCGTCTCGCACGCAGACTCGACGACTTCCAGCCTCCCGAACAAGCTGGTTTCCGAAAGGGCTTTAGTACCATAAACCACATACATACCCTGCTAAAGATTGTACAGAAGACCGAAGAGTACAATCAGCCACTTTGCCCGGCGTATATGGACTATGAGAAAGTCTTTGATTCTGTCGAAATTTGGGCGGTGCTACAGTCCCTACAGCGGTGCCAAGTTGACTGCCAGTATAACGAAGCGCTGAAGTATTTGTACAGTACGGCAACGATGGCTATCAGAGTACAGAAGCTAAGTTCGAGGCCTATTCAACTGCATAGAGGTGTAAGACAGGGTGCGTTATATCACCGAAACTCTTCACCGCTGCATTGGAAGACGTTTTCAAGATACTGGACTAGAAAGGATATGGTATTAACATCAATGGCGAGTACATCACTCACCTTCGATTAGCCGACGACATAGTCCTTATGGCAGAATAGCTGAAGGACCTAAGTACTATGCTTAATGATCTAATAGTGTCATCCAACGGATAGGTCTTAAGATGAACATGGACAAAACAAAGATCACGTTTAATGTCCATGTCATACCTATGCCGGTAGTTGTTGGAAACACTAAGCTCAAAGTTGTTGACGAGTACGTTTACCTGGAAAAAATAGTCCGACTAGGTAAGTCCCAATTCGACCGAGAGGTCAATCGACAGATTCTACGGCTGGGCAGCGTTCGGGAAATTACGACTCATTTTTTCGTCAGGTATACCTCAAAATCTGAAAACTAAATTGCACAATTAGTGCGTGTTGCCAGTGAAGACTTATGGCTCTGAGATGTGGTCCTTCACTGATGGCCGTATGAGGACGCTCAAGGTCACTCAGCGAGATATGGAGCGGGCTATGCTCTAAGTTGCTTTGCGTGATAAACTTAGAAATGAGGATATCCGTAGTAAAACCAGAATGACCGACATAGCGCAACGAATTAGTAAACGGGCAAATTAGTGGCAACGGGTCGGCCATATAGCTCGAAGAATCGACAACCGATTGGGAAAACTCCGTATAAAGGCTTAAGAGAGTCGTAAAATTATTGCCTCTTGAACTAAATATTTAAATATGGATTACAACATTTGATAGAAACTTACCAAAAGCGTGCAACCCGCCTCTACAAAATTATCGGAGGCAATGTGCAGGTCATGTAGCTTGTACACGTAGCGCAGGTACATCTCCTTACGATCGATCTCATTTTTGTAGAAATTCTGAAAACATATATATCTAATCGTATCATTGTTAAATATGTAGATAGAAAGTTATTTTTAAAATATGCAATGAATATCAATGTTAACCTTATAAATAATTAAAGCATAAATCACTGTTACATTGGTATTAAATTTATGTGTCTTCCAGGCTGTTACCCCACAAGAACAACTGATATGTTAATTATTGACGTGTTAATTTGACTCTTTTACATGGTACATCCATGCTGCAGTTATATTAGTAGTATAGTTGTAGCACGAATGGGTCGGCTCGACGGGGCAGGACCACGCTCTCACAGAATACCAGCGTAAAATAGTAGCTTAATGCTGCTGTGTTTCGTGTGGTGAGTGTAGAGAACCGGAGACCCATTTTACTGGAAACAAGGCATTCCATCTTAGTCCTCACGGGTGACAACGCACCTGCATTTTGATTCGTATTTGAGGATAGCTGTAGATGTCTATGGGCTACAGCAACTAATTACCATCAGGTGGACTGTGTCCTCGTTTGTCAGCCCTATCCTATAAAATAAAAAAATAAAAATAAACTACTCACAAGCAAGTTAACAGTAGCGGCCATTCTTTTATCTCTGTGCTCGGCTCCTTGCATCACAGCACGATAGTCCAAAAGCCTCTCTAGCAAGCGCGTGACGCAGCCCACAAAAGCGGCACCAGCCTCCCGCCAACCTTCCGTCGAAACTCGCTCCATTAGCCTGGAACGCAACTATACTCATTACATATAATCATATTTTTCACACAGTTTTGTATATTTTTGATCCTATTATACTTAAACCCAAATAATACAGTTGTAAAATTTTATATAAATTGTAACTACATTTCGGTAAGGAATAAATGCTTGTATAAATAAATCAGATGCAAGGATAGAAAAGCGTTAATATGAAGGATATTTATTATTTTAAGTGTACTTACACTGAACTTAAATGCTCCCTGCCAATAAGCAGCGTGCACATCAACAAATATAAATAGGTTTCATTACTATAAGAAGTGTTTAGCAACTGTAAGTGTCCTAATACGTACAAATAAGCATTGTAGGGAATATATGTACATTCGTCTTAGCTTCTGTAAAAATAAGACGATATTGCAAATATTGTACACGAAGATTACATGAATAAATTTTTACATGTGACAATCAATTCATTATCTAATTATAGCCTTGTTGTCTCTCCTCGACGATGGAAATAATTTAAAAGTAACTTTATTACATAAGTTAAAAGTAACTTTAAAATTTCTGAACGCATCCTCTAGTTGCACCTCATTCGCGCCTCAATCTGTCAACTCATTCGGTTTTTATGTCGGACGGCGTTACTACGTATTAATACATTCAGCAGCGAATTAAGTTTTTTAGTTGGGGTATTTTCCTTTAATTCCTTATTAAAATGAAAAGAAAACGTGACAAAGATAGAAGTGACGACAAGATAAAAAAGAAAATAAGAAAACTTATGAAAAAAGTTAAAAAAAAAACTTTCAAAACAGCAAAGCCGTAAGTAGCTTATTATTGCATATATAAAACTGTGTTAACCCGTAGCATTATCAAATAATACCTAGACATACAATCATTATTATTAACGTGATTTCCTACCAAAAATCCACCGAGACGAAATACTAACTTGTCACTACCTGTTCTCCGTTAAGACGCAAAAGCATAACGCATTACAACGCCATTTTGTTTTATTGTTTATTGTGTTTTCACCTATCCGAGCAGGAAGTCCGTTTAATACATTGAACAATATTATTCCTCATCTCATATAAAATAGAATTGTTGGAAGTAATATAATAATAAATAGGAACCTATCTATAATATATATTTGAGTTGGTCTACTAAACAGGTTGCATTATAAGAAGTAACCAAATTAATTTTTTTTCAAGTGTGTAATTCATTGGTAGCTATTGCTGTAGAGCATAGGACCATATATAATCTTATTGGACCAAGCTATTGTAGTTGCTACGGCTGTAGAGCCTAGATCTACAAAAACAAAAAGATTTTACATTATGCCATTGGTTGCTACGGTTGCAGAGCCTAGAACCCATGGTCACCCTAAGTCAATATCAGGTTGCTACGGCTGCAGAGCCTAGAACCATAAAACATACATAAAGTCTAATATTAGACATGGCCCCTAAATTTTCATAAAGAATGTATAAACATTAAGGTAATTTGTGTTCTGTTTCTTAACAGTGACATCTGAATCCGATTCAGAGGTATCTTGGTCAGAAGAAATGGAAAATTATATCTTAATAGAAAAAGAAAAACCTGAGGAATCTGAATCACCTCAATCGGAATTGCAGATTCTGGGAAATCTAAATAGCCAGGCCTCTACTAGCGAATCAGGAAATCAGCCTGATAAAGTTCCAGAGGTACAGGATTTGGATGCTGAGGCATTAGCAGTTCTGGGTGAAATAAACATAGAACAGGAAAAAGTCCACCTCTTCACCCTGAAATTGCAAACAGATGGACACCCATTCTGAGCAAAGGCCTAAAAAAGGAAGATAAGAGAGAGCTTATGCAAAAATATATGCCATTCGAAAATGTGCCAAGTTTAATAGCACCAACTTTGAACCCTGAATGTATCTCAGCAATTTCAGCATCTATGCTAAAAAGGGATACAATTATTAAAGAAAAACAAAAACAAATTGCTACAGTATTGACTGCTATTGGCTCTGGTTTAGAGTCCATATTAAAGAACGGAGACAAAATAGAAATAATCCGTAATATAAATGATGCATCCAAACTATTATTTGATTATTTACAATCTGAGACCAATAATAGAAAAATTTTAATTACTAATGCAGAATCACAACCTTAAAGAGACTAATTGATAGAATCAGGCGTTACTTTGCGGAAATCCATTATAATAAAAAATAAATAAAAATATCAATTTCTTTGCAACTTTCCGCTAAACATATAAAATGATGTGTCTTACCTGGATTGAAGCGCACCTCCCGCCCTCCCTCAATTGCATACACTAACTCCGTCACCACTAGACCAAGCACCACTACTCTCAACACCACTATTCCAGGCAAGACACCATCGACGATAATACGACACGTGTTTCGCCTCTACACGAGGCATCCTCAGGTAATATAGACTTAGCGGTCAGCCGCCGTAGAGTCTATATTACCTGAGGATGCCTCGTGTAGAGGCGAAACACGTGTCGTATTATCGTCGATGGTGTGTCTTGCCTGGAATAGTGGTGTTGAGAGTAGTGGTGCTTGGTCTAGTGGTGACGGAGTTAGTGTATGCAATTGAGGGAGGGCGGGAGGTGCGCTTCAATCCAGGTAAGACACATCATTTTATATGTTTAGCGGAAAGTTGCAAAGAAATTGATATTTTTATTTATTTTTTCTTAAAGAGACTCTAAAGGGTGACTCAGATATGTTCTTATTCGGAACAAATTATACAGAGATCTGGAAAAGATCTGAAAGAAAAACAGGAGCGACTTAAGGGGCCAACAAAGACTTTAAACTGGCGGGGTCCTCCTCAGTTGAGCACCAGGCTGGGGGGGAAGAGAGTAACCAAGCCCAAAAACAAGCAGCAGCAACAACAACAGAAACCACTGCCTCCTCGACGATATTAGAGGTTCCTACACCACAGGTAGGAAGACTGCAATATTATATAAATAATTGGCAAAGATTGACTAATGAACCTGTCATACTCAATTGGGTTAGGGGATATTTTTCCTTAAATAATAATTTTTCATTAACTGAGTTAAGTCAATTAAAAATAGAAATTAATAAGTTGTTGTCTATACACGCTATAGAGACTTGTGAACCAGTGCATGACCAATTCTGTAACCAATATTTTTAGTTAGAAAACCAAACGGGGACTTTAGATTTATTTTAAGTCTAAAGGAACTCAATAAATTTGTTAAAATGGATCATTTCAAATTAGAGGACTATCGTACAGTATTAAAATTAATTAACAAAGATGATTATTTGGCAACAATTGATATTAAGGATGCATATTACATGATAAGTATTAAGTTAGATCATAGGAAATACCTACGTTTTTATTTTAACAACAAACTCTGTCAGTTTAATGTACTCCCTTTCGGCCTTTGTACAGCACCTTATGTTTTTACAAAGATTTTAAAACCAATCAATGCCAGGTTAAGAGAAGATGGGTTACGCCTGGTTCAATATTTAGATGACTATATACTTATTTGTAGTAATTACAATGAATGTGTTGAAAAGATACAGTTAACTCTAAAATTACTTATTAATTTAGGATTTATAGTCAATATTAATAAGTGTAGTCTCACCCCTCACACCAGTGCAAATTCTTAGGACTAGTTTTCAATACAGAAAACATGTCTATTTCTATAACAAGAGAAAAAAGAGAAAATTGCCTTCGCTTGATCAAAAAATTAAGTAGGAAACCATTATTTTCTATAAGATTTTTAGCTCAGGTGTTAGGAAGACTAGTATCTGTTTGTCCAGCAATTAAATATGGTATGTTATATACAAAACTGCTTGAGCGACATAAATACTTATCACTTTTAAGATATAATAATAACTATGAGGCACAAATTTCACTACCTAACCATTGCAAACAGGATTTGAAATGGTGGGCTGAAAAAGTTAAATATTCTACAAGCCCAATAAGAAAGAGTGATTTTGTTTTAGAAATACACACTGATGCTTCCAACACGGGTTGGGGTGCCTCATGTGCTGGACAGACAGCTAGTGGGCACTGGACAGAACAAGAATCAAAGTTACATATCAATACTTTAGAATTAAAAGCTGCTTTCTTCGGGCTAAAGAGTTTCACAAAGAATCTAAAAAATATTGAAATATTGTTACGAATAGATAATACTACTGCAATAGCTTATATAAACAGGCTAGGTGGTATACAATACCCCCACTTGTATGATATTGCTAGGCAAATTTGGCAATGTTGTGAAGATAGTAACCTCTGGATTTTTGCATCATATATTAACACTAAAGATAATGTCACTGCTGATTTTCAATCAAGGAAGAATATTGGCCACACTGAGTGGGAGCTAGGGCAGATGTATTACAGGAAAATAGTGCAAACCTTCGGTACACCTGAAATAGATTTGTTCGCCTCTCGAACAAATGCTAAGTGCAAAAAGTATGTGTCGTGGCACCCAGACCCTAATGCAATCAATGTAGATGCTTTTACATTATGTTGGTCCCAACTTTTCTTCTACGCTTTTCCACCATTTTCACTAGTATTAAAAACTTTAGAAAAAATAATTTTAGACAAGGCGGAAGGCATAGTTGTTGTACCTTACTGGTCAACGCAGCCCTGATTCCCACTGTTTAAAAAAATTGTTGGTAAATGATTTTATTGTTTTCCAACCCAATAAAAAATTAATTAGCCTGTGTAATTACAGATCACCGCACTCTCTTCACAAGAACCTATCTTTGATGGCAGGTCTGCTCTCCGCCAGAAATTTTTAAGCACAGGCATTGGTGAGGAAGCCACCAACATTATGTTGAATTCAGTATCAGAAAATACACTTAGGCAGTACTTACCTTACCTCAGGGACTGGCTTATATACTGTTCATCTAACAATATTAGTACAAATACTGCTAATATTTCACAAATTATAACTTATCTCACAGTAAAGTTTGATGAAGGCATGTCTTATGGAAGCCTCTCCATAAGATCAGCCTTGTCGTTATTGATAGGTTCTCATATTGGAATAAATTATCAAATAAAAAGATTATTTAAAGGGTTCTATAGGTTGAGACCAAATAATCCCAAATATCAATTCACTTGGAATGTATCAGAAGTGTTCAATTACCTTGAGCTTCATCAGATGGATACAAAGGATGTAAAATTCCAAGCAAAGAAAACAGCAATGCTGTTTGCTCTAGCAACAGGACAAAGAGCACAAACGTTAGCATCAGTGGAAATTGACAAAATAAAAATAGAGAATGACAAAATTTTTATTACAATCTCCAAATTGTTAAAGACATCAGGCCCCTACAGACAGCAGCCATTGCTTGTATTACCTTTTTTTGATTTAAAACCTAATGTTTGTCCTACTAGAGCAGTGATTAATTATTTGAAGTTAACTGAACAAATAAGAGGCAACATAAAAAATTTATTTATTTCATTTAAGAAACCCTATAGAGGAGTATCAGTAAGTACAATCAGCATATGGATAAAAGACATTTTAAAAGAAAGTGGTATAGATGTGAACATTTTTTCTGCTCATAGCACAAGGCATGCTTCTACTTCAGCAGCATTCCATACGGGTGTATCAATAGATATTATAAGAAAATCAGCTGGTTGGACTGAAAATTCAATTTGTTTTGCTAGATTCTATAATCGTCCTATTTTGAACAATAAGGACACAATTTATGCTAATGCTGTTTTTAAAAATATTAATATTGATGACTAATTGTAATTATAATAATTATTAATAAGAAAACTTCTTAACCTTTATTGTTACAATTTAATTATAATTAAAATCTGATTCTGTTCTGAGACTTTGAACATCTAACATATAGTATTATTTCCATCGTCGAGGAGAGACAACAAGGCTATAATTGAACAATCAAACGAGCTTACCTGTAAGCGAGGTTCGATTGAGATTATACCTTGTTGTCTCTCCGAAGACGATGGAACCCACCCATCCCCTATGAGACCAGGCTCACTCCCAAATAGAATCAGACTTATGCTTTAAACTAAAATGAGTTGACAGATTGAGGCGCGAATGAGGTGCAACTAGAGGATGCGTTCAGAAATTTTAAAGTTACTTTTAACTTATGTAACGCCACCGAGATAAGAAGCGATACTAACATATAGTATTATTTCCATCGTCGAGGAGAGACAACAAGGCTATAATCTCAATCGAACTTCGCTTACAGGTAAGCTCGTTTGATTGTTCAATTATAGGTAATAAGCCCTACTTGATGAAGCTAGTAACACATGCAGGAAGTCGATGGTTGTAAGTGGCTCATAACGGAGGCAAATATTTAGGAGTGGATTTGTGAGGAACTTTAGTGATGATAAGTACTATTCGAAAACAATAAATGCAATCACACTACTTCTACGTACCAAAATACACGTCAAACTAATTTCGGAAACGCTACGTCTTGAAATAGATGAAAACTATCGTTTAATAGGCTCAAACAAAAATGCCTATCATGGTATTGGACGTGTCGTTCTCAAAATTCAAATACCTTAATACCGAGGGTCAATGCAACGTCTTGCTAGGTGGTGTTACTGTAAAACCACGTATAAAACGTCGAATACGAGCATTGAAGTAATATGTACTTACGTACTAGAACAGCTATTTTAAACAAAAAATGTGCGCTACTCTGTGTTCGCGCGGTTGGTTTTTTTATCATAGAATAAACATAGGTAGAACGACCCGTAGGTAAAAGTAGATTGTATTGTTAAGTGGGTAAATTATATCGAGAACAATATTTAAATTTTATCACTTCTTTTGTATATTATATTTGCTTACTTAATATAATTTTACATATTATTATATTACAATTACATTTTAATGATATTTTTATTTGAACATTTTAAAAGGTATCTATGTCAAATATAGAAAGAAAACATACTAAATGTATATTTAACAAAACTAATTAACGTAACATTTAAATTATAAATATATTTATTTAAATTATAATAAGAGTCATTCATAAATGCTGGGCACGCGAGAGTTAAAAATAGACGAATTTATACCACTTTGACTTTGATGTGGAAACCTAAAAATAAAATAAAAGAATAATAAGCAGATTTAAACATGAAAATTTTGCCAAATTATAACAAAGTAAACATGTTTCTACAAAAAAAAAATTGTATAATAATATATTCGTCCTATACTTAAGTACCCACAGAAATGTCGCATCTGAACATATTAATTTCATAATCTATATTCCCTGACACGAGATGGCGTATTAGGAACATATTGTTTTATTATTAATACATATTACATTTTTATTGATTAAGTATCTTATTAACCTATTAAAAGTAATTCCTTGGTTTTTACTGACATTTCTTGAATTATTTGTGCAATATGTAAGTACACACGACGGCATATTTTTATCAAGAGATTTTTTTTAAATCAACAAAACACGTGACAACTCTACAAGCCCTAGCGAGTGACTGATTAAAGTGCGGTGTATGCACCGCAGTTGAGTGGAACAGAGTAGCTGAATGAAGTGACGCCTCTAGTACGTAGTACATAATAGCTCAATGGATACGAGCAAGAATCAGATTGCTATGATACTGATATTTAGTATATTATTTTTACGTGGTAGAGCTATGCTGCAGTTATATTAGTAGTATAGTTGTAGCACGAATGGGTCGGCTCGACCGGGGAAGGACCACGCTCTCACAGAATACCAGCGTGAAATAGTAGCTTAATGCTGCTGTATTTCGTATGGTGAGTGTAGAGAACCGGAGACCCTTTTTACTGGAAATGAGGCATTCCATCTCAGTCCTCACGGGTGACAACGCATCTGCATTTTGATTTGTAATGGAAGATAGATGTAGATGTCTATGGGCCGCAGCAACCACTTACCATCAGGTGGACTGTGTGCTCGTTTGTCACCCTATTCTATAAAAAAAAATATTGAACTGACACAGTGTCGAAGAGGCGTCGGTAGTGCTCGTCGGCCTTGTTGTCAGCGACGAGCGAGTCGAGCTTGTCGACGAGCGCGGCCTCGGTGCGGCGCGCGGAGCCAGTGGCGGCGCGCTCGGCCGCCATGAGCGCCACCAACGCGCCCAGCGCCGCGCGCCGCAGCGCGCCCACCAGCGTCACCTCCAGCAGCGCACCCACCGCCACGCCGATCAGGTGCAGCTGCGCCGCGCCTGCCATCCGCCGAAATGAGCCTTATCACTAACACGTACGGTTCAGATTTACTAGCATACTGACCGTCGCGTCAACACACTCGCTTATTGCACTTTTGAGATGTAGTTCAAATTTACCAGCGCATCTACCTTCACACTAAACACGTGCAGCTGTACCACACTCGCATATGCATATAATGAACTTCATGTCTTCGTGATGTGGTTGATTATTGCAAGCCCGCTCAACATTATGTCGATTAGGTGAAAGCTGTGCGCGCTTGCCCATGTACTAGTAATGCGGTAAACGCAAAAAAAAACAACACGCGGACGCTATACTGATTCAGTACACTCCCAGTCAATGCTGTTATTGAGATTGGACTTTTTTGCTTCGGAATACGGTTGATTTTTCGCACAACTATTTTGCTTTTTCTAAAAATTTATTACAAAATTATACGTATTTTTCTTTTACCCTATCTGATCGTAAATTGTAACAATTGACAGCCAAGCCAACTTCATGTTTAACTTAACATCATATAACACGATAAAGTTGCAACAAATTATATTTGCTTTGCGTATTGAAACTTTTTTTATAACTGCGCTCCTCCCCAGGTCATTACTGCTGAAGCTTCAGTATACATTATGAGCCGTGGTATATAATGAGTAGCTGGTAGGGTCGTGCAGCGTGCGACACATTACCGTACGACTTGCGGGTGACGCTGACGTGCTATGTCGACGTCATCAGCTGCAAGTGTTAGAGCTTAAATCGGTCGGGTGCTGTTGCGCGAAGAACGTCACGGCGTAACTTGCAGGTTACGTAGGCATGTGCGAGGTCTCACCGAGGCGGCTCCAGACGGCGAGCACCTGCAGGCTGGCGGCCTGGCGCATGTGAGCGTGGGCGGGCTCGCGGCCCGCGCTGCGCTCCCACTGCAGCGCGCCCACATCACGGTATAAATTGCAGGCACTGCATGCGTGTGCGAGGTCTTACCAAGGCGGCTCCAGACGGCGAGCACCTGCAGGCCAGCGGCCTGGCGCATGCGGGCGCGGTCGGGCCCACGGCCCGCGCATCGTTCCCACTGCAACGCACGGCACGTCACCAGCGCCACGCCCAGCTCCAGGTACCCCGACCATAACTGACCAACAATTCACCATTCGTCATTCATTCCCTCATTTACTTATTCATTACACAGCCTATCAGCTATAGCATATATAGTAGCCTATCTGTTGAACATAATTCTCCGATTCTTGTCGTGGTGGTTCAAAGGCTAATAGTTTATTAATAATTTCTTTGTATATTTCACAGTAAGATGCGACGCGAATTCAATGTATGCAATACAAATGTAAACGAGATGGACTATAATGCTTCAAAACAGTCTTTAAAATGCGAGGAAGTCTATGCCTAGTAGTGGGAACTTTGCTTAAACATAGTCAGACTGATCAGTAAGCTGAAGTGGGACAGTAAGTTGGCCATGTAACTTAACGGACCGACAATCGATGGGGATGAAAGGATCAAGATCGACAGTCTCGCACCGGTAACATATATTATTTAGTCATAATTAATGTAACTCGGAAGAGAAACGACCTCCTTGCTAGAATTAGTAGCCTGTAATGGTGAACATTTTTGTACCAAATTAGAACATCATATAAAAATATACATTTATGCGATTATGGAGTCGAGAGCTGAAATCTTGATTGGTAGAAGTAACAGGAAGCTCAAGCAATAAACTGAACACGATATAGAGAGGAAATAGAGGGCTGATTCTGTCAACTGTGAAATAGTATGGACTAATATTATAATAACTCTAATTTTTTGTAGTTTACTGTACTTTACAAGACTTACTTGCGTGTCAAATTGTGGTGGTTCATCTCCCATGAACCTCTCAAGCAACGGCTTGGCCAAATCCTGCAACGCTGATAGCAAGACTTTGCAGCTTTGTACACGTAGAACCATCCAATCTGATGGAAAAACCTGGCAATATAGAAAAGAATGTTATAATTTTAAAAAACCCTATGGTATTGTTAGTGTTTTATCAACCGCAAGGTAATGAAATACCAGACCCCGAACAACTAAGGCATTGTAACACGCCTTCATATTTTTGATCATTGAGAAGGTCAATTATCAAAAATATGTAGGTTTATAATTACGTGGATTCCCTAAGTTCGTCGCTTTACAATTTACAAACATATAAAACATATTTCCAAAAGCCTGTGTTGTTTTAGTGAGTAGGACTGAAATTATTTAAAACTTACATCTTGTTCAATTAAATGTCTGAAGACAAGAAAAGCACGCATCAGGAAATCCTTTAAGGGTTTTCGATCATGAGGATGTGGTGCGAGATGACTCCATAGCCTTTGGTAATGAGCCGGTTTTAATAGCTCCATGGTACCTAATAAACCGGCCACCATTGAACCCTGCAAAAGAATATTTCTTTCTCAAATTATGAATTAATAATAACCGTATTTCGAAAAAACTTTTACGGATTTTTTAAGACACTCGATGATTTGGTCGGTCAATGACACCTTTACTCATCGAAACTATCATGTATCGTCGAAAAAGAATCAAGGAACAGGTGCGTTCTTAGTCTCGAGGATTAGATTGAATCTCATTAACCAGAGCAATGGTAAGCAAACATATCTTGCAGACATTCGAGCTTGTTCAGACAGTATTTACTTTTTCAAATTCCGAAGTTTGTTGTAATCTTTGGCCAGTATTAAGAGACAATCTTGAGTTTGAACTCAAACCCCTAAATGTCAGAATTTGAGTCTAGTAGCTATTATACACCACATATTTTAACATTATGAAATATGATTTTAAACTTGATATCATATCTGAATACCGTTCTTTATCTTCAGGTGTGACAATACATCAGTAAATACTGTTTGAAGTTGGTTGTAAAACATGTGCTGCCGTAGCCGCTTACCGCCTGGAATTTTTGCCACCTCTTTTAAATTGAAAACTTTAGTAAAGAGCAAGCTATACTTTAACAATTTCATTAACCTCTTGCTTCCAATTATATAATTGTTTGTAATATTTATTGGCAGTGCTACAATTTTTCCTTTTTTTTTTAATATTCACTTTTACAACTTTTTAAAAGTATTTTCTTGGTAATAAACGCTGTAGATAGTGGTTTTAAATATTTTTCTTGAATCATATTTATCAGACTGACATACAGATAAAGGGACACGAAGAGATTATAAGTAAGTGTTTTACTGATTTAGTACGGAATACTAAAATTAATCACTAAATACTAAAATAAAACATGATGTGTGAATAACATATAAACATACCAACACGGGCGAATTCCCGCCGATGAGATGCAGCACGGTCTCGACGAGAACGTCGAGCGTGTTAAGGCAGAGCACGTCAACATCTGGATCAAAGTCTTCTTGTGGCACTGGTCGGTCAGGATCTTCCTTCTTCCACAGTAACGCGACTAGTTCCGCCAACATGTCTGCACACTGAGCTAGTTCGTCGCGCCGCGCTAAGTGCACACGCAAGTGGTGGCACGCACTCGTCAGTACAATGTTGCGCGCCTCTGAAATTGTAATGCAAAAGTTACACAACTTTTAAGGTTGAAAAATTAGATTATTTTATTGAGTTGTGTACGGATAGCACAGTCACTATATCTTTGTACATCCATATTTGCCAAGAACCTGGTGTCAAAAAACACGCACGTAGCAGTAGTGCTTTGTGCATGCTTTGGCTGTAGTAGTGCGACTGCTAATCATGAGGTCCTGGGTTTGAATCCCGGGTCGGGCCAAAACATAAAATTACTGAGTTTTTCTGTCAAGAATTTCTCAGTAGCTGCCCGGAGTCAAGAAGTTGGCGATGTCCCACCCCTGTGCCTCGAAAATCACGTAAATCAGTTGGTCCATGGCCTGATCTCTATCCAGTCGTGTCGGTTTACCGTCCCATAGGATTATGAGAGTGAGGGAATAGAGAGTGACCTGTGCTTGCGCATACACTTGGGCACTATAATCCTGTCCTGCGCCGATGGCCAGCCTCTGTTGAGGCAGGCCGCCGTGGCCGAAATTCGGTCTGGAGGACATTATTATTATCATTATTTATGAGTATGTTTTATGAGTAAGGATGCTTATTGCTGGCAAATGTGAACAGTTGCAGAGCATGCAAATTTTAAGCAAGCTTATGAACATGCTTTTTTTAAGCTTCTGTTGGCACCTTAACGTGTATGATGTGTATTTAGGCGTGAGTCTGGTAAGAATTAGTAGCTGCTCACGAATATAATTACTTCCAAAGCCAACTAAATCGTGTGTACGACTTAGTTGGATCTGGAAGTAAAAAAGTATAAAATATTCATTTCAATTAAATTTTTACATAGAATACTATAATACAGAATAGAATGGCTGTCAACCTTATTTTGTACGAGAATCGGCGTCGCCGGGAGCACACATACAAGCAATTACGTCACACATTATCACTACTACAAACCCGATTCGCTGTGTTGACAGACTGAGCGAATATAGACTTTTGATTATAGTTAATGTTCAAGATAATCATTAAAAAATAAATAGTAATAAAAAAACAAACAAACTAATCGTAAATACAATCGCAGTAAGTATATTTTTTTTCTTATTGTAAATAAAAAGTTGTTGAACACGTTTAAGATGCGTAGCATCATATTAGTCTGTGCATTTAAGCAAACTGTAGTATAGTGCCACCAACTTATCTGTTCAGGTGGACAAAATTGGAACTAAGGCCGCCATTTTGTAAATGACATTTTTATAAAATATAAATAATATATATAATAACACTAATTCTCACTAATTTTAATATATTAACACGAAATTTGTTTTATTTTATATTATGTGTACCTAATGAATATGTAGTCACCTATTTCCTCGGCGAATTTCTTAAATGGCAATAGTAAGCACTCCACTAGCGACTCTGTAAACTGAACAGATAAGTTGGTGGCACTATATGTAATGGTATCACCGCTAGGGATGTAGTCTTGTTTAGTGACTTACCGGTAACCGGTAAGCACCGGTAAAACTTGAGTGTATTTATTTTGAAATATTTCAATAATAATTTTTGTTATTAATTTCGTACAAATTTATACTAAAAAATAAATATTAAAGTATTTACTTTGTAAAAGTGCAATGAAAAAAATGTTTTGTATGTTCCAAATACACGATTCTTAGTAAATTTTTCGATTAAAAAATAAAAAAATTTACTAATTTGCTGCCAAAATGTATTAAAGATAGATAAATAGAGTTGTTCAGAATCATGTGTATGAGAAAGCCATACTTTACTATTATAACGCGAAAAACAACTAGCACAAGATGAACAACTGAGTTTTCCAGATTTAGTTGATGTTATCAATAATGATTTCTATATGGACGACTTACTAACTGGTGCTAATGACGAGGAAAAGGCGAAGATTCTACAGAGGAGAATTACTCAAGGCATGTTTAAAGGTAAATTTGAAACGCATAAACGGGCATCTATTAGTGCTGCAGTTTTAAAAGAAATTCCAAGTTCCCATAAAGTAACTAATGAAAGTGTTGAAATAATTATGGATAATACTATCAAAGCTCTTGGAATACAATGGATTATGCTCAAAGATGTTTTATAACTAAAAATTGATATTACTACACAGGAAAAACCATTCACTAAAACTGCAGTACTATCAGATATAGCAAGATGTTTTGAGCCGTTAGCATTTTTAGGACCTGTTATAATAACTGCAAAAAACTTTTTGCAAAAATTATGGTTAAGCAGTGTTCGGGTAATGGACGTATGTTTAATAACAATTAAAATTTTATATAAAAACAGTTTAATAAAGAAGTAAAAAAATATAAGATTAAAATATGTAAAAAAATGTTAAATGTTAATGAGCTCGCGTCCGTCGCGGTTACGGTGATTACGTGAACTAACATAATTTTTATAATTGTCGAACTATAGCGATTGCTTCACGTAAAATGTTAACAGAAATGTACAGTTGGACCGTACATGCTGCCGGGCCAAAATGTAAAAAGATGATTATAATGTTAGTTTGATGTGTTAAGTGATCTTATCTAAGTAACAAAGTGATAAACAATTTGTGACTTAATCTAATTAATGATTGTTATTTTGTTAGATGAAAATGATGACAGTATCTAATTTATGATATAACAATTAATTTTATAATTAAACATTAAAACGTCTATGCGGTATGGGAGAACACGCTTTGTTTTTTTTCTCAACTTCACACGACATATGACTATGGCCCATATGTTGACGGTCTTCACAATTTCGCGCACTAGCACTCACTGTGAAAACACTAGGCTTACGGTTAGCCTTTCTTTGATTTCCCGCACTCACTGCACTGACACTACTCGCCGACTGCAGCCAAGTCCGGGGAGATGAGCGCACGCCGCCGTCGTCGCCGCCATCGCCATCGTCACACGAACACCGCCACTACGACTGTTGCCACTCCGATTAACACGTAGTTGATTGCGTAGTGATGGATGTCGTGCGACGATAATGTGGTTAACTGCACGTTATTCTGTTTCAGGTCTTGTAATTGACGGTCTAAGTTATGTAAGGAGCTGTTTAAATATGATATGTTGGTGTCATTTTCGTTTAGAGGTTCTGAAGTAATGCTTATTTTGATGATGTTATTCAATGGGTCAATTTTTGGAAGAAATAAGTCCTTCTTCATCTCAATTTGATGGATGTGAATTTGATGGGATAACAACGTAAAATCTTGCTCAATTGACATGTTTTTTATTTCCGCTTGCAAGTTGTTGGTCTGTTTGTCCAGGTTTTATCTAACAAGTTCAATATCCTTACTACATTCGTCCAATACGCCGAACAAACTATTTGCTAAGTAGCCTATTCCATTCACAAGTCCCCGTCGCAGTCTGGAGCGTCCGACGAAATGCTGATTCAATAGCAGGTCATTGTAATACTGCAGTTCCGAGAACTCGTGCTGTAGTTATAACAATATCATATGGCATAAGTGATCTGCGTTTATGTTCATACATCTTTCGTTTAAATGTTTTAAAAATATTTGAAATGCCTGAATTCCTTCCCAATAGGGATCTAAGTTGTAATACACAATTAGTGTCCATTTATCCAGGATTATCTGCATTTTACCCATTGGATCGAAATAAATAGACTGGTTATTGTTAAAAGTTGTAATATTGTAAGAGCTTGTACTAAATGCAGGTGTAATCAAATACATAAAAAACATTAAACTCATAACGAGAGAACTAAATCTAGATGGTGTGCCTTGTAATTTATTTTCTTTCTTATGAGTTCTCTTTTGTATGAAGTTACTCGACCTTTCTTTTTCTTCTTTTGTTGTGATGATATTTCTACAGGTAATAATGACAATTTACTGATCGGTCTTTTAAGGTTACCGTTTTTTGTTTTCAATATTACAACTCTTACACGTCCATCGCTACCGGCATTGATTTATATGTTACACTAGATAAGTAATTTCCGCGCCAAAGCGTTGTCACTTCACATAAGGCCACAGCCTTATACTCAGCGAACGTCGGTTCAGTGTTCAAGGTGACGCCGTCCGAGTTAAGCCGAACGATTCACAACAAAAAATGGGTAAATGCGTAGTGAAAGAATGCGTTTCAAGGTCACAAAAACATAATAAATCAAGCGGAATCACTTTCCATACGTAAGTTTTAATTTATATATTCATATTAACGTTTAAAACACTAAAAAATTAAATAAAATATCGAATATTGCCATTTAGGTTCAATGTTGCCACTTTTCCGCATTTGTGATTATCCTACATTAATGGGAGACTATATAATTAATGGAGTAAGTTAATTTGTTACCTCCGATTTTAAATATTTTGGAAATTATAATAAAAACTACGTTTTAACTTTCATACAATATAATTAATTATTCTTATTTTAGTTTATTCTTGAATTATCTTTTAAATATATTTTATTACCTATTTTATATTAATAATTTTATATTATTTATAATTTCGTATACATTTTATATTAATTATATTTTATTAGATACCTATTTTTATTGTTTGATTTATTAGAACCATAAAAATACGTTTTATTTCATCATTATGTTTACTTCTATTTATCTGATAAGCTTTGTATCCCTTTTTTTCTAAGGGGACGTAATAAAGATTTTAAAATAAAATATACTTTTTTAATATAAAAACAATTAACTGCAGCTTAAAAAAAACTCATTTTTATTGCGTATTTTAGGTAAAATTTCATATAGTAAGCCACACCAACCCGCCATTGCATGTTTGTGTGTCTATCTTTTTGTAATCTTACGACGACGATATTGTTTTCGCAACTTGTGTAAGTGAGATAGATATATGTTTACTTAAAATTGTTATTAGTTTCAAAGCTACGTCGTCGCGTTTGGATAGTGGTTACACTTTTTTCGACGCGCGGTAATGTGGTTTGCTCCTCTAGTCTTGTATAACTCAATGGCTACCGGGGTGAAGTTCCACTACGCGCCCCATCGCCCATTTTCCTGGTGGTAAGTTGATAAGATTGCAAAGGTTGTTCTGGTGATTGTCTGCAAATAATGTTTCGATAACGTTGGTCCTGTTCATTCATGATGATCTGCCGATACGTTTTCTCAATGTCTGCGGTGAAAGCATATTTATTTTGACGCCATTTTAATAATAAACATTGTATATCTTATTGTAAATTAGGCCCTTTATACATTAAGTCATTAAGACTATACCCACTCGAAGTTTTTGCTGATACGTTAAAAACGACACGGAGGCTTGTGGTCATTGACTCGGCACGCGCTACACCATGGTGAGGTAGATAACACTTCGGCATCGTATGACCGTCCGATTGTTTCATACGATTCAATTGTTCATATTCTTTAATAATGGCTTTATATTTTTCCGCGAAATTATCATGTTTTACAAGTTTTCTTTCTAAATTCCGAAACTGTGCAATTGCCATTGATTTCGTTGATCCCAATTTAGTTTTAATTTCTGGTTTTAAGGGTAAACGGACCTCATAACGACCATTTTCATGACGTTTCGTAGTTGATGTATAGTGTTGTATAAAATGCTGTTCTCCTAAGGATAACTCTGAATGTTCTTTTAATTACTTTTATTTTTAATTCCCTACGTTTCGGGCGCTTTCCAGCACCCATGGTCACGGGGGACTGAGATGACTGACGTCCCGATGTCATTGTTAAACCCGGAGTACCTTCAGATTTTTTAATTATTGTTTATGGTCCGATCTATGCAATATTTTGAACATTTGCCAAATATTATGCAATATTTGGCAAATGTTTAATTAGGTTATTCATTATCTAAACATTAGTGTTGAAAGAATAGTCATTAAACATATGTACACATAATATTTAACATGCCCTTACAAATGTTTTCCTTTTCCCCGACGCCATATATAACTCCCTTGCAGTGCTGTCTTTTCAGGCCTAAGGTTTGCGCGGCATTTTCAGAGATAAGCGAAGTTTGGGAACCCTGATCTATAAAAGCTCTTTTGATTGGATAGGTTCCATCCAACGCTAACCTTCACCAAAGGTGTCGATAGTAAAATTTCTCCTCCTAAATTATTTAGTGACAGGTGCGAAGTTAGGTCGTTAGGTTTTTTCGCAACCTGTGCACCGGATATAGACTTAGTGCACGTGTCATGTAACAGAGTATTATGTTTCTGGAAGCATTTGCGGCACCGTTGTGTTGAAATACATGGATTTCCGTTATGGCTAAATAAACAATTAATGCAAAATTTCAATTTTTTGATGGTTTTCAATTTAATTCCATTTGACATATTTAAAAATGTTTTGCAATTGTAAATGCCATGATCATCATTACAAAGAGGACATTTTATTCCAGTAACGTTATATGATTTTGCGATCGGTTTGTTTGTCGTATTTTTATTAAAATTGAATTGCTTTTTGTAATTATTACTCGATGTTTAATTGAAGTTATGCTGAGACTGACCTTTTAATTTTGATGTATTTTATCCTGTTTTCGCTGACATAATCCAAGTTCTATAAAATAGCTTTCTAAGTAATCCAGAAACTCCTGTAGCTCAGGTAGATTTCTAGGCCTCTTTTGCGATTCTATATATCCTGGATATGTTTCCATGTTAAATTTTTGCGACAGTATGTGTACTAGCAGCGGATCCCATATGCTAATATCTACGCATAAGTTTTTGATAGCGTTTAGACATTCTAAAGATGTATCATGTAATTTGTTAATTTGATTTACCGCTTGCTGCTGAATATTAGGGTAACCAATCAATAGGCTAATGTGATATACGAAAATTCGTCGCTTGTTGTCAAACCTATGATTTAAAATTTCCCAACAGGTTATGTAATTTTCTGAACTAACATTCAAATGCTGTATTAAACGCTCTGCATCCCCTTGGAGTTTACTCTTTAAAAATTGCATTTTTTGAGCGATTGAAAGCGACGGGTTGTTGTGAACGCTTTCCGTGAAAAGATCTTTGAATGGTATCCATTGGTTATAATTGCCGTTAAACGTAGAGATATCCATTCTAGGCGTACAGCTTTCTCGGTGATTGACAGACCACATTTTGGAATTGAGTTTTCTCTTCAAATCCATAAACTCCTGTTCGTACATACTAAAAGTAGTAGTATATTTTTCGTCATCCCCATTGAGCTCATGATCAATTTCCCAATGCAGAGAATCTATAGCCGACCATCGCGACTCTAATGTTTTTAAAGAATCTTCGAATTCCCATTTTTCCGTAATGTTATTTATGTTTATGCAACTGACAGACCTTTTAAATGCCTTAAAATTAATATATTGTTTGCGCAACATGTCATTTAACTTACTAGTCGCTCTTCGATGTGCGGAGAGCCTCTTGTGGCTTCGCCGATTTTCCCGAAGACAGTTCACCTAATCCACGCTGTTCAACTTGTTGAAATGTTTAACCTTCAGGGGCCGGATAATACTTCTGGCTAGCCAGGAAATCCTGATACTGCAAATTTATGATTTCTTTTACCGAGTTATATTGCTCCCATGCAATTTCGTACTCGGAGTTCATAAAGTAGGGATGGGTATGACTCTCACTTTTTACTATTTGACCGTGATTTTTGTGATAATCTTGCCAGTACGATTCCAAAACCTCAAGTTTTCTTTTAAAACAATCTATTGTTTTTCGATCTGACCCATCTTTTTTAATATTGACACCAATTTTACGAGTAGCTCCTACAATCTCGACCTGATTAGCGTGTGCGTTTTCCATGTTGCTATTAAATGCAGAACTGTTAAAAAAGGAAAGATCTTACTTTGACACTGCTAATTACTGCTGATGCTGCTGCCGCTGCTGCTGCTGCTGCTGACCAACTTGCCGCCACGTTGCTTCTACTTCGACAGACTAGACAAGCTACTGCTGGCCAAGCCAAATGTTGTGGATGTTGAGCAAGATGACCACTGTTATGTTGGAGTTTAAAATGTTCGCTAGTTGTCACTGTCACATCACTGTCACATCACTGTCTTTGAAACACACGGGGGTCCAATGCACTTGTTGAAAGGCCCAAAAATGTTTATTTTTCGCTCGAAGGACCAAAAAATGTTCGGGTATTGTACGTATGTTTAATAATAATTAAAATTTTATATAAAAACAGTTTAATAAAGAAGTAAAAAATATAAGATTAAAATATGTTAAAAAATGTTAAATGTTAATGTTATGTTAATGAGCTCGCCTCCGTCGCGGTTACGGAGATTACGTGAACTAACTTAATTTTTATAATTGTCGAACTACAGCGATTGCTTCACGTAAAACGTTAACGCCAGCAGAGATGTACAGTTGGACCGTACGAGCGGTGTTAGATGGACTGATGAACTTCCAACAGAACTTGCAAGTGAATGGGTCAGTTACAGAAATGAGTGGTCACAAATGGGTAAAATAAACTTAGAACGATGAATGCATATTCGGTTCGAAGTTCATGGTTTCAGCGACGCTTCTTGTTGAGCTTATGCTGCTGTTGTATACTTGAGTTTTAACTAAAGAAAATATGTTTGTCTCAATTATCACTGCAAAAACAAAGGTTTCACCCATACGACAAGTTTCTTTGCCAAGGTTGGAACTTTGTGGAGCAGACCCATTAGCTAAGCTATTGTTCTGTCTTGGCTTAGAAAGAATCCTAATGTATGGAAAACTTTTGTAGCAAATAGAACAACTGATATAATTAATGTAATAAGTAGTGATCAGTGTCACCACATCAAGTCGGAAAATACTACAGCAGATTGCGCTTCGCGAGGCATTAGACCGAGTTATTTTAATGATTTAGATTTGTGGTGGCATGGACCAAAGTTTCTACGTCAAAGAGAAACTATTTCCACTCCACAAGTTGATATACCAGACACTAATCCTGAAAGAAAACTAACAGTACAAACTAATGTTAACATAAATTCGGAATGTACTAATTAAAACTCAATGTGTGGGAACTCCTCCTCATATGAACAAATATTCAAAATTACAAAGGCTTATTCGAGTTATAGCTTATATGTTAAGATTTATTGAAAATTGTAAAACTAAAATTCAATCCAAAAGAAATAAATCAGAACCTACATCATGTACTCAATACTTAACTGTTCAAGAATTAAGAAAAGCTCTAAAAGCATGTATTCGTATCTAATTTCGCAAAAGAAACGGCAATACTGAGTAAAGGAAGTAATTTGCCTAAAACATGTAAATTAGCATCTTTATCAGCATTTATTGATAAAAATAATATTTTAAGTCTTAGGGTCACGAAATTTGTGATGATGCTAAAACTCCTATATTGTTATGATCTAAATGTCATTTAACATCTTTAATTATTAGAGATTCACATCTTCAAGCATTACACGGAGGTCAACACTAAATATTGTGCGTAACAATTATTGGAAAAGCGAAACAAAAAATTTGATTAAAAACTTATTCGACAATGTCTTACTTGCTTTAAACATTCTACTGCACCGATTAGCCAATTGATGGGTCAACCACCTTCTCCGCGTATTACTCCAGGTAAACCTTTCCGCTGTAGTGGATTGGATTACACGCTGGCCCAGTTATTTTAAAATTGTACATTGTACTCTGGCAGATGTAAAAAAACTTGTAAAGCTTACAAATGTCTGTTTGTTTGCACAGTCACGAAGGCTATCCACCTGGAATTAGTGACTGACTTATCCTCTGCTGCCTTTATCGCAGCTTTTCGACGCTTTACTTCACGTCGTGGACATTGCAGTATTTTTTGTGGGGGCGACCGTGCAACAAACTTTATTGGTGCCTCTAAAGAACTTGATTTTTTGTTTAATACGAGTAACAGAAATTCTACTGTAGTAAAAGAATTTACTCAGCTTTTAGCTAATGACAACACGAACTGGTACTTTATCCCACCAGGTTCTCCACACTTTGGCGGATTATGGGAAGCTGGTGTAAAGTCCGTTAAAGGTCACTTGAAACGTGTTATTGGACACTTAACTTTTGAAGAGTATGCCACCTTTTTGGCTCAAGTTGAATCTTGTGTTAATTCGCGACCATTAACTCCTATAAGTACTTCAGTTGATGACGCTTCTCCTATTACACCCGGACATTTTTAGATTGGCGAAGCACCTATCACTATCCCTGAGGAAAACCTTGAATACGTTACATTATCTCATCTAAGTCGATGGCAACTACTTCAACGGATGTTACAAAATTTGTGGACCCGTTGGAGTTCTGAATACTTTACAACTCTACAGCATCGTTACAAATGGTCAAATCAAAATGAAGAACCAAAAATTGGTACTGTCGTTTTAGTTAAGGATTAAAGGCTTCCTCCATTAAAATTGCTATTAGGTCATATTTTAGATGAAATTCGAGTTATTGAGATTCAACTGTAGTATGTGCGGTGTGGGTCTTACCGGGGTCCTGTCCCAGTGGGCCCTTGAGCACTTCCTGCGCGGCGGCAAGGCGCGCGCGCGCGAGTGGCGGCGGAGCGCCGGTGGCTGGCGCGTCAAGCAGCGCCGCAGTCGCGCGCGCCGCTTCCGCAGCGCCCAGCGCGCGGCACACTTCGCGAGCCACGCTGGGCCACGACGTCATCAGCGCCACCTGCACACACCATATTATATAGTCACACAGTCCACCTGATGTTAAAAGGATACTGTGGCGCATAGACATCTACATTTATCCTCGATTACGAATCAAAATGCACACGCGTTGTCACCCGTTAGGACTAAGATGGAATGCCTCGTGTTTACAGTAAAAAGGTATTCTCCAACCCCTAATATTAGTAAATGATATCGTACGCTAGTACGCTCAAGATGCTGCAAGCTGGTTCTATCCCACATTCGACTCAGCATGAAGGTACATCTTTTACCCATTATGGTTTCAAACCCATCAATATATAACGAAGTCAAGGTAAGTGGCTGCTACAGCCTATGTATACCTACAAGCATCTTCAAACAACAAAGCTTACAAATGCATTGTATCTTTCAGAAACTAAAATGAAACACATAACTCATAATTATATACTGGCTCTCAATACCCTTCAGATCGGAACACGCATTACCAGTCACTACTGTTGAGGTAATTACTGAGCGTCTTCGTTCCCGTGCGTCTGGGTTTGTACTGACCCGTGTTCTGCTTTGTGCTAAGTGTCAACGTGACAGTGAAAGAATATCCACTACTAGCATATCACCCAATAGGTAAAAGACGACAGAGAATACGTGAAACAGGAAAATGGACAGCGGTATCTTCTTGATAATAACTCCAAATAATAAACCGCAGTTGCCAACTCGCCTGCCTAGCGTGGCAACTATAACAAAATCCTCTATAAGGTATGTTTAGCAGTTGACTTTTAAGCAGTAATACATATTACGAATGTTCATCTCCGAGGATAAAAAAATACAGCCTAATCTGGTTGGTGGTGCGAGGTTCTCCCTGTGCGGATGATGCGCAAGCGCGTGCAGTGCGGCGCGCACGTTGCGCCGGAAGCTGTTCTCGTACTGTGTGCCGGTGTACAATTGTGTACAAGTACCTGCGCGGGCGCGAGGTGTTCCCTGTGCGGGTGGTGCGCCAGCGCTTTCAGCGCGTGCAGCGCGGCGCGCACGTCTCGGCGGAAGCTGTCCTCGTACTGTCCGCCGGTGGCGCGCGCGAACAGACAGCGCGAGCGCACGGCCAGGCGGAACACGGCGCCCAGCGAGCCCAGGCACTTGCGGATCGGCTCCTGCCCCTCCGCGCCCGCCGCCCACTCCGCGCAGTGCTGCACCGACGACAGCAGCCCTCTGAATACGTCACGTTCATCACTATTCACTAGATCGCTTCTGGACATAGGCCAACTCTTGTCACACATCCCCCACTACATATATCTAGAATCTATATTATATTAATACGTAATAGGAAAGTTTTAGAGCCGTAGTAGCTCAGATGGTTAACGCTAGCTATAAATATAACAGAACGCGAGTAACCCGGGTTCGATCCCCGCCGGTACCAATGAAATTGTTAATTGCAATTTTAACTGCTGATTTACCACGTGCTCGGCGGTGAAGGAAAACATCATGAGGAAACCTGCATGTCTGAGGAATAAGGAAAAACAATATTTCGAAGGCTTGTGAAGTTCGCCAACACGCATTGGGGCAGCACGACGGACACTTCCTTGCACTGAAACCCTCTCAGAAATGAGGGGAGGCCTGAGCCCAGCAGTGGGACGTATACAGGCTGTAACTTTACTTTTTACTTTTTTTAGGAAAGTTTTGTATTGTTTGTTTTAAGCAGATTGCGCGCACGAAGAAGTTTGAGATTTGCTTTAATTAAAGTTTACACAGAGAAAGAGGGCAGAAAGATTAAATATGTACATTTAATTAAATTAAATAAAACACATATTGTTTGCATTGCTACTGCAAATTACTTACAGTAATTACCATAGATTTAGTATATACTAGACTGGTGATGGTGATCGGGCAAGATCAAAAACGAAACCGGAGTGAGTGAAATGTGCATGTGTAACAGAAAAAGAAACTTTTTTATTCAATATAGATTACCTATAATACTTATTGAAAGTCATTTTTTTAATTTACCACTGGTTCGGAAAAAAAACCTCTGTCCTGGGAAGAACCAGCAAGAAACCCAGCTGGACTTTAAAAAAAGAAAATAAATAACAGCTTACAATCGCATGTAACAATTAACAAATTAACAACACAACAAATTAGGATTAGCTTGGTAGCGATCACCCTTTCCAATGGTTATTATAATAACCCTTTTTATACAAACTTAGTTTAATAAAGATTTTGAACTTTGTTTAGGTCGAATTTTGTATATTTTCTGGAATTTTCTTGTAAAAGCGCATACTTTTCCTCAAGAATGAATTACTCACTCGGTGGTGTCGAGTAACTGGTACTACTAGTTTGTATCTGTTCCTAGTATTTACAGAATGAAAAGCACTTATTTTCGTAAAAATTCTTTTAGTTTTGTGTACGTACATTACATTTTCATAAAGTTTTTTTAAAAATTTTACTAAGGGTTAGCAGTACAGAAATAGATCTAAAATTGGTCCCCACCAATTTTAGATATATTTTTGAACCCCTTTAATGTACTAATAGATTTAAATAAAGGTTTTACTCAACTATACTTCATTAAATCAGGAAACACAGCAGATTTGATACTAGTATTAAAAATAATAGATAGTTGAGGTGCGATTGTATCTAATATGGACGCAATAACTTTAAAGGAAATCCCCACAGATCTGGGTTTTCCTAAATATCAAGTTTTAAAATATTTTACAATATATTTTGATGATACTTTATGAAATTTGAAATTTTTTTGTACACGCATTTACGTTTTGTTTAAGTAATGATTCGACGGCGACGGCAGGAGAAGAATTCACTGACTTATTGGTTAAGATTGGAATATCAGTAAGTATTTCTCAAAAACTATTGCAACGTCTTGATCTGATTCAGTTAATTGGTTTTTAAAACTTAACTAGTAGTTCTAATTGCGGGAGTTGACCTTACCAGTTTCACTGTTAATTATACTACGTATCATTTTAATTTTATTAGAAGCCATCTTTACTTTGTTGCTCAAATAAAAAGGCTATGGAGCACACTCTTTTAAATATTTTTGACTATATTTTTACATATTCTGGATTCTAGGATTATTTGAGATTTATTTGCGAGACAAATAGTGCTGCGACATGCATCAACTTCAGTTATCGATACAGAGCGCAGTGTCCGTCATAAAAGTGGTAAAATTAAACATTTTTTTTACAACCTTACCAAATATAAATAAAATGAGAACGTCGTCAATGTAGTTGAAGTCAATTAAATACGCATTATTAAGAATAACTCAAAAACTACTAGTCAGATCTTGATCAAATTTATATGGGATCACATAAGAAGCATCAGCTCTAATTAGAATTATTTTGCAATTTAGTTCAATGTAACAATTAAGTAAGTTTCGATTATTAATTTAATAATTAAATGCTTATGGTTTGATTTTGCCGGCGAATCGTACACATGTATGTCAAGTAAGTAAAAAAAAATTGGAGGACACAAGCCATTCGTTTACTTACTTTCGAAACAAATTTTCGTATAAATTTTTTTCCTTTCATGTGTTTTCGCAAACTTTACTTTTTTTAAGAAGAATAAACGAGGCCACCTACGTTCCTCATGTTTATAAGTGTTGTTTATAGGATTTGCATATAATTTTAACTGCCGTTTTTTTAACCCTCTATGGCATGCAAAGCCAATTTTGGCTGCTCAACTTTAGTAATTTATTTCTACCCTAATTTTAAACAAAATTATAAAATGTCAATGTAGTAATATTAAGGAATTCAAACTGAACCGAAACGTAATTTTTATTATCTATGGCCAACGTCATGTGTCATTATAACCTCACTTTTCTCCGGTGCGTACGCGACGTCGTTCTTAGTGAATTTATTGCAGCTTTGTTGGTGGAAATTAAATAGAAAAGGTAAGAAAATTGATGTTAAAAAATGTAAATAATGTTCTGCAAAACCTCTGTTTTTGACCCCTATCACAGTTTATTCAAAATATTTGCTCCTTATACTTCATTTTCAATATTTTCTACAGGAGCCAATTTTGGCTTCGCATGCATTTACGATGAAGTATGTTTGCGCCTAAAATGGCTTCGCATGCATTCAGAGTTTTTTTTTATCTTTCCAGAATGCTTCCTTCACGCTTTTATGGCACTGCTAACTGCATTAAACCTATTCCTGGTGATGGCTCTCTTAGCAACGATGATTCACTATCTGATTCCGATGACGATGTTCCGCTTTCGCGCTTGCGCAACCAAACACGTAAAAAACCTATAATTATTCTACCATCCGATTCCGATACTTCCGATGACGAAATAGTTGATCCTAGACCTAAAAATTTGAAACAGAAGCGAGCAGTTAAGGAAAAAATTATCTGGACTGAAGAAAAAATGCCAGCGTATGATGAAAATAATTTCAATTTTAGTGGTAGCCTGGAATTGCCAGAGTTTGCTCAAGAATTAGAATCACCTGCCGAATTTTTCCAATTTTTTTTCACAGAAGATTTGATAACATTTATTACGGAACAGTCAAATCTAAAATCTACTCAGGTCAATGTTAACAAGCCAGCAAATATCACAACTACTGAGATTGAGCAATTTATAGGTATTGTCATCTTCACCTCATTAGTTCACCTGCCATCTACACGGATGTATTGGTCCAACAACATTGGTCAGCATCAAGTCAATTCAATAATGACATGTAATAAGTTTGAAATGATGAAACGTCATCTTCATTTCAATAATAATGAAGATTTCAAACCACCCGGTACACAAAGTCACGATAAACTGTTTAAAATTCGACCTCTCATAGAAAAATTAAGAGAGCGGTTACTTTTGATACCCAAAGAAGAATATCTGGCCGTAGATGAGCAAATTATACCCACGAAAGCTTGCCACCAACTCAAACAGTACAATCCAGCCAAACCTCATAAGTGGGGGTACAAAAATCAAGTGTTGAGTGGCGTATCAGGGTTCAGTTACGACTTCGGTATTTTTGCTGGTGATCAAAGCAATATTTTTCCAAGTGATGCACCAGATCTTGGTGTCAGCTCCAACGTTGTTACACGACTCACATCTACTGTGCCTCGAAATGTAAACCACAAAATATTTTTCGATAACTGGTTCAATAGTATAAAATTGCAAGTTTACCTGTATAAAAATGGATTGCTGCCATTGGGAACCATTAGGATGAACAGAGTACCTAACGCTGATATGCCTACAGAAAAGGACCTGAAGAAAATAGGTCGTGGTACTATGGTTGAGAAAATCGCCATCGTCGATGACGTAAGGCTAAGCTTGGTATCATGGTATGACAATAAAGTGGTCAATTTACTGTCTGCGTTTGTTAGTAGTGAACCGACTTCTACTAAGACTAGATATTTCAGAAAAGATAAACAGTACAAGGACATAACATCGCCACAATGCGTTGATGTGTATAACCGACACATGGGAGGCGTTGATTTGCTTGACTCTTTGTTAGGTCTGTATAGGATCAAAATAAGATCTCGTCAGTGGTATAAAAAAATATTTTTCCACTTGGTTGATATGTGTGCAGTTAATGCTTGGTTACTGTGGCGACGCAAGACTGACCAATACATGTCACTATTTGACTTCAAGCTAGCCATTTCTGAACATTATTGCAAGGCTGGCAAAAGTATCTCAAGAAAAAGAGGCCGTCCTAGTATCAGTAATCCCGGTACACCTACCTTGTCAAGAGGAAATACTCCTACGTCATCTAGAACGGGTACTCCTACCAGTAGAAATGAATCTTTCACACCTCGAAAAAGGGCACGGAAAACCCCAGCAAAAGTGCAAGACCTACCTCTAAATTCAGTACGTACAGACAAAATTAACCATTTCCCGATACACCAAAAGAATCGTCAATTATGTCAGAATGATTGTTCTTTGCGTTCTCATATAAAATGTGAGAAATGTGACGTTTTTCTTTGCTTGAATGAGAAAAGAAACTGTTTTAGAGAATTTCACCTTGTGTAAGTTTTGGTATTTGTTGTGCATAGGAAGCCAAAAATGGCAGTCTCATACACAGACGTTATTGCATGGGAAGCCAATTTTGGCTTCTGTTTTTTTTTCTAAAATAAGATACTTATTTTTTTTCACTTTATATTTTGTCTTACAAGCCCTATTAAAACACATTGAAACATAAAAATATTTTTTTCTTTTTAATTTAATAATTCATGCAATAGAGGGTTAAGAAAGTAACCACATATACAAGGTGTAAGTGTAAACACCGTTACCACTAAAACCGTAGGTAAGTAGTTGGCTTTAATATAAAAATATTTATCCGAATTTAAAAAAAACGCTATTTTCTTTCATAAAATTTAAAAAGTTTCTGTTCGACACCGTCCGTATATTCATGGATACTACTCTATGCGCTCCGAGTGACGTAATCATTGTAAAGATCACCGCCCGCGCTAGCTACCTACACAACATTCCAATAAAAACACGATAGGTACACATAACCGCCAGTGCGGATAGGAGTACTATAAGATTCAATGTGTTACAGAATTGCGAGAATAAAAACATGCGGTGAAATATCGCAGTGCGGACAGGGCGTAACCTGCGATGTAACTTCATACTTTCATCCTGGCAAAAATTGAGGAATTAAGGAAAAAATGAGATTTTACTAAAAAAATGTTATTTTTCTCTGAATTTACGTTCTACAAGTGAATGCAAACCACTGGTTTCACTGATAACGGTGTTTACATTAACACCCTGTATGTACTGAACAAGATTTAACTACAAATTCTATGCCTTCAGATATCCATGGCATAGATGATACGAAATAAGAATCTTCATTATTGATCTGGCTTGGACCAACAGCAACATCGTCGTTTGGCGTCGTCATTGCATCAAGGCCAGTTGTAGTATGTACTACAGTTGTAGTATCTACAGTACACGATCTTTGTATGTTGAGCATACTAATGTTCTCTAAAGGCAGACAATTGGCTTTAATGCTGATTTGTACTTCCACGTGGCAAATTAATCGTCTGTATGCTGCTGTGAATTGTCTGGCTGTAGGACTGTTTTTAAATCCTCCTCCAGAAATTAGTAATTTAAAAAATCTTGAGAGTGTTTATAGGTCGGAAGAAACATTAATTTTGCTGACTATGAAATCAACATATAGGTATAGCTACATATAGGCAACTTCAAAGCCGAAAGCAGTATTAGTCAAAAAACCCATAAAACCAAATTTTCTTCGACTCTCTATCAAAGCTTGGTTGTCGTATTTTAAATTTTTAATATATTCACTACATTCACCTACATTTTCAACATTCTTTGCATTTAAGGCCTACTTAAATCAGTAGCTGAGTAATATTTTTTTATTTAACTGGCTTTACGGCTCTGGGTTCTAGCCCTTCTGAGCTTATCATATCTTTTAGAATCTTCATTTTATATATTTTTTCTTCACAATATGCTGATGCGTCACATTGCCAAGTTTTTGGGAGATTTTGACGACAGCTCAACCCAGCGGACTGTTGATGACGACAGTCACTCAAGTTCATAAGGTGCCCAAGCGATCAAATTAACTTGGTTTATATCAACATCAAAACACTTGTTTTCGTCGTTTTCTCTAATAGTTCACAAGCGCCAGACATTAAAATCCACTTCAAACAATTATTCAAGCGACAAAACAGGAGCGACAGTCCGTCGACGGCCAAGTTCCCGCCAAAACAGTTGAAAATGTCAAATATGCTGTTATAAACACGTATATAAACAGCATATTTGTCATTTTCAATGTCAAATGCTGTTGCTGTTTATATACTTTATAAAATCTGCTGCAGCTTGATAATTTTCAAACAAATTTAATTTTAATACCTCTTTGCAGGACTCTAAGCTGGTTGCAACAGAATTACTTATAAGTTGCGCTGCTAACCATACATTCATTTTGTGATTTACAAAATTGACATGTTTTGTAGTTACCTTATTTGCCAAATGAGACCTACGCCGTGTTGAAATTTGCAGAGATTTTGAAGAAATTCGTATAATAAGCATATGTTGCCCTTTCTCTTTGACATTGCCAATCTAACGTACGTATATACTAAGTCTATGGTTTGAGCATATGCATGTTATTACTATAAGGCTAATATCAAACACTTAATAAACTGTGGTCAAACAGTCGCACAGAGTTTCTGATCAAAGAATTTTAAAATGTTGCCAACCAATAATTATTGATAGATTATTCAGAAAATCACAGCTTATTCAGCGAAAGCTGTGATTTTGTGTGATTTCAAATAAAAAGCTGATATTTTATGTTTTCTTTATTAGTCATCTTTGCTTTATACATTAATGTTTGATTGAAAGTGAAATACAGCTAATGTAAAAACCTAAAACTTAATGAATTTCAGTCGAAATTTGGCCACCAGTAAACTAATGTCGATAAAAGAAGTAGAATAATCTAATTAAAAACCTAATTCAAGCAGACAGTCCACATACACATAATTACCGCTTATAAATTGTGCATAAATCTTAAGTCCACGAGATCATCTGCTGCTGGCATACCATTTTGGAATCGTGTTTGTATTTTTATGTATTTTTGAAATGAATATAAAACATAGAATATTTCTGTAGACGGAACTAAAAATGAACTCACTTGTATACTAATGCGGCAGAAAAATGCTCCTCAATGTACACGTCCAAGACTGGTCGGAAATGTTGAAAACGACTTTCGTCGAGCAGACTGCAAATTGACACTAAGACCAGAAAAACTGTTCCCGAATGCGGAGTGCTGAAAATAACAATATTTTACTTAGTTAGTGTTAGTTAGTTATTGATCGTGCCACAAGTGTGCCACCTTAAATTTGCACAAAAATGCACGAGAACACTCCACGCGCTGTTGCTTTTGAAGCGGCGTGAGCATTCTAGGCACCTCTTGCGCTGACTAGTCATGCCAAGATGGTCATGAAGAATTTTGAAAATGGTTGTATCTGATACTCCAACTTCTTTCTTCGTCTTCGTTTCTTTAGGCGTGCATCTTCTAATATTAATTTTTCGACTTTTTGAATAATTTCCGAAGCGGTCACCTCGATCGGCCTTCTTGGCCGTGGGTCGTCTTCAAGTGACTCTCTGTCTTATGATAGGGTTTTAGAAACCGCAGTTTACTTATAAGGAAAGAGACTACACTTCTTATGGAAAATAGTCATAGAAAGGAAGAATTACGTGGTAGAGCCATGCTGCAGTTATATTAGTAGTATAGTTGTAGCACGAATGGGTCGGCTCGACCGGGGAAGGACCACGCTCTCACAGAATACCAGCGTGAAATAGTAGCTTAATGCTGCTGTGTTTCGTATGGTGAGTGTAGAGAGCCGGAGACCCTTTTTACTGGAAACGAGGCATTCCATCTTAGTCCTCACGGGTGGCAGCGCATCTGCATTTTGATTCGTAATCGAGAGATGTAGATGTCTATGGGCCACAGCAACCACTTGCCATCAGGTGGACTGTGTGCTCGTTTGTCACCGAATCCTATAAAAAAAAAAAAAAAAAAGAAAGGATTAAAGAAACTAATGGTCTTTAGAGAAGTAAACACACTTTTCACAATAGATAAAGTAGGGCTGATATAATTTCAAAAATATTGTACGGGATGAATGTAGAGTTAATGAGAGAAATAAAATTACCTGTTACCATCTTCCGTAGAGAACAAAGCAAATAATGCATCAAGAACATCCCGCAGGAACTTAATCAACTCCTCGCAACTAAGTCCATCCCCTAACCGCAGTACCCGCAGAAGGGTTTCTTGAACTTTCTCAGGTCTAGCTCGCCACTGGAGTAGTGCTAACAGGTCCTCTGAAAGAAATAACAGGCTTATGTAAAACATTGTGCACCTTGATAAGAATACCTTAATTTTAGATACGCATATTTATATGTATGCAGGTATAAAAAAAAGTAACCGTCGAAACTCTTAAGGATAGGAAATACTAGGTATATTAGTGTCGTCGTCATAAGCTTTGACGTCATTGAAACCCAAAAATTTTTGGTGGCATGAGAATCAGACACTTTCGCTAATAATTGACAAAACAGCAAAACTAAGCAAAGATAGAAACAAATAGAAGGATAAGGTGTGACCTATGTCCTGCAGTAATAAAAATCGGTTAGAAATATATTGCATACCTGTTTGTGTGACGTTCAAAAATAAAACACAGTTACGTCACAGTGACGCCGTCACTACCTGATGCTTGCCTGAGAGAACACGAAGCATGAGAGATAGAGAGAACACTCTAAAACCGGAATGTTCGATATTTCCCTCTCCTTTGTTTGATTTCTTTAGCAATCCACTACATTCGCTTCAATTTTTAATATGCTATTGCATATCTTATTATGGCAAGACTACTAAGAGAAAATAAGTTTAAATTTAAACATACCGTTCTGTGTAAGTTTGGTGGAACACAAGAGCGTGCTAATGGTACAATTTTCTTTGGAGCTCCTCTGAAAAGTGGGGATGACGCCGTTGGTCGGCGCGGGGCGAGCGGCGTCGTTCGCACACGACGGCAGCGACAGGTAGCTGGCATTCTGGAGCCTGCAAGTGGTCATAACGAATTTCTGGCGTAGTTGTCAGAGTACCTGCCTAGCACGTCGCACGAATTAAGTTCGTATCTAAACAAGTATTAGTATTTGTAATTTATTTTTATAGCGTAAGGGTGACAAATGAGCATATTGTCCATCTTATCGTAACTGGATGTTGTGGCCCATATACATCTACAATTTTCCATGATTGAGGTCCACCGGGGGACAAGGCAATTGAGGTCCACTGGCGAGGCATCTGCATGAAAGGTAGAATGCCTCATTTACAGTAAAAAGGGTCTCCGGTTTTCTCACCCACTATGGGAAACATAGCAGCATTCAGCTGCTACTTTTTACGCTGGCAATCAGCAAGAGCGTGGTCCTTCCCAGGTGGAGCTCCGTTATTCCGTTTATCCATTCTAAAACCTACCTGGGCTAAAGGCTACCTTAGGGTGGATATTCAGAAAAGAGTGTTCATTTATCCACCCCAGATAGGGACATTCGGAATTCACTTCCGATTGTTCTTTTGACTTTTAACCCTAAGTACAGTTCAACAGTAAATAAACTCATACATTTTAATATATTATTTATTAATTTTTAATAACTACATACTTGCTAGTTACTAGACTTAATAAGATTCTTTTCTTAGACTTTCGGCTTAATAAGATATTTAAACCGTACCAATGGTAATACTGTGATTTATTTATATACTTACTCCAATAAAACAATAGTTAAAATTAACTGCAGTTATACATTTCTTTCATCGTAAAGCGAGGTTTATCTCTAGAATGACTTAAATGTCAAATCGAATGATTGTTATACAACAATTGAAACTATTTCAGCTTTGATCTTTCAAACAAAAAGTATCGTAGTCGTCATCATGCTTATGATATATTATGACATTATCTTTCATGAGCTTGGAACGACGCCATAAGAGTAAGAGTACCGGACGCGTAAGAACCGGTGTTGATTCTAGAGCACACGTCTCCAGCACAATGGGGGAGTATCACTCGACTTACGGATGTCTAGGGAGAGTAGTGCTTCACGCTCTAAGCACTGTGTGAACCAAACATCCTGCATGGGGCATTCACACTGCGGGATGGTCGGTGGCGTATTCCTGTCGTCAACTCCATTTAATAGTATACCTATATGAAATAAATATATACTTCTCGTTTCAAAAGTCAAAGCTGAAATTGTTTAATTATCTATCATTTGATGTGACAGTAGCCATCCGCTAAGTATCTTGAGCTAGGATCTATAATGTTTCTATGAATGACAGTATAAAGCAGGAGGAGAAAATCTGTTGAAAAATAATATACGAATTCTGACTATACACTCCGTATGGGGTAGATATATGAACATGCGTTTTCGAGTATCCACTTTAGGGTGGCTGTTTTAAGGCGGATAAACGAAAAAATCGGTCGACTGATTAGCGCTAAAACCATAATATACCTGCAGTATGACAGTTACCGTATCGACGACGACGACGAACAACGCAACCAGGCTCGTAATTTATACTCTTTACCGCTGATCTTATCACTAACGAATATTTTCGAATACTTGATAGCTGTACTGGATAGCTTTGGATGAGTGATTGCCTGTAAGGTACGGTTCGTGTGGCACTTCAATGTAGGACACATTGAAGTTTAGTTAAGAAGAATTAAGGGGATATAGTAAGTCAGCTCAAATTCTAATTTCTTCCCCCCTTGCCCGCGCGTCGTATGCTATGTGTACCGACATGTTTGTAATCACTAATACTGTAAGTAGAAAGGTCGTTAGACACTTATTTTATTAGGTTTATCGTATTTATGCCTGTTTCTTAACGCCAACCCAGTCACTTCTTATTTTTATTACAGTTATTTCCCATTTTAATTTTACGTCGTCCTGTTGCGTAATGTGTATTCTGATCGTAAGCGACACAACCTCCCCCTTCAAAGGCCCAAGCGAAGTGACCAGGCGGCAGGAATCACGCTTCAAGAGGCCAATAGTTTAGGTAATTTATTTTTACAGTGAAAATAATGGTATTTTAAAAAAAGTATTTATTATTATTATTATTATTCAGTTAGTATGCAAAGTTTCATGATCATATTTAAAGTATTTTATGAATAACAGCGGTTTATTGTTTATTTTGGTGGTAACTTTGGATTTTTTCCTATCGAGAAAATTTTACGAAATCGTGTTTTCGTCTAACATAATCCTTAACATTAATACTCAACTTTACCATATATTTATTTCAAAATTAATGCTGCAATATTTTCGGCATAAAGAAGGATCTTGCTAAGCCATTTGAGATTATATTACCCCTTAGGCTGAAAGTTCTAGAATAAATTCAGAAGTTATAGCTTTGCTCCAAAACGACAAAAACAAAGTCGAGAATATCGACATAATATTTTCATATAGAAAATTCAAGTTGTCAGTAAGTGCTAAACACATAAATTACAAAATTGCAATAAATTTTAAATAGATATTTGACTGAATTAATATAAAAAAGTTCTATTACTTTCTTTTTTTTTTATTATTTTCTGTCTTTTTTGTAATAACTATATTTTCGAATATAATATTTCTGGTCAGCTATACTTAAAATCAAATATATTAATAAAGGTAGAGACTGAATCATGATAATCCAAAGAGTTTCAAAATATCTTCATTATACGGAAGTATATGTATATAAAAACTTGTGTATCACCTAACACATATAACAACTATTAAAATTATAAAATTAATCAACTCCATTCTTAGATTCATGTTTGTTGACAAGAATATAATAAAAATAACTATTAATTAGTTAAATAATCAAAAATAAACTAAACTCGCCGTGTAGTATCTGCGTTAAATATTTCACTATTCCGTGTAATGACATGAGCGTAGTAAGAGGTGAAGGAGGTAAACTGAAACGGGAGGCCAGTAGCGTCTTACTGATAACAACTAGCTAACCTGTGAGATAATCTATGAGAGAAGCCTACGTTCAGCAGTGGACTTTTGATAGGATGCAATAACGATATGATGATGATGATGAAACTCGCAAAAACTAAGTATTATGTGACCCAAAAAATGTTTAACCCTTTGTAACTCATGTTAACAAAAATTAGTCATATTACCAACATACGTAGGTAGCAGTTAATTAAAAAACATGTATTTTTCAAAAATTCCAATTTATTAAAAGAAATGGAAAAAAAATAATAAAAGGGGAGTGTAACATATCTGTAACATTGCATTAAAATGGTCTACTAACTGATATGAAACTCTCTAAAACGATGGTTTTTTTTTGTTGTACCATAATGCTACGCCACATTTCTCACAAATTGTTTGGGACATGCCAAAACAGTTTGGAAATTTACAACGTATTCTTTTTTCTTCCCAAATAGGCCAGTGGCGTACTTGGTCTTGTCTAATGGTCATTGGTGGAATGTGTTGAGCTTTCCCTTGTGGCGCTTTGCTTGAATTTCAGCTTCTGTTTTTCGGAGCTTCTTTGGAGCAATAATAAGTTTACAAATACAATATTGAAAATCAGCTGAACTCAACTCCTTATCTTCGCGATTTGTTGCCATTCGGACCTTTTGCACAACCAAGAATCAGCCATTGTAAGGTCTAAAAAGTGATAAAACATACGAACCTGCCAACGTTTGCTTCTGAGATTTATTTTGTACCTGCCCATGATGCTACCAATAGGGTTCACACCACGCATGTGGCGGTTGTATTCTCTAACAATACTTGGACAATCAATGGGTGCGTTTGGCAGAAAAAAGCGCTAGCAAGCGCTTGTAAGCAAAATGGCGATCGTAAGCGGTAAGCGCTGTCAAATCGTAAGTAGCTATTTTCCTCCAGGACACGATGTTAGTTTTAACCGGGGAATCTAACCTATTTTAAATATATGTTTGTAAAGTATTCATGTTAAAAACTTACCAATCTTGAATTTTTAATAGCATGTATATGTTTATTCATGTCATTATATTACTTAAAACTAATATTGCACAAAACAACTTATAAACTCTACTTCAAAACAAACAAATTAAATAAGCAAAATGGCGGATTGTGTCAGCGCTACTGAAGTAGCAATCGTGTCCTGGCCGAAAACTATTTTAGCGCTTATAAGCGCTTGCTAGCGCTTTTTTCTGCCAAACGCACCCAATATTGACATATCTTTTATTTTCGCTGTCATACCTTTGAACTTTATGTTCGGGAATTTCACCTGCAAAACTTGAAGCTAAATTGATAACTTTATCACACTTCCAGGCCACTGTAGCCACATCTACACCATATTCAACAGAATAGCCTCCAACTTTTTTGGACATTTCTTTCTCCTTTGGTAGCTTGCAGTCAGCTATCCTGTTTCGGCGTATATTGCCACTCAGTATATTCAGTATACCTTGTTTTGCTAAATATTCAAGCAATGGCAGCGATGTATAATTATCATAGTATAAGTCTGTAATTTTGATGACATGGTATATCTTGTACCATTCGCATGACAACATTTAAAGATGCACCTAAATCAGGCTCTCCCGGCAGTAAAATATTTTCCTTTCCAGGATCAGCTATGCCACCAATATTTAATATTCTGTTTATTTCGACATCATTGAGTGGATGCTGAGCCATCTTGAAATAATAAAAATACATCCCTCATAATCATATAAATCATCATTTGAAATTACCAATGTCACGCAATGTAACAGATCTGGCACAAACATAAATATTTTGATTGATTACGTAAAACAACTGATTTTCTAAAAATTCATAATAATACTTATTAATTAGATACATACCTTTCACAAAAACATAAAACCACCACTTTTTAATGAAAAATAGAATTTTTATCAATTTAACACTCTGCGCTAAACTCACAGAGAAATAGTACAATGTAAGGTAAGTTACACCATCTAGTTTTTTTGTGCTGAACTTATTTCTAACAACAGTATGTAGCAGATATATTACAGCAATTAGTAAAGGAAAACATCAATTATTTGAATTTTTTGGGGGATATGTTTGGGGATACATTTCTGTCACATGGAGCTACAAAGGGTTAAGATAAAAGGTAAAATATAAAAGACAAAAATACCAAAAAAAGATTAGACAACTCGATCACAAAAACTTACTTGGATGGGTCGTCGCACTTGTAAACGTACAACTCGTGCGCGCCATCTCTGAGGGTTGCTCCACTCGGTTCCATAAGCCTAGCGAATGCGAAGCCAAATAGTTTTCTTTCATTTTTGTCTCGAGCTGAAAATCAAAAAACGATATATGTCATCTTTACTTTGACGCATTTCTGAATATTGGCGTCTAACGATTGCAAAACACTGCAATTAGTTAGAGTCATACTTATTAAGGAAACAACTAATGAAGTAAAATGATCACAAGTTTATTAGCCTGAAGTAACATAAACGTCTGTCGTACTAGGAACCCCCTTCTAGATTTTATAGAATAAGGGTGACAAAAGAACCATATTATAGGTGCCACAGCATCCGGTTACCACCTAATGGTAACCGGATGCTGTGGCACCTACGTCTATCCTCAATCAACATTCAAATTATAGATTCATTGTCACCTCTCAGGACTAAGATGGAATGCGTCGTTTTCAATATTAAACGTCTTTAGCTCTATATACTAACCATACGCAACACGGCAGCATTAAGCTGTTATTTCACGCCAGTTTTGTTAGTGTGATCCTTACCAGGCCGAGCCGACCACTCGTGATACAATCATAATTGGGTATGTCATGTTGGTAGAAGAATGTCGTCATAGTAAAATGTAAAATAAAAGAAATTATAAATAAGTTGTCAGAACGAAAGTCACCAGGGGTAGATAAAATTAGAGTTAAGGATTTGAAGTATATAAAAAATGAAATAAGTCCAATTTTAGCAAAGTTTGTCAATTTATGTATTAAAAAAAGTATTTATCCAGATGAATTAAAAAAATCCATAATAAGACCTATTTTTAAAGGTGGCAGCCATTATGAATACACAAATTACAGGCCAATAGCTATTCTTCCAGTAATAAATAAAATTGTAGAAAAGGTAGTAATACAAAGAGTGGGTAGATTCTTAGAGAAATTTAACATTATTACTGAATGTCAACATGGTTTCAGGAGAGGACGGAGTACTAGTACTGCGTTAACTAAGTTTTCGGAAGCAATTAACTACAGTCTTAATAATGGTAAACAGGTGGTGGCTCTTTTTATAGACTATAAGAAGGCATTTGATACTCTGGACCATGAGGTACTTCTGGGGGCTATGGAGGAATGTGGAATTCGGGGCCCTGTAAATGAATGGTTCCGTAATTATTTATCAAATCGGACTATTCGCACTATGGTGAGTGGGACGACTGGCGCTGAAGAACACATCTCTCTCGGTGTACCAACCGGTTCTGTGTACGGCCCCGTAGGGTACATTATATTGGTGAACAGTGTGGTTAATGTGGTGCATCACTGCGATACCTACATGTACGCCGATGACATGTGCCTATTGTATGCTTCCAAAAACTTACACGAAGCTTGCGATAAAATACAGGAAGACTTTGATAGGATTACCCAGTGGGCACATGATAACGGCATAATATTGAACTTGAAAAAAACAAAGTGTATGCATTTACATTCTCCATACAACAGGCTAGCTAAGAATGTATGCTATGAAGAAATAGGTATTGTAGGGCATGACTATGAGTGCTTGCACAGGGGAAAATTATCATGTCAATGTGCCAAAATAGAATTTGTTAATAGTTACAAATATTTAGGACTGTTGGTAGATAGTAGTTTTAATTGGAAATTACACATTGAAGAAGTATGTTCAAAATTAAGGTCCATTTTAGGCAAATTCTATCAAATTCGAAAAGTAGTAAGTAAACATGTTCTATTAGTGGTTTACTATGCATTAATTGAATCTTTAATTAACTATGGTCTTATTGTGTACGGCCGTACATTTAGTACTTATATAAAACAAGTGAAAAGCCTACAAATACGTATTATAAAAATTTTAGTTAATTCAAAAGATAAGAAAAGCTGTAAAAAACAATACGAAAAATTATTTCCTATGTGTAAAATACTCCCTGTTGAAACACGGTTAAAATATTTAATAGCAATTGAACATTACTATACTGACGACTATAAAGTACCTATTACTAACACATACAACACGCGTAAGGTAAGGGAAAAAAAACTTGAAGAGCCTAGTGCAAATAATTATTATGGACAGCGCTTGAATAAATACATTGTACCCAGAATATATAACAAAATAAAATGGTTAAGAGAAACGCCTCCAAATAAAAATAAAAATAAATTAAGCAAAAATTTATTAAAATCCTCTCTGAAAAGGACATTATTAGCAGAGCTATAAACCATACATTGTTGCATACTTTTGTTAATCGTTTTTTATGTTTGATTTATTTCATTTGTGTATTGCTGTTGTTGTTTATTTTTTTTTAGTTTAATAATTTCTAAATATTGTGAAATTGTAGTAAGGTAAGGTTATATTTTTTAGTTTAATAATTTCTAAATATTGTGAAATTGTAGTAAGGTAAGGTTATATTTTTTAGTTTAATAATTTCTAAATATTGTGAAATTGTAGTAAGGTAAGGTTATATTTTTTAGTTTAATAATTTCTAAATATTGTGAAATTGTAGTAAGGTAAGGTTATATTTTTTAGTTTAATAATTTCTAAATATTGTGAAATTGTAGTAAGGTAAGGTTATATTTTTTAGTTTAATAATTTCTAAATATTGTGAAATTGTAGTAAGGTAAGGTTATATTTTTTAGTTTAATAATTTCTAAATATTGTGAAATTGTAGTAAGGTAAGGTTATATTTTTTAGTTTAATAATTTCTAAATATTGTGAAATTGTAGTAAGGTAAGGTTATATTTTTTAGTTTAATAATTTCTAAATATTGTGAAATTGTAGTAAGGTAAGGTTATATTTTTTAGTTTAATAATTTCTAAATATTGTGAAATTGTAGTAAGGTAAGGTTATATTTTTTAGTTCAATAATTTCTAAATATTGTGAAATTGTAGTAAGGTAAGGTTATATTTTTTAGTTTAATAATTTCTAAATATTGTGAAATTGTAGTAAGGTAAGGTTATATTTTTTAGTTTAATAATTTCTAAATATTGTGAAATTGTAGTAAGGTAAGGTTATATTTTTTAGTTTAATAATTTCTAAATATTGTGAAATTGTAGTAAGGTAAGGTTATATTTTTTAGTTTAATAATTTCTAAATATTGTGAAATTGTAGTAAGGTAAGGTTATATTTTTTAGTTTAATAATTTCTAAATATTGTGAAATTGTAGTAAGGTAAGGTTATATTTTTTAGTTTAATAATTTCTAAATATTGTGAAATTGTAGTAAGGTAAGGTTATATTTTTTTGTAGTAATTAATTGTGTTTTTGTAGGTGATGGTGCATAATGATATTATATAGTTTTAAGAGCGTGTACTCGCCGACAAACTGATTGCAGTTTGGCGAGATAATAGTAAAAATAATGTACTTACATTTGAGTGAATAAATAAAAAAAAAAGTCCAGTTAAAGCATATTCGAAAGCGATCACCAATCCGTCGTTCAAATGTGCATCTGTTTACTGTAGGAGAGTTATTTTCCTTTACATCTACATTCTAAATTCATTCAATGCACACAATATTCGCACGCACGCACATACGTGGTCAACTATTGGCATGCCGATTTTAATTTCCTATATCAAGATATTATTGTAACCAGCTATTGTTATTCCGAATAAAAGAAAATAAATAAAAATGATTGATAATAAGTAAGTAGTGCGAACTGACTGGAGCAGTGTCGGAACTCGATGCGCACGTGCGCGTGCGTGAAGGTGTCGAGCGGCACGGCGAGGCGCAGCTGGTCGGCCCAGGCGGGGCTGTTGTTGTGGTACAGCACCAGCGACTCGTAGCAGTCCGCGCCCGCGCCGCTGGCGCCCCACACGCAGCCCTGCATTCAACGACCAAGCAAAAACCAGATTACTATACAAAATCACAAATGTAAAAGAATTACGGATTATAAAAGGGGTTCTTCCAAGCGGTAAACGCGCAAACGTGTGTCTTCTGGGGGTTAAACTGAACTAGATTTAGCCGCCCCCAGTCCGAGATTTTGTTCAACAAAGTCTCGCCTTCAGACACAAGTTTGTTCCGTTACTCGTCGACGTTTTCCCGAGAAATATTGGCATGACCGGTATATAAAGCATCACCAGTGCTGTCGTCTGCACAGCAATGAATGTTACCGGTTTGCAACATTTCATTGATATGCAGAAGAAGCAGCGTTGGTGATAGTAGGCAGCCTTGTGGAACACCAGCGTTAATTGGCTTATAATCGGAGCATGCACCGTCTACTATGACTTTCATGTCCGATCAGCAAGAAAACTGGTGATCCAATTACACAATTTCTTGGGAAGCCTACAGGAAGAAATCTTCGTAAGAAGCTCTTTGTGCCAAACCCAATCAAAGGTCTTCGCTATGTCCAAACTAACGGCCAGCGCCTCCCCCTTGGACTCTACTGCCTTCGTCCATTTATGAGTTAGGTAACCTAGAAGATCACCAGCCGAGCGACCGCAACGGAAACCGTACTGGCGGTCACTAATCAGCTGGTGACCCTCAAGGTACCGCATGAGCAGGCTGTTAATAATAGATTCCATTATTTTAGAGAACAAGGAAGTGATGGCGATAGGCCTATAGTTGGACGAATCAGAGCGGTTACCTTTTTTATGGATCGGGTGCACGAAGGCTGTCTTCCATGATTTCAGGACCACGCCCAGAGAGTAGGAGTACCGGAAAAGACGCGTTAAGACCGGTGCCAACTCCGGAGCACTTGTCTTCAGCACAATAGGTGGGACACCATCAGGCCCACTCGACATGTTGATGTCCAGGGAGAGGAGTTCTCTGCGCACCGAGCGTTGGGTAAACAGCACATCCTGCATGGAGCACTCACACTGCGGGATGTTCGGGGGGGTGTTCTCCCCGTCATCAAGAGTCGAGTTGGACGCAAAGAGAGAGCCCAGTAGATCGGCTTTGTCCTTTGCGGCATGGGCCAGTGAGTCATCCTCCCTGTGCAGAGATGGAAGAGATTGCTGGCCAAAGTTCCCTAGGACAGCCTTGGCTAGAGACCAGAATGCACGTGTTCCCGAAGGAAGACGAACAAGTTTCTCGCCAATTCTGCCGATGTGCTCCGACTTTGCCTTAACAATGACACTTTTGAAGGACCTGGAAGCAAAGTTATACTTCTTAACAGAATTAAATTCTGAATTTTTCGAGCTTTTCGTGAATATTTTTCATTTGAATGTAGCTATAGTAGTTATTCAGTAGTAATCGTTTTTATAGAGTGTCTCGCGCGGTCGTAAACAAGAAAGTGACATTTAAAACGCGGACAGGTGAGGCGAGAATCACTCGCGCGGTTTGGACGTTTGAGTGGTTAGGAACAGTAAAGAATGAAAAGTATAAGCACTATGCAGTACTTTTTGGCTTTTTGAGGCCATACTTGAATAAAAACTCAAAATTAAATATCTAAAGTGCGCGCGTCAACTCGACTGCGGGCGAAACAACCACACAGAATTAGCTTCTTGTCGGCGGCGGCGCAGCGTAGGTATATTTTCATGCCTAAAGCGTGGAGTGAGACTGGCCTGGTTGTACAAAATTTTTAATTTTACCACCTGCATACTCACATTAATAATTTGGCCGGTGTTATCGTGCACATTGACCGTAGCGAGCACATTCTTTGCGGTGCTCTTGCCTCCTCTCTCGAACTCCGCCTTCTCAAGCGTCAAGTACAAGTCATTGCGCACATCGCCCGGCATTATGACGTCGGGAAAACCACGTTTCGGTGTCACAGTTGCTCCTGAAGCCACCGCCTCGGTGATGCTAGCAGAATTGGTAAGTAAACGTAGCGCCACCACAATGCCTATTGAAAAGTACACATGTTACTTCAACAACCTAGTTAAACAGGTCTCCTTACAAGAGGAGTGGCCTTTTTCCACTAGTGCCCTGTTTACGGACTGATGATAATGATTATCATCATTATTATTACATCACAAGTCTACTGCTATAAACAGGTTTGATGATGAGTTGTAGTAATTATTATTTTTAAAGGATTCTATATTCGTACTAAAAAAAACTGTAACTGTATGTAGTAGTATTTCAAATTAGCTCATATGTGTTAAAAAGTACACAAGCATAGCTAATATTATAAATTGCTGTAAAACATATGCAAAATAAGGTGTGTGGTGGTGACATCTAATAGTGTACAATAAACGCGTTTGGCACTCAGCCATTATACAAGAAATCTTCATCAAATAATGTTTTTACTTCGATGCGATAACTTCTCTAAATCATAATATAATTTTACATGTATTATGTGCAATCGTAAAGCCCGTACTCACCGTAATTGGGCTGTCCTGGGAGAATATTGCACTTGTTTGTTTGCTTCCGTATTAGCATGTCATGTAATTGATGAAAATCTTTTTCTTCACATTGGTAAACCTGAAATAGAATATAATAAGTAAGTGAGTCAGTATTTCGGAATAACAAATTTTAACGAAAAATGCATTTGTGTGAACGAAATTTATAAAATAGGTTTCATAGGATAATTTGTGTAGGTAAGTAACTTCGATCCTTACAATATTCTTTCTAATATAAAAATGAACATGGGCATTTTAGAATAAATAAACTGATATAATTAACTGGTTACATGCATACTATATAATTTAAATCGTATACGCCGAAAATAGAACCCACAAGCAAATACTGCTCTGGAAAAAAGTGGTCAAGAAGAAATCTTTTAAGAAATACATCACTTTCGTGTTTTTACGTGGATTTCCAACATTATAATAAATACATACATACGTATGAATTTATTGGAGATGCGAGGCATTCTTAAGTTGAAATGCTTTTAGTGTTGCCTTCGCCACTGCATGCATATATTTCGCATGAAGTAAGTAAACGTAAACGTATTTGGTAATTTTCAGGAAGTAAAGGATCTAAATAAAAATGTAACCGATTAAGAATCTAATTCAATAACATGCCTTTTATATTATCGAATAACATTATGTGGTTTGGTTTGGCTGTCGCTTAAAAAAACGAGAAGCTTCAAAACATTTTCCGCACAACGATATTTATTTTTTATTTCGATTTATATAAAATAATTTTATTGACTATTTACTAGAATATACTATTCCAATAAGTATCAATTCTCGAGCGTCAAAATCGTGTCTAAAAAAATACGATATAATATTTGTCCAATCTGGCCTTAAACATACTCTCATAAAGGTGCATGTGGTGTATTGTGTAGGCTGAAAAAGCAAAGCAAGCGATACCTTGAAGGTGTACTCCCTCTCGGCGGGGTGGTTTGCGGGCTGGCGCAGGAAGTCGGCGAGCGGCAGCACGCCGGCGCCGAGCGGGCGGCGCGCCAGCGGGCCGCGGCGCTCGCCCGTGCCGCCCGCGGCGCCCGCGCCGCTCCAGCGCGCCACGCGCACCACCCATGCCACCAGCCACAGCTCGCGCGACAGATCCGTGCTCGACAGGTCCTGCAGTACCATACTCATACATAAAAGATGTGCCATTTTGTGTAATAAATGTCTGCGCATGTCAACTATTAATGGAAACGATGAACAACTGCTCCGATGGTCAAGCGAATCTCAAATTATTGTGTTTGCTACGGCGCCTTGAGGTAATATCGACATAGACTAATTGGTTCAAGCTGTCGTCGAAATCTCCCATTTTACAATGTCACATCAACTTATTGTACGAGTAATGAAATGATCTCTTATGTTTCTGCGAACACCACACATTTAAATGAAACTAAGTTTTAAGGATTTAATTATATACTATATTAACTTATTTAGAATTCCGGGCGTCTCGTCACGGGGGGTAGGGGGGGGGGGACTAAGGTGTTCAATATCCTAATAGTATAATAAAAAGTACAAACCAACTAAATAAATTAAGATTTTTTTAAATAGAATAAAAGTGAAGAACGAGCCACCAGATGGTAAGTGGATGTTGTGGCCCACCGACATCTAAATTTATCCTCGATTTGGAATCAAAATTCAGATGCGTTGTAACCTCTAAGAACTAAAATGGGATGCCTCGTTTTCAGTAAAAGGGGTGTCCGGTTTTCTACACTCAACCTTACGAAACACAGCAACGTTAAGCTGCTATTTTACGCTAGTATTCTGTGATTTCCACATAATAGCTTCTGAAGTCGAGACAATAATATTTCGATATGAGCTGAACCAAACTAGGCTGAATACTTTGGTCGGCGAGAGATCTCCCTTTTCCCTCCACGTCCAAAGTGGTGACCTCACGTATAAACACTTGAAGCTATCGTCACCGTCCTTAAGAACCCCTTCCATTCGCTCCAGAGCAAACATCGTCTACAGTCTTCAGCTCCTGCAGGCTAGTCCAGCTTAATAAGGCAGCACTAGAATAACGCTTCCAGTTCGGCACGGCTCTGAGCACGGACATTTTAAATGCAGCCTGACAGTTTATAGAAGCGGTGCACAGGGTCTGTTTTTGTTTTAATTATAATAGGTTTTTACCTATAAAATTGCCGTTCTGCAGTACTTTCCATTTCAAATCAAAATAATTTTTAATTGGATAAGAATTCTAATTTAAAAGTATTTTATTTAAAAAACATGGAATTCTTTTTTCAAAATTAGTCTTTTTATATTTCTTAGTGTTATGTTTAAGTGATTACTACAAATGTTTACGCGCTTCCATTCTGAAAATTTCGACTTGAAAAATGAACCCCGTGGTCGTCAGAAAAAATTGGCGGCAATAACGATTTAAAGGCGATTGTGGAAGCTGATGATACTCAATCTACGGATGCATTAGCAGCAGCTTGTGACGTTAACATTAAAACAATATTGGTCCATTTGCGTCAAATTGGCTAAGCAAAAAAGCTTGACAAATGGGTGCCCCAAGAACTCTATGATCGCCAGCGCGAAGTACACGTCGAGACGCACTGCTCAACAAGCACACAACCGAAGGAATTTTGAACCACATTGTTACCTGTGACGAAAAATAAATTCTCTTTGACAATCACAAGCACTCAGTAAATTGGTTCGATCCTGATTCAGCATCGAAACAATGCCCTAAACGAAAACTTACCCCTAGCAGTGATGATTACTTTTGTGGTCTAGCACCAGCTTGATTCATCATAGCTTCTTACCAAACTGGAGGAGCATTGCTGCAGAGGTGTACTGTGAAGAACTGAACACAATGATGATGGCTTTGCTTAACTGCTCGTCCCCGCTGCTCCTGCATGACAACAAGCGACCTCATACTGCACAACAGACATTCCCCAAGTTACAAGAGTAGCAGTTGGAAGCTACCCGTCATCCGCAGTATCTACTCACCAGACCTTGCGCCTACAGTCTTCTACTTTTCTAGAATCTGGATAACTTTTTGGCGGGGAAAAAATCAGTAACCGAGAAGGCAGTACAAAATGCCTTTGAAGAATATGTTGCCTCCCGCCGAACTGATTTCTTCAAAAGGGCATCAATAAATTGCCACTGCGTTGCCAAAGATGCAACGATTGCATGGGTGATTACTTTGATTAATAGAAATAAAAATATAGAAAAAAAATACGTTAACTTATTTCATAAAAGACGGCATTTACGGTTTTATTAATTAAATTCACAATTTGAATTAAGTTTAATGTAAATGATTATACAACATGTAACAAAAACCCTGTGGTTCCCGTTAAGTGCGTTATCAGAATCGGTATCCAAGCGTATAGAAATTTTTTTTTTTTTCAAAAAAAAAACATTAAAAAGAATATTTTAATGATAAAAAAAATTAATTTGCAAATTGTATGTGGTTTTATTGTCTCTGCATTGGCCGAGGAGTAAGAGGATTGTCGAATTACGATACTCGTGTGAGTTAGAGGAAATAAAATCTGATGCAGTTAACGGGAACCACAGGGTTTTTGTTACATGTTATAAAAATTAAATATTTGGATTAGGATTGTCTTTGTAGAACTGTAATTAATAATTATGCTGTAACCGTTTTTGTAATAAATAAATAAATAAAAGTAGTATGGATAACATATTACAAATTTATTTATATTATAACCAGACAGCACCACCGAAATTATTATTGAAATTTGAAGTTGATTTGATTTATACGAGACGATACGATTTATATGATATATATCAAATATTAAGCCCGTCTGTTGTAATATTTTATTTCATTTGTCAGTGTTTTTACTTAAATCCTTTCAATACTTTTAAACCTTTGGCTTTAAAAAAAACGGTGCCTCGGTAGTAAGAGTGTTTATGTTATTATAATTTATAATCTATAACGGAACGAGTAAATAAACTTAAAAAATGTCATTTTGCAGAAATGTGTCAAATATCTTATCTTTGGCACTCATTGTAATTGCGACCTAAATAAAATTATTTAATGTTTTACCAGCAAATGAAATATAATACTATTACAATGGCTGCGATTATATTGAGTCACCTTCCTGACCTTTATAAGCCCCGATAAGAAACAATGTATGTGTATATTAGAACACATTTATATATATAAATGTGTTCTAAATGCACACATATACTATAATATGAAGTCCCAATTATTATTATTTTATTATTTATCTTCACGCACAATCCCTAACGAGGTAGCCAGAGAGAACAGATCGCCAAGTGTCACGATCCTTACATACCTCTTTCGCTTCTTTCAGGTTCATTAACTTCTTCATACATGCACGTCTAGGTATCAGAGTACTCTTGACCTTCCCCTCTTCGAGTAATTTGCTCACATGGTCTTCGAAAGTTAGTCTCGGTCTACCTCGACACCTTTTAATATTAACTTTCGCGCTATATATTTTCTTTACCATTCGGTCTTCACTCATTCGCTCAACGTGCCCAAACCATCGGAGTACGCCCCTATCAATTTTTGTGATAAGGTCATCTTTCAGTCCTGTCATATTGCGAATCTCTTCGTTTCACTTTCGGTCGGCTTTGGTAATCGAATCGGAAATCGCATCTCCACTGCATTCAACTTGCTTTTATGCTTCTTCTGGCTTTCTTCTTCGTACCCAGGTTTCGCTGCCATATAACAAAGTCGGCACCAACACTGCGTTATGTATTGCAAGACGTGCACTCTTCACTACGCCTTGCCTTTTGACTAACACATTCAGGGCACCATTGACTTTGTTCCCGGCAGCGACACGCTTGTCTACATCTAAATCACATCTTCCATCCCGGCTGAAAGCACTCCCCAAGTATACAATTTCGTTTACCTGTTCTAGACATTCCTGATTTACCCATATTTCACATTTCGTTCTCTCTTCGTCCTTTTCAAATAATGAAGTCCCAATAATTTATAAATAAACGTCCTCGGCTTAAGGGGATCCATAGTTAGCCGTAATTTATAAACTTTTTTATAGAATAGGGTGACAAACGAGCACACAGTCCACCTGATGGTAGATGGAGTGGTTACTGTATCCTATAGACATCTACATCCATCCTCGATTCATCATTCTCTAAACCATTTCCCATTATCTGGGGTCGGCGCAGTAAACCTTCTTGTTCCATTCCTCTCTATCAGCCGTCATTTCCATACTTACTCCTTTCATTCTCATATCACTCTTCACACAATCGATCCATCTTTTATTCGGCCTTCCTCTGCCCGTGTGTCCCTCCACATTCATATTCAACACTCGTTTTGTGACATGACTTCCATTCCTCCGCATCACATGCCCAAACCATGCCAATCTGCTTCCTCTCACCTTTTCTACCACTGGCGCTACTTTCAGGCTTCCTCTTATATACTCATTCCTTATCTTATCCATCCTTGTCACACCACATATCCATCGTAACATTCTCATTTCATTCGCATGCAGTCTATTTTCATCCTTCTTCTTGACGGCCCAGCATTCACTTCCATACATGACGACAGGTCGGATGATCGATTTGTAAATTTTCCCCTTCAGCCTTATTGGCATTCGGGGATCGCACGTTGTGGCTGTGACCTGTCGCCATTTCATCCACCCTGCGTTAATCCTATGCTGCACAGCTCTATCTATTCCGCCGTCGCCTTGAATGAGGGAACCGAGGTACTTGAAATCTGAGCAGGTAGGCAGTATAGCGCCATCCAACGACATGGGTACAAGACTGGAAAGACCGCCGAAATCACAGCACAGATATTCGGTTTTGGATCTGCTGCTACATCCATCCTCGATTACAAATCAAAATGCAGATGCGTTGTCACTCGTGAGGACTTAGATGGAATGCCTCGTTTCCAGTAAAAAGGGTCTCCGGTTCTCTACACTCATCATTCGAAACACAGCATCATTAAGCTACTATTTTACGCTGGTATTTAGTAAGATAGAGATTGTTGATGATATTACTTTCCAGCCACATCTAGTTTTCATCATCATTACAGAGCTTCACAAGTCAACTGCTGAACATAAGCCTCCCACAAGGAATGCCACAAAGCACGATCCTGAGCCACTTGCATCCATCAAATTCCTGCATCTTACCAGGTCGTCACTCATCTAGTAGAGGGTAGGCCTACACTTCGCCTACCGGTACGAGGCTGTCACTCGAGAACCATGTGGAGGCATACCGAACCTGGTCCATACTATCTAGGTCATAATATCTACCATAATATCTAGGTCAAACGGCCACGCCTCAATCAGCTTGAGCGCGAGCGGGCTACGCCCGTCAGTCCGTAGCTGCATCCGACGCAGAACGCACGCCACTCTTGCGCAGATCCGGCCTAACGCTTTCGCTCGCTTAAATTGTAGTCTCATTGTGTATTTCAAGTTCTGTTTATATATTTTGTTCTGTGCTAACTCTTCCTTTCTTTTGCTGTCACTGTGTATGCTATCCGCCTTTCTAAACTCTCTTTGTGCTTGTGGACAATAAACGTTTTGTGTGTTAGATGTGGTGACTTTTATTTACATACATCACTACAACCATTATTCCCCATCAGTTGTCGGTTCTACGAGCTATATGGCCGGCCCATTGCTACGTCAGCTTACAAATCCGTTAGGCTATGTCGGTCACTTTAGTTCTACTGCGGATATCCTCATTACTAAGTTGATAACGCAGAGAAACCTAGGTAAACATACTCATTTTAGCCAAACGCAAACGGTCGCATCTAGTTGGAAGCTGGATGAAACTAGGTGTAACCGCACTTCGGCTTTAAGCTATAATAAGATTCTTAAATATAACTATGATTTATTAAGGTTGCCTTCCAAATACAGCATATAGTTACTTTTTAATATATTACATAACCCAATACCCAATTGGTTTTACATAAAATATGAATATCACATAGAATTATGTGACGATATTACCATGTGATGGTGGATAAACATTCCCTCACTCAATGTCTTCCCATAGATAAGGTATAGGTAAGTTGATAGCGAATGCCGGAAAGATGTTATGGTTTTTGAGAGGTGGAAGCGTAACTATCTCGTTAACACCATACGCATCACACGGAGATCGGTGACGGAGACAACACATATTGATTGCTTGAGTCGTCGGGTACTGCCATAGTAGATCATATCTGCTAAGCCAGCTGATAATGGCAAATTCTTCCTTCAACGGTAAAGGTTTATCTATGTCTAGCAGTAGACTTTAACCTGCTCAAGAAAAAAGCGTCGAAAAAGAAAACTACTAGAAAATACAACATCAATAGCCTTAAAATATCCTATTATCTTTGTCAGTAAGTAGTGTTAAAGGTGTGATTTAGCAAATCTACCATTTCTCATCATCATCATTTCTGCTATTAATGCTTAGTATCAATCAGCGACTTTTGACTTGGTGGAAGGGCGTTTGCAAAGGTTTGTGAAGATTGTATCCATCGAACAAAGTTGCTGAGAAGCAAATTGTCAAAAACTTGGAGCTTGAAAGACTAAGTAGTGACACCACCTCTTTCGTCTACCTATCAGTATTCACTTAAAACTTTTTAAGCTTTCCTTAAGTAAAGCCTTCACAGTAACTTGAAACGAAAATTTTACTGAAGAGATGCATATGATCCGTACTCTCGCCTAAGCTGTAATACGAAATAATTATGAAAATGCCGCAACGTGTTGTGGACTTGTGGTTGTGTATCTAAATATCTTAGTAGTAAAAATATGTATAAGCGCCATTATTAAGCGTTTGATTTTCAAACAAGACAAACATTTTTATTATTAACACAACCCTTTGGAATTCATAATCGATTTTTTAAGGCTACCCGCTCACATTAAATCAGTTAGGTACATTGTTTGGCTAAAGACACTATGACGTAAAAAAGCACATAAACATTATTGTTACGAGCTTGAGGTTCGCGACAATAAAAATTGCCGATAAAATTACCTAAATTAACACTTTAATTTACTTTACACAAATTAAAGTTAAAACACTAATAATTAAACACACTAATTCACTTAATTCCGCTTCGCTTGTGTCGCCGAGTTCAACTCTGTCTCGATCGCATCTTGCGCCACCTATTTATTTAAATTAGCAAAATATCCGGAATGTTCAAGTAAACACGCGCAAGGTACCGAGAGTTCGAGTATAGATTTTCTAGTTCTTCGGGTTGCGCTGTCGGTCGAAAGATCTGTGATGTCATAAACTGCAACGCTCCCCTCGCTCTCGTTCCTGACACTAGATGGCGCTAGTTGTGTCGTCGACTGGAGCGAGTAGCACTGCCCCCTCCTAAGACATGCTCGTCCCGAGCATTATCGGTCCCATAATAACGCGCCAAGCGATCCACATGGACGATCTTAGGAGTCCCTCTTGCGCCTTTCTGTATCCGGTAGGTCACATCGTTGATCCTGGTTACAATCCGGTACGGGCCGTCCCATTTAGCTTGAAGCTTAGGAGATTTCCCTTTGCTGCGGACTGGATTGTGCAACCACACTAATGAACCTTCATTGAACCCTTTATTGTTCATTTTGCGGTCGTACCGGGTTTTCATTTTCTCAGACATTTGCTGGCCCGATTGTCTGACGTGCTCATAAATGTCATTCATTTTGTTCCGCAAGTCATTTGCATAATCGGTTATACTGCGTGGGGCATCAGGTGGTATCCCGGTGATCAGGTCCGCAGGCAGCCGTAACTCTCTTCCAAAGTTTGCGAAAGCTGGTGTCACTGCTGTACTTTCGTGAACAGAACTTCGATATGACAACAAAAACGGTTGTATGTGCTTGTCCCAATCTCGTTGCCGATTGTCTACAACTTTTGCTAGGTACCTCTCCAATGTCTGATTAAATCGTTCCACCATTCCATCAGATTGCGGGTGATAAGAAGTCGTTCTTGTTTTATGAGTACCCATAACTCGGCAAGTTTCCTGGAATATTTGAGACTCAAAATTCCTTCCTTGATCGCTGTGAATCTCTAAAGGTACTCCAAAACGACAGAAGACTTCATGAACTAGTTTATCTGCAACTGTTGAAGCTTCTTGATTTGGAATGGCGAAGACTTCTGGCCACTTAGTGAAGTAATCCATCACAACCATGAAATACTTGTTACCGCTTTCACTCTCCGGAAACGGCCCCGCCACGTCAATGGCTATTCTCTCCCATGGTGCACCAACATTGTACAACTTCAATGCACCTCTACTACGAGTCTGAGGTCCCTTTACAGCCGCACAACTTGTACATTTGCGACACCAGTCCTCGACATCGTTTCGACAGTGGACCCAGTAAAACCGTTCTCGGATCTTCAGTAGAGTTCGTTTAACTCCCAGATGGCCTCCTGAACAATCATTATGGTACAGCTGTAGAACATCCGGTACTTTAGCTTTAGGGACAACCATTTGCAAATGACAGCTGTCTCCCCGAACGTTTTCCCATTTACGACACAGAACTCCATCCTGAAGCAGCAAGCTGTCCCACTGGGCCCAATAGCTTTTAGTGGTCGAACTCATCGCTAAGACGTCACTCCACTTGGGCTTGGGAGCACTGGCCTTTATCCATTCCAGAATCGGCTTGATGTCCGGATCTTCCTGCTGTGCATGTCGTAGGCTGTCCTTCCACCCGTTGCTGAGGTGGTCTGTCCTGAGCATCCTCACGGATACCACTTCCTTACTCTCTTGCCTACTAGAGTGGTTGAAATCTTCAGGACAAGGTCTTCTTGACAATGCACCTGCGCTGCCGTGAGATTTCCCGCTGTAGTGTCTGATAGTAAAGTCGTATTCCTGCTGCTGCTGGGCGGTGCTGTTAGCCGCACTTCCTTCCTGAGACCGTTCGCCTTCCCTTCCTAGGGTGTGCTTAGGGCAGCTGGACCGAAGATGGCCCCTTTCCCCACAGCCATAGCACCTCGGGCTGTATTTTTTATTGTGGTCGCGAACCGTAACTGCTGTAACCTCCCTAGCGTGAGGTGAACGATGATCATGTCGCCGCCAGGCAGTGCCGTTAGCTGCACTACCCTCTTGAGGTCGATCAACTCTCCTTTCCACGGTTCGCTTAGGGCAGCTGGATCGAAGATGGCCCTTTTCCCCACAGCCATAGCACCTAGGGCTGTATCCTCTGTTGCGGTCACGAGCTGTAGCTGCTGCAATCTCCCTGACGCGATGGGAACGATGGTCCTGCCGCACGGCTTCTACCTCCAGTGCATGGGCCAAGGCGTCCTTAAGCGTCTCGTGGTGCCCGAGCCTCACAGCAGCTCTGACTTCCAGGTCGCGGATGCCGTCGATGAATGTCTGCACCAGGTTCCCTTCAATGAGCACAGGTACAGACTGGTATGCTTTTCGAACCATCTTCTCCACCTCAAGGGCCCACTGCTGCAGGTTTTCATTGCTGCGTTGCACGCGATCTTTAAGCTGCGCGCGAAAGACGTGTTCCAGGTGAGCGTCACCATATCTCGCCTCCAATGCCTCAAGGAGCAGCTCGTAGGTCACTTTCTTACCGAGAGCTTCCAACACGGTTAAGGCTTGGTCGCGCAGGCCTAAGGTGAGTGCAGTCATGGCCTGGCTTTTATTCCAGCCGTTTGCCTCCATGACGGCCTCGAACTGGATTTTGTAGGCCGACCAGGAAGAAGTCCCGTCGAACGGTGGTACCTTGAACCCACGTAGCGAAGGTGTTGTAGCTACTACGGGAGCTGTAGTTCCATCCCCAAGTTTGAGGTCGTTCAGCGTTTTCTTCACGTCAGCCATCACGTTGTCAACCCGATTGTTCACATGGTTGATTCGGGTTTCATGTTCTTCGATTCGGGTTTCAGCTTCCACCAGGCGGTTGTCATGTTGAGCAACCCTATCCTTCACCTCCCTTATCTCTTTCCCAAAGGTAGCATGAAGGTCCTTCATGAGGAGCATCTGTTCCTCCTGTCGGCGGGCCTGTTCCTCTTGTCCACTCTGAAGCTGCTCTTTCAACTGACGAACCTGTTCCGCCTGCTGGCGAGCCTGCTCCTCCTGTCGGCGAGCCTGCTCCTCCTGTCGGCGGGCCTGCTCCGCCTGTCGGCGGGCCTGCTCCTCCTGTCGGCGGGCCTGCTCCTGCAGCATCACCATCAGGGTGCCTAAATCAGGTGCCGCAGATGCAGGAGCTACTGATGGACCGGCATCCGTTGCCGGCCGCTGGCCCTCCGACGTCTGCGGCGTTGCACCACCAAATCTTCGTTGGTCCGTCTCCTGCTGGCGTTGACTTCGGGTACGGACACCCTCCGTTTCCTCCTTAGCTAAAATCGGCATTATTTTATCCCACTTCTGACACCAATTGTTACGAGCTTGAGGTTCGTGACAATAAAAATTGCCGATAAAATTACCTAAATTAACACTTTAATTTACTTTACACAAATTAAAGTTAAAACACTAATAATTAAACACACTAATTCACTTAATTCCGCTCCGAAGCTTCGCTTGTGTCGCCGAGTTCAACTCTGTCTCGATCGCATCTTGCGCCACCTATTTATTTAAATTAGCAAAATATCCGGAATGTTCAAGTAAACACGCGCAAGGTACCGAGAGTTCGAGTATAGATTTTCTAGTTCTTCGGGTGGCGCTGTCGGTCGAAAGATCTGTGATGTCATAAACTGCAACGCTCCCCTCGCTCTCGTTCCTGACACTAGATGGCGCTAGTTGTGTCGTCGACTGGAGCGCGTAACATTATAAAGCAACATAATTAAATAAGCCTGATGCATTTGTTAAGTTTTGTTTTGACTACGTTTTGTCAAAAATAAAGGCCAATGAACATTTTTTATCGTCCCCATTTGTTAGAGTTTGTTATAAATACATCGAAGAAAAAAAAAACTTTATCGAAAAGTTACTTAAACTAAATTATTTATTATTTAAGCTGATGTTTCAGTCGTAGTTAACCAGGCTTACGCAATTGGGTCGTTTCTTATAACTAATTTATCATGTATTAAAATTGTATTAGGTATGTACTAGCTGGTACCGGGCGCGTTGCTACCGCAGAAGAAACAATTGTGAAAATATCGTTTTAAATTTGGAATTAGGAATGATAATACATACTTACGATCATTGAAATGGAATGATCCATAACTTTCAAATAAATTTGTCCGTACGATACTCACGCCATCTATAGTCAATCAAATCTAAGAAATACATTTTGACAGCTGTCAGACTTATTGCACCAAGCATGCCAACCAAAAAATGGGAACGTACAATATACATAGTAAGCCCTCGAAATGGCGGGAGATTGAAATTACGTAGTGGTTTTTTTAGCGCAGCCTTGTATATGCGTTTTTTTTGCCTACAGAAATTTACGTCGAAGTTAAAAAAATAAACTTGTTTTATTCATGATTCATGTAATATAATGCATGAATAATAATCACAGAGCCGTGGTAGCTCAGATGGTTAACGCTCGCTGTAAATATAACAGAACGCGAGTAACCCGGGTTCGATCCCCGCCGGCACCAGTGAAATTGTTGATTGCAATTTTAAGTGCTGATTTACCACGTGCTCGGCGGTGAAGGAAAACATCGTGAGGAAACATGCATGTCTGAGGAATAAGAAAAACATAATTTCGAAGACATGTGAATTTCACCAACGCGCATTGGACACTTCCTTGCCGTAAAAGTCTCTCAGAAATGAGGGAAGGCCTGTGCCCAGCAGTGGGACGTATATAGGCTGTAACTTTACTTTAATTTTATGTAATAAAATAAAATTCCTTATTATAAAAATAAAAATTTAATTAAACAAATAATACATTAAAAAATTAATGATTCGATTATTTGAATATTTTTACCGATTATTTGAATATTTTTGACGATTATTCGCATAACAATGAATTTTAATCATGTAAACACACAGCTTACCTCCTAATAGATACCGCATCATGGAATATTTGTTCTGTTTCGATTTCACCAAATTTTGAGTTGCGGGGGACGTGTTAAATGCGCTGTGATTGGATAATTCAAGGTTGAACTTAGAATGCTCCAAGCCATAGTGATGGGACAGGGTTGGGACGTTGATCGATAAATTTGGGATTTATTGATTATTGATTTTTTTTGAAATTTATTAAAAAATAAAACAATGTATATAAATAAAACAATATAATATATATATATATATATATATATATATATATATATATATATATATATATATATATATATATATATATATATATATATATATATATATATATATATATATTCTTAAATATACGCGAACACTACACATTGAATAAAACTATATAATTATATGGATTTTATCGCGTTTAATTAACTTATGGTCACGGGGGGGGGGGGGGGGGGGGACTGTGATGTTTGACATCTTAATATCATAGTTAGCCCGACTATCTTTAGTTTTTGAATATTTATTTTTGGTCCCGATCTACATGAAACTAGCTTGCAGTGTCTCGAAGTCTTGCAGTGGTATGCTTGGGTTTGTATAGATTTTGTTAATTATAGGATCCCAAACAGATAGCAGCACCCATCCACCAACTTTGACCGGCTTCACTCGGTCGCTGTGATGTAGGCTTGGGACCCAAAGCTTGTTGTCTTGCAATACTTGCTTGACATGCTGAAGCTCGGCGGCCAGATGTACTATTCTGTCACAGATCCCTTGTACTCTCCGAAACAAATATTTAACTACAGTAGCAAACTATGAAGAGTGATGGTGAGATTCACCATTTAAATATCGGTTGGTATATGCCTTTTTCCTATACATAGTATGACCAATAGTGTTATCAGGATTTCGGATGACAACATCTAGGAAAGCTAAAGTATTATTTTTTTCTAACTCCATCGTGATTTATATTTTAAAGCTTATGGAGTTAAGGTGGTCTAAAAATGCAGTTGCTTTGTCAGATGGTAAAATTATGAAAGTGTCATCTACGTACCGCTTGTAGAATCTTGAATTTATAGGAGCAGTAAGAAGGGTTTGTCCTCAAAGTCCTCCATGATATATGTCGGCGACTATAGAAAATACACGTGAGCCAATCGCCACACCATCAACTTGTTTGTAGAACTCTTCCTTCTACAATAGATAGCCAGATGTGAGGCAGTGTTTGAGTAATACTGCATATTCTGCAGGCATGTTTTTGTCTTGTAGCTTCCTAGTTACAATTGAGAAACAGTCTTCAATAGGTAGGCATGTGAATAGTGACTGAACACCGAAACTAACCATAGTTAGTGTTTTATCCCATTAACAAAATGGTGTTAATCCTTTGTGTGTGCTCTGGTATGTCCTTTCTGTGGTGATAGTATTTTTGCCAAGTGGTGCACCTAAAAGTAGTATTATTAATTTAAAAAAAAACATACGGTACGTGTTTCAAATTTAGATGTACTTAATAATATAATAATAGAATATTACTGAAGTTCATGTAACACTAGAATAACAATAATCACATTATAACTTTCACTTGTTTAATGGTTTTATGGTTTTTTATAAATCCATTAAAAATATTTTAATTTCGACGTGTAACATTCGCCTAAATATTTGAATATCATGTTTCAATCAACCACTTAATGCTATTACTTATTGTGTAATCACCATTGGTATTATACTTTTAAAAAAAATTTAAAGGTCCATACTAAAACTGGCAAGTATAGAGATGGTATAGCGGATACCAACAGCCTTCTACGGTTTTTCATAATATGAGGATTGTCTTCTGTGAAGTGTTTTGAGCATAGCACACTATTTTTGGTGGGAAACCATCGGTCACCTCGACAAGTAGCGTCGATCCACATCCTTTCCTTTCGGGGCATTTAGGAAACCTATAACATATAGGTACCACAATTATACGCCACTATTTGTATAAAATAATGAATACAAAAAAAAAGTAAACCATGACCAAACAAATATCGACTTATAAATCACAACACTATCGATACACGTGCTGTCGTTAGACAAAGACAGCTATTTTAATTTACGTAATGATGATGATGATGATGATGAGTGAAAGGGACATTTCAAATAGACATCAACGGGTGCTCAAATGATATCACTTTGCAACATCATATTTCCAGTGTAAGTTGAACTCCGGTGGTTAACGTGATAAAAATAGAATTTACTTACCGATGAAATATTATGCCATCTTTTTGATAACTGGATGTCTTAGCTGACTTGCCACACCATTTCACTGCATAGGAAGCCATTTGTAATATATTTTGGATACAAAATTATTTTTAAATTTTCAAAAACTCGGACGTGCCTACGGGTCACAAACTTGGGCGATAATGATATCGTGATTCTTAGCGTTACTTCGTATGCTAGCTATAGCAAGTATGTGTTGCGCGCGTTTGTGGCCCTGTAAGCGGAATCTATTAGGGGGTAATCTGTGTCTAAACACTACGGTAACGTACATAGCGACATATAATTGAAACGAGGTCAGGTAAAAAAGTTTATACTGGTTATTTTTAAATAATATTAGTAATAAAAAACTATACACGTTGTAATGAAATATAGATAACTTCATATATCTTCAGATTAACGTAAAGGGTTATTTTAAATCATGCGAGTACGCTTGTGCTAAGTTATTGCGGATTGATTAATGTGAATCGTCAAAAGGTATTTCTTAGATTTGGTTGACTATAGTGTAAGTTATTTGTACTAGGTCTCACAACCTTCGCACAAGTGCAAGCAATGGGTTACCAAGTTTTACCGCAACCGCAATATGATGACCGGTATGGCATCGTATAAAATGCGAACAAATAAATTTTAATTTTTAAATATTAGAAAAAACATTATGTCGATAAAATGATATAATAGTTTTTAGAGATCGTTGGAAATAGATAATAATATTATTGTAATAGAAAGATACTCACAGCAAAGAGAGTGCTGTTGGCATGCAGGCGGTCCACGTAATTTGAGAAGCCATCTCTCGCAATCCTCACTCTAAACCGTTCAGACAAGGGCTGCGACCGCCTCGCGTCATGCAGCCATAGCAAAAGCTCCGCTTCATCGCCGCCTGCCGTATGACCAAAGTCCCGCATGTTGCACATCAAGTGGTGCGATTGAACGGTGGTGGTGGTGGCGGTGTTGGTGCTGTTTGTGAGGGTTCCAGAGTTGAAACTGCTGCTGGAGCCACCAGCACGTCGTAGTGTGCCACGCCACTGAAAGATAAAGAAATTCGCTTTATGTTGAATTCACGATTAATATTCATTCTTTTTCTCGATATTTACTAGGTACCATCACAGCCATTAGATGTGATAAGCAAAGGGTCCTTCTCAGGTTAGTAAGATTCCATTTATGTTCTTACTTTTGAAGCTTTTGTCATACAATATTTCAATCGATTGACATTCGATACTCAGTTATGACTAACCGCTAAACCCGACCGTGCATTGATACAAATGCACAGAAAATAATAATATAAAAGTATATGAGCAAAATGATAACTATATACACGGCACTGTATTTAATAAATTAAGGATGAATGAGACTAAGTCTTCGTGGTAAGATGGAATTCATATCAGTCGTGTATTTAAATAGCTAAGCCAGTATACATTTTAAATTTATTATTAGTAATATTATATTAGGTACAAATACAAAATATGTAAATATTTAAGCACTGTCCTTGATGAAATGTATACTCATTTATTCATGAGGAATTTACGTAGTTAAAACCGTTGTGAAATCCAACAGGAAATGCATGCATTATTTTTATTCAATGTTACTGTATTGTGATATTACCAGTGAGTATTCCGTCGAAGAAGCACTACTACTTACTCCTTGTTTTACGTATTTGGTATTTAATAAGTACGTACTTATGTACATAATCGAAACCGTATAATTTATTTTGTAGGTATTTACTATGGCTCTTCTTTTTTTTAAAACTTTTGTTTAAAGTAAAATATTCAAAATTTCCCAATAAGTTGATCCTGTTCACTTGATAGAGCCATGCATTAGCGTATTAAAGCGGTAACTTGAATAGCAGCACAACGCCAGAAAATACCAGCGTGAAATAACAATATACTTAACATAATTCTGTAGCAATTTTATTTTTGTGTTAGTGCTATGTTTTATACGTGGTAGAGCCATGCCAAAACTATAAGTAATAATAATAATAATAATATCTCAGAGGAGATTAGCCAGTTGTAGTGCCCGAGTGAACGCGCAAGCACTGGTGCACTCTCCGTTCCATCACTCTCTCAGGAGTGAAACACAGCCAACTTCCTGACTCCGGCATGATGCTAAGAATGTGCTTGAAAATCTCAATAACTGATTTTTTAGTCCGACCTGGGATTCGATCCCGGACCGGTATGCTATATAGGCTGCAGATATTTTTAAGGTGCCTAACACATATGATTTGGCTCGACCGGGGAAGGACCGCGTTGTCACAGAATACCAGCGTGAAATATCAACTTAATGTGTTTCGAATGGTGTCTTCAGAGAACCGGAGACCCTTTTTTAATGGAAACGAGGCATTCCATCTAAGTCCTTAGAGGTAGCAACGCAAACATTCTTGATGCTAAAGATATCAGTGATAAAGACGTCTATAGGCTACAGCATCCACTTACCATCATGTCAACTGTGTGCTAGTTTGTCACCCTAATACTATAATTTTTTTTATAAATACTGCAATGTTACATTTTTGCACGTCTCACTCACATATTACAAATATTATGGGCTTGCTGTAAAATAAATGTTATTGTTGCAGGGTTAACAGGTTTTTAAATTTCGCCGTGTTAAAAAATAATATCTGAATGTAAAGGAAGGTAGAATTACACTTTAAAAAAGTAAAAAGCGACATTAAAAAACAAAAAGGATTAAATAAATTCCCCATAATTATGTAATTTTTAATTTTTAATTTTATATCAAACTTAAACAATAAACGTTGTGTCGTGAACATGAAAGAGATAATAATAAACTTAAGTAACTTAAGTAAAATTAAAATAAATGATCAAATTAACATTTGTAGTACGTAACTATTGATGTCCTAAGTCAAAAGTGTGTTGATAAATTAAAGGCCCAGCTTCAAAGCTACTGTTTCGAAGCCCATGTTTCTCTAACAAATTAATGTGTAAGGCTCGAAATTTCTTGATTCCTTTCATTGTTATCGTGCAAATGATTTTGTTCAAATACAAATTTTCACATAACTATTTGGTACAAACGAATAAAAAGTGACAACTTTATAGTTAAAAGTTGTATTTTAATGTCTTTACAGAATCTGACAATTCACTTGTAGACCTTGGCAGGCAAGTATTAAATGAAACTAACACCAATGCGCTATCACGTGCATATACTACATGAGGCAAGAAGAAACCAGATCTGCAGTATGTCAGCGACTTATCCATATAAGGGTTACTGATATGACCGACTTTTAAAAAAGTTTCTCTCTGTAAGAAATACAATTACCTATATACCTAATATAAATATTATTTGTAAGTTACAACGAATATAGTCTTAAATGTAAAACTGCCGAGTTTGGAGTATTTTATAAAAATTTGTAAACTTAAAAGCCTCGAACATAAAACGAGCTTCTTGATCCAAGTAATATGGTCACAGATATACCTATATTTGTCGGCAACTTATAGCCCAACAACAACCAGTATTCATCCAGTACAGTTGTGAAACGGACGATGGATGTTACACATGATTTTTGTTTTATCTATGTTTATCTTAAGACCCATCCATTAGCAGACACTACTGGGTTCTCATAATTTTATTTTTATTTTAATGAAAAAAAATTAATTTGCAAATTGTATGCGGTATTATTATCTCTGCATTGGCCGAGGAGTAAGACGATTGCCAAATACCCCGCATTACCGATACTCGTGTGAGCTAGAGGAAATAAAACCACATACAATTTGCAAATTAATTACTTTTCATTCAAATAATTTTTTTTAAATGTTTTTTTGAAAAAATAAATATTTCTATACGATTGTATACCGATTCTGATAACACACTTAACGGGAACCACAGAGTTTTTGTTACATGTTGTATATGGTTGGTAATTCGAAGTCGAGTGATGTGTTCGAAATTGATACTCACAATATCCAGACCATTTGCGGGAAAACGACTTCCAATGTGGGAGTCGACCGCTCCTAACACTTTTCTACAGTCGTTTAGGTTTCTTACTTTTGATATGTACTCGGGTGGACATCGTCGCCGTACTGTTCAAGCACTTCACCAACTCAATATAACGACCATAGACAATATACTATATAGGGCACCGACTGTCCATCATGCATCACTAAAGGAACTGTAGCATTTGAACTGAAGAATTTATCACCATCTTATTCCTCTTGTTGGGAGTCGTAAGGGTTATGTTGATAAAAAATGGTCAATAAATATTTTGCGTTTTTCATAGCGGAATTTGCATTTTTTATTGGATAAGGGTGACAAGCGATCTCACAATCCACCTGATGATAAGTGGTTGCTGTGGCCCATAGACATGTACTTCTATCCTCGTTTGGGAATCAAAATGCAGATTATGCAAAAGAATGCAAAATTATGTCAGCCGTGAGGACTAAGATGGAATATCTCTTTTCCAGTAAAAAGGGTCTCCGGTTATCTACACTCGCCAAACGAAACACAGCAGCATTACGCTGCTATTTTACGCTGGTATTATGTGAGAGCGTGGTCCATCCCCGGTTGAGCCGACCGATTCGTGCTACAACTATACAATTAATATAGCTGCAACATTGCTCTACCACGTAAAAATCATATGTAATTTTAATGATTGCTTTAAATGTTTTATAACCTTATATATATATATATATATATATATATATATATATATATATATATATATATATATATATATATATATAGTGAGAGTGAAGAAGTCACAGAGTACAGTTTAATTATATTATATAATAATGACGTGATAAATGCTGAAAGTAAATGTGACGTGGCAAGGACAAGTATTTTAAAGACCGCGTCATCAGGTCCTGCGATGAAAACCGGAATTAAAATTTTAAAGCTTAGCCATCTTGTAGAAAGTCAACAGGGTACCTTGAGATATTATTGTGTGCGGATTTTATACGTTTTTTCATGAAATCAGAGAGATTATATCGCGTGAAGTTATAAAAATTGCTGCCCGAGAAACTGTTTTAAAATAAAGTAATTAAGTGAATTGAAGCAGAAAAATAAAGAAATATGTTCAAAAGCGTAAAAAGTAAAATATTGTTCAGTTTAAAACTAGAATATTTTACCATCTGTATTTTACACATGTAAGTACATGAAATGGATACACAGGATGAAAGAATATACTTTTTATTATTTCAGGTGTTTCTGCGAAAACGGTAACAAGAATTACTAAAAAAGGAAAAGTATTTCAAAAAAAATTGTTACCCCTGTAAAAAGCTATTCGCAAACCAAAAAAATGGCGATTTCGTTTTATGTCTATACGACGTATAATCAAAATAAATAAATAATCCATTTTTTATGTAGTGAAGAAAAACATTTCCGTACATAAACTACGCTTGATCAAAACAAGGTATAAGTTTTAAAAGAAGTAATACAACTTTACGAAGAAGTTTAAAAGAAATTAGGCTTTCGATTCAAACGCTGTCAATCTAAACGCAAAGTTTTGATAGAACACTATGACAAAACAGCGTGGCGTGCCAAGTGTATTGAAAGAATGAAGAAAAATAGACCGGTAGATTAGAAACCTGTGGTAATCTTAGATGAAATCTACATTCATTCTACTTACCATGAAAAGAGTTGTTGGCAAAGTGTATATATTGGGTGTTTTTAGCTGCATGAGAAGTTTCGATACTGGTTGTCTATAGTTTTAAAGTTGAGATTGTCAAAATGTGTTGACATTTTTGTTCGGTAAGGTTTGGCAATTCGTCATGAACCGTTTAACGTCAGTATAATACCTGCAAATTGTGAAAATTCACTTCGAAAAATATAAATCTGTTTGCAAATGTTATAGAGCACTTTGTCCATTTTATGGTCAACATAATCAGCCTAGTGAGCAAGGAATTCGTGCAGTTATTGATCGTTTTCGCAATAAGTTTACTCTTCTTGTTTCAAGGCCATGAATAAAACAAAGAAATTTGCGTAACAAAGAGATTACTGCTGTAGCGCGAAGTGTTGAAGAAGACGCCAAAAGGTCGATTCGTCGCCATTCTCAACTTGTTAGCCTTTGTCCTTCGACCACGTGGAAAATTTTACGTAAAGATCGTGGCTTACGTGCCTATAAAATACAGTTCATGCAAAAATTAAAGCCAAATGACCATCGTTTACGTTGCTTTTTTGCCGACTGCGCTAATTTGAAACTGGCTGAAGGTGGGCATTTGTATCGAAGAACTGTGTTTAGTTAATGAAGCTCATTTCTAGTTAAATGGCTTCGTGAATAAGCAAAATTGCCATATGTAGACGAAGACAATCCTTATGCCAATAACATCAACCACTACTAACTACATTCATTAAAATTGACTGTTTGGTGCGGTTTAAACGGTCCTTATTTCTTTAGAAATGAGGAAGGAGTTGCCGTTACGGTGAGTGGCAAGCGCTATGCGATGCAGACTGATTTTTTGTTTCCAATTATTAATCAGCTAAACATCGACGACATTTGGTTCCAATAAGACGGCGCAACTTGTCATAGAGCGTGCTTAACCATCAATTTATTGCAAAATCAATTTCCAGAAGTGGTCCTGTTAACGCCTGTTAATGTTAAGTCATTGGTTTATGCCGACGAACTAGCAACTCTTGAAGCATTGGAAACCAATATTTAAGCCACCAGTGACGCCATAGGGCCAGATTTATTGGAAAAAGTGGTGAAAAATTTGACTAGTCGAATGGACTATGTAACTCGTAGCCGCGGCGGACATATGCCGGAAATCATATTTAAAAAATAAAGGCCATTAAATTATCTACCAGATTATAATAATAAATAAATAATTCAAACAATATTTCTTTGTTGTATTATTATTTAAATTTCTCAAGCTCTTAAAAAAACAACCTTAAGAGAGTGGAGTAGATTTCAGAATCAGCTGGAAAGTTTCGTTATTGCACACGCCGGTTCGGAAAACGGCTTTGTCGAATGCGTTATTAATTTTTGAATCACATTATCATGCGACATGAATGCTGCAAACTTTCTAAAATGGATATCTGAAAAAAAAGTACAAAAACTGCTTGAACAATCTTTAGTGGTAATGGAAAATGCACCTTATCAATTCACTCAGATCTATAAATAAAAAATAAAAAAGAATCCACTTTCAGAGGAATATTTACTTTGAAGAGCTGTACAACGCTAGTGTTATATTATGACAATAGATTTAAAAAAAGTGCCACGCCACCAGTTTTTTAAGTTGAAAGCAATACGACCACGAAGTAGTAAGTTGCCTTCTCACCTTTTATATCCTATTGAAAACAATTGGAGTCTTGCAAAGGTCGTGCTGTTGAAAAAAATTTGGTCGAGACCCAAAATAATGGAGTTAACATAAGCCGCTTTTGCAAGCATCACTTAAGTAGACTAGCATATTCAATCCAAACATGTGGACCATATTAAAGATAATTACTTCAAAAACGTAGTATGGAAATGGAGAGATTTATAATATCAACAGTGAGTGACAGCGAAACTGAATCAGATCATGGCAGTGAATTTATAGACCAAAATATAAGCGATTGCGATATGTCTTGAATAAAAGAACTGAATCATGTTGACCATAATTATACAATTCTTTGTTTGTTGTATACCAGCCTAATTATCACTGTAAAACTAGTTTCACGCGCCTAGCAATCCACTGGTTACATGAACCAATTATAGGAAAAAGAGAAACACAACTACAGCAAAATAATAAATATAACTAAACTTACCTTTGGGGGATGGTACATTATGTCTACTTAACTGGCAACATTTTAGCATCCGAACGCAGCATAGCGTCTATCGGACTTGAGTAGTAGCGGCGGGGACTTCACTTGTTACTACAGCCATAACAGTCAGCATCAAGTTTCACAGAAAATAACACATTTCCAGGTAATGTAAATATGTAATAATAAAATGAAAAATAATGGTTTATTTTTAACCACAAGTAATGCAACTTTACTACAGTGTTTAGTTTTATACACTGTATTTTAGTTTTATTATTAGTTTTGTTATCTTCTATTTTATTCCATTTTTAATTTTATCAATTTATACTTAGTACCTGCATGACCGAGCTTTCCTCGGTTCTTTTTTTGGAAATTATATTTAGAAACAAATTACAAACTGATGAAATATGAATAATATTTTTTGATCTGAACTGGTTATTTGAATAAAAAATCATGAATGCAATTAGTTTAATTAAATTTTTCGTATTTCTAAAAAAACACAAAAAAAGAGTTAGAAATAATAGATTTTCTCATAAAATAAGCGAACTTGAAAAAAAAGGAATAACAGTCGGACCAGAGACAGGACGCGAAAGACGGACCGGTATCCCACTTGAGCTATTACGATCGTTAATACATTGTCAAAATTTACTTTCTTATATTGTAGCAGTTTCTCATTGCCAGAAAACACGGACAGAAGGACATTTTCTAAAAATTAATCCTAGCTAGATCGTTTTATTGCCCCCAAAACCCCCTGGACACTAAACGTTGGGAGCCGTTTCCAAAATTCGTAATACTAGTCCGTAGAAGTGTAGAAAAATTAAATATTAAATTAAAACCCGTAAAATAAAAAAGTGAAATTTTCAAACAAAATAAATATTAAAATAAAATCAGTAAAAGTGAACACTCTGTTTAGACAACGTACCTTGACCCCTTGGAGGAGTGACAACGTTGCACGCGGGTGGCACGCCGACAAAAGACACCGCTGTCGATATGTCGCAATACCAATAGTTTGCACTGCGTGGCAACGTCGCTTTTTAATGTTCAAGGATTCATTCAAGTTCATTGAATCATTGACTTAGTGACCCAATTCTATAGAGTGTTCAAATTTGCTTAAAATTAAAACTCTACTTTTTGACCTAATTACTGGACCGATTACGTTCATTTTTTGTATATCGTCAGCAAAGGCGATAACAAGTATATGGTTTCAATTATTGCATATATGTGGGACCCATTCTGTATATACAAGAATTGCTCGTTTAAAGGTATAGGATATGTAACAGGGAAAAATAATGATTGGCGGCTGATCGTGGTTATTACACTGCAGCATAATTTAGAGTCAGATAACTATTTGTTGCTGCAATAATGATGTATATATATATATATATATACATATATATATATATATATATATATATATATATATATATATATATGTGTGGTGCCATTATGTATTACTCCACATAAAGATGGCTCTTTCCTTTTTTCTTTCCTCCTCGTATGGCAGCAGTTCGTATCCAGCAATGGACTGTTTACTCGTTACTGATGCTTATGATTCAATATTTACAATATGGATGAAGTCCGCGCACAGCAGTAGACATTTAAAGTGATGGTACAGAAGAATAATTAAAAGAAGGAATAATTAACAGCTGACGAACATTAACGCCGGAAAAAATATTATAAATATTAGAATGCACTTACTGCTGCGGCTCTTTCTGCACTCTCAACGTGCACCCTGTACAGTTCCACAAGGCTTATGTCCTCCGGGTCAACCGCCTCCGCACCTCGACGTGGCACAAGCTCTAAGCCAAGTTTTCTGAAAGAAAAAACGAATATAAACATTTGTACTATATTTAGCATAAAGGTCATTTAACTGGATTTATTAATCCGCTACGGCATAGACATTTTAAAAAATATAAAATATCAATATAGTCTTTAATTCAAGACCTCGTGTTGATAAATATACAATATGTCACAAAACCCTCTGGTTCCCGTTAAGTGCGTTATCAGAATCGGTATTCAAACGTATAGAAATATTTTTCTTTTCCGTAAAACTCGAGAAGTCGAACATTTTTAGGTGTATTCGCAAAACATTAAAACAAAAAAGGCTAATATTTTATCGTTTTAAATAATAATATTACACATAAAAATTTAAACAATTTTTTTTATTTGAAGCCAATGGGCACCGCCCAAAATGTTTTTATATATATTACGTGTCACGTTGTTTGTCCGCGATGGACTCCTAAACTACTTAACCGATTTTAATCAAATTTACACACCGTGTGCAGTTTGGCAACTTATAGAGAGATAGGATAGTTTTTTGCCCATGCTAACCCACACTTCTTTTTTGCAAATTAAAGATTTTTAATAGGACAAGACAAAGGGTCGTCGAAAAGGGGAGAACAACGTCTGCCTGGCAAGCTAGTATACAACACGTAACATAATTAACGCACTTTGAGAAAGTAGTTTGTTCATAATCATTTACTGAATCGATATTTTTTAATATAAGTAATTTTTTATCCCAAAAATAATTAAAACAACTTATATTACAGTCACCCTAAATCTGTACAGTCAAAACAAACTGAAATAGACCGTAACTTAAGGCAATAAGATTTTCAAGAGTGCAGTTTTATTTGTATTATTACTAATTCTGTCATTCAATAAAAATAAAGAAAAGTGAACTTTATTTCAAGCTCGTTAAAGTCTGCGTTCGTGGATTTGTACTGTGACCACAACATTCTTCCGGAATTAGTATAACTAATTTGATAAATAAAAGTGCATAAAAATGTTTAACTAAAAATTCAGTGTATGTATTACGATTATAACATAATATACTAATTGGGGTGTCTGAGGGTGTGCGTTAATTACGTTACATATTGTATATATAAACAATAGTAACAAACAAACTTATAGTCCACCCGATGTTAAGTGGCTACTGCAGTTCATGTACTCCTGGAACCAACTTCAAACAAGAAGCTCAACGGATGCGTTGTGATGTCTGAGGACTAAGATGGAATGCCTCATAGCCTGTAATTGTACCGGTTCTCTATATGGACGGACTGCTAGGCAGAGAACCCTACCGCCGGTAATTATACTACGATTAATAATTACGAATATAAGTAAAGTAAAATAATAAAGAGCGTCTGTCGGTATTCAAACCAAAGACATTCATATTCACAAAATAATAATTATTAATCCATTTTAACTACAAATATATTATTAAAAAAAAACTAAACTATACGCAGAGCCACACTGCAGCTATATTATGGTTGTACCACGAATGGGTCGGCTCGACCGGGGAAGGACCACGCTCTCACAGAATACCAGCGTTTAAATAGCTTAATACTGCTGTGTTTCGTATGGTGAGTGTAGAGATCCGGAGACCCTTTTTTTACTGGAAACGAGGCATTCCATCTTATTCCTCAGGGGTGACAACGCATCTGTGTTTTGATTCTTAATCGAGGATAAATGTAGATCTCTATGGGCCATAGCATCCACTTATCATCCAGATGGACTGTATGCTCGTTTGTCACACATATTCTATAAAAAAAACTATCTACTATAAAATTAAAATGCTCAAATGTATGCACGTTAGACAACATATTCGTATTCGCTCGTACCACTAACAGTGACTACACATTACACATAATAATTCGATTCGTTAGTCCGTGCTATGCAAACGCGAATGTTAAACATTTGACCGAAAGTAATTCTACGTAAAACTGTCCAACATGAATAGCACCACCGTGTGAATGTTGTGTATCATTAAGTAGAGTTTCGGAGAACTGCAAACACGATATGTGCCGGATATTAGGAAATCATAATCTTCGAATCAAAAACTGATGGGAAAGAAGGTACCGGTGGGCGAAGTATAGCCTCCACTAAATTTACTGACGACCTGGTACAAAGGACTGAACTTAGACGAGTGAAAGATATGCAAGAAGTCAATGAAGGCAGGTGGCTCAGGACCATGCTTTATATATATATATATATATATATATATATATATATATATATATATATATATATATATATATATTCCTTGCAGGAGCAGTGGGCTTGTGAATAGCTGTAATGATGATGAGGTTAAGCCGGAAAACATAAAGAACAAAACATTCCTTTATACATCAATTGACTAGTAAGGTAAAAGCTATTTTAAGCCAGTTTTTGATTTCTATCCCATATTCTATCTTTCATCAAGTGGTAAGGCAGCCCTAGATGGTAAAGAGGACATACGCAATTGGCTGGAAAATTATTCCACTCTATTACTGTACGCAAACTTTTTGGTCTGAATGCATGGTAAATCGAAAAACAAAGGTGTGGAGCGTCTGCGTCCTTATCAAAAGGTGAAATGGAGAGATCGGAAATTAGTTATGCAATTCCTGCGCAGACACTGTGTGACATTTATTCTGTACAGCACTAAAAGACCGGCTACAATGCGCTTATGTTCGAGACTGGTGGCGTTAACTCGATTCGGGTCACCAATATGCCTCTTAGTACGCCTTTCTTTGAATTAAAAACTGCTGGGTGGCATTTTACATCAGCAGCCCATATTATAAAGTAGCAATATTCCATGCACAACCGGACTTGCAATTTAAAGTAAGCAATTCTCCCGGCGTGAAGTACAGCCACAACCCACAACTTTGCAAGAATTATTTGTTGAAAATGACGGATTATATCGACACGTCAAAATCCGTAAAACCAGTTTTTTTTTTCATTCTGGTACTTTTATCTATACATAATAAAAATAAAATTGAAGTGTCTGTTTGTGATATTGAAGAAACTGTCTTCTTTCAAGCTCAGGGAGTTATTTGCATGAAAAAAACATAAATGACCATTATTAATCTCTCTATACATTTGTCTGTCATGAAACTTTACGAACAGATAGAAAGTAATTCCAGGAGGGAGGGATCTAGGCTACATTTTGTCCGAAAAACTTCAGTATTTATAAAAAACTAAAATAAATAACCCTTATATAAAATATCTTTAAACGAGCAATTCTTGTTATATATATATATAGTATGTCAAACAGTTGCCTCTAATTGTAATCAGCTTAGTGTCGAGGATAAAACAAAACAAGGTACGTAGCTCTCTCCCCTCTCTTCAAAAGTTCAAAAGTAGCTTATCACCGAGCGAATTCTTCGAGAGGAATCAGCCGACTGTTAGCCAGTTTGCGCACTCACAACCAACCAGACTGTTTAGTATGCGCACTAGCAGCCCAACGCGACTGAAGTATCGGCCGATAAAAAGTATATAGTCTAGCGGTGGCGCTTATAAATTTTGAATTTAGTGATCCATAATCACATGGCGAATGCTACACGCGTGATATTTATCATAATCTGGGACGCGATCTGGAATGACGTATCGCGATCCATATCGACACACGCTACACGTTCATTACGGATCACGTCAGTATTGGGCACAAAACTGTTAAGTGCAGACATATCTAAAATGAACCGAAATGTAGAAAAAGTTTTTTTTTTTTATATAGGATAGAGTGAGCAAACGAGCCTTGCAAAGCCGAGTTATAATAAATGTGACAAATGAGCAACTGATAGTAAGTAGATGCTGTGATCCATAGACATCTACATCTATCCTCGATAACGAATCAGAATGCAGATGCGTTGTCACCCGTGAGGACTAAGATAGAATGCCTCGTTTCCAGTAAAAGGGTCTCCGGTTCTCTATACTCACCATACGAAACACAGCAGCATTAAGCTGCAATTTAACGCTGGTATTCTGTGAGAGCGTGGTCCTTCCCCGGTCGAGCCGACCCATTCGTGCTACAACTATACTACTAATATAACTGCAGCACGGCTCTACCACATATAAACGCTTGCTTAAAGCTTGTGTGGCTATCATTATGGCAATAATATTAAAAAGGAGTGTCGATTTTAACGATTTTTTTCTAACATCTTCCATTGAAGCGCCTTCTGAAGTGCCTTCATGCGCTTACAATTGTTTTTAAAACCATCATACGATCTGTCGCATTATATGGGCGTTGTTTCCAAACATAATTTAAAAGCCTGTAAATATATTTGATGGATTGTAGATGGTCCCGTCGAAACAGGATTCTCGCTTTCGTTTGCGATTTCGACCGCATCACTTACAAAAGTCGTCCTCTTCCATCGCTTCTCCAGAGCAGACTGACGCGATCCGTATCGCAGCAACACTACACGCGCGATATTTATCACGATCCGATCGCGATATGGATTTTCAGAAATCTAGAAATTCTGTGATCCGTGTCGCGATCCATCAATACTTGATACTACACGTTCAATAAATATCACGATACTGGATCGCGATCCAAGGATCGTGATAAATATCACGCGTGTAGCATTCGCCTACGACGTTACGAAACGTCAGTAAAACACGTAGTTGTACAATTTTGCCGCTCTTTACGATATAAATAATCACTAATCATCGATCGATTTCTTTCGGTGTGCAACCAAACGGTCGCTAAACCAGTTATTCAAGCGTCTCGTCTTGTACGACCAGTAACGTTTAAACAAGCCGGTTATTTATGACTATAAGTCTAACGCTTTGTATATAAATTTAAGTCACTCCTCCCCCAGCCTCTCCCTTGAGGTCGGGTGAACCGTGAAATGAAAAAAATCGCAGTAGACCAGGCGTCTAGGACCTTTGACGCTGCTTTCCGTTGCCGGTTGCAACAGGGCTAACCGCGAAAGTACTTCGTTACGCTAAGACAGTACGATTCACCATCTAGGGCTACATCACCACTTACTACCAGAGGGATATCGTGGTCAAGAAGTGACATATAATAAGTTAAAAAAAATGCAATGCCTAAATGCAGCGAAAGTGGTACACCATGGGGTTTAACTCGGTCCTTTAAGTGCTGATTTACCACGTGCTCGGCGGTGAAGGAAAACATCGTGAGGATGGATGGAGGATCGCATGTCTGAGAAATAAGAAAAAAATTCGAAGACATGTGAAGTTCGCCAACACGCATTGTGGCAGCATGGCGGACTCTGCTTGCACAAATACCCTCTCAGAAATGAGAGGAGGCCTGTGCCCAGCAGTGGGACGTATATAGGCTGTAACTTTACTTTTACTTTACTTTACTGCCAACTAAGTTTATAATTACACACTAAGGCTGAGATCTATAGACTGTACTTTGACTTTGCTCAGACTTTAGTTACGAAAATTTTTACTGAGTATATGCTTAGCATAATCTTTGATTCTGAATTTATAGTTGTATCGGGCTAAGATTAAGCTAAGCTTATAAAATTAAAAAAAAAATATATAAAAAAATCTAAAAGAATTCAAATGGTATTTTATAAATTAGTTATTATCACATTTAACTAATTCTAGTTTAAAATACGAAAATTAAACCAAACTTTTGGTCAGCCGGTCAAGCGCTGTCAAATCACTGTTTCAAACGTGAAGCTTTTGGTTTATTGATATTGTGTGCATTTTAAGTTTTTATTTATATTTTAAACGCATAATCTTTTTATTACGACTGGTTTTGGAACTTGGACTCCCGTTCCCCTACCTACCTATTCGACCAATGCTTCTGGAATTTGGACCCGACATTCCTTGGGATTTTCTGTAACTGTGTATAATGGAGATTATAGTTAGAGTTCTATATAAATATTTGGCTAAAATAGCTTTTTTATCTGAAATTACGTAGGTAAATATAAAATGAATTAATACTATTCAAAACTAGAAGACGGCCTATAACCACTTATATATTAGTACCCGGTTGACCGAGCTTTGCTCGGTATTTTTCGCTCGGTTTTTTTTTAATTCGTGTGTTTTGGAAATTATATTTAGATACAAATTACATACTGATGAAATATGAATAATATTTTTTGATCTTAGCGACATAATAGAAAAAACTGAACTGGTTATTTAAATAAAAAATCATGAGTGCAATTAGTTTAATTTAAATTTTCGTGTTTTTAAAAAATACGAAAAAAGGGCTCGAAAAAATAGATTTTCTCAAAAAAGAAAGGAACTTGAAAAAAAATTAAAAAAGTTGGTCGGTCGGTCTGGGCTCGAACCGTGATTTTACGATTCTGTGACCGCCCATTATACCAATTAAGCTATTTATAATCATTGACAATACGTCAAAATTTATCTTCTTATTCTATCGATATTGTAGCAGTTTTTCATTGCCTAAAAACACGGACAAAAAGACATTTTATAAAAATAAATCCTAGCTAGATCGATTTATTATCCCCGAAACTCCCTGGACACTAAATTTTATGAAAATCGTTGGAGCCGTTTCCGAGATCCCGATTATATATATACATATATATATACAAGAATTGCTCGTTTAATAGTATAGGATTATAAATAATTAAAGTGACATTAAAACAACAATTTAAAATTAATACGGTGGTTTTGATTAATATCCTAAGTTTTTCGTAAGTCGTAGTTTTCTTTGACCTTAGGTTTTGCTTAGCGCGCACTCAGCACGACTTCCATAGATAATATACTATATAGGGCAACGACTTCGAAGTTCGCTCTATAAATAGTAGGTATATATATACATATATATACACATACATACTACTATTCTACATACTACTATTGGCCGAGCTTTATCCACTTCAAAATTAGAAAATAAAATTCTAATATCACCGTGACTAATACACAAAAATTATAACAAAAACCATATAGTTATAGTAGTCTATGTGTAATAGAAACTTACGAACCCATATTCTCTTAGGGTGGGAGCAATCTTACTTTTGATTACATCACATTTCATCAATTGTTTCACTTTGCCATGTAAATGTTACTCTTACTCACAGATTATTAAATACTTCTTTTGCTACATATTGTTACGGAAATTAAGCTACCAGAATTATGAGGAAGGTTACTTTAATACGAGCAGAATAGATAATATTAAGCATGTCATAAATTACAAGGACAGAAAAATAATAAAGACCAAAAATTAATTAAGACATCTACAACACAGGTACCGTTCTGACGTGAGCCTTGATTACTTGTATTGTTTTTTTTATATAAAAGGGGGCAAACGAGCATGTGTGGTTCAATTGATGATGGCTACCACGAATAGGCTAGTTGTAAAAATTAACTAGTATATTATTTAAATGCCGTGGTATATATATATATATATATATATATATATATATATATATATATATATATATGTATATATATATGTATATATATATATACATATATATATATATATATATATATATATATATATATATATATATATATATATGTAGAAACGTTTTGTAAATTTTATCTTTCATTATCATATACCATATTAAAATAAATCTCTTATAAAATACATTGGCACAAGAAATTTTTTTTCATATGTGATAATCGCGTAAACGTGTACTTAGATTTTTAAATCATGTAATTTTATAAAGCGTTTTATTTGTAATTGTAATTTCACTGCAAAATATCACATGAGTAGACAAACGGATAAGACAATGCTTCCTAAGAACGGTTAAAATTAACCTATTTTGGTAGGGTTGTCACAATATGTGAAAACAAATAACAAAACCTTAAACCTCCCAAATATCGACCTACTGTACTATTCCTACGTAATTTTAGTAGAATTAATATGGATAAGCTTTTGAAAGACGCATCGCTTATAGATTTTACGCCATTAGCAACCGCATCAACAGTAGATGATAAAGTAACTATTTTCAATAACATAATTCATGTTTTGTATGATATCCATGCTCCTGTACGTAAAGTGAAACTACGACGGCCACCAGCTCCCTGGATGACTGAAGAGGTACGGAAGGCCATGACTAGGCGAAATCGAGCATTTGCCCGGTTCAAGAGGAGCAGATCTGAGGAAAACTGGTTGTCTTTTAAGAAGGCCAGGAACAGATGCAATCAGATGGTACGTTCTGCAAAACGCCGATTTATCCATAGCAATATAAGTAATTCTTCGCCAGCTGATGTGTGGAAATTTCTTAGTTCTCTAGGTGTGGGCAAAACACCCTCTTTGGATTGTGGTTTATCGCTTTCACACGATGCTTTAAATCTTCATTTTGCTTCTGCTTCTGCGTTGGACCTTTCAATCCGATCCCAAACAGTCGCTTACATAGCCTCAATTCCGTCTCCACACATACCAGTCTTTCTTTTTAACCCTGTAGATCAGGATGAAATCAGAAAGATCCTTCTGGCAATAAAATCCAAGGCTGTCGGTTGCGATGATATTAGCAGAGCCATGATTGTTAATATTCTAGAACACATTATCTCCGCAATCACACATATTTTTAATTTTTCGCTTGACTCGGGTCAGTTTCCGAGTCAGTGGAAAAATGCTTTCGTTAGACCCCTTCCTAAAGTATCCAATCCCACACTTCCCAATCACTTCCGTCCCATATCAGTTTTACCTTTCCTATCTAAAGTTTTGGAAGCCTGTGTTCATAAGCAAATTTCCAATTTCATATATAAACATAACCTGCTGAGTACTTTTCAGTCCGGCTTTCGTCCTGGTCACAGCACTACAACTGCCTTACTTAAAATAACTGAAGACATTAGAGAAGGAATGGAAAACAAGAAAGTTACAGTTGTGGTGCTCGTTGACTTTTCTAATGCTTTTAACACAGTTGACCATGATATCCTACTTGCTATCCTTTCTTATTATAGGTTTGCACCGTCAGTCCTGGAATGGTTCTCATCTTATCTTCGCGGACGTCAACAGTCTGTCCACGTGGAGCAAATGACTTCACAGTGGGTTGACCTGATTTCTGGCGTACCGCAAGGCGGTATACTTTCTCCATTAATCTTCTCTATATTTATTAATTCCATCACATCTAATATTGATTGTTCGTACCATCTGTATGCTGATGACCTACAAATTTATGTTCAGTCTGACATTTCTGACATCCATTATGCGATTAACAAATTGAATTCAAATCTCAAGTCAGTCTGTGATTGGTCTATGCGTTTTGGAGTGTCTGTCAACCCTACGAAATGCCAAGCGATGATTGTGGGTAGCTCAAGGATGCTTGCTAAAATAGATGCCGCTAGTCTACCTCCCGTCTATTATAATGATCGTCTGATACCGTTCTCTCCCTCAGTTAAAAATCTTGGTCACCATATTGATAGTACTCTGTCCTGGGGGGTTCATATCTCTGAAACATGTCGTAAATTCTCTGGTTCTTTACGTTCTCTTTATCGATTGAAAAATTTTCTCCCCTTTAAGACTAAAATTATGCTTGTACAGTTACTTATACTACCAATCATTGATTATGCAGACGTGTGTTACCCGGATTTAAACCAAAATCTTCTCAACAAGCTAGAGCGCCTTCTCAACAACTGCGTCAGATACATTTTCAATCTCCGTAAATTTGATCATATTTCTAACTATCGCTCTCGCCTAAAATGGCTCACTATTAAACAGAGGCGTGACTCTAGAATTTTGCTTGTTCTCTTCTCTATCTTAAATGATCCATCCACTCCTTCTTATCTCAAGGAGAAATTTCAATATATTTCCCTAACGCATGATAGAACTCTGCGTTCCTCATATAATAATAAACTAAGTATCCCTCTACATTTTACTAATTTTGTTGGTAAATCCTTCACAATTCAGGCTGCACTTCTCTGGAATTCCTTGCCCGATGACGTCAGAAAAACATCTAATAAGACTGCCTTTAAAAGATTGGTACATAAGCATTTTATGAAAATATTAGATGATAGTTAATATGGTTAATTTTGGTCACCTTTGTTGTTATTTTATTTATAGGTTTATATTACATATCTATTTGTATTTAAAATATGTATATATTTATGTATCTATGAATATGTATGTATATATTATATATTATCTGTATTATAGTTTGGAGTATGTAAGTTTATTGTATTTGTATATATAATATTAGTTTGTTTTTAAGTTTATCAGTAGTTTTTTTCCTTGATTTACTCTATTGTTCATTTTATTTTGTCACCTATCACATAATTTCCACACGTCCCGGGTTGACTGGGAGAGAATGCCTAATGGCATTAAGTCCGCCCTTTGTAAACTTTTTATGGTGCAATAAAGTGTAAATAAATAAATAAAATCATTTGTCAAATAGTTTTATTATTCAGTAGGATAGAACACTTTACAAATTATTTATTCTAACATTTTTCTTTTTATAATTTGAATTTTTAATAATTATTGTTTCTTTAAATGGTGTTATAAATTCTGAATCTAACATAAAGTTTACTATAGCTGTTGAGGAATTCTTTCATGAGGAGACTATCTTGTCTGCAGCGGCAGTATATGGTGAAGATTATGTTTAGCAAACAAAATCAAATTTAAATACAAGATTTCGAGTCCTTGCTACTAACCGTTAGAGTTCCCCCGTAAGGAGACACTGATGGCTGCAGCAGCAGTTCATGATAAAAATTGTGTTAAGCTATTAAAATTAAACTGTCATACAAAATTTTGTGTTGATGAGTTCCCTGATGGAGAGACAATACTGGCTGCTACACCAGGTTATATCTATACAAAATTTCAACTCAATCCGACATCGGGGAGTGACCACGAAAAAGAAGACAACTTAACACCTACAAATGTTTAGTAATATACAATAAAAAGGTAAACAAAGGTAAACTAAACTACACACCATGTAGTACCCTCTTATTATTTAAAAAAATAGGATCATACAATAAAATAAAGGTACTTAATTGAAAAAATAATAATCAAATATTTAATTACCTATTGTACTCCTTGGGATAGTTTAAGTATGTGATATATTTTTATTTTTTCTAGTAGTATTCACACACAGTACAATACACAATCATTAATTATAATACCACGTTTTTACATTAAAATATTCAAAATTGCAGCTAACGTAACAAACAATGTGCGACGCACTGACCCTAAGATTTGTCAACTCGCCAGCGTAACCGGTTTTTTCCAGTCTCGCCGTGTACGCGACAAGCGGCCAGTGGTCACGCACACATGCCCCACGTGCATGTAGTAGTGCCACCGATTCGTGCGGATGTATGAAGCTTTATCTCTGTTCCGTTTATCTACTCATGTGAGTATGTGAACGATGATTATTGCGAAATTATAAATTAAAATATAATATGAGAATTTTTTCCCTAAACTATTTCGATAAAATGCTATAAAGCTGATGAGACTAAACTAATGTTACTGAACTGACGTGAACAATTTTCATAAAAAATTAACTTAAAAATCCTTTAAAAGAACTAAAATAATAAAATAACTTCACACATAATAGCTTTTAAAAGTGGAACTAAGACTATCTTATTCCTTTTATAAAACTGAATTGACAAACGAACTTAAGGTACCCACTGACGATACGTCCATTTAGTAGACTTCCAAATGGATGCACTCCAAATAAAAATGTATCCAGATACGGTACCATTGACGATACTTGCATTTGGACGCATAGCGTCACTTCGACCTCAGCAGCTCGGAATAGAAATAAATAATAATATGGATAATAATACTTTACCGGCGGCAGCAGTAGCGTGTATTTCATTAAAGACAAAAAACCTAAACGGGACAATCCATCGTAGTCTTCAAAGATGACAACGCATCTATATTTCGATTCTCAATTGAGGATACATGTAAATGTATATGGGCCACAGCACCCACCACCAGGTGGGCTGTGTGCTAGTTTGTCACTCCAGTTCTCGATATGGTATATATTATGTTGGAGCAATATCATTATAACTATATTTTTCATTATAACTATACGTGGTAGAGCAAAGTTGCATCTATATTATGGATGTAGCACAAATGGGTCGGCTCGAACGAAGAACAATCTCACAAAATAGCATAAAATAGTAAAGTTAAAGCTGCTGCGTTTCGTATGCTGAGTGTAAAGAACCGGATAATATTTTTACTGGAAACGAGGCACTCCATATAGTTCTACGAGGGTGACAATGCATTTACATTTTGATTCTTATTCGATGACAGATTCAGTCTATGTCTATGGGCTACAGAAATATTATAAATATTATAAATGTCCTATTACTAAGCCTTCAAAGGGATCATAAAATGTTTGTTTATTCTGGCCACGTATGTGTATATACATGTTTTGATTTTTCTAAATTATCTTTCTAAAGGTTTAATAATAGGCCGTTTGTAATATTTTTGGCGTGATCGTCTTAGTTAGGACCCTTATTTACGTTGTGTTTGTTTAGTAACTTAGTTCTTTCAGGTGTCTTTTAGAAGAATGAATACTCACTACAGCGATTGAAGATCGTTGGAATTCCCTATAAGCTAAGTGAACCCCTTTCACGAAGACAGGGCTCGAGGAAGGTTAAGAACATTAAATCGTCCCTATTCCACTTGCATCAGGTTTAAATTAATACAATTTTTGTTAATCAATCCCTTCCCGCTTGGGAAAGGACATTTAAAAAAATGTGGGGGAGGCACACGACTCCACACACGCTGTGTGCGGAGAGCGCCAACCAACTAACGCGCCCCTACGAAGCGGACGTTAAGTTGGGAACTGGACCGTAGTCCACAGGAAAATAACTGGCGAACCAGTAAAAGAGGGCTTGGTCCCTTTGTAGTGCGTAAGCACAAACATCGACCGAAGTCGCGTCGATCTAGCCACAGTGAATCTACGTCAGACGGTGTAAGCAAATAGGTACAGTGGCAATAAAAAACCCTCCGTGAGCGCCACCACCAGACCGCCGTTTCTGTAGACGTGATGTAAGTATATGGCATCACCACCGATTGCATGATCAGCACGGCTCCTAGCCACAGAGCGTGTAATGAGTACACCGCTCACCTTAAGGGTATAGAGTCCCCAGTTTTGTGGCTTTCGGCCGCAGCCTTTGAGTCTCCTCAGATCCTCCCTCCAGCTACCACCTGCATGAGGTCGACACATATGCTCCACCAAAGCAATACAACGACAGATACAGCCAAAAGGCAGTTATAATATAAAAGTAATAATTTGCCATCAGAAAGGGTTTGTGTCACTGACGTTAAGTTGTATATGCATTTTTCGATCATGTTTGTCTCACCCACCAACAAGTTGAGTTCAATCATTGAAAGGTGGGAAAGTTATAGAGAAATACTTATTATTATGTTGTTATATAAAACATCATGGAAGTCAGACAGTCTGAATAACCATAATGAAGGGACCCGACTTGCACAAAGCTACTTAGGTGTGAGTCAAACCAAGACGCAGAGAGCGCCATTGAGTATAGCGACCCGCCAAACAACCATCGCAGAGACGCAATGCTGCAAAACGCAACAAGCATCAGTACGACAGTTGTCGGGCTTACACCATCCCAAGGTTCTCCATACAATCCCAGCAGACATCACCACCCGTATACCTCAATCGACCAGAACCACAAGATGCGTCGTATCAGGTGCAGCACATCCGCAGATCCATCACAAGACACAATACCGTAAGTAGCAGTAAGCATCAATGCAACTATCATACGGATGGCGCCCCCTCACAACACACCCACATGATCGACTTTGGTAACAAAATTAGTAATGTTGTCAACATATTATAGTAGCACGCTACTAAGACGCCAATAGCCAAAAATCATCATAACGCTAATTCACTAAGTCATGGAGTTGAGTGTGCTTGTTACACTTAAAAATGCTACCTAACACACTTATCCCAATCCGAAAGATAGCCGACGTATCATAACGCTATGCGCTAAGGCGCCGCCGCCCACAAACGGTATGGGTGTGCGATGTCCACGGGCAAGCCATATTGCTACAACAAACCCGTTTACCACCGGCACTAAGATGATATTATGTCTAGGACACATCGGTTAGCGACTCCAAATATACCTCGGCCTCGGACGCTGTGATGCAGTCTACACGCTACTATAATAATCCTTTTCAAGTCCTATTTCTATTAATGTAATGCTTTTACATATTTGAGACCTTCCACATATTAGCTTTATTTCATAGACCACCATTGTATGTCTTTAATATATGGGCCCCTTCAACCCATAACCCTACTATTGTAATGCTTATGCATCATAGAGACCTATAATAATGCTTTTGTATCATATACCTTACTATTATATTATGTCTTTAATATATGGGACTTTAGTGAAGTTCTTCCAGGTCTAAATCCGATTTAGACCTGGAAGAGGATGCACGGATCAAATGTTTTCTCTCCGCATGATCACGGAAAAGCTTCTGAGTGTTAACCAGAGAATTTTCTGTGCTTTTGTGGATCTGGAGAAAGCATTTGATAAGGTTATAAGGAAGAAAATGTGGGAACTGTTGCCGGGATATGGTGTGGATGGTCGATTGTTAAGGGCTGTGCAGTCACTTTACTATGACTGCAAAGCCTGTGTGCGGGTAGGGCATGACCTGTCACCCATGTTTAGCGTCCAAGCGGGCGTAAAACAGGGTTGTGTCATGTCTTCCTGGCTGTTCATACTGTATCTCGACAGCTGTTTGCAGAAGCTGAAAAATAGCTGTTTGGGTGTGAAATTGGGTGACATAAAAGTTAATTGTCTGCTGTATGCTAATGATGCAGTGCTTATTGCACCATCAGAAGCAGAACTGCAGGCATTAGTCACGTGTATGAAAGAGGAATGTGAAATTAAAGGTCTCCGTTTGAATGCTAATAAAACTAAGGTTCTGGTATTTGAAAAGGACGAAGAGAGAACGAAATGTGAAATATGGGTAAATCAGTAATGTCTAGAACAGGTAAATGAAATTGTATACTTGGGGAGTGCTTTCAGCCGGGATGGAAGATGTGATTTAGATGTGGATAGGCGTGTCGCTGCCGGAAACAAAGTCAATGGTGCCCTGAATGCATTAGTAAAAAGGCAAGGCGTGGTGAAGAGTGCACGCCTTGCAATACATAACGCAGTGTTGGTACCGACTTTGTTATATGTCAGCGAAACCTGGGTATGCCAGAAGAAGCATAAAAGCAAGTTGAATGCAGTGGAGATGCGATCTCTTCGTAAAATGTGTGGCGTTACCATAGGCGACCGAAAGCGAAACGAAGAGATTCGCAATATGGCAGGATTGAAAGATGACCTTATCACAAAAATTGATAGGGGCGTACTCCAATGGTTTGGGCACGTTGTACGAATGAGTGAAGACCGAATGGTGAAGAAAATATATAGAGCGAAAGTAAATATTAAAAGGTGTCGAGGTAGACCGAGACTAACTTTCGAAAACCATGTGAGCAAATTGCTCGAAGAGGGGAGGGTCAAGAGTACTCGGATACCTAGACGTGCATGTATGAAGAAGTTAATGAACCTGAAAGAAGCGAAAGAGGTATGTAAGGATCGTGACACTTGGCGATCTGTTCTCTCTGGCTACCCCATTAGGGATTGTGCGTGACGATAAGTAAGTAAGTAAGTAAGTAGTGAAGTTCTTCAGTTCTTTTGATTAAATCTAGTCCACTTTAACCCTCAGAAGACACAGGTTTACGCGTTTACCGCTGAAAGCAACCCCTTGGTCGTATCTCTTCAATTTCTCCTATAATGGTTTCTCCTTTTTGAAGATAATCGATTAAGATAACTTCATGACTTTCCCAAAGAACAGTCACCATCACTTTTCCAGCCGAGAAAACAGTTTTTGATTTTTTTGGAGCCGGTTCCCCCTATGCAGTCCACTGTTTTGACTGTATTTTTGTTTCGGGCGTATAATAGTGTATCCAAGTTTCATCAACAGTAATTAAACGACGCCAAAACTCAGATTGATTGCGCCTAAAATAGCTAGCTGAGTCATATGTGACACCCGCTTTAAACCATCGCCGCATTTCACATTGAAAATGCACACTTTAGATACATTGCAATTTAAACAGTTTTCTCACTGATATAGTCTGTAGCTTTTTTAGATTATAAATCCGGACTAGTGAAGGTTGTCTCTACACATGTCAAGTCGGCTATACATGTTGACCGAGCGAAGGCCCAACGTATGGGACAGCCCATTTGTCCAGCCTCGCCATTGCTCGTCGACGCTCGCTTGGTTGGCAGAGTGCAGGCGAGCGCCAGCTCAGGATCGCTCGCTACGACTCATCCACTTCGGTACAGTGTCGGTTTTTCTGCAAAAATCAAATTCGCTCGCCTGCACTCGGTAAGTCGCGTGCACATGTTAGTCGGCCATGTCAGTGTCAGTTGCGGCTTGGCGTCCTGAGATATTGTTTTAATTATAATACTCAGCACCCGACAGCACCAATGAAATTGTTAATTGCAATTTTAAGTGCTGATTTACCACGTGCTCGGCGGTGAAGGAAAACATCCTGAGGAAACCTGCATGTCAGAGAAATAAATAAAAAAAATATATATTTCGAAGACATGTGAAGTTCGCCAACACGCATTGGGGCAGCGCGGCGGACAATTCCTTGCCCTAAAACCCTCTCAGAAATGAGCGGAGGCCTGTGCCCAGCAGTGGGACGTATATAGGCTGTTACTTTACTTTACTTTTTACTCAGCACCCACCACCTTTTCTGCCTCTTCTTTTTAATAACTTTACTGCCTTGGTCTCTTTCGAATTTGATCAACGTGTGAACTGTAGCATCCTCATTGTATCAATTTGCCTACGCTCGCGTTGGCTGAGGCTTGGCCATCATGTTTTGTAAAGTTAAAGTAAAGTTACAGCCTATATACGTCCCACTACTGGGCACAGGCCTCCCCTCATTTCTGAGAGGGTTTTAGAGCAAGGAAGTGTCCGCGCTGCCCCAATGCGTGTTGACGAACTTCACCATGAGTTCGAAATATTTTTTTCCTTATTCCTCACACATGCAGGTTTCCTCACGATGTTTTCCTTCACCTCCAAGCACGTGGTAAATCAGCATTTAAAATTGCAATTAACAATTACATTTTGCATTGCAATTGCCATTACATTAACATGTATTGCCGGGGTAATAAAATGAACGAGCTCTGCCTCTGCAGAGAAAGTACCGTACAGGATAGCTTTCGATGTAATAATATCTAGTATAATAATTTCAAAGATACCTGCATTGTATTTGATCAAACCCATTTAAACGCAAAGAAATATCATGCCATATTTTATTAATACATGCATATAATCTATTGTAAATAACGGTTACTTTTATGACATAAAATTGACTCACATAATATATCATCGGTTTTGAGGTAAAACAAAGCAAACTGTAAAAAACCAGTTCGGATGTGGTTGAACCAGAGACGTGTCAGATGTCACTGGTCACTGTATGCACGACGCAAAACGATGAGATACCTGCGTAGTACAACCAGCACGGGTTGAGCAACTCAGGGGCGGGGGGCGGAGCCAAGGGGGTCGCGTCCGGCGAGGTTCGACAACTAGCGAGGGTGCATACAACAACACAGAAAAACAGCCGTAGTCTTGATTGTTGTATTTGTTAAACATGTATAGCTTATCTTCAATAATAAAAAAGAATGATGTTGTAACTATGCAATAACTCTCCCAATAAAGGCATCGAATAAATAACGAGAGTTAGCATAGATTTTATAATTAAATTGTACTCTTATAGTTAAATTGTATTCTTATAGTTAAATTGTATTTAAAATTGTACTCTTATAGTTAATTTACCTTTGTTGCATATCACTTTTATTATATATTACTTTTCATACATATTAACATTCAGATAAATTACCTTTCGAGCAAAAAATAATTGTAACAGGGCATGTTATCGTGACGCGGCCGCGGAGCAAATGAAGCTACGCGTAGGGCGACACGACGTTTTATATTTATAGTGCTGAGGTGCGGGGCAGGGTTCTCAGCTTAAAAATTGTGCATTACTAAGTTTAAAACCGTTTAGAATATAAGAAAATTATTGTGAATATAATAGTATAGGAAATAGAGGTAAGAATATTGTATAATTAAGTAAGTTTGTAAATAAATAAGAGTTTTATGGAAATAAAGAAAGGCGCGGGGGTGAGGCAAGGGTCCGCTGGCCAGCAGCGGCCAAATCATATAAAAGACGGGCCGGCCGGTAGGGTCGGCAGTCGCTCTCCAGCCACCGAAAAGGCACTACCAGAAGAAAAAGTACAAGTTCCTCCTCACCGCCGCTTGCCTCCTATATAAACAGTGAACAACGCGTTTTATTCATTTTTCGAACGGCGTTACGGCGATCCGTAACATTAATGGTCCTTCGAAGAGCCGAATTAAGAAGCAAACCTCAAGAACGAAAAAATATTATTGTGAAGAAAAATGGTGAATACGCGTAGTAACAGTGGAGAATCATCGAAGCGTCGCAAGGATGAACAGATAACCCAGGGGGCCACGGAAGAGGCCTCCGGGGGCGACTCGGCCGCTAGTGGCTCATCAAACACCACTAGCGAAACCACAACGGTCAGCGGTACGACCACTACCTCTGCGACCGATGAAACGACTACAACGGAAGAAACCCAGCAAGAAAGTGATCAAAGGTCGCAGCGCACACTAAAGCCGGGCGAGACTAGGTCACGCCGCTCCGTAGTCTCACGCAAGAGACTCCTCGCGGAGTTAGAGGCGAAAGAGCGGTTGGCCGAACTCAAGCTCGAGCAGGCCCGATTGCAAGCAAGAATGGAATTGCAGGAGATACATGTGCAGCGACTACAAGCAGAAGTCGGATCAACCGAGGACGAAGAGGAAGAAATAGAAGACGACTTAGCATCAGTGCGCATTAGTACATGGTTACAAGAAAAACCTACATCGCAGCCCGCGCCGCAACCCGCGCCGCAGCCCGCGCCGCAACCCGCGCCGCAGCCCGCACCGCAACCCACGTCGTACTTCACGTCGCAACCAGCACCGCAGATCGCACCACCCGTACTTCAACAGTATGCACCGCAATACGCTCCGCAACATACCGCGCCGCAGAAAGAAGACTATGTACAAGCGCAGCAACAAATCGACGTCGCTACCTTGGCCGCTGCTTTATCACAAGCAGTGAGAAGCACAAGGGAGCCGCCGAAATATTTGCAAGAGCTGCCCACATTCAATGGTAGCAGCAAAGAATGGCTCAGCTTCAAAACAACGTACGAAGAATCTTCAAAGTACTTCACGATGAACGAAAACATAGCGAGAATACGCCGAAGCTTAAAAGGGATAGCAAAAGAGGCCGCAAGCTGCCTACTTATAAGCCAATCAGACCCCAGAATAATAATAGAAGCTTTGGAAAGGAGATTCGGACGACCAGAAGCATTAATTCACTTAGAAATAGAGAAGCTGAAGCTACTTAACAAAGTCACGGACAATCCCAGGGAGCTATGCATATTCGCCAATCGCATAGCAAACGTAGTGGGCACCGTGGAAGCACTCAAGAAAGCACACTATCTGCATAGTCCGGAGATGACGCGAGTTATCACAGACAAACTCACGCCCATATTGAGAAGCAAATGGTACGACTATGCAGCCAGAAAGAAAGAGGATATCCCAGAGCTTAAGAAAATATCACTCTTCTTAAACGAAGAAGCGGATAAATGCAGCGCGTATGCCTTGCCGGAGTTTATCACGGAGGACAACGAACCGAGAGAGCGAAGGCCGAGAAAAATAGAACGTGCCTTCGCCACAAGCAAGAAACAATATGAAGAACGCTGCCCTCAATGCAAACAAGAACACAAACTGCCCGATTGCAAGTCATACGCCGCTCTGTCCACAAATGACAGATGGGAAGTAGCAAAGAAGTATAATATCTGCTACCGCTGTCTACGAGGCAAACATCGCCGGTTGCTGTGTAAAGCTCCACCGTGCGGAAAAGACGGATGCGTGATGAAACACCATAAATTGCTGCATCACGACAGAAAGGCCGAAACTGAAAAAGAACCCGCTATGGAAACCGCAACATCGGCAAAGGAGGTCATCACAACAACTCGACCATACAAACACCGCCGTGCTTACCTAAAGATTGCGCCCGTAACAATAAAGGGGCCGCTAAGCTGCGTCGAAACATACGCATTATTGGATGAAGGAAGCACAGTCACCTTAGTCGATGCCTCGATCGCTGACGTCATCGGCGCCGACGGTCCAGCCCACGCAATGTGGATACAAGGGGTTGGCTCGGAGGTGAAGCATGAGAAGAGCAAGATCGTCAGCCTTAAAATAAGAGGAAAGCACGCGCAAGAGGAACACAACATAGAAGCAGCGCGTACGGTAGAGCGGTTGGACTTCGCGCCAGAATCCGTGAATGAAAATCATTTGGAGAATTGCCAACATCTGCTGGATATCAAAGAGGATATCACCTACGAACGCGCCTCACCGAAAATACTAATCGGGCAAGATAACTGGCACCTCATAGTGTCTAGAAAACTGCGCGTCGGTCGTCGGGACCAACCAGTCGCCTCATACACCAACCTGGGCTGGGTTCTGCATGGCTGTCATAGCTCATTGACGTCGACGGTCACCTTCTGCGGCAGACTACATCAAAGGGAAGAGGCACAGCCAATAGAAGAAGAAATAAAAAATTATTTCAAATTAGAATCACTGTGCATCGAGCCGAGGAGACCTAAAGAAGATCCCGAGCAGCGAGCTATGCAAATATTGAGGGAGACCAGCAGGCGGTCGGCGGACGGCAGATTCGAGACAGGGTTGCTGTGGAAAGAAAAGGATTTCCAAATACCAAATAATTACAAAGACGCGGAAAGACGTCTGCACACTCTAGAGAAGAGGCTCGACCGAGACAGCACTCTCAAGCTACAGTACGAAGAACGCATACAGAACCTCTTCAACTCAGGTTACGCAGAGCGCGCGCCCATGCCACCGCCACAAGGAAAGACATGGTATCTACCACACTTCCCAGTCATCAACCCTGCGAAGCCTAACAAGCCGCCGAGATTGGTACACGACGCCGCAGCGAAGACAGCAGGAATATGTCTCAACGATATGCTTCACTCGGGGCCGGACTTATTACAATCATTGCCTGGAGTAATCATGAGGTTCCGACAGTATCCGTATGCAGTGAGCGCCGACATAAAAGAAATGTTTATGCAGATCAAAGTGCGCAAAGAAGATAGAGACGTTTTACGTTTCTTGTGGAGAGGCAAGCGGCGGGAGGGCCAACCGGAGGAATATAGGATGACATCGATCATCTTTGGAGCGACATCATCACCATGCACAGCATTATATATCAAAAATAAAAATGCTGAAGAACACTCAGAGGCATACCCGGAAGCTGCGGTCGCCATAAAAAGAAATCACTATATGGACGACTACTTGCAGAGCTTCCACTCTATCACAGAAGCTCAGCAAACTGTAAAAGCTGTCGATCACGTCCACAAACAAGCGGGATTCGTACTCAGCGGGTGGACATCGAACGAAGGAAAAACGATAGAAGAAATAACGACAGAGCATAAACAACACGACGCGACCGTGCGCCTGGGCGGAAAAGAAACTGAGAAGACGCTCGGCCTGCTCTGGCATGTACAAAGCGATCATATTGGATTTAATACAAACAACATGAAGATGCCGATCGACGTAAAAGAAAAACAACGCTTGCCAACTAAACGTGAAGCGCTGAGCATAATAATGGCATTATTTGACCCGCTGGGGTTAATATCACCAGTGACCACCCCAGCGAAGAGAATATTCCAAGACACATGGCGTTACGAGGCGGAATGGGACGACCCTCTGCCAATAGAGTTAAAAGAAAAATGGGAAGGCTGGATTACTTCACTTCACGCCCTAGAACAACTGAGGATACCACGATGCTACGATTACAACCCAGTGTCGACGCGGCAACTACACACCTTCGTCGACGCAAGCGAGGAGGCCTACGCAGCCGCCGTGTATTGGAGAACGGAGCGAGCAGACGGCAGCGTTAACATATCATTGGCCGCCGCCAAGAGCCGCGTGACACCACTAAAACCAGTCTCCATACCACGGCTCGAGTTACAAGCGGCACTACTGGGAGCTCGTCTTGCGCAGACCGTGATCAGTGAGCACGATGACGATATAGCGGGCAAGACATACTGGTGCGACTCTCGTACTGCACTAGTGTGGATAAGGTCGGAGCCCCGCGCGTACAAAGCCTTCGTCGCTCATCGCCTGGCGGAAATAGAAGATACGACCAAAAAGAACGAATGGCGTTGGCTACCGTCCAAAGAAAACGTGGCAGACGACGCGACCCGAACCACGCCAGAAAGGTTCGACGAGTCGCACCGGTGGTTCCGAGGGCCCCCGTTTCTACAACGTCCACCGGCCGAATGGCCGCAGGAAGAAAAAACAACGCAATACGACACTGGGGAAGAACGAGAAATATGTAACATCACAGCTAAAAGTGAAGACTCGCCAACAGCACATCTGCCACAAATAGAAAGATTTTCAAAATGGATTCGCCTCATAAGGGCGACAGCGAGAGTCCTCTTATTCATCGACATGTGCAGACCAAACAAGCACGTGGTGAAGGCTGGGCGTAAACGCAACAAAGCAAGACAAGATAGCGACCCTGGCTGGCAAAGAACAAACCGACGCAATACCCCCACCAAAGAAAAAAGGGCAACACCTACTGTCTCATCGCTTGTAGGAATACCAGCCGCTTATCATGTAAGAGCCGAACAACTGTGGGTGCAAGCCAGTCAGCGGGAAAGCTTCACGAAGGAGCTCAAGAGGATCACCAACGGAAGTGTTCCAGGAGGCGACGACAAACTAGGCCACCTGAGCACATACGTCGACGAAGAGGGGACCCTACGCCTCAGAGGTCGAATAAAAGCAGCATCAGAAGTAGAGGAGGACACGTACGATCCTCCCGTACTAGACGGGAAGCACGCATACACTCGTCTGTACATAGCACACGTACACGAGAGGTTGCACCACGGAGGCGTAGAAACAGTCGTGAACGAATTAAGACAGAGATTGTACATAAGAAAAATACGTCCAGTAGTAAAGACTGTCATCAAAGGCTGCCTACCGTGCCGTCTAAGAAAAGCCAAGCCTGCATCACCGTCTACAGGAAACCTGCCGTCCGCACGCCTCGCTCATCACGCACGTCCGTTCACATACACAGGACTGGACTACTTCGGGCCAATAGAAGTCACAGTGGGACGACATCGTGAAAAACGCTATGGCGCGTTATTTACCTGCATGACCTCACGAGCAATACACATAGAGGTGGCCCACTCATTAAGCGCCGACTCAGCTGTGTCAGCGCTTAGGCGCTTCATGAGCAGAAGAGGATGCCCAAAAGAAATCTGGAGTGACAACGCTACGTGTTTCAAGGCAGCAGACAAGGAGCTGGCCGAAGCAGCACTCGCAGCCCTCGAGAACGAAACCACATGTCAACAAATTGTGTGGAAGTACATACCACCATCAGCACCATTCATGGGCGGCGCCTGGGAGCGAATGGTTCGCTCCGTGAAAGAAGCCCTACGCGTCACCCTCAACGAACGCTATCCCAGTGACGAGACACTGGAGACTCTGCTCGCCGAGGTCGAAAACACGGTCAATTCCAGACCTCTTACACACGTCTCAGTTGACCCAGGAGACCCGGAAGCAATCACGCCGAATCACATCCTCATCGGTCCCAACTCACACGTACCTGCACCGGGACACTTCAGCGAGAGCGACGTGACGGCCCGCCAGCAGTGGAAACGAGCTCAAGCCCTAGCCGACGTGTTTTGGCGAAGATGGGTGAAGGAATACCTGCCCCTACTCCAACACCGGCGGGAGCCCAGCAGCATAGGTGCATCACCGAAGATTGGAGACCTGGTCATCATTTGTGACTCCAATTTACCGCGCAACATCTGGCCTAGGGGAAAAATAAGCAACGTATATCCTGGCGTCGACGGAGAGGTACGAGTAGTGGACGTAACCACTAGCAGTGGGCATACACTACGCAGACCAACAAAGAAGATCGTCGTGCTACCAGAGGGATCGCAGCGTGGCGACGGCGGGAGAATATGCACGACGCAAAACGATGAGATACCTGCGTAGTACAACCAGCACGGGTTGAGCAACTCAGGGGCGGGGGGCGGAGCCAAGGGGGTCGCGTCCGGCGAGGTTCGACAACTAGCGAGGGTGCATACAACAACACAGAAAAACAGCCGTAGTCTTGATTGTTGTATTTGTTAAACATGTATAGCTTATCTTCAATAATAAAAAAGAATGATGTTGTAACTATGCAATAACTCTCCCAATAAAGGCATCGAATAAATAACGAGAGTTAGCATAGATTTTATAATTAAATTGTACTCTTATAGTTAAATTGTATTCTTATAGTTAAATTGTATTTAAAATTGTACTCTTATAGTTAATTTACCTTTGTTGCATATCACTTTTATTATATATTACTTTTCATACATATTAACATTCAGATAAATTACCTTTCGAGCAAAAAATAATTGTAACAGGGCATGTTATCGTGACGCGGCCGCGGAGCAAATGAAGCTACGCGTAGGGCGACACGACGTTTTATATTTATAGTGCTGAGGTGCGGGGCAGGGTTCTCAGCTTAAAAATTGTGCATTACTAAGTTTAAAACCGTTTAGAATATAAGAAAATTATTGTGAATATAATAGTATAGGAAATAGAGGTAAGAATATTGTATAATTAAGTAAGTTTGTAAATAAATAAGAGTTTTATGGAAATAAAGAAAGGCGCGGGGGTGAGGCAAGGGTCCGCTGGCCAGCAGCGGCCAAATCATATAAAAGACGGGCCGGCCGGTAGGGTCGGCAGTCGCTCTCCAGCCACCGAAAAGGCACTACCAGAAGAAAAAGTACAAGTTCCTCCTCACCGCCGCTTGCCTCCTATATAAACAGTGAACAACGCGTTTTATTCATTTTTCGAACGGCGTTACGGCGATCCGTAACACACTGAATCTATTTAAACCCCGACAAGACGACGCGTTTAGTGACGATTTACCGAATGGGAAATTAAATGGGAATTACTTGCGACATTGTTATATTAAGCTTAAAGAAGAATAATCAAATTCATCTTTAAAAAAATTATCAAAATATAATTACAATATTACTTACTCATATGGTATTACACACAAATACCCATTATTTATTTACTGTTAGAAACAATAACACACCTATTATCTATATAAATAAAAGTAAAACTATATGTTTATTATAAATTGTGGACAAGACACGTATAGGAAATGCTTGGAAACAATACTGGAGGCTAAAGGAAATAACGAAAAACAAAGAACATGACTATCAAACGCAAACTCTTTGACAGTTGTATTTTACCTTTCCTCACATATGGCTGCCAGTCCTGGGCCCTCACCAAAACCCATATTAGGAAACTAGAAATTGTCACGCGATGGAGAGTAGCATGATGGGAAAAAGATTATCCGACAGAGTAAAAACTACATTATATAAAGAAACATACAAGAACAAAAGATGTGACAGTCACAATAAAGAAACTTAAATGGAAATCGACATGACATACGTTTAGGGGAATAGAAAAATGGATCAAAACAATAATGTACTGGTTCACAAGTTACAAGAAAAGGGTAAGAGGTTAACCACTCAAGAGATGGGTCATCAAAGCAGTAGCCTGAAACATATGGACCAGAACAGCTGATAATAGATGGAGACATTTGGCGCACTTTTTTTTTAATTTGTTGAAGAGGAACAATTCAGTCATACATTATTTTCGTGCAACTTTAACTAGGTACTGATGCAGCGCACGCAGTGGTAGCTTTCTGACTTAGTTGCTTAATATATTTATTTATTTTAGCCATAATTAATAAGTATATATAATATATAGCTTATGTCCATTTAGAATAACGTCATAATGTGTCTTTTAAATAGCGAAAGTATTTTTCAAAATGGTGCGGTGGTTTCAGAGATTACCCTATAGCCCTATACATATACACAAACTTACAAAATTTGCACTCTCTCTTTATAATATTATATTCTATAAGTATATTAAGTAGAGATTTCAAATCAATTAAAGACGTGTTGCTAAGTTTAGATGTTTAATCATAACTGTAGAGTGTAGACGAATCGCGTGGACTACACTCCACTTGTTTAAAATGATCGATGACATAACAATGGTAGGTACTACCACAATACAAGAATTCATCTTAATATACAGGCTGTTAGTGTAAACACCGTTATCCTTGAAACCAGTGGTTTAGTTTCTCTTATAGAACGTAAATTCAATGAAAAATAACAACGTTTATATAAAGTAAAATCTCAATTTTTCCTTAATTCCTCCATTTTTGCCTGTCCTAAGCCAGAATGAAAGTATGAAGGAAAAGTTACATCACAGGTTATATGTACCTATTGAGTTTTTATTGGAATGTTGTGTAGGTAGCTAGCGCGGGCGGTATATTTTTACAGTGATTACGTCCCTCGGGCGCATAGGGTATCCATGTATTTACGGACGGTGTCGGACAGAAACTTTTTAAATTTTATAAAAGAAAATAGCGTTTTCTTTTTTTTAAATTCGGATAAATATTTATATATTAAAGCCAATTACCTATGGTTTTAGTGATAACGGTATTTACACTTACACCTTGTATATAAATTACGTGTCACGTTGTTTGTCCGCGATGGACTCCTAAACTACTTAACCGATTTTAATTAAATTTGCACACCGTGTGCAGTTTGGTCAAACTTGAGAGATAGGATAGTTTTTTTGCCCATGAGTGACCCACAATTTTTTTTTTGTGAATTTATGGATTTTTAATAGGACATGACAAAGGGTTGTCGAAAAGGGCAGTACAACGTCTGCCTGGCGAGCTAGTATAATATATAATATATACTGTGGTACTACTATGTAAAAACCATATTTGCGATGATATTTTATCTTAAAAAAGAAATTACTTGTGGACGTGTAACCTGTAATTAATATTTATTTAATATTCTTTATTTATTAATAAAAAATTAATAATAAATTTTTTTAAACTGTATTTGACTTGCAACCGTCCATTAATATAAAACACCGATAACTAATATACAAAATATAATATAAAGGCTTTTTTGCCTTGACACACTTCACTAACTATTGAAAGAGATATGGTGGCCACACACGGTCAGTTAAACTGATCATTCCAACTGATCAATTCTAACTAAAACTGTTGATATTTTTCAAAATATCGGATTTTCGATATATCCATAAATAAACTTAAATGTAAAACTCCGATATTAATATATTTTAAAAAATATCAAGTTTTAGTTAGAACTGATCAGTTGGAATGATCAGTTTAACTGACCGTGTGTAGCATCCATAACATTGGAAATCTAACAAAATTCACAGCTCATTCAGTCACCATAATTTCAGTAATTATTTCGTTGGCAATACTTCTAAAACTCTTGCGACTATTTAACCGAAGACAAAAATGATTAAAATTGCAGTTTTCTCTTCCTGTATCTAATATATAAGCGGCAGCCAACTAGCTTACTTAGCCTTTCAGTTAACAGCCTAGCCTTTTTACTAAACGCTAGCAGCCTGAATTATATTCACAGCTCATGCGTTTCAGCCGATGCATCTTTTTTTTTATAGAAGAGGGGGCAAACGAGCATGTGGCTCACCTGGTGTTAAGTGACTACCGCCGCCCATGATCAACTGCAACACCAGGGGAATTGCAGATGCGTTGCCGGCCCTTTAGAAAGGAGTAAGCTCTTTTCTTGAAGGTCCCCAGGTCGTATCGGTCCGGAAAAATCGCCGGTGGTAAATTATTCCACAGAGAGGTTGTACGCGGAAGAAAACTCCTTTTGAAACGTACAGTGGTGGACCGCCAAGCATCCAGATGGTGTGGATGGTATCGGGACGTTTACCGCGTAGTGCGTTCACGAAATTTGGCGGCTGGGATTAATCCGAACAATTCCTCAGAGCACTCTCCATGGTATTTGCGAAAGAAAATGCAAAGGGATGCAACATCTCTTCGCAGTGCCAGAGAATCGAGCCGATCGGAAAGCACTCGGTCGTCGACGATTCGAGCCGCTCTGCGCTGGATGTGGTCAAGTGGAAGGAGCTGGTACTGGGGAGCCCCAGCCCAGAGATGGGAACAGTATTCCATGTGCGGCCGAACCTGCGCCTTGCAAAAAGTTGCAGGCGGTGTGCCGGCATGAAATACTGCCCCGCTCTGCTAAGCACGCCAAGCTTTTTAGAGGCCAATTTGGCCTTCCCTTCCAAGTGACCACGAAACTGCACGTCACTCGATATGTCGACGCCGAGGATTCCGATACTGGCTGAGGCAACAAGGGGAGTGCCTTGAAACTGAGGGGATACGACAAAGGGGTTCTTTTTAGCGGTTAACGCGTAAACTTGTGTCTTCTGGGGGTTAAACTGGACTAGATTTAGTCGCCCCCAATCCGAGACTCTGTCCAGCAGAGACTCGACTTCAGACACAAGTTTGTCCCGGCACTCGGAGACGTTTTCCCGAGAAATATTGGCTCGGCCGGTGTAAAGAGCATCACCAGTGCTGTCATCTGCATAGCAATGAATATCACGGGTCTGCAACATATCATTGATATGCAGAAGAAACAGCGTTGGCGATAGCTCGCAGCCCTGTGGAACACCAGAATTAATAGGCTTGCAATCGGAGCTTGCACCGTCTACAACGACCTTGATGCTCCGATCTGCAAGAAAACTGGTGATCCAATCGCACAATTTCTCGGGAAGCCCATAGGAAGGGAGCTTCGAAAGAAGCGCTCTTTGCCAAACCCGATCGAAGGCCTTCGCAATGTCCTAACTAACGGCCAATGCCTCCCCCTTGGACTCTACTGCCTCCGCCCATCTGTGAGTTAGGTAGACCAGAAGATCACCAGCTGACCTACCGCGGCGAAAACCGTATTGGCGGTCACTAATCAGCTGGTGATCCTCAAGGTACCTCATGAGCTGGCAGTTTACAATGGACTCCATTGTTTTGGAGAACAAGGAGGTGATGGCGATAGGCCGGTAGTTTGACGGGTCTGAGCGGTCGCCTTTTTTAGGGATCGGGTAGACGAAAGCCGTCTTCCATGATTTTGGGACTACGCCTAGGGAGTAGGAGTACCGGAAAAGACGCGTTAAAACCGGTGCCAACTCTGGAGCACACGTCCTCAGCACAATTGGGGGGATTCCGTCAGGCCCACTCGACTTGTGGATGTCCAGGGAGAGGAGTGCTTTGCGAACCGAGCGCTGAGTGAAATGCACTTCCGGCATGGAGCACTCACACCGCGGGATGGTCGGCGGCGTACTCCCCCCGTCATCGAGAGTCGAGTTAGACGCAAAGAAAGAGCCTAGAAGATCGGCTTTCTCCTTTGCGGTGTGGGCCAGTGAGTCGTCCTCCCTGTGCAGAGATGGAAGAGATGGCTGACAGAAATTCCCCTGGACAGCCTTGGCGAGAGACCAGAATGCACGGGTTCCAGAAGGAAGACGAACTAGTTTCTCGCCAATTCTGCCTATGTGCTCTGACTTTGCCTTGGCAATGACTCTTTTGAAGGACCTAGAGGCGGAATTATACTTCTATTTTAGAGCGCTGGTGTTTACATCCCTGGACGCTGATGCGTCAGCCCAGGCTTGGTAGCACTCCTGCTTATAGCATGATGCTATTTTACAGGAGCGACCAAACCATGGCTGAGATTTGCCTCCAATGGGCACCACAGAGGAAGGAATAAAAAGTTCCATACCCTGAAGTACCACATCAGCGACAGAATCCGCAACAACGTTGGGATCGTCCGGCGAGAAGCAAACCCGCCCCCAAGGGTAGGATGCAAAGAAAGACCGCATCCCATCCCAATCGGCTGACCTATAGTGCCAAACACGGCGGCAGCCTGCAGAATGCAATCGCGATTTCAACGTGAGTGGCACCACACTCCGGACAAGACAATGGTCCGAGGAGCCTAAAGGGGCGTCGACGGAAATCTGATATCCGTCCGGGTGAGAGGTCAGCAGAAGGTCCAACAGGGAAGGTGCATGATCCTCCACATCTGGAATCCGCGTAGGCAAAGTAACCAGTTGTGTCAGACCATATGCCAAGGCAAAATCATGAACAGATCTCCCCGCATGATCGGTTAAACGTGAACCGAGCCATTCGGCGTGATGGGCGTTAAAGTCGCCGAGGATCACGATCTCTGCGGAGGGGATCTGCTGTAGCAACGAATCTGCAGCCATTTGGACGTGGTCGAAGAGTCGGTCTGTTTCGGCATTACCGCTGTGGGACCTATAGAGGCACCCGTAGACGCGCGGATGGTCGTCGCTGTCTACGCGTAGCCAAAGGATGGACAGGTCCGAACCTTCAAGTCTGCCGAGGCGTCGAGACCAGATGTCCTCTCTGACGTAAACGCAAACTCCAGCCCGAGGCACATAGGAGTGTTCCAGTTTGTACCCCGGGTAGGAGAGATACGAGACATCAGCCGGAGAGGACACCTGCGTCTCGGTCAGAAAGAGCAGAGCCGGCCTCGCCGTCTCGAGATGGTAGTGGACGGCGTTTAGGTTGGAGTGAAGTCCCCTGATATAGCAGAAATTCACGGACAGCGTGGCAGGGGTCGCCTTGGTCTTGTTGCTCCGTTTGCCCGGAGCAGTTTTAGTCTTGAGCGGAATTTTACCCCCCCCCCCCCCCCCAGAATACGTGGAGCAGCCTGAGCACCCACGCTCAGAAGTGGAGAAACATGGTCGTGGATGCTCAGCGAGGGATTCTCCAGGGGTGCTGGTACCCTCCTGGGGTAGTCTATCATTGAATTCCGCTACCATGTTGATGGGGGGGGGGGGGATTTGGGCCTCCGGCCACCTGCACTCACCAGACGAAACGCGGAAGCAGAGCTTCCACTTCACGCCGGTATTCTGTGAGGTCGTGGTACCACCCCGGTTTGAGCCGGCCCATACGTGCGACAGCAAAGCTGCCGCGTGGCTCTACCACTGATTTGTCCTACTTTGGAAGACGTCCGGGGAGAGTCCGGGCGGGGTTTAAATTGCACTCAAAACGCTTCCGGTCCTGGGGGCACGTTTTAGGGATGGCAGCCCTACCCAAGGGCAAACTCAGCCGCATCTTAACCTACTGTTGCTTTAGTAAAAGGCTAGGCTGTCAACTAAAAGGCAAATTAAGCTAGTTGGCTGCGAAATATAGATTAATGTATATAATATACCACTGATTCATTCACTCATCACGAGATCTCAAAAACTATACTTACGTGGTAGAGCCATGCTGCAATTATATTAGTAGTATAGTTGTAGCACGAATGGGTCGGCTCGACCGGGGAAGGACCACGCTCTCACAGAATACCAGCGTGAAATAGTAGCTTAATGCTGCTGTATTTCGTATGGTGAGTGTAGAGAACCGGAGACCCTTTTTACTGGAAATGAGGCATTCCATCTCAGTCCTCACGGGTGACAACGCATCTGCATTTTGATTTGTAATGGAAGATAGATGTAGATGTCTATGGGCCGCAGCAACCACTTACCATCAGGTGGACTGTGTGCTCGTTTGTCACCCTATTCTATAAAAAAAAAAAAAAAAAACTATGACAACCGATTGACTTGAAATTTAGCTCCTCCTTTTTCGACGTACTAAGAACGGATTTTTGAAAATTCAACATCTAAAAGGGTGAAATAGGGTGCTTCAGTTTGTATGAATATTTTATTTTACGGGGCGATCGAGTCGAAACTTACCGAAATAATTTTTTAAAAAAAATCCGTAAAAAATTTGTATATCAAAGGTTGTTCAATTTTGTAAGGAGGAAAATAATTAGTTTTTAATTTGTAAACTCGGGCAAATACTCTTGATTAAAAATAATAAACCACCCACCTTTTATTTTTTCAAAAATTAACGCTTGAGGTTTCAAAACAGGGGTGCAAAGTTTGTATGATAAATATTTTATTTAGAAGCCTAGCCCAAAACCACTGGAAAAAAAGTTTACCAATTTTTATATTATAGATGTTGATAAACATTTTGTTGATTTAAGGCATACACGATCAAAACTAAAAATAAATAAAAGTCATATAATAAATATAATATTTTCTTACTGAGCACATTTTTTGTAATAACAAAACTCATCAATACCAAAGCGACAAACTCGTAAATCGATCAGTGTCCTTTTTTAAACATTAATGACACTACATGTAAACTGCATCCGTGCAAAGCCGGGGCGGATCGCTAGTATAAATTATAGATTATGTATAATTTTATAATGTCTATATACATATAAATAAAATTGAAAACTGTGTGAATATCGAAATTACCAACTTCTTTTAAGCACAGGCTGTGCATGCTATTCAGACATTCTCAAAAATTTTGTATCTCTGTACAAGTTAATCTTCGAATTTGCCGAACCGATTGTGATGAAACTTCACGAACAGATAGAAAGCAATACAAAGAATAATGTAGGCTATATTTTACCTGAATAACATTGATATATATATATATATATATATATATATATATATATATATATATATATATATATATATAGATAGATAGATAGATAGATAGATATCTGGAAAACTATGTGCAATATGATTTTTTTAAATACAAAAAAAGTTATTATCACCTTATCCTTTAACGCCTTGTGATGCAAAATGACATAAAATGCAAATTAATACAACAAAACTATGAGTGCTAAACCTTTGAGTATTGAATACTCAAAGGCGTTAAAGGATAAGGTGATAATAACTTTTTTGCATTTAAAAAAAATCATATTGCACATAGTTTTCCAGATAATAGGAAACATTGAGTTTTAAGTATTTCAGGAACATTAACAAAAATCATATGAGCCCTTTTTTAACCATTTCATATATTTCGATTCTGTATTTCATAATATTTATTTAATTGTTCAAAACTATAATCAATCCACCCACTCGCTTTATTCTTTTTATTAGTAAACTTTAGCGGACAGATGATCACACTCGGAAATAACAGTCGGGAGTTGACAAACTCAACATTTGTCTGCAATATGTTTTTTGATAAGTAAGTACAACCAGTCCGTTCTACTGTTGTTGCATCAGCTAACGATTATGATTAAAGACAGTTCTTCTGAATACACGTCAAGTGAAGATACGAGTGATGATTGCACCGAATAAAAATAAAGTTCTTATATAATATTGAAAATAAAGTTTTTATATAATATTGAAAATCAAGTTTTATCTTTTGAATACGTACGTACTTATTCGGTGTCGTTATCACTCGAATCTTAATATGAGTTATAAATTAATGTTTTTTGTTGTTAAATGAATAAAGTACTTTATAACAATGATTTTTCTTCTACAGCGATCTTTTACATAACTTTTTAATAATAGTTAATAAATATATATTATATCAATCATTATAAAAAATAATAAAAAATCATTATAAATAAAGAAAGTACTACATATAAAATGTGCCTATATATTAAAGGTTTGTAACCCCTGGTTAAACGACCGAAAGGTCATTGTCCGTTTTTCTTAATCGATTCGGCACATACTATAGAGAGGGTTGTGGTGGCTTTTCTGAATTCACGACACATTGTTGTCCTATAGATCTTTCTTCACTTACTTACTCGTGTTGTGGATGTTTTGTTTCGTTATTTATTTTATTCGGTTTTTGACGAAATTGCAACGCGTTATTGAGTTTCTTTCACTTTATAAATGCTTTTAACATCTGGAGAAAAAACAACGAACCCTGTCCCCTTCTCTTACTTTCTAGAACGAGACAACGTTATTTTATAATATCGAATGACTCATTACTGTATCAATAAAGCTCATTCACACAGGCATGCTAATACGCGATAATATGTCCACAAACCTTTACAATGAATGTGGAAATTTTATCCGTTTTATACGTGGTAGAGCCACGCTACAGTTGTGATGGTTGTAGCATAAATGGGTCGGCTCTATCGGGGAAGAATCACGCTCTCACAGAATACCAGCGTAAATTAGCAGCTTAATGCTGCTGTGTTTCGTATGGTGAGTGTTGAGAACCGGAGACCCGTTTTACTGGAATCGCAGCATTCCATCTCAGTCCTCAAGGGTAACAACGCATCTTCATTTTGATTCTTAATCGAGGTTAAATGTAGTCTATAGGCCACAGCATCCACTTACCACCAAGTGAAGTGTGTGCTCGTTTGTCACCCTTATTCTATAAAAAAATGTATAATATATAGCTACTACAATTTTTCGCGAAAACATATAATAATAAACATTTTTAATTATATAACACATAGAGATATTAATTCAAAACTAAAAAAAATTTCAATGAAGAGGCCGTTACCGTTACCGTTACAGGCAAGTTACAGGTTACAGCCTTTTCAAGTTCACTGCTGAACGTAGGCCTCCCCCATAGATTGCCTAATAGGGAAGATATTTACTATAGTTGCAAGCTCGGCAAGTGTAAAGCCTTTTTAGTTGTTATTAGGAAGACTGCTGCCATCTCCTCATCGCTTGTTTCCCTCTGTCGCCTCTTACGTCACTGGATGATATGGGATAGTAGTAGATATTCTTACACCGCCACTATACGGACAAAGGCGACAAAAAGCGACAGTAGCCTAATGGCAGTGCGTGAAACACTCGTAACACAAGCAATTTAAGCTTACCACGAGTGGTTAAGGGGAATATTAGTAACGTTTATAGCATTGTTCATATTCTTTAAAAAAAAGGCCAGTCCAAGGAAAACGTTTTCAAGTCAATATGAGTATAATATTATATACAAAGTACTCGAAGGTGAAAGAAAACGTTATAAGGTGCAATTAAATGTACTTACAAAGAAAAAAAATAAGTCATGTGAAGTTCGCACTCTGTAACCCTTTCAGAAATAAGAGGGACCTTTGCTCTAGGGACGTTTATAGACTGAAACTTCATTTTAGTTTTTTATGTACAATAATCTATGCAAATTTCAGTTTTAATAGTTAGGTAGTAGATTTGATTAAACGAATATTTACGATTTAACTAAGTAAGCCTAAAGTGTTTTGGTGTACAACCAGTGCGTGTTGCCAGTGATGATATACGAAATCGTAACATGGTTCCTTACTGCTGGCCGGGAAGAGGGAACTCAGTCATTCAGCGAACGATGGAGAAAGCTGAGCTCGAAATAACCCTCCAAGAATATCCACAGCAGCACACGAGCATCTAACACAGCATGGCGAATCAGTAGACTGAAATGGACATATAACTCGAAGAACCAATAAACGATGGGAAAGTGGTTCTCGAGTGGAAGCCTTGTTCTGGCAAGAACAGTGTTGAGAGACTCCCGACTAGAAGGAATGACGACCTGATGAAACATACAGATAGTCAGTGGATGCGTGTGACTCAGAACAGTATTTCATGGCGATCTATGGGGGAGTCCTATGTCCAGTAGTGAACTAACGATAGACAAAAAGCAAAATATTAGAATGCCGTATTATTCTAACTTCATCACGGCCTACATATATATATATATATATATATATATATATATATATATATATATATATATATATATATATATATATATATATATATATATAGGTATAGCACAGGTATAGTATAGTTACAGCCTATGTACGTCCCACAGCTGGGCACAGGCTTCTCCTCATTTTTCAAGTGTCCGCCGCGCTGCCACAATGCGTGTTGGCGAACTTCACACGTCTTCGAAATATTTTTTCCTTATTCCTCAGACATGTAGGTTTCCTCAGGATGTTTTCCTTCACCGCCGAGCATGTGGTAAATCAGCACTTAAAATAGCCATTAACAATTTCATTGGTGCCGGCGGGGTCGAACCCGGGTTACTCGCGTTCTGTTATATTCACAGCGAGCGTTAACCATCTGTGCTACCACGGCTCTTGCTTTATCTATCTCATGCTTTATTTGCACGGATGTAACAAACTCGACTATGGTTACTGCCAGACAAAACCGATCTCGCAATAATTATCTAACTGCCACAGCCAGAATCTATTTGGGTGAACTTGTAAAGGGATATGATGTTGATGATGGTGAAAATGATGCTGCTGGTAGTGATGGCGATGATGACGTCTAATAATCTACCTGTTTTGATGAGTGCGACGTGAATCAGTCAGTGAGGGATGAAAATGGCTTTTTTCAGATTTTAATAACTCGAGAACTATTTAAGGTTTATTCATGAAATGGGATTCTAGGAATTTAAGGAGTCTTTTTGGAGGCAAAATCAGAATTATCTATGTCTTAAATTTTGCGTTATGGAGGGTTCGAGTACTAGTAAAGTGAGTCGTCGTCGAATGTATGTATGAATTTGGCTGACACACTAACGAGTGTCTAAATATCGCAAAAGTAGAATAACTTTGGACTTAGTCTTCTAGTCTTAGTCAGGCAGCAACTGCTTCCTGATAACAACACAATAATAATAAAAACTGCTGCTATCAATTCTCCTGCTAAACGTAGCAACGTAGCAACAACAAATACTCCCCCATATGAAGCAATCTGTCCGCGGATATCTAAGTTCTGCGGTCGACTTTTTATAATGATTCATTACAGAATGAATGAATGAATAAATAAATAAATAAAACAACTATTCAAGAGATTACATTGGGTACAGCTTACCGGTGGTATAAAGCGTACCCAATCTATAACATGAAAAAGCTACGACAATGGCTATAACTAACGAGACGTAAATTGCAATGACTGTTTTGTATTATTACGCAATGCGTTGCAATTTAAAATAGTGTCTGCCATTGCATACGCACAAAAGTTCTGTGCGTAGTAAAAGCATTAAAGAAATAAAAATTTGCAAAAAATGTGATGCAGGTCACAAATATATATGGAAGTTATTACATAATTATTAATTAAATTACTTACTTATATGTTACGTGTCAATTACTTACAAATAACTTTGGCAAAACGAAAGTGTAAAAAGGAAATTTTTTTAACGAACAAAAGACATGAAACCCGTCTATTTCTTGTAATTTATTCCTTTATTTCTAAGGACCGAGGCGGGGAACAGGTAGATGGTCCGCATGCCTAGCCAATGACAGAGCTCCGGTCGCCTTAGTTGACCTCAGCCCAGACATTTAACTTAGTCTCTTTAGGACCGGTATGAATTATTACTAATTATTATAGTATGCGGTGGAACTGACGTGGTAAGCAATATACCTACATTCTAGCTCACTTTATGATGTGATCTTCGTGTCTTATCTCGCTCTTATGTTTGTTATTGTTTACATAAACTAAAAAATTAATAATTTGGCAATTATTGTTTACCGGTGTCACCATAATTTAGTCAATGTCCAACTTCAGATTTCTAACAGCAGCACTCTTTACTTAGAAACTCTTTTTAATCAATTATTAAAATTCAACTCAAACGTAATTAATATTAATGCTAGTTAGTAGGGTAATAATGCATAAGACATCGTGGTTTTAAACAGAGTAAGCAATTTTCGCTCGTATTAAACCGGTTCTCATAGGCACTTTAAAAAAATTGCCATACGAAATTTCAAAGCACCGGTAACGGAGAAAAGGAGTCACGTCAGACTCGAACTCGTTCGATGGATTATCGAGCCCGACTACTGTGCATTTAGGACGGTGGATAGAGAGGGAAAATATGCGGATGCTGTGTTAGCAACGTGTTAGAAGGAGACGAATGTAGATGCGTGTACGCCACTGGCACGGCGTTGGTCGGTAGTAACTATTGAGATAGGCGCGAGTCGACGCGTCGAGCGAGTGCGCTTTCCAGTTCGTGTTCCCGACTCACAAGCAGCTGGTGTGCGCTGCGCTACCCGCCGCCACCAGTTTTACACCAATCATATTGCTCTATCCATGACGTATCATTTAAAGTATGACGTATAACTAAACGAGTACGCGCCTCAAGCTCTGTGTGTTGTGTTGTGGCATTAGGACGTTAAGTGACTCGTTGTTTTGAAAAATCATCGGCAAAATAACTGTTTATTATAAAGGTAAGTTGTGTCATAGAGACACGGTTGGATGTAATGAAAACACGTTTCGGAGACGCGAGGAATGCAGTTGGACGGCATGTGTACGGGTATATGAAGGAACAAAAGCCTTATGCATAGTCATCCTTGTTCTCTTTTTATTTCCGAGCGCTTTCATGTTAGTAGTCTAGTGAAGCTACGATTTGAGCCCAAACGGATAAGGAAGACTAAAATCACCAGCAAAGGTGTTACATTGACATGTGTACATTTGAAAATTTCACAGGTAGTGACAATATTACCCTTTACCTGAGTGTTATAAAGTTTAGGGGCAATGTGCCTAGTTCCGGGAACAGCATTATGAATTGAATAGCTAGAAATGGCATAATAATAGTTTATTTTATTGGTACTATACTAAACAAATACAGCGAAATGATTTTAAGAATGTTACAAAAATTAATTTAAATAATTTGAAATATAACTGCCATATAAAAAAAATTGTGACTGGTGACTGGCCTTTAATATCTTCAAAAAATTAGTATACTTATTTGTAACGTTACATGAATACTAAAGACTAATTCAGGTACTGCCTAAATTGATAAGTTAAACGTGGATGTTTTTCAAAAAAGGAGGTTTTGCAGCTCGCGAATTTCACAGTTAAGTTTATAGCACAGCCTAGATGTACAATAATATTATTGTTTAAAAAACTTAAACAACAAACATTAGATCATTAACTGAGATTATCCTAGTGAGAATACTAGGTCACAGTCATGAAATTATTGTAATTTCATCTACACTTGCGAAATTTCAGATTATACAGACGTTCGAAAGTGGGTAAAAACTGTATTATAAAATTTCATTACCTTAACATATACACACATAAACACAGATTAAACCAGTAAAAGAGTGTTAAAAACAGTGTTATCGCCTAACCGGATATTAGCACTTCAGGCATTCGATTTGCATAGTATTATTATAGAAGCATTACCAATACCAAGTCCAGTCTTCGGGACCAATTATAATATATGAACATCAAAACTTTGTTTTCGTTTGCCTAATATTAACGTCGGCTTCGTACATCACTTTAAACGGTGCGAAAAAACTGACAAAAAACTATATAGGTACCTACATACGTAATTATTTCCTTTTTCAATTAAGCAAATAATGAATACTTACCAGTTATGTAGAAATATTAAACCCTTCATAAACTCTTTGTTTTTGTTTTAGACTTTAGAGGCAATATTATTAGTATTATCAGTAAGAAAAATGCTTCTATTTTTTCCAAATGAATAAAGCCTGAAAATCTATATTGCAAATCAATAGATCATTCGATAAGTATTGTTGTTTAGGTTACTTGACCATTAATATTTGCTGCACACCACTAAGGTAGAATATGTAGAACGAATTATACTCAAACACCATTGTACAACCATATTCTTGCAAATAAAGATTATTATTATTATTATCAGATTTCGTTACGAACCAAAGATAATCATGGATGGAAACTAGGCTTTAAAATATAACATACTAGTTTCTTGTTGTATCACAACCGTACGTCACAATTTAAACATGTGTACAGACAAGAAAATCACGAGGTTCCCACAGTTAAGTACGGGAATTTCTCGTTGGATTGAACGATGGAGGCATCTTTAACAGGTCACACTGTTGAATTCCAGTCACGCAGTGTGCACACCACCTGCATAAATGATCCTGGGTGATTACCGATATTTTTAGAAACATTTAAGTCCTGTTCTATTTATAAATAAATTTAAAATAAATTATAATATGTAAAGAATGATGTAGAATTTATAAGTAGAAAAAACGTCAATGTACCTAATTATTGTAACTGGGAAATGCATTTTATTGTAAATTTAGCACTTTTGCGAAGTTTGGGAACCATTTATTATCTCTTTTTTCTATAAAATATATAGGTACAGTCAAGCTCGAAAGCTAAAAAAAACTTTATCTATTGCTATGCAACGCGCGTCACATCAATTAGACCGTACAAGTTTCACAATACGCGACTTGTGTACAAGTCTTCGCGAACACATCTGTAACTTTAACCTTAACCCCTAACGCGATAAATGCTATCAGATGCTTTGTTTTTATTATATACTTGCATTCTTACTTCTATACTAACACATGAAAATATTACTCTTATTTTCTGATTTCTAACAACCTGATGACTTGCAGGATGGTGATGGATGGAGATGGCATGGTCTTGAGACAATCTTTGGTTGGTAGGTCCATCCTCTGACCTATTGCTGCTCACAAATAGCAGTACTTGCACCGTCGTTAAGTATTTCTCGCAGTATGGACTGTCAGATATTCCTTATATATTTCTTAGCCATTAGGAGTGACGCTTTTTTGTAGACTTCTTTGTTCGAAGTTGGTTGAAGTACTCTTACATCAGGGGGACTGTGGGTTCGTTTATGAAGTCAATATTGTTTAAAAAAAAAGACACGGAGTAATTCAAAACCAACAATTTGTGTTTTTGCATATATATTAGTTACGGCTGGAAACAAAACCAGAACCCGGGCCATTTAGTGACCACTAGGCTATATTATGGTGGTAATGAATAATACATCATCTAATACTAATAAATGTTTTTGAGACAATGCTCCAAAAACGTTACTTTTATCTGATAACTCGAATTTCGTCGATTAATTTTATTAACCGTGCTATTTTTTTATAGTATAAGGGTAACAAATGAGCACACAGTCCACGTGATGGTAAGTGGATGCTGTGGCCCATAGATATCTACATCTACATTACACTCGATTAAGTATCAAAATGAAGATGCATTGTCACCTCTGAGGACTAAGACGCAATACCTCATTTTTAGTTAGAGTCCCCGGTACTATTTTACGCTGGTATTCTGTGAGAGCGTGGTCGTTCCTCGGTAGACTACCATGATTTAGCTGCAGCGTAGCTCTACCACGTATAAAATACTAGCTCGATAACGGATTACAAGCACGAGGTTATACATGTAACTTAGAATTATTAGTAACGTGAGTACATCGCAACGTTAACCGCAACACAGATACGAGCTATATTTCCGTAATATTTGATATTGCCCCGATGACACCGAGTCCAGTGATGTTTTATATACACACGCCCTACAAATAATTACAATGTACGTTCGTAAGTACCCACAAGTAAAAAATCTATATGAGCATCGATTTCTAAGTAATTTACCGTTCCGCCCCATTACATATTAGGATCAAATTTTTTTACCCTATCAAGTTGACTAAGAAATACACAAGATGAAGGTCAACTTGAATGTAGTCTAAAAACTTCATCCTCTATTTCTTAGTGTTTTGTCTTTTTTTCACTAAATTATTAAGGGACCAAGCATGAAGTACAATCATTTTGATTAAAGAACAATCATTGAAATCGGTTCACAATAATAATTGACGAAGATATCGTACACGATCATACATAACAATAAAAACATACAGTCGATTTGAGAACCTTTTTCCTTTTTGAAGTCGCACAGACCTGTTCTCATTTCTGGGGAAGATTTAGTGCTAGGAAGAGTCCGCCGCACTGCCCCAATGCGTGTTGGTGGACTTGTCATGTCTTCAAAACATTTTTTTTAATAATGATTTCTTATATTTACGCGAACACTATACATTGATTAAAACTACTTTTACGGATTTTATCGCGTTTTATTTATATTAATTTTAATACCCGACGTTTCGGGTGCTTTCCAGCGCCCATGGTCACGGGGGACTGAGGTGACTGACGTCCCGATGTCAAAGTTAACCCGGAGTATCTTCAGTTTTTTAATTATTGACTTTGGTCCGATCTACGCAGAATGAACTAACTGTATTTTGAAGTCTTGCAGTGGTATGCTTGGGTTTAGTTTTAATTTTATTAATTATAGGATCCCAAGCAGATGGTAGTACCCAGCCTCCTTCTCTTTTTTTTTTAATTTCTAAGACATGCCGGTTTCCTTGCGGTAAAGGAAAACATTTTCCTTCACCGTAGAGCACGTGGTAAATCAGATAAAAGTAACCTTCTACCACGTCTTAAAAATAGTTTTAACTATTTACAAGTATTTCAAACAAATAACAGTGGATATAATTTGCTTGCTGCTGAAAGAATAAGTTTTAAAAGACCATTTTAACACTAAAAACGAAATATTATTTATTATCTTATCTTTACAAGCATAAATTTAAATTTATAGAATTACCCACACTACGCTGGTTTGTCAGGTCTGACATCCGATACCATCGCACATTAATGCTTTTCCTTGTTATCAATCTTTTAAACTTGGAATCAGCTTTTGGATGGATTTTTCATCATCAGTTAGTTGACAGGAACTTGTGCGTCAGGATAACAAGGTTTGCAGAAAAAGTTGACACTGTTCCCTTTACGACATTTGTAATATAGGCTCTAGTGCCAGCTCGTCGCACCAGCTTCCAGTACAATTACGACAGCAAGTTTACCATTCACTTCCATCCTACCGCAGATTACCTAACAATTGGCGCACCAATCGATGTCGCGTCATTAGATACGCTCTTACACACTAAAGTCGTTAAGATAAAATTCGGCTTTCGTCAGATTTATAACCACGATGACGCATCGGCGGCGCTGCGGCTAAGCGTTTTGTCTGCGACGCCGCTCGTTCGAATCTCGCACAAAAAAAGTGTTTATCCAAATGTGCAATTTTTGTATGAAAACCCCTCCGCGACACAGAAAGAAATGCAAAATAAAATAAAAAAAAATGTATTTCTTAGATTATACATAGTTTTACCTATTTTTACATTATCCGGTTATATAAGTAGTTAATCATGTTACATAAGTTAGTAAAAGTAAAGTTAGTAGGTAAGTATTTAATATAAAATTGATTTTCTTTCTTGTTGGATATCCGACATGGGTAGACGGTTAAGTCTAAAACTATATGTTTCTGTATACAGGTATGCAATAAATGTATTTTTATCTTTAAGCTAACTTTATCTTTAACCTAACTTTATCTGCAACATGAACGCGAATGCATTTCTTACTTCTATTTTTCTTTTGTCGTGTCCACGTGAAAATGCGCGCTCAAGAACTTCCTATTGTTCGAGCACGCTTGCATTCGATCGAGATTCCTTTCCCACGGATTGGTTGCCAGTATTATATGAACCTACCATTACGCTCAATGCTCGTACAAACGCTTTCGTCTCCCGCAATTAGCGTTCATTCAGGGAGCCGTCGCGTGCTAACCGCCACTATAAGGCAACTGTTGATGGGCACAACCACAGCTAGTATCGCTACTAATCGTGCTTATGTAACTATAATATATTTTCATATAAAAAATTGTAACAAGATTACGGTTAAATAGAAAAAAAAAAGCCGCGTGGACTATCCATTTGCGTCCGTCACAAAAATAAAAAAGTCTCCGTACCCCTTTCTCGCGTCTACCTCATTATCAGCTAGCAAACAGTGTAAGTCAAATACCTGTTGTACACTTAAGCGACAACACAAAGCTCATGCATTATTAACGTCAGTAATGTTACGAAACGCAACCGATATATCAATATAATTGTAAATATTAATGTGGTACAAAACTAAAAGTCTTCAAATAGTATTTTCTTCTGGTAAGCCTACAGAGCCTTAAATACCAACTATTATAGTTTTAAAAACATTCCTTGACCAAAAGCGTAAAAGACTGACGGCGCACGAAATTGTTGAAGATTGTCGCTGCGCAGACTTTTAAACTGGTTTCCGCGTAAAATTATTCGCGTTGCCTTGGTGCAAGAGCAACAGGCTTGGGTATACACTATACAGCGAAGAGGCGAAGGGGGAGGTTTCAAACGCAGGAGGCGGACGAGCATCGGCCGGTCGACGACCTGCCGCGTGCCCTGTGCCGGCGCACCATTCGCCTTCGTCGCGGTCGACCTGATCTTACCACGATTATGAGATTATGATAGCTAAATTTTACAAAGTATATACCTAACTGCCTGGTGTTTAAAATGTTACAAAGTACGCAACTATTTCTCATAAATAGAATTGAATGTTTGAAATTAATTAAATCTCTATCAACACATTAACTTCAACTTTAAGCAACAACAAAGTTATATAACGCCACACCGTGAAGGCGTGTCGCATACCACTAATAAAAAAATTGTATTTAATTTATCTCAGCAGCAGACGACCTAAATAATAGACGCTCTGTAGGAACGGGATCAAGAAGTCGCCAAGGTTAGATCCATTTGTGATGAATTACACCACTAGGATCGTTGTCGTTCAATTCTACATACGTAATTCAACGGGACACTGGCGGTATTTTAAAAATCCCATAAACGAATCCAATAAAAATAGACATAACGATAATTCTATAACTCACTACGCGTGTGACCGGTGCGGCGGTAGAAACGCGAAGTAAGACTGAATATTATGAAGTTCATAAAAAAGTTAGAGTCAATCCGAGATTCAGATGCACAGCGTGGGCGAGTAGTAGCCACGTCGTTAAATTATATGAGGTCATTGATTGAGAAGGCACGTCTCCTGTACTTGTCTCTTAATACTTAACAGTCCGATGTTTATTACAAATCGTAAGGTAGTTGGGAAGATTCCGAACTAAACCAAATCTTTATCTGAGTGACAACTGACAACGTAAGCAAATATAGATATTAAATTCGGGACACTCTACAAACAAGGAGAGACGCACGTACACACATTATGAAATTGAACGTAATAAAATTTACCGTTTATGTTAGAATTTAGTATGTGTAGCGTACGACAACCGTCACAAAAAGACTGCGTCGATTTATTTATAACAACCCTAATAATAACTATTGTTTTGCCTTGTTGGGTATCTAAAATAAATCAAATAACGTAGTTCCCGTTTTATTGCAGACAAAGAAGAAGTAATCCAAGATGGCGCTTATTGGTATGGCATCAGCGGTGGCGGGCTTCGTCAAAGTCCGCTACCTGATCGACAAGGCTGTTATCGACAACATGGTGTTTCGAATGCACTACCGAATCACATCTGCCATATTGTTCCTGTGCTGCCTGCTTGTAACAGCCAATAATCTTATAGGTAAGTTACTTGCTATCAATAAATCTATACTTATTAACAATAAACACAGTGTAATAAGAAATAAAAACAAAGAGTTGTATAAAAGGTATAAAGTTTTACCGGAGACCCTTTTTACTGGAAACTAAGCATTCCATCTTAGTACTCTGGAGTTATAATGCATCTGCATTTTAACTCCTGAGGACTAAGATATAGGACATAGATGTAGATTTCTATTGCCCACAGCATCCACTTTATCATAACAGGTGGACTGTGTGCCCATTTGAAACCCTTGATATATACAAAAAAATTACACACATAGTCTACCTTTATTGAAAATTTTAATACTGTTAAAGTGAAAGCTAATATTTTGATTCAAATTAAGACAGACCATCACTGATTGTTTTTAGCAACCGTGAAATCTAATGACCTAGAAACTACAGACCAAGTAACCCATAGATACAGGGAAATAACAGTCCGTCTAGCCGGTGATCTCGTACTACCGTAAAAATGTATGACTCACTTTCAGTTCATTGTTCAGTACGGGACAGAGCGCGTAACAGTTACCCAAATTGAGACATCTTGTCAAATCGCTTGTACAAACAGTCTAAAGGCGTGGACGAACATACGTAATAAGTTTAAAATCATTGAAGCTGATCGGAACATTGAACTTGCACTAAGAAGTGACCGGTTCGAACAAAGTAACACGTATTCATACTTTACAAAAACAAACTGTAGACAAAACGGCTGCTAATGCACGTAGAAATATGTTAGTGAAATTATAATTTGTAAATACAATTTACAAAATAAAGCACAGTTTATTAAATAAAATATGAAATTAGCAAAAACTATGTTTAAATTTTAAAGCACAATCCGAATAAAATGGTAAGCGATTACAACTTTCTTATACGAGTAGCATTTAACTAACGTCATTTATTAAAGTAATAGACCTCGCAAATAAAAATAACGTTCATTATATTTATGATAGCAATCGTCTTAGAACTGGTTCTCCGCGGCACCGAGATACAGGATCTAAGCTGCATCAAATTTGCTACATAGCAGTAATTTAACAGGACTTCTTAGTACCAACGGAGGTTAAAATATTATGTTTTAATCAAAATAAACTAATAATTTGATTTTATATTTTATATCGTAACGAGAAATGTACCTACCACGATGAAAAAAAAAATTAACTTAAATCTTTAAAGGCAGGTTTGAACAGCAAAGGGACTTGAATACTGTTTACATTACAGTTATCGCGTGCCCCTCATTAAGTGATGCTACTTATACATAAGCATTTTGACATTAACACGTAATCACCGCTTATTAGCTTGCCTTGAGACACAGCTTTATTTATAAGAAAAAGGAAAAAATGGAGTTCGGAAAAAATGTATGATGTTACCCGCTATTTTCAGTTTTTTTTCTGAATTGTTAGTTGCTGAATTTAAATAGTAAATATCGGAAGAACAACATGTCGGAATTCTATATAAAAAATATCAGAAAATGTAAAACAGGATTGTTTTTTTTTTTAAATATGTTTTATCCAATTCGGCTTAAAATTCTAAAATTATGAAGCTGTGATCGTTAGAACAAAACTATAAAGGTCTACTTGCATAAGAAAAGAAACCCTAAAACTAATTAAAAAAATGCAAAATCACATTATTACGTTATCTTTTCTTCATAGAATAACGTTGACAAACGAACACACAGTCCACCTGATGGTAAGTGGATGCTGTGGCCCATAGACATCTACATTTATCCTCGATTAAGAATCAAAATGCAGATACGTTGTCACCCCTGACGATTTAGATGGAATGCCTCGATTCCAGTAAAACGGGCCTCCGTTTCTTTACACTAACCATAAAAAACAAAGCAGCATTAAGCTGCTATTTTACGCTGGTATTCTGTGAGAGCATTGTCATTCGTGCTACAACTATAATATAGTTGCAGCATGGCTCTACCAAGTTAAATGTATATATGTAATAGTAATGTCATTGCATGGTTCTCAAATCTCAACATACATACGTAAACTACAACGGATAAACTTATTTGTTAAACCATATTATGAAATTACTACTTTAAAATATAATTCTTACTAGATTATATGAATAACTAGTGAAATTTTAAAAAAATTACCACGTTTTTTTATAATATTCTTGCGTTGTCGTCCGAATTTGAGCTACATATATTTTAAATTAAAAGTTTCCAGTTCATCGGGAAGTTATTTTCAAATCAATTATACTAAATTCCACCCGGAATGACAAACACAAAAAAGTGACTTAATAAAAACGTGATGGAAACAGTTAATGCAGATAGTAGTAGATAGAAGTAGTAGATGTCTTCAGGCGACTCCGTACCGCGGTTTTTGACTATGTCTAACAGTAGATTTAGACGGATCGTAATTATAATGATTACGATAACTAATTCATGTGTATTCAAAATCCAGTTTTTATTTCAAAAAATTATATTCTTTCTTCCGGATTCTAATAACATTAAGGTTGCGAATTACAGGCCAATATTCGTGACCACTGAAGGTGCCCAAAAACATCGGTGTCGACAAAAGTTTATTAACATAGTGAAATATAAATCTTTAAGATTAAACACGGCGTGTTATGAATAGCCGTTTACTTTATTGTTAGTCATAATATTCACACAACATGCACACCCAACTATATTTGTTTTGCAATAATAATCGAACACGCTCATATTACAATTCCTTAAATTTATTAGTAACGCAAACTTAATCAATTTCTTCGTAATTACACAATTGACCAACCATATAAATAAAATTGTATATGTATAATATATATTATTACAAACCACCAATGTTTACTGCCAACCAAACATAGGCCCTTCTCATATATTGCTATATACTTCATAGAGAAATATATGAAGTGAGTGCCAGTTCTATTGGAAAGGGGAATTTACATATCCTTCGCTATTCTTTCATAATCCAATTGAACAACATGGGGTCAACTATGGACGTTCTACTACGAACGACTACATTGTTGGTGTTTTAACCGATTTAAAATAGGAGGTGTCAATTCGACTGTATTTTTTATGTGTGTTACCTCAGAACTTTTTTTAGGTAAACCGATTTTGAAGATTTTTTTCCATTTAAAAGCTGATGCTTCTCATGTGGTCGCATACAAATTTTATCAAGATCTGACCAGTATATTTTGAGTTATCCTTGATAATGCGTATTTAATTGACTTGGACTACATTGATGATGTTCTCGTTTTATTTATATTAAAATCTGTTGTACTATTTTTTTATAGTATTGGGTGACAAACAAGCACACAGTCCACCTAATAGTAAGTAGATGCTGTGGCCCATAGACCACCATATTTATCTTCAGTTAAGAATCAAAATGCAGATGCGTTGTCACCACTGAAGACTAAGATGGAATGCCTCGATTCCAGAAAAAGGGTCTCCGGTTCTCTACACTCACCATACGAAACACAGCAGCACTACGCTGCTATTTTACGCTAATATTCTGCGAGAGCGTGGTCCTTCCCCGGTCGAGCCGACCCAATCGTGCTACAACTATAATGCAGCTGCAGCGTGGCTCTAATAAAAATTAACCACTTGTTACAATAAATATGTTCTCAATAGAATGGATAGTAGCTTGCAAGTAGACGTAGAGCATAGATATTAAGAAAAACTTCGACCGTGTGGCCCACACGTTATAGCATTGTTATTTTGCTGATAGTTTATGTATGAATATAGATACGTATCATATAGGTATATTATAATTTACTCGCAAAAAAGTGCAGTAAGTAGTAGAGGGTGTAGTAAAACCTACTAAAACTTAGGTACATATAATAAGAGTATGTATATTGTACGTCCGTCGTAAATAGGTATCCTTGTTTATTGTATTACTAGCTGTTCCCCGCGACTTCGCCCGCGCGTATATAGAGATTTAATTTTTTTACGCGGTACCCGAATTCTTTTTATATAATTATAAGTTACTTATTCACCTATCTGCCAGTGAAAGTTCATCGGTCCTGCCGTTTCGGAGATTATCCGGAACAAACAGACACAATAAGTTAAAAAATTTTGTTTTCGTTAAAGTACCGTATTTATTTTCATATGCATTAAGTAAATAGCTGCTATTTAGACATTACAGACACTCCAAATTTATTTAAGTATTTGTAAGTATATTGTTTTATTCATGCGTGAGGTCTATTCTTGAGTATTGCAATTAAATATGAATTTCACAATACAAGATTATATAATATATTGGTGTTACTATGGATATCTAGAAAAAAATACCAATTACCTAAACTATAGGTATCATCGAATCCGACCGAACACACGGGACAGGGATTTGGTTAAAATCAAATTGGAGGATTGGATTATATGAAAATGAAATACAAACGTTTGGGATACAAAGTAGGTGCACCCCGCTATGAACCGGACGAGGTTTTAACGGAGTGATAACGGAAAATCCATTAAAATTGGCCGAATCCATATCACCGGTACGAGCTTTGCCTCTGCGTTTACGTATACGATATTTCAATAAGCTTTTCTCAATACTTTTGAATTAAGAAAGATTATAATATGTAGTTGCAAAACTTACCAAACTACACCAAATATCGTAGCTGAGTCCAGTGCATAATATTTAGTAATGAGACCAGAATTACTGAAGTATATAAACAATTACAATTTAACTTTTATATTCTTTTCATCATGGTGCTTTCTTATTAACCGACTTCAAAAAAGAGGGGGTTCTCAATTATAGTGTACGTTTTTTTCGTATGCTGTTACGCGATATCTTCTCAGATTGTGGACCAATTTTGATGATTCTTTTAGGAGAATAAATTCCACCTCTAAAAGTAGCAAATAAGTAACTTTTTTTTATCAATTTCAAATCAGTTTTTAATTTTTGTTAAATTTTTATTGGGTTATTCTAAAATAAAGTATACTCACGACGGTGCTTATAAAATTATACGCTGTCGACGTTATCCCAAAAAAATATACAAACATTCATACTACTTTTAAAAAGCACAATTTTATTGCATTACTCAAGTATTCTTCAAAATTATTTTCATAAACTTAACCCCTTACAAACTTTTAACGCATGTGTATTCAATGGAATAAAACCCCCTAGTCACATAGTCTTTACAACAAATGTCCCTCGTCTGTTCTGTATCAAATTACCATTATTACCCGTTAGCATAAAAAAATTCAAATTTATAAGTTATTACACCTAACAAAAGGCTTGTACTTTCGATTTACATACGTAAGCGCGTTATTACTTGCATATCACAACAATTACCGGACCTGGATTGCATAAAATCACGTTCGCTGAATCTAAACATAATGTATTAAGCGAGACTGTTATGAACTTGTAATGTCAGTTCTAATATGCGTATATTCAAGTGTAAGGGTTTCCAAAGCCTTGATGGGACGTTTATTACCCTCATTTGAGCATGAAAGAATTATAGTTCACGAATGCACGCACAAACCCTTGTGCATTCTCTATTCCTTCACTCTCAAAGTCCGAATCCGACACATCCAGAAAAACATAAGGCGTCAAGGATCAACGATGCTTTTCGAAACACAAGTGGTTTAAACTTCGTAACACCTGGCTGCTACTAAAAATTTCTTAATAGAAAAATTAAAACCCCAGTAACTAATTTTTATACAATCTAGGATTCGAGCCTGGAACTCCATGATTATCAGTTGCGCTAACAATCACAAGACCAACGAAGTCCTTATAGTAAAACGGAACTAAATTATATAACCGTTGTAAAATTTAATGCTTTATCTCTATTTATATTATAGTTTTAAATAATATTATGTTATAGTTTTATACATCTACGCGTTCAACCTTTGTGTCATAATAAATATTTATTTATACCGTAGACACGTCTGTTGCCAAGGGGCTTTATCTGTATTGGTAGAAACGGACAGTCAGCTCTCTGCACAGACTGCAACGTTGAAGTTCGTGTCCAAGTGTACATCTGAACAATCACATTTGCTCCCCAGGTGTTGGTAATCAAAACACCGTTGCAATTTCGAGCGATAACAGACCGTTGAACGAGAAACTGTTATGAATTAACGTTGTTATGTTTATATATTTCATACCCAAGTATTTATTATACATCTCTAAACTATTATTATTTTGGGAAGGCTCGAATTATTCAAAATATCCAAGCATATATAGTATTTTGTGAAAGTCATGTCGTGACTGTTTAAGAATCCGTCAACCTTGCCCTCACCCTGTAAGTATCGTAAAAGGCATATGGTCACAGATACTTACATAATTTCCAATCAGTCTGCAAACATGGCCATTGATACAAAACGTATATACAATGGGAGAGACCTATATCAGAAAATGTTATACTTTTGTCCCAAATACAAAGGTTAAGTTTGAGAACGAGAAAAAATAATTTATCGAACATTTAAGCGTTTGTAAAAATTAACTTGAGCAAAAGTCTGGCAAGAAATAAATATTTTAGAATTTGGTTCAAAGTAACAAAATTTTATTTTTATTTTTGGTTTGTGTTAAAATAAGATTATACCCTAAAACTTATAATTTCTGTACCACAAATCTACAAAAATTGCTTATTTAGTTTGCCGCATATTTCTGTTACCAATCTTATGCCCGAATACTCAACGCTAATATTTTTTTATACGATAGGGTGACAAACAAGCACACAGTCCACCTGATGGTAAGTGGTTGCTGTGGCCCATAGACATCTACATATGCATTAAGTAAATAGCTGCTATTTAGACATTACAGACACTCCAAATTTATTTAAGTATTTGTAAGTATATTGTTTTATTCATGCGTGAGGTCTATTCTTGAGTATTGCAATTAAATATGAATTTCACAATACAAGATTATATAATATATTGGTGTTACTATGGATATCTAGAAAAAAATACCAATTACCTAAACTATAGGTATCATCGAATCCGACCGAACACACGGGACAGGGATTTGGTTAAAATCAAATTGGAGGATTGGATTATATGAAAATGAAATACAAACGTTTGGGATACAAAGTAGGTGCACCCCGCTATGAACCGGACGAGGTTTTAACGGAGTGATAACGGAAAATCCATTAAAATTGGCCGAATCCATATCACCGGTACGAGCTTTGCCTCTGCGTTTACGTATACGATATTTCAATAAGCTTTTCTCAATACTTTTGAATTAAGAAAGATTATAATATGTAGTTGCAAAACTTACCAAACTACACCAAATATCGTAGCTGAGTCCAGTGCATAATATTTAGTAATGAGACCAGAATTACTGAAGTATATAAACAATTACAATTTAACTTTTATATTCTTTTCATCATGGTGCTTTCTTATTAACCGACTTCAAAAAAGAGGGGGTTCTCAATTATAGTGTACGTTTTTTTCGTATGCTGTTACGCGATATCTTCTCAGATTGTGGACCAATTTTGATGATTCTTTTAGGAGAATAAATTCCACCTCTAAAAGTAGCAAATAAGTAACTTTTTTTTATCAATTTCAAATCAGTTTTTAATTTTTGTTAAATTTTTATTGGGTTATTCTAAAATAAAGTATACTCACGACGGTGCTTATAAAATTATACGCTGTCGACGTTATCCCAAAAAAATATACAAACATTCATACTACTTTTAAAAAGCACAATTTTATTGCATTACTCAAGTATTCTTCAAAATTATTTTCATAAACTTAACCCCTTACAAACTTTTAACGCATGTGTATTCAATGGAATAAAACCCCCTAGTCACATAGTCTTTACAACAAATGTCCCTCGTCTGTTCTGTATCAAATTACCATTATTACCCGTTAGCATAAAAAAATTCAAATTTATAAGTTATTACACCTAACAAAAGGCTTGTACTTTCGATTTACATACGTAAGCGCGTTATTACTTGCATATCACAACAATTACCGGACCTGGATTGCATAAAATCACGTTCGCTGAATCTAAACATAATGTATTAAGCGAGACTGTTATGAACTTGTAATGTCAGTTCTAATATGCGTATATTCAAGTGTAAGGGTTTCCAAAGCCTTGATGGGACGTTTATTACCCTCATTTGAGCATGAAAGAATTATAGTTCACGAATGCACGCACAAACCCTTGTGCATTCTCTATTCCTTCACTCTCAAAGTCCGAATCCGACACATCCAGAAAAACATAAGGCGTCAAGGATCAACGATGCTTTTCGAAACACAAGTGGTTTAAACTTCGTAACACCTGGCTGCTACTAAAAATTTCTTAATAGAAAAATTAAAACCCCAGTAACTAATTTTTATACAATCTAGGATTCGAGCCTGGAACTCCATGATTATCAGTTGCGCTAACAATCACAAGACCAACGAAGTCCTTATAGTAAAACGGAACTAAATTATATAACCGTTGTAAAATTTAATGCTTTATCTCTATTTATATTATAGTTTTAAATAATATTATGTTATAGTTTTATACATCTACGCGTTCAACCTTTGTGTCATAATAAATATTTATTTATACCGTAGACACGTCTGTTGCCAAGGGGCTTTATCTGTATTGGTAGAAACGGACAGTCAGCTCTCTGCACAGACTGCAACGTTGAAGTTCGTGTCCAAGTGTACATCTGAACAATCACATTTGCTCCCCAGGTGTTGGTAATCAAAACACCGTTGCAATTTCGAGCGATAACAGACCGTTGAACGAGAAACTGTTATGAATTAACGTTGTTATGTTTATATATTTCATACCCAAGTATTTATTATACATCTCTAAACTATTATTATTTTGGGAAGGCTCGAATTATTCAAAATATCCAAGCATATATAGTATTTTGTGAAAGTCATGTCGTGACTGTTTAAGAATCCGTCAACCTTGCCCTCACCCTGTAAGTATCGTAAAAGGCATATGGTCACAGATACTTACATAATTTCCAATCAGTCTGCAAACATGGCCATTGATACAAAACGTATATACAATGGGAGAGACCTATATCAGAAAATGTTATACTTTTGTCCCAAATACAAAGGTTAAGTTTGAGAACGAGAAAAAATAATTTATCGAACATTTAAGCGTTTGTAAAAATTAACTTGAGCAAAAGTCTGGCAAGAAATAAATATTTTAGAATTTGGTTCAAAGTAACAAAATTTTATTTTTATTTTTGGTTTGTGTTAAAATAAGATTATACCCTAAAACTTATAATTTCTGTACCACAAATCTACAAAAATTGCTTATTTAGTTTGCCGCATATTTCTGTTACCAATCTTATGCCCGAATACTCAACGCTAATATTTTTTTATACGATAGGGTGACAAACAAGCACACAGTCCACCTGATGGTAAGTGGTTGCTGTGGCCCATAGACATCTACATTTATCCTCGATCACGAATCAGTGCAGATACGTTGACACCCGTGAGGACTAAGATGTAATGCCTCGTTCCCAGTAAAAAGGGTCTCCGGTTCTCTACACTCATCATACGAAATATTGTGAGACTATTCTGTGAGAGCGTGGTCTTTTCCCGGTCAAGCCGACCCGTTTGTTCTACAATACTAATAGCACCATGGCTCTACCACGTATCAATTTGAAGATGCTGTTAAGTCTCGTGCAAGCGAAACTTAACGACATCTTAAAATTGAGTAGCGTTTGTGTATTTGGGCATTAATCATGAACTGTTAGGGCATTCCAATAACATAATTGAATTAGAATCGACTCAAGATCGAGAATCACATCGAATCGAAGTAATGTACCATCGAACCTCATAAGTCTTACGACCATACAAAGCCACTATAAAGTTCATAACAGGCCGAAGTTTGCCGTGACCCAGAATAGTATAAAGCACTTGCAGGTAAACGAGTTTCAGCCAATAGCAGCGTCGATCGTTAAACCTTATCACACGTGTCACCGATAAAACACTAACAACTAATTGTACTAACGTGGCGTAATTACCATAACAAGAATCAGCCCGCATAGGTCTATTTCCAACATGATGAACCTACGATTTCGTTAACTACATTTTCAAATCAATTGTAATCTGAATAAAGCCAAGTTCATTTTGTCTGACAGGTAATTATTAAAATTATAATTTTCGTCTAAAAAAGTCCATTAAAAGATAGTCCCAGGTATTTTCTGCTGCCAAGCACTTGAGCCCATCTACACCTCGAAAACATTTAACAGCCTTTACATACCTTAAATACACTAAAAATGATAAGTTATTCTATCTATACTTCTTTGCATACCTTGAATACAGTAAAGATGATAACTTATTCTATCTATACTTCTTGGCATACCTTATATACAGTAAAAATGATAACTTTGACGCCGATCAGTAAAGTTAATGAAATAAATTTTTTTACCAAAAACTGCTATATGATTTAGTGATTAAGCAAACGTCTTTATTATTAATATGTTCTGTTCATCAGCACGAATAGTGTTAAAGTCAAACCGGCGACTAATTAAATAATAAATGTGCTAAGTGAAACTATGCTAAGTGCTCATTAGGGAGCAATAAGCAGGCGTTTGGCTTAAATTACATCATACTCGAAGACTTTATTTTATGTTCACTTTATTTGAAAGTCCTTAAATAGCAATAAGTTTTTAATCTTTATCCCAAATCGTATATAAATTTACGTTTTAAGAAAACCTATTCTTTTAATTAATATTATACTAGGAGGAGGTATCAGAGAGTAGGTTATCAATTCTACTGTATTTTCTTTTTCCTGAAGTTATCTAACCCATTCGTATATGTACATATAACCTCATACTTTTAGTGGACCCATAATAATGTCATTCAGACACAAAGATAATTTAATTATGTTATTTTTTTAATAATACTTTAAGGTTTAAGTTAGTACCACATTAGTAACTTAAACCTTAAAGGTAAAAATATTTTATTTACCAAAATCAAATATTTATCTTATATTCAAGCGAATCTCAATGCGCATTATCGTAGCGTATTGCATCATGGTATTACCCATTGACAGATCTATGGATCAATGCCAACCAATCTATTGCGAATAGTGATCCTTTCGTTTTGTTGAAAATGTTTACATACTTAGACGTGACCGAAGCGGCGTATGGTGATATTTACTCATTTTAGCAACCGGTTTATACAAGGATAAAATATAAAACGCTTGGTAATAGTGAATAATGCACTTTCTCAGAATAATACTCAAAGACGGCTGAGCTAGAAGGAAAATCACGAAACACGCCCAGTAAAATCAAAGTCCATCTATAGAACAAGTTTTGGGTATTGTACCTTCCACCTATACATTTACAAAAGTAAGTTAGTAATTAATTCAGTTAGTAGACGTCACTTTCTCAGAAAAATACTAAAGAAAAGAAAATAAGTTTCACTTATCTTACATTTTAAGTACTGTGTCGCGTCAGTTTGAAGGCATCCACGTGCTATATTATTCTATTTATAATAGTAACAAATATTACGTATGTAATCTACTGGGGTCCATATAACGAACAAGGTGATTCAAGTCAGGGTCGTTACAATTGTGACGAGCAGGGGCAACTGCAGTTAGTTCCGTCCTCGACAATGTCGTCATCCGCCTTGTACTACGTCTCCGGTACAATGACAAGTAGCTTCTGTAGGATGTAATTATATATGCTCTTTGGAAGAGTTTTACATACAAAAGATACATAGAAAATCATCAAAACACGGAAGTGTTGTAGTAGGCGATACAAATACCAGCAGCAAACGCCAACTATAAAGCCTTAATGCTTGAACAAAGACGAAAATGATATCAAACATCCTAAAATTAGTTTAATGTGTACTAATGACTACTCATAATAAGGACGGCCACACTGATAACGATAAATAACAACGTGAAAACAAAATTATAGTATAAACTAAAATAAATAAACGTTTAAAATAGAATAACACGACGTGGATCTCTGCCCAGCTGTGGTATGTAGCATCATTTTGATTTGTTATAAAAATATAATAAAATGTCAGCGTAATATTTTCAAATTAATATAATAAAACAAAGATAATACCGAAGGGTAAATGAGAAAAATAACAAAGTGAAGAACCACTATATTTTCTTTAAGCTGCCTACAGCGTACATCAGCGTTGGAGATGTATTATATACATTAGAGAATTTTTTATAAACAACACCGTAAAATTAAATTCAGTAAGGCAGACTTATAGCACGTATTTTTTAAAAACATCCGAAAATCGCAGACAGGTTCCTTTCATTAAAGCCATTACGTTAAGTAAAAACTTATTTATTTTCTAATAATTCATTTCCTTTTTCAGGCGACCCGATCTCTTGCATCAATGACGGCGCGATTTCAGCGCATATTTTAAACACCTATTGCTGGATCACCTACACGTTCACACTTCCCTATGCCAACAATAAAGGGATAGCTCACCCTGGATTGGGTAATGATTATGAAGAGGAAAGGCGGATACACGCTTACTATCAATGGGTGCCGTTCATGTTGTTCTTCCAGGTATGAACCAAATAATGAAATAGTTTACTATCACATGCTCGATTAAGTAAAAATAAATATGTAAAGTATGCTCCGGAAAGTCTCCATCCTGTGAACATGAACTAGATCGCATCCAGAATTACATAATATTTGATAGATCTATAGGGGAAAAACACAGATTCTTACCAAGAATGAAACTATTAAAATAAACAAATACAACACACAAAACATCTAAAGAGAAGATGGCCGAGTGCTACCATCGGCTTGTGATCCTTTAATTAATGAAATTAAATTGTAACTCAAGCATACCACTGCATGACTTTAAAATACTATTAGTTTGTTCTGTGTTAAACGAACTAAAAATATATAATTTTAAGTTACAAGGTAATGGTTATCTACGACAATGGGACATCGAACACCTAAGTTAACTATACGCGATAAGACCCGTAAAATAACTAGCTTTATGTAATATTCATCACCATCATCAGCCTGCAGACGTCATCATCATTTACAAAGTGATAGTACCATATGTTTACTTTTTTATATTTCTACAAGTAAATAATAGTGCCTGCGCTGCTGTGTTCCGATCTAAAGGATATAAAGCGCCAGTATACTATCAAGCTGTGAGACATGCCATCTTTGTCCTTAGGTCCATCTTAGGCTTTACGTGGTTGAGCCATGCTGCAGCTATATTAGCAGTATAGTTGTAGCACGAATGCGTCGGCTCGACCGGGGAAGGACCACACTCTCACAGAATATCATCGTAAAATAGCAGCTTGACGCTGCTGTTTCATATGGTGAGTGTAGAGAACCGGAGACCCTTCTTACTGGAAACGCATTTTATCTTAATCCTCACGGGTAACAACGCATCTGCATTTTTATTCGTAATCGAGGATAGACGTGGATGTCTATAGGCTACAGTAACCACTTACCATCTGGTGGACTGTGTGCTCGTTTGTCACCCGTATCCAACAAAAAAAGGTAGCATTTCCAGGTCCCTGGACTACAATGCCACTTACGATAAGGTAAATTCGTTTGTCATTCAAATTTCATAAAAAAAGTCTAGTTTAATTCAACAAACATGAATTGAAATATAAATTAATATAGACAATTCAACATTTTCTCTACATGCCAAGCTCATTTGCGCACGCGTTGCAGAACCCTAATTGATAGAAATTTCATCATACAACGTCGTATCAAATTTCAAAAACTGGTGTTTTTTTTTTGCGTTTATATGACTGACTGACGAGCGCACAATTCGAAAGTAAATGAATACCTACCGAATCCACATTTCAAAGGCTGGTAGTTTTTCTGCTTTAATGGAAGTAAGAGTGATCAAAAAGCACACAATTCACCTGATAAAATTTATTACTATGACCCATAAACAGGCAAACAGGTACATCAATCCTGGATTAAGTATCAAAATAAATACGTCGTTATCCCTGAGGACTAACATGAAATTTTAAACATTTTAATCGTTAAAATATACGACGTTATTGACATTCCAGGGCCTGCTGTTCTACATACCGCACTGGATCTGGAAGAACTGGGAAGAGGGCAAGGTTCGCATGATATCGGAAGGAATGCGGGGCACATCGGCTTGTATCGCCGACGATAAGAGCAAACGTCAGGTAAACAATTAATGACATTATATTATTCTTGATGAGAGTCCCGCGTTCATGTACTGTATAATTATGACTTATACAGTGTACCGTTTCACCAATTGGTACAATTGAGATAAGGCTCGGTACTAATAAAACTTGATATCTCTTGTAATTTACCCAGCGATCGTTATTGCATATAGTAGTAGCATTACTTGTTCTATATGAAAGGCTATTGAAAAAAGAAATAAGCACATTTGTTTCTTTTCTGCTGATATTGATACGTACCAAGTATCTGTTATCTCGTTATCTTTTTTAAATTATCGATTATAAATCCTAATTATATTTACAGATTCGACTAGTGCAGTATCTGTACGATACACTGCATATGCACAACACCTACTCCTTTGGTTATTTCTTCTGTGAAGTTTTAAACTTTGCTAACGTTGTAAGTATAAATTTTTATTTTTATTTATAAAGAATAAGAGATATAAACACAATATTATTTAAAAAAAATCTGTTTAGGTTGGCAACATCTTTTTCCTCGACACGTTCCTTGGTGGAGCTTTCTTGACTTACGGCACAGATGTAGTAAAGTTCTCTAATATGAACCAGGAGCAACGTACCGATCCCATGGTAAGTTTTGACATAAATCATATTTGTATTGAAAACACGAAACAGAGAGGACATAAAGAGAATTTATTTTGAATTACAAAAAGAATATATAACTCTTTAATTTAAAATAATGGAGAAGCAAGCCAACGTTGACACACTACTTGCAGAACTACAGAAACTATTTACTACAATATATACGTCCATTTTTCAGATCGAGGTATTCCCCAGACTTACCAAATGTACCTTCCACAAATTTGGTGCTTCTGGAACAATCCAAAAACACGATGCGCTCTGCGTTCTCGCCCTAAACATCCTCAACGAGAAGATCTTCATCTTTTTATGGTTCTGGTACGTATGAAATACGTTTTTGCTTATCTACCTTTTTATTGTTTTTTCGTGCCAAGTGTTTTATGCGAACATGTAAATGCACGTCTTAAAACCAAAAATCCTTGATAGGTTATTTAATTTAAACGTACTTCCTTATAGCAAACATACTATTTTCCGCTCTTTAAATTTGTAAGTATGGAGTGTAGAAGTAAGAAGTACAGAATGTGTATTAAAAAGTGTCCATAGAAAACCGTTAAATAAGGGTGGCGCCACTGTAACTTCGGGGTAAATTTTAAAGAACGCACCGAAAAATATTAGAGGGATAGACGACTTTTTCGAGGTTATATTCACTAAATAAAATGATTTTAGATTTTAGAGCTACTGAGAGCTGTTTAGCAGCACACTTAAACCGTCGACAACTGCTAAGTTCATTTGATCCCAGTAGCTACTCTAGCGCTGCTGTGGAGAGTTTTTGAACTGTTATTTACTGCTTACAGATGGCCACTTTTTCAACTATTCTACTATGGGAGTTGGTCCTCCTTACTTCTACACTCCATATTTGTAAGGCAAAGAAACTAAAATGACTCATGTATCTTTATGCAAAGATTATCTAAAAACTAAGTAATGGGTATTGTATGATCTATGGTTTATTTTAGGTTCATTATTCTGTCGGTGCTCTCCGGCTTGGCGCTAGTGTACTCAGCGGCCGTGATTCTTTTACCCAGTACTCGAGAGACTATTCTGAAGAGACGTTTCCGCTTTGGTACTCCAAACGGCGTTGAAGCTCTTGTTAGGAAAACTCAGGTTTGTTATATCTTTATTCTAAAAATACAATAAAATCATAACCCATGATGTAAATTAATTGGACGAAACAATAATTGTCTCATCAATTAGTTTTAACCTTTTTAAAAGAATTTACAATAAAAATAAGCTAAGCTTTATTCATTTAAATTGGTCTATGTGGATAGATAGTTTTGGACTGATAGTTTTGTGATTATTTTTACAACTAATAACCAACTAATCGCTCTTTCATATTTATTTAAGGTGGGCGATTTTCTTTTGCTGCACCTTCTTGGTCAAAATATGTCACTCCGTATGTTCGGCGAAGTGTTAGACGAATTGTCACGGAGACTTCACCTCGGATCCAACGCACCTTCTGCGCCTTCTACACTCGAAATGGCACCTATTTATCCCACTATGGAAAAGTTCGCAAAAGAAACGGAAACGTAATCTAACTAGAAAATAATAACTGACGTATAATATGTCTCCTATACATTTTTTGAGAAATTGTGAACATCATTTTTGGGACTAGTTTAGTTAATTTTATATCGCGATATCTCAAACAGTGTATCCGAGGCAGTCATTTTTGTTCCTTATACTTGAGAGTTTTTCAATATATAATGAGTTTACAGTTTTAAAGTATGATCATGCTTACAGTAGCTTGTATTTTAAAGATTTTACTTATAAAGACAATTACGCCTACCGCTGTTAAATACATTCCTTCTTTTTATCTATAGGCGATGTTATCACCTTCGTAAAGGTACACACAGCCACAGTCTGCCATGTAATACGGAGCTTTAACGTGGTCTCAATAATTTTATGAGTGGACAAATTATTTTTTATTATATAAATCGTGAAAAATTAAATGCATTTGGAGAACATGACAATTTTTATTTTATAGCAAATGCAAAATTTTTCTTCATGTTTGAAAAAGCTGTCAGGGATTTGTGATGTTACCTATACAGGGTAAAACTATAATTTTTTTACGTCAGACATAAAAAGAGTTTATACACTCAATTATTGAGTGGGGATACTTTTCCTCCGAAGTAATTACTAATTGCATTGTGTCAAAATAAAAATAAAACATATCGCTCAAAACCTAGTAAATTATATGAAACAATAAAGCGCTATTTAAAAGACATTTTATACAGTTAATATTAAGTTTAAGCGTCTTGCGACCTATTAACATTTGTAAGAGTATTATTTTTGCTACTGATTACAAGTTAGATAGTATAGGGAAATAAAAAGGCGTTTTCAAGTATGAAACGACCACTTCTGAATGAATGGCGTCTGTTTCTAATTTGGAACTTCCTTTTTTATGTAGAAAATAAAATGTAAAATTTGAATGATATTTAGTTAGGTATAAACATTGGTGCAAAAGTGGTGTGTAATTTGTATAAAAAATATACTCGTTTTCTATACTCTGACCATTGTGCCATTAAAGATAAAATAGATTGAGCCGTGCAAAAACGCGAGGCTTGCATTTTCGTTTTGAAAAATAATTTCAATAAGGCCACTTTTTAAATAATGACCCTGTATTTTTAGTCTTAGGATAAATTGTTATTTCTCAGTCATTTAAGCCATATCAAATAAGTGTCTTATGCTAAAGTTATGCTTATTTCTTTATTGAATCTCCAAATTCTTCCATATTAATAATTAAGGCATAATAGCACACAGTAGTATATAGAATAACTATAAATATAAAATTTTGACACTAAAATAAGGACCGATTGATTTTATGTTTAAGCATTCCTAGAATAAAATCATATTGTTGTATTCAACACATTTTTAGGAAGACTGCCTTTGTAACGATTATTTCCTGTGTAATTTCTTGATATTGATTAAATAAAAGATTAAAAAGTCTAAAAATGTTTTATTTAAGCCATCCTTTATTAAATAATATGGGGCAGAACGGATAATAATATTACATAGACACATACATACAAATATACGTCATATCTGTAATCCGAACAGAGGGAATAGGTCGATTCCATAAAGCAGTAAGCCACTTGGATCACGTTTATCCAAAATAATAGATATAGATGGAAAATTGTGAGAGATAGGTGGCTAGCCCACACACACAATCACAAACCCAATATCCTATTTATCAACTATACATTTATGAGAAGCTGGGCAAGTAACACTGTTGGCACATTCTTTTATCGGTTTTAAAAGTAGTACAGCCATGGAGCAGCTATGTATTTATTTAGGTTGTAGCGCGAACAGGTCGACTCGCTCGAGGATGGAACAAACTCACAGAATACCAGCGTGAAATAACAGCTGTGTTTAGGGAACCGGAAACCCTTCTTACTGGAAATGAGGCATCCCTTCTTAGTCCTCACAGGTCGCAACGTATCTGCGTTTTTATTCTTTATCGAAGAACGAAGAAAGATGTTAGTGTCTATGGGCCGCAGCATCAACTTACCATCAGGTGGACTGTGTGATCATTTGTCACACTTATTCTATAAAATATATATACCTCTTTTTAAGTACTATGAATATATATTATATTGAATGATTTTAAAAATGGCTAATTCAGGTTCCGTATTTCGTAGATAAAAAGACATCGTCATCTAAGTCAATCAAAAAGTCAAAAGTCAAAAATAAAACAAGCTGCTTTCAACAACAACCTACAACCTACAAACAAATTGATAATGAATAATGTGACACTTCATCTTGAATAAATTTAAATAATTAAATAATTGAAAACGAAAATAGAAAATAAGCAAGAGTTTCTGTAGACCTCGCGTTTCCGAGACGCTTTCAGCGCAGGTAAGAGTCCGCAACGCTGCTTCAATGCGATGACGAAATTCCATGTCTTAAAATATTTTAGTTTCTGGAACATGTCAGTTCCTCCTCCAGGTTGTTGAACGTCACCAACGAGCATAATATAGTAAATCAACCTTTAAAATTTCGACTAACAAGTTCAAGCGATGTTTCAATTAGAGAATTATTATTGCCACAGAATTATCGTATAATTTACCATCGCAGAAAATAAGATATACCACTATTATTCCACTGCTGAGCACAAACCTCCTCTCATTGCTGAGAGGGGTTTAATGCAAGGCAATATCCGCAGTGCTAACTAACGGCCGAAATATAACACGAAATATTGCTTTTTATTTCTAAGACACGCAAGTTTACTTATGGTGTTATCCTTCTCCACCGAGTACGTAGTAAATCAGCACTTTAAATTGCTATTAACAATTTCATTTGTCCGGCGGGATTAGAACCCGGCTTGCACACGTCTGTGAAATTTTAACTAAGCGCTTAGCGCCTGAACTTCTACGGCTTTCAAGTATTAAAAAAAAACAAAGGTAGAATATATTTCGAAAATAATTTAACAAGCATCAGGAGTGAATAAGACCCAATACCAAAAATATGTTATTCCCTTTCGAATAAATGTAAAATTCACTAGAAAAATAATATTAATATACTAGCTTAATTTTTGCCTTGCTGCTGCAAAGGATAAAACTAAGTTAAGATAGTAGTGGAAAAACTTACCTATTCCCCCAATCAAGTTTGGCGACCAGTTTTAAGCGGAGTGCTCTAGTTTGATCCTGGGTGAGTGTACCAGCGAGGAGAGCTCGGCGACCGCTCAACAACTCTCTCATTACTTTCGCCACCGCACTAAATCTGTATGTTTCCCGCTCCTGAAAGTTAGTATGATATATTTAGGAAATCGATTCGAAGGCGAGTTTATATGGCTACTGTTATAAGTGACAATAAAGTCAAAAGTCTAAGTAACAAGTGAGCATAGCAGCCCATGGAAATGGACACGACCGATGAAAACGAGTTCTACGAGGTACATCATTAATGTGTAAATGTAGAATAGGTCGGCAACAAGACCGGACCGGGGAAGGATCACGCTCGCACAGAATACCAGCGTTAAACAGCAGAAATATGTTGTGTTTCTTAAGGTGAGTAACCGAGAATCTGTGTTTGGATTCTTAATAAAGGATAGACGAAGATATCTATGAGCCAAAGCGTCCACTTACCATCAGATGGACTGCGTTCTTTTTGGGTGACATTTATTCAATAAAAATATAATGTTGTCAACTCAAATTATAAGATAGAATACTTTTCAAACTGTGGTTAAATTGACTTAAGAATGTATTTTTAAATCGGAAGACCAGTAGATATACCTGTTATTTGGCGAACGAAATAGGTTTTTTTTTATAGAAGAGGGGGCAAACAAGCATGCGGCTCACCTGATGTTAAGTGACTACCGCCGCCCATGATTAAACGCAACACCAGGGGAAGTGCAGGTGCGTTGCCGAACCTTTAGAAAGGAGTAAGCTCCTTTTTTGAAGGTCCCCAGGTCGTATCGGTCCGTAAAAATCGCCGGTGGTAAACTATTCCACAGAGAGGTTGTACGCGGAAGAAAACTCCTTTTTAAACGTACAGTGGTGGACCGCCAAGCATCCAGATGGTGTGGATGGTATCGGGACGTTTGCCGCGTAGTGCGTTTACGAAATTTGGCGGCTGGGATTAATCCGAACAATTCCTCAGAGCACTCTCCATGGTATATGCGAAAGAAAATGCAGAGATGCAACATCTCTTCGCAGTGCCAGTGAATCGAGCCGATCGGAAAGCACTCGGTCGTCGACGAATCGAGCCGCTCTGCGCTGGATGCGATCAAGTGGAAGGAGCTGGCACTGGGGAGCCCCAGCCCAGAGATGGAACAGTATTCCATGTGCGGCCGAACTTGCGCCTTGTAAAGTTGCAGGCGGTGTGCCAGCATGAAATACTGTCTCGCTCTGCTGAGCACGCCAAGTTTTTAGGGGCCAATTTGGCCTTCTCTTCCAAGTGACCACGAAACTGCACGTCACTCGATATGTCGACGCCGAGGATTCCGATACTGGCCGAGGCAACAAGGGGAGTGTCTTGAAACTGAGGAGATACGACAAAGGGGTTCTTTTTAGCGGTTAACGCGCAAACTTGTGTCTTCTGGGGGTTAAACTGGGCTAGATTTAGTCTAGATAGATAGGTATGATAGAATGAGCCTTTGGTACTACAATAGTTAATTATTCAGTAGCTGCATTTGTATATAAATAGTGACCACCGATGAAAAAAATGACATGGTAAAATAACAATATTTACTCCTTTTGGGTGAGAGTTTGCTATATCTGCGTGCCTCGACATACGTATCTTTATATACCTATATAATTCTTCTGTCCGTGTGTGATGACCAATTTTGATGAAATTTTCTGTACCTATTTTACAATCGAACCCTGTAGGTGGCGCTGTTGTCGAGATTCAGAAATCACCCGTGCGAAGACAGGGCGAATCGATAGTCTCTACGTAAAATTGATTAGTAAATTTGTACGTGAAGTATAGTAACAAACACTATAACAAAACTTAATATAGTGAATGTTTTGTTCTGTTATATAATTGACTTTATATAGTAAAAGCAGAAATAAATGTTAAAATACATTTCGATGCTTAATACTTCTATTACTAACTAATATTTTCACTGTTATTATACATAATTTCTTAGGTTTATTGTTTATTCTAATACTACACATTAAATGGAACGCTTTATATTTATGGGTTTTAAAACGTTTCATTTATTTATTATTTGCATTTTCAGTCCATTTTTATTTACTTAAGTAAATTAAACGCGTTAAAATCCGTTAAGAGTTTTCATGCAATGTGTACGTTTCGCTTAAACGTAAATCGTTATGTAAACCAGTACGTACTCGTAATTTCAAATTATAAGTAAATTGAATTGAAGACGACAAAATCAGTTGAAAATTCATTGGATACAATATAAATTCCTATTATTTTGATGTATTCACGAAGTAGATTTTGTGGAGTACCCAATAATAACCCAAGTAGCAAATGCAGTATTATAACTAATCTATCATGTACTTTTGTGGGATTAAGAGGGTAATGAAGCTCTTAAAAACATTCACTAAACATTCTTAAACTGCATATTGTCATTTTAAAATAGTTTTAATTTTACGCCGTACAACGTTTGGATAAAGTTCTAGCATAATGCATTTATATGATTTCTTGTTTAACCACAATGTTACTGTGCAACTTTGAACTGTTAGCGGCGCTTTTAGTTTTACATAAAACATAACATTTTAAGTAAGAACTGAAGCAGCATGTACAGACATCTAGTGATGTTGAACACACAGACTTGTACCTTTTTCAAACGGTTTAAAACAAAAGGTCTCAATTCGACTGTATTATTTTTTATATATATTTATTTTTTATGTGTGTTATACCCCCGAACTTTTTCTTTAGGTCCACCGATTTTGACGATTTTTTTTTCATTTGAAAGCGATGCTTCTCATGTGCGTTACATGTCCTTAGTTAATGCGTATTTAATTTACTTGGACTACATCGATGATGTTCTCATTTTAATTATATTGAAATCGGTTGTACAATTTTTTTACAGTATTGTAATGTATGTATAATATCTAAGTGAACGGATTTTGACGAATCCTTTTTTTATTAGCTACTAAAACTGCTGCTTCTCATGTGGTCCCATATATATTTCATTAAGATCTGACCTGTAGTTTTTGAGTTTTTCTTAATGATGCGTATTGAATTAATTTCGGCTACATCGAACATTTTTGTTTTACCACTTGTAATCCTACATTTTAATTAATGCAACAGAGTGCTTGTCGTACAGCCAACAGCTCTATTATAAAATAAGTTTAAGTTCTTGTAGTGCGTAACACTGCCGCATACGCATAAACTTGTATGATTTTAATGTTGGCACTTTAAAGGAGCAACTCAGTGCTGTCGTACAGCCAACAGTCCTATAAGGTATAAAATAAGTAAAATGAAATAAGTTTGATGTTTGTAATGCCTAACAATATGTAACGTATGTTTACTTCACGGTCTAACACCGTGAAGTAAAGCTAACGGAATTAAAAAGCTCTTTTAGACCGACACCATTTTGTAACATTTAATAATCAAAAAATATTTGTGTTTGTATTGACTTATAAAATACAATCTTTACTTAATTTAATTCCTGTAAACCAATAACAATGTGTTGACAGAATTAGAATATTTCGTCTCAAACACGATACGATACGATATTGATCGCATGTTTCACACATATTTTTAGTAATATTTCATAGCAAAATACCTTAATATTATTGAGGAGCATAAACATCTTTAACATCTATGGTAACATCTGAATATGCTATAATGATATTAATTAATGTACGCGAAATAACAAAGGCACGTGGTATACGTGGCAGAGCCACGCTGCAGCTATGTTAGTTGTAGCACGAATGGGTCGGCTCGACCGGGGAAGGAACTCTCACAGAATACCAGCGTAAAATAGTAGCTTAATGCTGATGTGTTCCGTATGGTGAGTGTAGAGAACCGGAGATCCTTTTTACTGGAAACGAGGCATTTCATATTAGTGCTCACGGGTGACAACGCATCTGCATTTTGATTCTTAATTGAGAATAAATGTCTATGGGCCGCAGCATCCACTTAGCATCAGGTGGACTGTGTGCTCGTTTGTCACCTATATTCTATTTAAAAAACTCACTAGTTAAGTAAAGATCAGAGGTTGACTAGACTTTTTTTTTAATTAAAGTGACAAACGAATTTAAAGTCCACCACATGGTAAATGGATAGGTACTACAATCCACGGACACTTGCAATCAAATTCAAACAAAGAACCATCCATACGTGTTGTCACCTCTGAGGACTAAGATGAAATGCCTCGTGGCATATAATTACTGGTTCAATGTATCCAGAGAAAACCTTGGCATAAGGTTTAAATGCGTAAATGTAGGATAAATCTCAGTAGTACAGTTTAGAATCCTTATTTGTCTATTAACAAACATTTACTTGTAATACACTTTATAAGGCGAAATTTACGTAAGTTGTTAGAGAATTCAAGCTTAATAAGGAAAATTCTACTTATGAAGAATGTATAATTTCATCATAATGAAACTGTGTGTACATATAAGCCACACTACAAATTTATTTCGCTCTATATATTATACGACAGTTTGTGGGAGCGAGAACGCAAGCGAATTATTGCTTATGGGTATTTTGAAAAAATATTACTTCAAAATATTGTCCGTTTTTATTTTGGGCCTTGAGGAATAGTCTTTATCTAATCACTACACTCTGCTGGGATTTATGTAATAGATCATTATCATCAATTACAAGTCCACTGCTGAACATAGGCCTCCCCCAAAGTAATGCCATAAAACACGGCCCTACCGGTACGAAGCTGCCACTCGAGAACCTTTCTTCCCCAACAGTTGTCGGTTCTTCGGGCTATATGGCCGGCCCTTTGCAATTTCAGGTTACTAATCCGTTGGGCCATACAGGTTGCTCGGGTTCTACTTCGAATATCCTCATTTCTAAGATTAGCAAGCAGTGAAACCCTGAGCATAGCCCTCTCCATAGCTCGCTGAGGGACCTTGAGCTTTCTCAAACGGCCAGCAGTGAAGGGCTACGTCTCAGATCCGTAAGTAATCACTGGTGTTACAATCTTGTTTTCAAGTTTTGAGATATACCTGACGAGATGTTTCGTAATCTCCCGAACGCTGCTGCCCAGCCGAGTTGTAATGCAATGAATAGTGTATTGATATGATTTGTTATTTTTGAAGGTCTTGTACAATACTATATTAAAATATTTATTTATTTCACATTACTTAATATACAGCTATTTATACAACAGCTTAATGATAAAGATATAGCATATAGGTACCTCTATACCGCAATCCGTCATCCGACCTTCAAACATACTTAAAGATCTAATATAGTCACAGAGTTCAAGCGAACAATCCCAGAACACTCACAAATTAGAATGGAAAACAAAAAAAAACAATTCATATATTTTTAATTTGTTGTCGGTTTAAAATAACCTCAGGCTCCCAAAATGACTGCTTCTACTCAATTTAAATAATAATTAATATTATTAGATCTCACCTCGAATTTTTTTTATATTATAGATGTAAAAACTATTAAGCTATCATAGCTCCATAACTAACCACTTGGAAAATAAAAAGGTATGTGTTGCTTAGTTTTATGAGCACCTGCTTCCTTTGCATTAGTATCTTAATGATAGACTTTTTTTATCTCAATATGCCTTTACCGTTTTCTAATACCGGTTAGTTCAAAACCAGATACCTTACATTCGATTTGGAATTCTCAATTCAAATTACCACTTCTTAATCGGTTCCTTTGACAAAGTGATAATACGATAATGATTCGGCTGCGACAAATTGGAAAATTTAGCCCTAAAAGTGTGTAGCGTACTTCAATCGCGCTGAACCACAAATGCGAAGGTTCTAAATCAAATTGTCACTTGTTATAAAAATTGGATCTTGTAACATCCGAACGGGCCGGAAACGTTTGTTGCAATGATCGGACCCATGGGAGGAAGCGAAAGCATGTCCAATAGACTTGGGTAAAAAATGTTGAAATATCGATATTTTTTCACAGAATTGTCGATATTTTTAATCGCGATATATAGTTGATCGATATTTATTTTAGAATATCGAATTCGTATTAATTTCAATATATTTTTAAAAGATTTTGGAAAATTTAAAACCAATTAAGCAAGAAAAACAAGTGCAAAAGCATTCATGTACTATTGTTTTAAAAACATTTTGCCCCTCATCCTACGACATTATGCAAAACATGACGATATATCAATATTTCTAACACGATAACTCTCGATACTGATTAAAATATATGATAAATATCGATATATTTGTTAACTTGCCCATCCCTAATGTTCCAAACGCAAATTTAGATTTACGTGATATGCCCCATTTACATTCAGCCCTGTTGGGCAGGGAAGTGAGCAGGGCAGTGAGAGAGATAGAGAGTATGTAAACAGGCTACTCGCGCTGACACTGCCGCTGCCGCTGCCACTGCCCGACGATCTCTCATGCCCCATTTACATTCAGCCCTATTGGGCAGGGAAGTGAGCAGGGCAGTGAGAGAGATATAGAGTATGTAAACAGGCTACTCGCGCTGACACTGCCGCTGCCGCTGCCACTGCCCGACGATCTCTCATGCCCCATTTACATTCAGCCCTATTGGGCAGGGAAGTGAGCAGGGCAGTGGGCAGGGCAGTATGTGAACGGGCTACTCGCGTTGACACTGCCGCTGCCGCTGCCACTGCCCGACGATCGCTCAAATGTCGGTTTTTCGTGCGGAAGTCAAAGGACGGGCAGCGCGAGTGGCAGTGAGTGTTCACATTCAGCTCCATCGCTCACTTCGCGCCAAGCGCCTGGATGAACGGACGTGCGTGCCGTCTTGTTATTAAATATTAAGTACGATCTACCAAAATGCCTTTCGAGTGGAATAATGAAAATACAATAAAGTTTTTAGAACTGCTGAAATCAGAAAAAACTATATGGGATTTCAACGATAAAAACCACAATTCATCATCTTCTACGAATACGAATTTTCTTTTTGAGATAACATAGTACCTATGTACATAATTAATTATAAATTCGTCAAATTTATTATATTAATATACAATTTAGTTTAAAGAATTAATGAACATTGACATTTTATTTCTAACAACGATTAGTACCTAACTCATATTGATTATTTATTTATTAAAATGTGAAATAAGTTAAATGGTAATATTTGCATAATAGCCTGAGATTTTTAAATTATAATTTTATTGTAGTTAAAATTATGAATTAATTAATACTGTAGTGTAATTATTAAAATAATAATAGCTTAACTAATCTCATATAATATTTAATATTATTTATGTAACAATAATGTAATAATTCAATTAATAATTTTTGAACAATTTACAGTATAAGAATTCAAATAGAGTGGATCTGTATAAGTATTTAATTGTACATAATACCTATTTGAATTCAAAAAGAATGTTTGTAGGTACCTAACTTTTAAGCAATACAATAATTTTAAAATGTAACATTGGGTTTGTGTAATTAGCTGTATTTCATATCATTTTTGCATGCCAATTATGGCAAAACATGTCAGTTCCACGTCATTGATCATCTTATGTACCATGTTTTTAAGCTAATAAATTTTCTATGTATCTATCTATCTTCTTTTGAACTTGATATCTTTTTAAATTATTAACATAAGTTTGTATTGCAAGAAGACACAGCGCGGACGCTGTAATTATTTCGACGTCTGCCATAGTCGAAAGCCAAAAGCGATGTGAGTGGTAGGGCAGAGTGTGAATACACACACTTCCCGCGATCCTGCTACGGCAGTATTTAGAGAAGTATTGCCGGCAGCGCGAGGAGCAGTGGCAGGGGCTGAATGTAAATGAGGCTATAGAGTCACGCTCCAACTGTACTTTCACTGCCCCCCATTTGTTTTAAATACTAATAAACCATATTGGGTAAAATTTCATTTAATAGAAAATAAACCGCCAAAAAATAGGATTAACAACTCTCGATTCGGACATATAAATTAAAAAATTTGGAATTTCCCGGTATCTTTTTTATTTCGCGATGCGATACATGCGAATTTGGATAATATGGTGTACACTAAAGTTTTTTTTATACGAATAAATGTATTAAACAAGAACAGTCCAACTGGTGGTAAGAAGGAATGCTCCAACTTCTTCCCCACCAAGATGCTTCAAGACAAGATGTGACAGGCCAAATACCGGACATTGGCAGAATTATTGTGACCTTTTCACAATACCAAGGGACATTGTTAAAAAAAAGAATGATGACTGCTTCTTTCCTTGAATAAGTATAAACATGGAGTCGTTTTTATTACACTCTCTCGTTACCAGTAAAAAAGGTCTCCGGTTCTCATCTCTTACGATATTTAGCAGAAAAAAGTTTCTATTAGACGTTGATATTCTTTGCTTTTAATTATAACAAATAACAATCAGTGACGGGAGGGCGATGTGAAGGGAGTGCTTCCGTTTCTGCGTGTACAATTACGCAATATAATAATAAATATGTCCCGCGCGTATGACTGCTTCCGGGCCGCGGACTTTGACCATGCTTAATGCCATGATAGTATTGGAATTCAGTTTCGAGTGTAATATTGACTTGATTTTTTCTGATGCCATTATATTATGTATATTTATAGGTAAATATAATAAAGCAATGAATGAATTTTTTCAATTTATATTCATACTAGGGCGATGCTTATATAATAGACTTAGCTACTCTATCACGCATAAACTTTAGAATTTTAAGCAAGATTGTCTGTTTACGGAAGCGTCATGTGAAATTGGCAAGGCCATTTTTACGTGATGGAGCAAGCTGCAACTATATTGGTTGTAATGGGTCGGCTCGACTGGGGAAGGACCACGCTATCACAAAATACCAGCGTATAAAAGCAACTTGATGTTGCTGTGTTTCGTATGGTGAGTGTAGAGAACCGGAAGACGCATTTTACTGAAAACGAGGCATTCCATCTCAGCCCTTAGGGGTGACGACAACACATTCGCGTTTTGAGTGTTAATCGAGGATAAATGTAGATTTTTATGGACCACAACTTCCTCTTACCATTGGGTGGACTCTGTGCTCATTGGTCACACTTACACTATAAAAAATATATAAGCCGTGCTTACAAATATGCAAGCTAGGGATAAAGTACATTAAATTGCAATTAACTATTTCATTTGGCGCCGGCGTAAGCTAGGATATTAGGACACCATTGTTAAATTGAGTCGGCAGAAATCAAATATCATTATAATGACCAATGTTAGTATTACAGTTGTCTGGTTTCTTACAACATTTGTATCTAACCAAGATTCACAGGCTATAAACCATAAAACTAACATATTATTTGCTGTTTGCTGAGTGACGGCGGCGTAATAAAATCCGTCAGGACATTTCGTCCAATGGGTGTCGTAATAAGCGATTATAAGAAAGACGAAAAAAATCTCACGATTTATGACTTCTGACAGACAGCGATATGTTTTCACCAGGCGTGAATTAACCAAAGTCGCGACGTACAGCAGAGTCGACGAGTAGAGGTTGCGAGATCTCTGGCACTGCATTATCAAATGGCTTGCCATGACACGATTTATACAGGAGTGGACTTTTATGGGCTGATGTAGAAGTAGATAATGTCATATTATAGTTGTGTATATGATAATGATAACATTAACTGCACCTGGAATTAGATGTAGGTCCTCACAGTGACTTCCATAACCGTGCTATTCGTGTGACAAATTAGCAGTTAAAATTACATTTGATTAATAATTTCAATAATACTTTGGTGAGTATCGAACTGAGATTGCTTGCTAATTATATATTTTTAAAGCAACCTATCCCTGAGCTACCATGGTTCTAATAAAAATATATTCTTTTATTAATAGCCATTATAGAAGAAACACTTCATTGCAAGTAGTTTTCGGGTAGATGGTTTTAAGAGCGAAATAAAATGAAAAATACACACCACATAAAGTTTCTTCCATAGCCGTGCCCAGTCTCTCAAAACACTCGCTATTTCTCGAACTAAGGGATCATCTTTTAGCTCAGCAATAGCTGTTGCACCTGACCCTTTCACAGTGCAAGGACGAATTGAAACAACACATGCTGGGAATATTCCCCATGCTGATCTATTAGTCGTGCTGAATCCTCTATACCAGCCTGAAAATATGAAATTACAAATAAAAAATGGAAATAAATGTTCTCAATAAGGCAAAAAATATTGAAAATATGCTATACAGTTTAAGTATGACCTTTCTTTCATACTTTTCATAATTAAAATTAAAGACAAATGTCTTGTTTATGGCATTAGTTGTCAATTATATGAACATATTAGTAAACCGTTAGCTGTGCAGTGACAGTGAAAGAGAATCCACTACCCCATATCATACTGTGGGTGTCGTAAGAGGCATAGGACGTAGTAAAACAGGAGATGGGTAACAGCATCCTGATAAAAACTCAAAATAAAAAACCGCAGTTGCCAACGTCCCTCCAAATGTAGCAAATAATGCATGTCTACACAGTCACTACTGTCACCACACAGATTGGATAGGGTGACAAGTGAGCACACAGTCCATCTGATGGTAAGTGGTTGCTGTGGCCCATAGACATCTACATTTATCCTCGATTACAAATCAAAATGCAGATGCGTTGTCACCCGTGAGGACTAAGATGGAATGCCTCGTTTCCAGTAAAAAGGGTCTCCGGTTCTCTACATTCATCATACGAAACACAGCAGCATTAAGCTACTATTTGATGCTGGCATCCTGTAAAAAAACCACACAGATACAATAAGATATCTGTATCCGAGTGCATATCTTTCCATATCGCTCTCTATGAAACTTAATGAACACGCACAGCACAGACAATTTATATTTAATCATTAAACATCTGTAAGCACACATATCTGAAGATAGTGATAGATGTTATATGCAGGTACATTTGTATGATTATGGCATAGGATTATACCTGCAAATAAATATAGGATGGTCGTTGAAAATATGCAATTAAAATCGCCTCGGTTCTTTTTAAGCTTAATATGACGTTCTATCCAAATTCTTAGCCTTTTTAACCGACTTAAATGGAGGAGGTTCTCAATTCGATTGTATTTTTTTTGCATGTATGTTATGGGATAACTTCGCAGATTGTGAACCAGTTTTGATGATTCATTTTTTACTAAATAGATTATACTTCAAGGGTGGTCCCACATAGATTTGGTGAAAAATTTCCACCCTAAAAGTTGCAAATGAATAACTTCTTTTTTAACAATCTGAAGTCGGTCTATACTTTTCATTAAGTTATAATTATAGTGAATGCTAAAGCAACACATGCATAAAAAACAAGATCTGAATCCTATTCTGACGAGCTAGCTAGCAAATCAAGAAGCAGACCCTTTTTACTGGAAACGAGGCATTCCATTTTAGTCCATAAAAAAAGTATACACCAACTCATTGCAGGTGTGCAGTCTGTATAAACAATCCGCTTCGAAAGACACGTCTAGTATGAAGCATTTCAAGTAAATGTATCATTTCGTATATTATCGTAACTGCTTTGTGTATGATACTTTCAGATAAATAAGTTTTTATATTCAGAAAAAACATTATCATATTCTTTTTGAAAATTTGAAAATCTTTTTTCTTAACAAGTACTTTGCCCTTTGCCATTGAGCCTGTGACCCTGCGAACAGACAAGGTAAAAGATGCCTACTACATTTATTGTTTTACTGCTGTTCGTAACATAGGGTAGATATGATTCTAATTTTGATATATTTTAATTAATTAATTTACTTACTTAATTCTAAATTTTTGTTTTTATTTATTGTAAAATATCATTGCCATAGGCTTTTACTCCATTCACACTCCCTATTTTTTTCCAGACGGTAAAAAAGATTATCCAGTATAGTGCAACACATAATATGATATAATATAGTAAGTACTTTTCATTCCACAAAGGTGCACAAGCTTAACTCTGATGCTTCTTTAGCAAAAAGTACATTGATTAATTATTTCTTTTATCAACTTATTTTCTTACATCACAACAATAATAATTTTTGACTCTCGAGCTTAGGCATACCAAAACATTGTGTATGTATGTACACTACAAAACCAACCCTCCAATCGAAATAAAAATATATATATACACCTATATGAAACTGCAACCCAGATTCTATTTGATTCTCCGGCGATTGTCAACTCTACAGACCTAGGTGGATCACTGAGGTTGTTCACCAAGGTCATTAATAAAAACTTCTTTAAATTGATAAAATTCTGGGCTTAGACATAAAGTTGCAAGGATAGGAATTTAAAGATATAAGAGTGACATAATCTATTGATCCAAGAGATACATAATATCATTATTTTCTTCGCAGTGAGCATGTAATATATACATCTAAATATATGGTATATACAATAATACACAGTGAAAATTTAATAGTATTTTAAGTTATTAGATTGTTATATTACCCCCATTCTCTTCCAATATTTGGACGGTCTCTCCAATTTCCAAAGGTAGTCCTGAGCGTACATCTCCCTTCCAGTTGTAGACAGCTAAAACAATGAGATAAAATAATTTGCAGGAAAGAAAATATACACATAGTTATTTAATTTATACAATGTTATCATTAGTCAACAAACAGTGATATTCTGTACATAATATCCCTATTTTAATTAAATAACTTCTATAACCGCACTACAGTACCAGATGTCACTACAATATTCATGGCAGAAGAACTGTTTTTAGCCAAAATGTGCATGTACATTTTAGTATTTTACATGGCCATTTTGGTCTGGAATACAACCCATCTGATTTAAATATGTAACTAGCACTAATGTCAAGTGCTAGGTGCTCTGTTTGCAACATTTATTTATTTTTGTTTGTTTTGCTTTTTCAACATTCATAGGTGAAATTTGTATGGTAATAATAAATAAAAAATAACAAAATAGATATAAAAATTACTAAATGCACGAGGCAAAGGGGGAGACAGGTTGTATTTCTGCTAAGTGCACAGTTAAGTTGGATGGGTTGTACACACTTAAAAAAGCCTTACCATACAATGCCTATAATAGGCTAAGTCTATTTATTATTTTGACTATTTATTATCAATCTCAAACGAGGAGGCTCTCAAATCAACCACTTTTTTGTATGTAATGTTATATCTTCTAAAATCGTAAAACAGTCATGTTGATTATTTTATATTTAATAAGTTATACCACAAGTCTATAGTCTTTTATTTAAATTTGAAAAAATCCACTCTTAACCTCTCAAACGGCAAACGTCCAAATTTGACCGCTTCAATATTCTGTCAAAATTCAAGAGGTCAAATGTGACCGACCGCACCCATAAATTTGAAAAATCCACTCTTAACCTCTCAAACCGCAAGCGTCCAAATTTGACCACTTTGATATTCCGCACACTTTAACCCATAAATACTTTAGGGACTACTTTTCTATGAAGAAGTTTGGCAGAATCAATATGAAGTTTTCTATCATGTGGTCTCAACAAAAGTCGGGTTTTCTTCATAATAAAAAGATTTTATTGTATTTTGATAACAAAAAAAATACATGTTGCATGCAACCACTCGGGATTTGCTGGACATGTGCGACTGCATAGGATTTTTATGGGGATTTCAGAAGCTATGTGGAAATAATTTTACTATTTTTAGTTTATCGCAATTAGACTATTTATGTAGTAAAATTTGAATTCAGGAAAACCAATCACTCCCTCCTACTCTACACCAATATACAATAAACAACAAATAAATAACCAAATTCAATTTTTGTTGTTTTTATTTTTTTCAACTAACAACAATGACAAATAACAATATTTTTGGGAAAGTAAGTTACTTAATTATTTATAAAGTAATTTAATTTCTAAGTATTTATAAGAAATTCACAATTTAATTTAACATTTCCGCTGCAAATCAGGATGATACATTATTCTTGATTAAAAACGAAAATGTTAAACTTACCGACACCGAGTTTAGGAGATTTAGATGCAATCCACATTTTAATAGGATTTACACTAAAAATGAGTCGAAATAGAAAATGACATTACTGCAACAGAAATCTGTAAAATCTATTCAAAAACAATAAACATAAGATTTTTTGATCAATCGGCCCAGAGAACAGTGTACTAGGGAAAGGGATGTTCGATGATCATCGATGTTAAAAATTAAAACATCGATGTTTTAACATACTGTAATGTCACGGTTGTCCATGCTTTCGCTTTGTTATTCTGTGGTGTCGTTGCTCGTTGTCGGTTGTTGACTAAAAACTATATGAATGAATAATGTTATAATACATATAATTAAAGGTGGCTAAAACTATTGGATCTCTTATAAACTCAATATTTCCGGGTTAATGAACTTTCGTTTTCGCAATCCGCTGGGGAAAGTAACATATTTACGTTACATTAATAAATTTCACTTGAGAAATATAGAAAAAAGAAAACTTTTTCAATGCTGTTTTAATGCTATTTTCCCTCGAATCTAGGTTTTTTATTAAATTTTACCATCTATTTTATTGCATAAAATATAATGTTGATTTTTTTCCAAAGCCTTAAACTATTTTAAACTTTTTCTTACAATTATAATTATACTTAAGTGCACGCTCTTAGCCTAAGTAAGAATTTATGGCTACAAAAAATATAAGTGCCCACTTATTCATCAAAGAGAAATGATGCTGATATTACTGATATCGTTATTTAACTTCACTGCATAGTGTATTCGACTGTGTGAATATATACTTACAGCTTGGGCTGCCTGATAAAAAATTGTGAAAAAAGGTGACGGGAAAATTCTAATATTTTGTTTTGGTGTAGATTGTTAATTTTTTCTCTGTATCTATTTTTTATTTTGCGATAGGAGTAGTAGAAATAAAAACTACGTCTAAATCGAAATTTAGGTCTCATAGTAAAATTTTTATACGGGATTTGTGAGTGTATAGGAACATTTAAAGATCAAAATAATAACTTTCACCGTCATCGGCAAAAATATTGTACTATATAACAAATGTACTGGATATTTGTTAACTTCTCATTTTTTAAATTACCGTTTAACCCTAAAACTTTTATGTGTTTTATTAATAATAAACCATTGACAACATGACTAATTTTATATTCGTCTAACTCTAAGGTACATTTGCAAACAACATCGATAATGGCCAACACCGATGTTTTGAGTAGGAGAAACATCGAACACCGATGTTAAGCTATCGTTACAAACATTTCTGCAACATTGACATCCCTACAGTACCATAGATCTAGGATAGACTCATAGACAGAGGATAGACTAGATCTAGATAGAATAGAAAGATTTATGGTATATAGTCGGGTCTCAACCATTTGTTTCTCTGTCTACGTTCTCAACAAAGATATTATAATATACTTGGTATAGAACAAGATTGTGCACTCTGCAGAAGTTGCAAAAGAAAAATCTATTTTATGCAATTGACATAAAGTCCACTTTCATATAATATTAGGCTAAATGGAAAAACGGGCTGAGCGAGATGCCTTGATTTAGAAATGCGTCCTTGTCTATTGAGTTGCCACAACGAAATAAGAAAAAGAAAGAATTTTTTTTAAGTAGTAGAAATAAATGATATTTTTTTATTTCTGTTCTTGTTATAATTCTGAATAATTATTAAATAAAATAAAAGAGAAGGCTTCATAAGAAAATATTTATACTAATGCGTAATTTCCAACTGTGTTTAACTACTTGCATTTTTTTCAGAGTCGTAGTTATGTAATTTTTACAAACAATAACTGAGCAACCCTAAGTGTCTTACAATCTTCATTATGGCGTATGCTTTGTGTGAATCGACCAAAAATATTTTATTTTACTCTAAAGTTTCATGTTTGACTGAAAGGTTGAGTTTGCGTGAAAGGATGCAAAAGTTAATAATACAAAGCAAGTGGTGTATCTTTTCATAGCAAAATAACTTTCTAATAATTGAAGTAGGGTGTCCATAGTTATTTTAGACAAAGGTATTCCTTTACTGTAAAAACAAAGATATTATTATTTCTATACGAAGTATATTATTATATCTTTGATTTAGGTCTACTAAAACTTTTTTGTTTTCCATATTACTAAAGTGATTTATGTTATGAGTTAATGTTTTTTTTATAAAAAGTATATTAACAATGCTATAAACATTACTAATATTCCCCTTAACCACTCGTGGTAAGTTTAAATTGCTTGTGTTACGAGTGGTTCTAATAATGTATATATATATATATATATATATATATATATATATGTAATATACATTTCATTGTAATATATTAAATTTGTAATCTTACAACACATTAGAACAATCAACCATTGACTGTTATAATATATTTATTATCGTTAGAAAGCACTATCAAACAAAAGTAACAGTAACAACTATCATTTGTGATTTGCGTGTGCGCTAGCTAGTTTACGGTCTAGTCACCGACCGAGATGCAGCGCTTCAATCGGAATCAACCTACATTGCAAATTGCATGTGAGTCACACTAATTTAAACTCTAGGTCAAATTTTTATTACTAACACTAATGTATAATAATAAACAAATATTATATTTGCTTGTATTTTGTTCATTGCTAGATGTTGTGCCCGTTGTTTAATTTTTTGGCTCTTTATGTTATAATATAATTCATGTTCAGTTTGCTGTCTAGCTGGGATGACAATGACACTGTTATCTGTTATATACGTAACGTTTTGATAGCAGGTGCTCCATATAATGTGACGAAGCTATTGTTGTTTTTATTTGTTTTCAATAAGTTTTCTGCCAAGTCAAGTAATAAAGCGGCACAGCCGTACCACACTTTTCTCGAAGCTATTCAGGTCATTTTCGACCCCCTATAATTTCGTTGTGGATCGAACTAGAAACCTGAATTTTCAGAAACCAAGCAAACATTGTATAGACACGGTATATTTCAAATTTCATTCATTTTGAACTAGTAGTTTAGGAATTATTATTAATCAAAGTTTCTAAATATTGTCACTCACTGACTGACCGATCATCAAAACTCTAAGGCATTTCTAACAGACATAGAAGCTTCAAACTTAGAACACAATTAGTGTTTAGTGTATAAATCAAGGAAAAACTAAAATATTTTTAATTTCAGTTCAGTTTTTTAGATCTCCTAACTGCATAAATAACTTTGTAATCCCATATAAATATATAGGATTACAACGTTACATTTGCAGTGAAAGAATCAGTGTACCCGTAATCTAAATGTACATGTATAATATAATGGAATAAAAGGTGAAGATACGTACTTTGTTTTGTAATCAAGAAGTAGAAGGTACCGGAAGGAAAAAAGTATGAATATCTGCATAAAAGAATGAAATGCCATCAAAAACATAACTTGTAAATAAAACAAAGTCTTGCAACTCAGTTCTTCTATCGTAAAAAGTTGTGAGATGAGAGATAGAGAGAGAGAGAGAACATGAGAGATGAGTTGAGAGAGTTGTGAGAGTTGGTTAATTTATTCAGTTCCTAGTTAACGCATCATCTTGTTGTAACCATATCAATATTAAAAATCTTTTATGTTTTAAAGAAATGGATTGAATTGGGCCATCGCATGAAAACATAATGTATCTCACAAGTAAATATAAATATTATATTATAATAGAGTGCTTAGTGCGATTGCTAAGTCAATCTATTTGTTTAAAATATAAAAGATTTTTAATATTGATATGGTCACAATACCCGTGTAGTGGCGGTTAAGAATATCCACTACCCCATATCTTCCCGTGGGTGTCGTAAAAGGCGACAGAGGGACACAGGCAGGAGATGGGCAGCAGCATCTTCCTGATAACAGCAACTGTACGACAAAAAAAAACTGCGGTTGCCAACCCGCTCGACAAGCGTGGCAACTATGGCTATATACCCCCCATGAACAATAACACAAATAGACGGCCCCCAGTCCCCGGCGGCCCCGCTATTCCTGGCTACGGTGGCGACCATGGTAACGGCGGGGCAGGGGGTGCTAAGAATCTCCGGTGGAGGTTCGGTTGCCACCTACGACGACTCGACCTGGCAACTTTTAACGCACGCACTCTGAGGACTGACGAGAAGATCCTGGAGCTGGAAGAAGAGATAGACAAGTTGCGCTGGAATATTATAGGATTATCCGAGGTCCGAAGAGAGGGGGAGGACACGGTGATTCTCGAATCCGGCAACTTGTTCTATCACCGAGAGGGCGACCATCTGTCCCAAGGAGGTGTCGGATTTATCGTCCACAAGTCTCTCGTCAACAACGTTGTAAAGATTGGGAGTGTGTCGACGAGGGTCGCGTACCTGAAACTCAGAATCACCGAACGGTATTCGCTGAAGGTCATACAGGTTTACGCACCAACCTTGGCACATCCCGATGAGGAGGTGGAGGAAATGTATGAGGATATTTCCAAAGCCATACATTCCTCCAAAACTCACTACACGGTGTTGATGGGAGACTTCAACGCAAAACTAGGCACAAGAGAAAACGGTGAGCTGAAGTTAGGGAAATTTGGAGTAGGGCATCGGAATCGAAGGGGCCAGCAGCTGGCCGACTTTATGGAGAAAGAGGGATTCTTTATGATGAACTCTTTCTTCCAGAAGCGGCCCCACAGGAAGTGGACCTGGTCGAGCCCCGACGGTTCGACAAAAAATGAGATTGACTTCATTATGACGACCAGACGCCAACTGTTCAGTGATGTTTCAGTGATCGCAAGGGTGAAAACTGGCAGCGATCACCGAATGGTTAGAGGCACACTGAACCTAAATGTTAAGTTGGAAAGGTCTCGTCTAATTAAGTCAACGCTCCGTCCCCCTCGTGCTCTAATCCAGAATCCCGAAAACTTTCAGCTCGAGTTGCGTAACCGCTTTCAGTGCCTACAAGATTGCAATTCAGTGGACGATATGAATGACAAGCTCGTGGAAACTGTCCATGCGGTCGGAGCTAAGTTCTGCAAGACCCGCCGCAGAAGAACACAAAAACTCTCCGATCACACCCTTAATCTCATGGCTGTTAGACGGGAGATGAGGCTGCAATCGTCAACAGATTTGACAGCATACAGGCAACTGAACAGACAGATCTCCAAATGCATGCGGCGAGACTTACGCAACTTTAATACTGCTCGTATTAAAGAAGCGATCGAGCGGAACCAGGGCTCCAAAGTCTTTGCCAGAGATCTGTCTGCCAGAAAGAGTCAACTGTCAAAGCTGAAGACAGAGTGTGGCAACATCGTTTCCGGGACACCTGAGATTCTGAGTGAGATTGAGAGGTTCTATGGGCAGCTGTACACATCATCGTTGGAGCCACACGCAAGTGTGAGTAACGATCCAAGAGCAAGTCTTATCTGACACTATTCCGATGATATCCCGGACGTCAGTCTAAGCGAGATTAGAATGACTCTCCAGCACCTTAAAAACGGCAGGGCCCCAGGCGAGGATGGAATTACAGCGGAGCTTCTGAAAGCGGGTGGAACACCGGTACTTGAAGTCCTTCAGAAGCACTTCAATTCCGTCCTCCATGGTGGCACTACTCCAGAGGCGTGGAGCAGAAGTGCGGTGGTCTTGTTCTTTAAGAAAGGCGACAACGCTCTCTTAAAGAACTACAGACCGATTTCCCTTCTGAGCCGCGTCTACGTGCTGTTTTCGAGAGTCATTACGAATCGTCTCGCACGCAGACTCGACGACTTCCAGCCTCCCGAACAAGCCGGTTTCCGAAAAGGCTTCAGTACCATAGACCACATACATACCCTGCGGCAGATTGTACAGAAGACTGAAGAGTACAATCTGCCACTTTGCCTGGCGTATGTGGACTATGAGAAAGCCTTTGATTCCGTCGAAATTTGGGCGGTGCTACAGTCCCTTCAGCGGTGCCAAGTTAACTGTCGGTATATCGAAGTGCTGAAGTGTTTGTACAGTAGGGCTACGATGGCTATCCGAGTACAGAACCAGAGCTCGAAACCTATCCAACTGCAGAGAGGTGTAAGACAGGGTGACGTTATATCCCAGAAACTCTTCACCGCTGCAATGGAAGACGTTTTCAAGCTACTGGACTGGAAAGGATACGGTATTGACATCAATGGCGAGTACATCACTCACCTTCGATTTGCCGACGATATAGTCCTTATGGCAGAATTGCTGGAGGACTTAAGCACTATGCTCAATGACCTCAATAGTGCCTCCCAACGGATAGGTCTTAAGATGAACATGGACAAAACAAAGATCATGTTCAATGTCCATGTCACACCTATGCCGGTAGTTGTTGGGAGCACTATGCTCGAAGTTGTTGACGAGTACGTTTACCTGGGACAAATAGTCCGATTAGGTAAGTCCAACTTCGACCGAGAGGTCAATCGACGGATTCAACTCGGCTGGGCAGCGTTCGGGAAATTACGACAAATATTCTCGTCAGGTATACCTCAATCTCCAAAAACTAGATTGTACAACCAGTGCGTGTTGCCAGTGATGACTTACGGATCTGAGACGTGGTCCTTCACTGCTGGCCGTATGAGGACGCTCAAGGTCACTCAGCGAGCTATGGAGAGGGCTATGCTCGGAGTTTCTCTGCGTGTGTTACGGCTTGTATGTTTCGCAATGTGTTTCGTGGGTGGTTTTGGGAACCAGAGAACAACCAGACCAAGGGCTGGCTAACCCTATGATCCCAACCGGGAAGTAAACGAAGATAGCTTTAGAACTGGGTAGATAAGGAAGGGATACTCACAAGACTGGAGCACTCCTCGTGGTTATGGTGAAGTCTGTATATTTAGGCTGAAGTTCTCGTGTATACACAAATACCACACTGCACTTCGAATGTATATGGACACGAGCAATTGCACGATAGTCTTACAAATTATTTATTGGTTATTTTTAAACGAGCGGTAACGAACACGTTTTATGCGTGCGCGGCCATCTTGCTTCTTGTTTTCTCGACGAAATAGGTGGCGCACCATTCTGAGCAGTGCGTATACGGGGGAGGCGGGAGGATAGGAAACACTTAGGAAAAGGATGTTATATCGGGACTGTTCTGAAGCCACAACATTCCCTCCCACCTGAAATCACCTAGGGATTTCACAAGACAACCATCGACCCGGCAGCTCTCCAGGTTCCCAGTTGCTCATAGAATCTAAATTAATATAAACTAAATAGATATCTGAGCTAAGTTGTGCATTGATAACCTTAACTAAACTACAAAAGAAAATCAAACTTAGTTAATTTAATTTTAAAATTAGAACTTACAATCTAGCTTAATAAAACAATAAAAATAAGACTCAATCAAGAGGAAGAGGGCAGACTTTGACTACTGGTCTTGTAAGTAGGCCTCTTTTGGTCTTTAAGGTCACAACCCGGATAATATTGTCCTTTCCGGGGTGGATTTGGACTACTCGACCTAGGCGCCATTCGTTAGGTGATAGATTAGGTTCAATGATTGAAACGAGTTGACCAATATTAGGATGTTTGTGATCATCCTTAATCCACTTAACCTTTTGTTGAAGCGTATGTAAATAATCACTTTGCCAAATACGCCAAAAACTTTGAGAAAGCTTTTGAAGTAACTGCCAGCGTGTTCTAGGATTCATATCCTCAACGGACGGTTCTGGTAGAGCTACTAAAGGACGTCCTATAATAAAATGACCGGCCGTGAGAACATCAACTTCGCCAGGATCAGACGATAACTGACAAATCGGTCTTGAGTTCAGCATCGCTTCAACTTTAGTTAAAACTGTAGTTAGTTCTTCAAACGTCAGGACTTGTGAGCCTATGACCCTCTTGAGATAATATTTAGTAGATTTTATACCACTTTCAAAAATGCCTCCAAAGTGAGGTGCTGAAGGTGGATTTAATTTCCACGAGATTCCACGAGACGTTAATTGATCAGAAATATCCTGTTTTTTATCTATCAATAATTTAACCATTTCCTCAAGATATCGTTTAGCGCCTACAAAGTTAGTGCCACAATCTGTCACAATATGTTGACATATTCCACGTCGAGACACGAATCTGTCTAGGGCGGCTAGAAACGCTTCTGTAGACAGTTCAGATACGAGTTCTAAATGAACTGCTTTTACAGATAAACAAATGAACAAGCATATGTAAGCCTTACTGACCCGTGCGTTACGTCGTCTGTTTCCTTTTATAAGAAAAGGACCGCCAAAATCAATCCCTACCTGTTGAAAACAGTAACCTTGTTGAGATCTACAAGGTGGCAGGTTGCCCATAGACGGCTGATAGGGTATAGGTTTTACCCGAAAGCAAGTCACACACTTTGTTAAAACAGAACGAATAAGATTTCTAATTCCTAAAATCCAGAACTTGCGAACAATTAGTGATTGTAACGTGCGAGGTCCACAGTGCAAATACCGTTTATGATAATAGCTAATAATTAATTGAGATAAAATAGATTGTTTCGGTAACAAATATGGATGTTTTGTGTGCTCAGGTAAGTTGAAATTGGTAAGTCGTCCACCCACTCGCATGAGTCCTAGGTTATCAATAAACGGAGACAACTTTTGTAAGTATTTAGGTAGAGGCTTTTGCGATTTTAATTTAGACATCTCTTGATTGAAGCTGCCCCGTTGGACATATTTAATAAGGCTAAGTAGAGAGCACTTTACCTCATTCGTAGTCAAGTGACCTTTCTCGCGTTGGCTTGGTTCTTTGCGCGAATTAGAAATGAAGCAAAAGACCCAGGCCAATATTCGCTGTAGTCGCGATAAGGACGAATACCGATTTAATAACACCTTCATAATGTCTTTATCAGATTTCCGAGATTGAGCAATCAGAGTGCGTGTTCTCAACTCTGGCAACTCATCCTGGGGCTTACACCGAATTTGAGCTGGCCAGTGATCTGGACTACTAAGCATCCAATCTGGTCCTGACCACCATCGCTTACAATTGACCAATTCTGCACACGAGAGACCTCGGCTAGGAAAGTCAGCAGGATTGTCCTGAGTCGAGACATGCCTCCAGGCAGAAGGTTCAACTGCGTCAGTTATTTTAACTACTCGATGCGCAACAAAAGGTTTCAATTTGTATGGCTCTGTATTGATCCAAGCTAATATTATCGATTTTATATTAGACAAGTCAGACACAAATGAAACCCAATCGTCACACAGATTGGCGGCTATGATTTCATCCCAAGACAATCCAATACGCCATAAGTTTTGAAGAAGTAGTTTGGCTAAAAGAATAAAAGGTGAAAGCCAACCTAACGGATCATAAATACGAGCAACGTGGGACAGGATTGAACGTTTCGTAAGCTCCACATTCACAGGAGAGACGGAGTAAGTGAAATAGTCTTCCGCAGGATCCCATTGAACTCCTAAAACCTTAAGCGTTATTGAACTATCATCAGAAAATGTCTTCGGACACTGACAATGTTCCATGGGTAACGATCGAAGAAATAAAGGGCTGTTACTGCTCCACTTACGCAAATCTAGCTGAGCACAATTAAGAAGATTGATTAAATCTTCTTTAAGCTGAGAGGCTGCTTCGACTGAGGAAGCACCTGTAGTAATATCGTCCATGTAAGTATGATGCCGAAGAGCTTCAGCTGCATGAGGAAACTGATCACCGTGATCTGCAGCTAACTGATGTAATGTTCGTATCGCTAAGTACGGCGAGCTTTTGACTCCGTATGTGACCGTACGAAGTTCAAATTCTTGAACAGGCAAGGAAGGGGATTCACGCCATAGTACGTGTTGCCACACTCGATCCTCAGGCCTTATCAAGATTTGCCTGTACATCTTAGATATGTCACATGTAAAAACTATATTATGGACCCGAAATCCAGTAATAATGTCAACCAAATCAGCCTGTAACTTCGGTCCAGTGTAAACAATATCATTTAAAGATACTCCATTAGTCGTATTGTGACTCGCATTGAATACAACGCGAAGTTTGGTCGTTGTGCTTTCTGGACGAATCACACAATGGTGAGGAATGAAATATCTACCAGGGGTAATATCCTTTCCCACTGATTGCATATCATTAAGCTGCTCATAATCACGCATAAAATCGTTATAAAGTGATTTAAGATCTGGTTGTCGGCAAAGTTTTTTTCTCAAGATTTATAAACTGCGACAAAGAACTATTATATGAGCCTCCCATATTGACAGACGACTGCGTCAATAAGATAGGGACTACATATCGACCGTCTGATTCCCTATAAGTTTGAGTGGAATACAGGCGTTCGACCTCCTCATCCTCTGGAGCAGGTATATGTTGATGAGGCGGTTCCTCGACTTCCCAAAATCGTTTCATCATCTTCTCCAATGAATTGGTGGAAGTAATTAACGAAGTGCCAACCGATTTTACCGGACTCTCCACATTGGTGGGTCCTGAGAGAACCCACCCAAAGACGCTATGTAAAGCAGCAGGATAGCCGGGCTCTGGTTGAATGACACGGCCGTCATAGATGTGATGAAATACTTCAGCACCTAGCAATAAATCAACATCAGACGGTTTGTCAAAGTCACGGTCCGCTAATACTAAATGTTTATAACAGTCTCGAACCGCTAGAGGAATATCAGTGGTTTGCATTTTAGAAGTAATGCTATCGAGGACTATAGGATTAATATCAAATTGTGGGTCATTCGAATCACACGGGCGTATAGAGCATTGAGTCACTCCCTTGACTTGACACACAGACTATTGTCCAAGTCCAGCCACAGTTGTGGTGCATCGACGTAATTGAAAACCAAGTCTCTTTGCGCATTTCATGGTGATGAAGCAGTCCTGAGCGCCGCTATCGATGAGTGCTCTAACTTGATGGAACGTGCCACTAGAGTCCTGCACACGCACCATGCACGTCCCGAGCAGCACCACGCACGGGCCACGAACCTCTCCAACGAACGCACTCGTGTTAGTGTGGGCACTACTCGAACCGGTGGTCACCGCGGTCGGTGATCGAACTTGGTTGTCGTTGTGTACCAGAGTGTGATGATTACCACTACAGATAAAACATCTCATTTTTGAGACGCATTTATCAAGAGAATGTTTTCGTAAACAGTTAATGCATAAATTATTTTGTTTGACAATATTTATTCTAGCACTGGTGTCCAAAGATTGAAAAGTGGGGCACTTATAGATACTGTGTGCTGCGCCACAATAATAGCACTCTAGTGAAGCCAGCTGCTTCGAACTAGTAGGCTTAGACTGAGTAGTGAGCACGGAACGTTTCAGGTTCGGTGCCCGCGGTGAAACATTCTTGATCTGTTTACCGCCTAAAAATTGAGAAGATCGCGCCCTAATGTCAACACTAGCATTTATTTCTAAAACTTTTACATAGTTTTGAAGAAACTGCATAAGACTTTGAAAAGAAGGAATTTCCGATTTATTTTCAGATTCGAAGCGGTGGCGCGTATCGGAGTCCAGTGCGCGAAACGCTGCGTTAAATAAAATAAAATCGCCTAAGTCATCTAGCTCTAAGGCCTTAAGGGCATTGACTGACTCACAAAGAATATTAGTATATGTTTGTAAATCATTGAAATTAGGAGTTTTTAAATAAGGATAGTTATTTATTTGATCTAAATACGCCACTGCTAAAATGCGCTTATTTTGATAACGCTTAATAAGTTCATTGAATACAAGCTCATAATTATCGGAAGTTAATTTTACCTTCTTTGCGATCCCTAAAGCGGATCCCGATAAACAAGAAATGAGATAGTGAAATTTAGTAATATTCGCGATTGATTTATTATTATGAATTAACGTTACGAAAGTGTCGTAAAATGTTTGCCAATTCTCAATTTTTCCGTCGAACTTCAGAAGCTCAATTTGTGGCAGTCTAGCTTGTACCTTTTCCGCGTCAGGCGTAAAGGTGTAGTTAACGTCAGCGGACGTTGGGCTGCTGCCTCGTTTGCGCTCCGGTAGGGACATCTCCGCGGCAAAACTTAGAACTTCATAGTACATATCATCAAATGCAGACAACGCTTGCATATCTATTTTTTCTTTAGGAAACAGTGCCAGTTTTAACGAATTAATTTTTTCCGTAAGCAACACATATTCATCACGAATGTTCTCAATTTTAAGAAATCTAGATTTAAATTGGCTAACTTTAGAAGAACTGGAGTCTTTCCGTATTTGAGTGGATAAATCGAAAAGAGTTTGAATAGAACGAAAAACATACTCTCGCTGTGACGTATAAAGTTTAAGTTTCATTTCTTCTTGCGACATGATTATAAAATAACAGCGAAAAATTAAATATGAATGCTAAGTATAATGATTAACGACAGATATTTAAAACAATATTTAAGTTTCTCCAAACTAAATTAACATTCAAATACTGAACTTAATGTTAACGTTTTTTAACCATTTGAATTAGATAACAATTAACAAACGACCCAACATTCATAGATATACAAGCATTCATACTTAAGTGCTATCATTCTAAGACCAAATTGATTATTTCCATAAACTGATTAAGTAATTTTTTCTAGCAATAATTATAAAATACCCTCAAATTATAATAATTTTCAAAGCGTAAGACTATCAATGCACATTCGAATATAATCGGAATAAACTTAGCAATTATAACGCAACCAAATAAGATAAGTCTACAAAGTCTGAGCATTACGAAACACTTCCCGAGCATTCAAGTCTAGCAGGATTATAATTGAAATGAATTAGTTACTTTCAATTATAAGAAAAATAGATTAAATATCAAAGTTTTCCTTAGAAATTGAACTTGATATTATCTTTATGAGGAGCGGACTGTATAAAATAGAAATCCATAGGTACCCGGATCGTATGGACCAGAAATTATGTTACGGCTTGAATGTTTCGCAATGTGTTTCGTGGGTGGTTTTGGGAACCAGAGAACAACCAGTCCAAGGGCTGGCTAACCCGATGATCCCAACCGGGAAGTAAACGAAGATAGCTTTAGAACTTGGTAGATAAGGTAAGGATACTCACAAGACTGGAGCACTCCTCGTGGTTATGGTGAAGTCTGTATATTTAGGCTGAAGTTCTCGTGTATACACAGATACCACACTGCACTTCGAATGTATATGGACACGAGCAATTGCACGATAGTCTTACAACTTATTTATTGGTTATTTTTAAACGAGCGGTAACGAACACGTTTTATGCGTGCGCGGCCATCTTGCTTCTTGTTTTCTCGACGAAATAGGTGGCGCACCATTCTGAGCAGTGCGTATACGGGGGAGGCGGGAGGATAGGAAACACTTAGGAAAAGGATGTTATATCGGGACTGTTCCGAAGCCACAACAGCGTGATAGACTCAGAAATGAGGATATTCGCAGTAAAACCAGAGTGACCGACATAGCCCAACGGATTAGTAAGCTGAAGTGGCAATGGGCCGGCCATATAGCTCGAAGAACCGATAACCGATGGGGAAGAAAGGTTCTTGAGTGGCAGCCTCGTATCGGTAGGCGTAGTGTAGGGCGACCCCCCACTAGATGGAGTGACGACCTGGTAAGATATTCAGGAAGTCGATGGATGCAGGTGGCTCAGGACCGTGCTTTGTGGCATTACTTGAGGGAGGCCTATGTTCAGCAGTGGACTTGTGAAGGGCTGTAATGATGATGATGATGATGGTCACAATATGATTTTGTTTTGTTAGCTAATCACGTAATAACTTTAGACAGAAGGACCCTTAACTAGGGACTGAATAAATTAACCGACTTGGTATAACACGGATCTCACAACCATTGGCGAAGCCAGGGTTGGGTTACAAGCCGAGACTATTAGCCCCGCCCCCATCCCCACCGCCATTACAAGGCGGGAATCCGTTTAGAGAGGAGTTATTTCTTACCTAAACTGGTGAGTTACTATAGTTCAAAAAAGATAGCGTGATCTCTGCGACAGCTGTCTGACAAACTCTGTCTGTCTGTCAAACTTACGTCTTATAAACACAAAGTCATCATCATAAGGCGACCTTTCTATCCTTGGATTTTTAGTCTAGGTTAAGTTTAAAAGCTGTTATACTCCGGCCGCTGAGTTATTACCGATTTGACACATGACGAATTGACAATACTAGTGAAGTGACTGAACCAGTAACCCTAATATCATTTGGGAACTGTTTGTTTTTAAATATTCTAGTATAGTGTGTAATTAAATAAAATCAAAACAATAATAGTTAAAGACGCAGGTTCTTTATTAGGTGGAGTATCCTTGAGGGGCGTAGATAATTGGTCGAGGACATATCAAAATAAAACGAATTTGTAAACACCGTTACTCATTTTAATGAATAGAGTAGGTACAAGATGTTTTAATAAATGACTACCTATCATTTATTAAAACAATTATTCAGACTCTGAACCAGATTCGCCAGAGCTGTCATCGCTATCAGTCACTTGTATGACAATTTCATTCTCTATAATGGTGTCCACTCTTATATCGCGTTCATAATCTTCTGTTATTAGTTTTCGAGTCTTTTCGACGACCTTGACCCAATCTTCTTTCGTTATTTTGCTGCAAGCATCTTTTAATAGACCCATCATTTTATTAGTACTGAATGGCGGAGTCGTATTATTACGAGCTGCGTAACCTGTAATGTAAACATTAAATAACGTTAATTTATTACATTAAATAAACGAAATGTTACACAATTACCTACATGTAAGGGACATGAGATATTTATTTCTTAGTTATGTATCTTTTTACTTATATGCTGAATATTGGATGTTATAATAGTACAAATTATTCATATTCATAACTTATGCGATAAAAAACAATACCTTTGATTTGTGCCCTCAATGGCATTGTACTGGCAGTGATAAGGCGGAATTCGAAGTACCCGATGTCCATGTGCTAGAGCTATCTCATCTACTTCATAACGGACTCTTGATGTTTTATTTTCGCGTACCAACTTTACTAAATCAGACTTTAGCATTTCGGCAGTAGTTTCAATTCCATTTTGGTGTAGCCATGCTACGAGATCAGCTTTCTTGTCGGCCTGAGTAGGCGCTTTATTCACGTGTTTCGAGTGATATGAAGCGTTGTCCATTATTATGATAGAAGGCTCTGGCAGGCTGGGTAATAATTGATTTTCGAACCAATTCGTAAAAGTGTCTGTATCCATCTCCTCGTGGTAATCGGAAGTACTTTTTGACGCGAAAGCCAGCAGTCCATTTTCAAAGAAACCACTTCCAGCAGAACCGGCGTGACAAATTATCAGTCGCGATCCTTTTCCAATTGGAACCTTTGAGGTTGATGCTTTTGTTTCGTCAGTCCAAGAGCGTGACACAGTGTGGTTCACATTTAACCATGTTTCGTCAACAAAAACGACGTTGTCCCAGGACTCGATTTTTCTGGCTTCTCTTAAAAACTCGCTCCTTTTAATTATTAAATCAAATCTTTCCATTAATATTTTCCTTCTATTCGTTTTTTTATATTCAAACCCAATTTCGTGCAATAGTTTTGACAACGCCGTTTTACCGCCTTTAAACAAGCCAGCTTCTTTTAAATAGACCAAAAGCAAACGTCTAGTTGGAAACTCGTTCCTAGTATAATAACCATATATGTGGTTTCTTATTGTATCTGCATCAAATACATCAACACCTGTCACGGGCTTTTGTCTTCGTTTTTTCTTAGGAGTGCGTAAAACATTATCTTCACTTCCAGAAGCACCAAATTTTTCTTTATTTATATTATATAGTGTTTTTGCACCAATTCCAAGAGCTTGTGAAACCCGATCTTTCACTTGAGTGGCAGGAATCAAATGGCCGCCATTTTGTGACTCACGCTCAAAGTAATCCTGTAGCTTTAGTACAAGCTCACGACATTGACTATTCAATGTTTTTCCTCGTTTCGGCATTTTCAACAAAATTACCAAACACAAACAAAATTAGTCCAATAAAGCGCAACGATAAACAGGAGAAAGCCGAGTCCAAAAACAACGGTTACACAAGAGAACGTAGTCTGTGCGCACGAGAGTACGGAAGACGACTAAACAGATTAAAATAGCGGTGGTAAGGTTGTTGCCAGAATATTATATTTATTAAATGTTGTTTTATATATTATGAATGTTAAAAATTATACATAATCATTTTAATTGTATTTATTTTTAAATCATAGAAAACAGTATTTCTGTCTTTGGATCACACATAAATCTTAAAAATCATAGAGATACTGGCAACACAATGCAATTAGGAGACGCAAAAAAAATGGTAGCATTATAGTCTAGTTGCTCGAAGGAATTAGTAAAATAAAAATATCCAAATAAAATAAATATCATATCTATTCCAATGAATTCGGACCGAATACTATCAAGCACATCACTATGAAAACTAGACGCACGATGTAACTTTGTACAAGCGCGCCAAAGAACAAAAAATAAATGTTTTCATATTATTTACAAACTATTTTAAGTTTTGAAACAGAGTTTATTGGAAAATTACTTGATTCTGACATTTTGACATAAAGTTTTATATTAAAGAGGTATTCTAAATCATTCGGCAAATGTGTCGCTCGTGCAAGGTTATATCGATTAATTTAAGACTAATCTGTCAAATCGGTAATAACTCAGCGGCCGTACTATAGTTAATAAACATTTGATAATTATCTGTTGTCGGCAACTTTGATTGTTAACAGACATTGGTAGGAAAGAACATCGACAAGTATTATGGGTAGGGAACTCTACAACCCTTTGGAAGTTTAGTGTTTATCGAAACTCAGTAATATAAAACCAAACATGTTGGTAATTCTAATAGGTATTAAATAAATGATAACAATAATCATTTATATTTTTGTCATCTAGGTAGATCCATAATTGTTAGTAACAGAGTAACTTAAGGCTAGTGTTAGTACATAATAGAGTCTTCGAAAAACGTCATAAATTAAATTTCATAAATCGAGGTGCAGGGCCTCAATTTCTTCTCTTAAGATAAGTAACAAATTTTTAACTATCTATATTATCAAATAGATTTAATTTATTTAATATTAGCTGTAAATTAACTTACTTGTGGAATGTTATATAACGGAGTAACAAGCTCCTTTGTGTTTTTAAAAAGTGTGACGTCAGTTGTTACACACACACATCACCAGATATTTTCATTGTAATATTCAAACAGTGATTAACTAATGGCTTATGAACTATTTTTAACACAATCAAATTATTAAACAGCGTAACTAATGATTAATCCTTATTATAATCGACGAACTATTGTTGTTGCGCCGATATATACTATTTTGGTAAAAATTTATTCATATTGCTCATACTCTGATAATTATTAAAAATAATTATCAGAGTTATGAGTAATATGAAAAAATCAAAACACATAAAATACTTTCCTATTCCTTTTTTAGTTTAAAGATTCAAAATACATGGATAAGATTTAAATAAGACAACAGACTTTGGCATATTATGTCAATTTTAGTTCCCGGGACAGCAAATGGTGACGCTTGAAATCGGCAGAGATATTTTGCATGGTGTAGCCAGTCCAGCGTATTTGTATAATATATAAGGTTAGTGTTTATTGTTAGTCACTCATAGGACTATTACTGTACTTTTTGCCACTCATTGTTTTATACATATTTTATATCCTCTTGCCTCTTAGTTGACTCAGGCTCAGAAGGGCTAGAATCCAGAGCCGTAAACCGTAAAGCCAGTTAATAAAAAATCTATAGTTTTCTATGGTTGTGTTAATATTTATTTTTATAATCATTAATTATATCATCAAGATTATTATTGCATTGTACGTGTTAAAATACGCCGACAGTCAAAATATATTTTAATTTTAATACCATGTCCGACGACTTCATACCTTTGAATCAAAGTACACCTGTCCACGAAAGGTGGCCTGGAAGAATTCAAAATCAAAACAGTTTTCAAAATAATCGTCATCAAAACTATCAAAGAAGACGTGGTCACAATTATAGCAACAGATGGGGTAACAACTCACCGCGGAGTAGTTTTGGGGTATTGAAATGAGCATAGTATATTGTTATAATTAAGGTTGACAAACGGGCACACAGTCCCTCACTAATGGTAAGTGGATACTGTGGCCCAAAGACATTTACATTTATCCTCAATTAAAAATTAAAATTTCGACTTTTGACCTTTTAGATGGAAGATGGAAATCCCAATTTCCAGTAAAAAGGGCGGTTTTCTACACTCACAATACAAAATAGCAGCATCAAGCTGATATTTAACTCTGATATTCTCTGATTATGGCTCTAACCATTGTGCAGACACATTCATGACTTAACCATGATATAAGTGTTGAATGGCTACACCACATAGATTTTTATCACTATATTTATAAATTCTTATTACATTAATAAAGTACCCCTGTTTCCTAAAGATGAAAAATAGATGTTATGCTAGTGTCATTGCAATCTACATTTCACACTTAACCATTTAAAAAAAATCCAATATGATTTATTCATCGGCGGTTGGCTCCCAAACATTTTTTTTAGTAGCTGGCTTCCAAACATTTTTTTTAATCGCTGACATGTAGGTTTTATTCGCTGCTAAGTATGTCCTAGTGGTAAATCAGCACTTAAATTGCAATTAACAATTTCATTGGTAACTTACAGTAGCAACTTAAGCTACCACACCTTATCCAAATTTATACATAATTTAAGTTATTTATAATTAATAAAATAATACGTTTATTATTTAAACGCACATTTATATATAATATAAGTTATTTAAATAAGATAACATATGGATAGATGGATTAATATGGGATACATTTTTAATCTGTAGTAAATGAAGAAAAATTAACACGAAGGCCTGTCCATTTCTATACCTTGGGCAACAGCTAGTATAAAGTATATTAAAATTGAATAAACAAATAATGGAATGTATTTAAAATAAATTTGTTAAACCAAAATTCTTTTGGGGTAAACTTTTTTAAAACAAATGCAAATGTCATTAAGTTTTTAATTAATTCTATTACACATGTTACTAAAATAACAACAGATGTAACAGAACCTTAATTTGATTGAACTGTAAAAATATGATTTTATACTATTTTACAAATTGTTATAAGTATTATATGCTTTATTTTTATATGTTTTTTTCAGAGTGATAGCAATAGCAGTTATGGAAGAGATAACAAAAATAATATTGATGCTTACCTTCATCCGTCCATGCTACAGGATCCTTGGGCACAGCTACGCCAAAGAAAAGAAGTTTCAAATACTTGAAATAATGTAAATTACAAACATTTAATGCATAATTTTGTAAATACACTATGTACTAAATTTAAAGCTAAAATTATAAAATATTAAACATATTTTTGGTTTTGAAATCATTTTACACATTGCAATTTAATTAATTAAGAGAATAGAGTAAGTCAGCTCAAATTCTAATTTCGTCCCCACTTGCCAGCGCGTCGTATGCTATGTACTGACATGTTTGTAATCGCTAATACTGTAAGTAGAAAGGTCGTTAGACACTTATTTCATTAGGTTTATCATATTTATGCCTGTTTCTTAACACCAAGCCAGCCGCTTCTTATTTTTATCACGGTTATTTCCCATTTTAATTTTACATCATACTGTTGGGTAATGTATATTCTGATCGTAAGCGACACAACCACCCCATTCAAAGGCCGAGGCGAAGTGACCGTGCTGCAGGAATCACGCTTCAAAAGGCCGATAGTTTAGGTAATTTCTTTTTACAGTGAAAATAATGGTATTTTAAAAAAAGTAAATAACATAAGCACTGCTTTATAGTTAGTTCAGTTAGTATGCAAAGTTTCATGATCTTATTTAAATTATTTTATGAATAACAGCAGTTTATTGTTTATTTTGGAGGTAACTTTGGATTTTTTTTCTATCGAGAAAATTTTACGAAATCGTGTCTTCTTCTAACATAATCCTTAAGGGGAAATATAACCTGAAATGGCTTAGCAAGATCCTCCGTTATGCCGAAAGTATTGTAGCATTAATTTTGAAATAAATATATGGTAAAGTTGAGGATTAATGTTAAAGATTATGTTAGACGAAAACACGATTCCGTAAAATTTTCTCGATAGAAAAAAAATCCAAAGTTACCTCCAAAATAAACAATAAACCGCTGTTATTCATAAAATACTTTAAATAAGATCATGAAACTTTGCATACTAACTATGAATAGGAATGTCCTATTGAACGTCGTGCAATCATGCGATGCGACTGAAGAAATCGCGTGTGCGGATTAATCGGACGATGAAATCGCATCGAATCATCGTGCGAGGGATGGCAATAGGACATTGCCTAATAGAGAGAGGGGGGGGGGTTATATTGGGATGAAGTTCTGGAGAACATATCTTTATTCCTCAAATTCCACTTGTACAGTATAAGTCATGCCCAATAATTTTCCATTCTGCAGTATTATTATTATTGTTATAGTTATTACATTTTTTCAGTTAGTTTTTAACAAAACTGGATTCATAGTTATTACCACGGGTAGTTTTCTGTTGAGATTAATTTTCTAACTGCTTTTAGCAATTGAATATATGCTAGTTTTGTAAATCTAAAGTTTTTAATGATAGATCAAGTGCTTTTGGTATAACACCAGTTGTAGAGAGGGTATGGGGAATATAATGGTGTTATGTAAATTCCACATTCTAATAATTTCGTGTTTTAATTCAGTGTACTTGGAAATTTTTTCATTAATTGTTGTCTGTAAGCTATATGATTAGGTATAGCAATGTCAATAATAAGAGCACATTTATTCACTTTGTCTATTAATGTTATATCCGGTCTTTTATAGTGTAGTGTTGTAGTAGGCGGTTGAGAATATCCACTACCCCATATCTTCCCGTGGGTGTCGTAAGAGGCGACAGAGGGAGACAGGCAGGAGATGGACAGCAGCATCTTCCTAATAACAACAATAATATAATTTAAAAAAACTGCGGTTGCCAACCTGCTCCGCAACCAAGCGTGGCAACTATGGCAAATATCCCCCCATGAATAATGACGCAAACAAACGCCCCCAGTCCCCGGCGGCCCCGCTATTCCTGGCTACGGTGGCGACCATGGTAACGGCGGGGAGGGGGGTGCTAAGAATCTCCGGTGGAATTTCGGTTGCCACCTACGACGACTCGACCTGGCAACATATAACGCACGCACCCTGAGGACTAACGAGAAGATACTGGAGCTGAAAGAAGAGGTAGAAAAGTTGCGCTGGCATATTATTGGATTATCCGAGGTCCGAAGAGAGGGGGAGGACACGGTAATCCTTGAGTCTGGCAACTTGTTCTATCACCGGGAGGGCGACCATCTGTCCCAAGGAGGTGTCGAATTTATCGTCCACAAGTCTCTCGTTAACAACGTTGTAAAGATTGAGAGTGTGTCGACGAGGGTCGCGTACCTGATACTCAGAATCACCAAACGGTATTCGCTGAAGGTCATACAGGTTTACGCACCAACCTCGGCACAACCCGATGAGGAGGTGGAGAAGATGTATGAGGATATTTCTAGAGCCATGCATTCTTCCAAAACCCACTACACGGTGTTGATGGGAGACTTCAACACAAAACTAGGCACAAGAGATTTATATGTGGTATAAGAGATTTATAGGTGGTTTTTATATGTGGTAGAGCCATGCTGCAGTTATATTAGATGTATAGTTGTAGCACGAATGGGTCGGCTCGACCGGGGTAGTACCTTGCTCTCACAGAATACCAGCGTGAAATAGTAGCTTAATGCTGCTGTGTTTCGTATGGTGAGTGTAGAGAACCGGAGACCCGTTTACTGGAAACGAGGCATTCCATCTTAGTCCTCACGGGTGACAACGCATCTGCATTTTGATTCGTAATCGAGTATAGATGTAGATGTCTATGGGCCACAGTAACCACTTACCATCAGGTGGACTGTGTGCTCGTTTGTCACCCTATCCTATAAATAAAAATAAAATAAAAAGAGAAAGTGGTGAGCAGAAGTTAGGGAAATTTGGAGTAGGGCAACGGAACCGTAGAGGCCAGCAGCTGGCCGACTTTATGGAGAAAGAGGGACTCTTTACGATGAACTCTTTCTTCCAGAAGCGGCCCTACAGGAAGTGGACCTGGTCGAGACGCGACGGTTCGACAAAAAATGAGATTGACTTCATTATGACGACCAGACGCCAACTGTTCAGTGATGTCTCAGTGATCGCAAGGATTAAAATTGGCAGCGATCACCGAATGGTTAGAGGCACACTGAACCTAAACGTTAAGTTGGAAAGGTCTCGTCTAATGAAGTCAACGCTCCGTCCCCCTCGTGCTCTAATCCAGAATCCCGAAACTTTTCAGCTCGAGTTACGTAACCGCTTTCAGTGCCTAGAAGATTGCAATGCAGTGGACGATATGAATGACAAGCTCGTGGAAACTGTCCATGCGGTCGGAGCTAAGTTCTGCAAGACCCGCCGCAGAAGAACACAAAATTTCTCCGATCACACTCTTAATCTCATGGCTGTTAGACGGGAGATGAAGCTGCAATCGTCAACAGATTTGACAGCATACAGGCAACTGAACAGACAGATCTCCAAATGCATGCGGCGAGACTTGCGCAACTTCAATACTGCTCGTATTGAAGAAGCGATCGAGCGGAACCAGGGCTCCAAAGTCTTTGCCAGAGATCAGTCTGCCAGTAAGAGCCAACTGTCAAAGCTAAAGACTGAGTGTGGCGGCATCATTTCCGGGACACCTGAGATTTTGAGAGAGATTGAGAGGTTCTATGTGCAGCTGTACACATCATCGTTGGAGCCACACGCAAGTGTAAGTAACGATCCAAGAGCAAGTCTTATCCAACACTATTCCGATGATATCCCGGACGTCAGTCTGAGCGAGATTAGAATGACTCTCCAGCACCTTAAAAACGGCAAGTCCCCGGGCGAGGATGAAATTACAGCGGAGCTTCTGAAATCGGGTGGAAAACTGGTACTTGAAGTTCTTCAGAGGCTCTTTAATTCCGTCCTCCATGGTGGCACTACTCCGGAGGCGTGGAGCAGAAGTGCGGTGGTGTTGTTCTTCAAGAAAGGTGACAACGCCCTCTTGAAGAACCGCAGACCGATATCCCTTCTGAGCCGCGTCTACGTGCTGTTTTCGAGAGTCATTACGAATCGTCTCGCACGCAGTTACTCTACGACTTCCAGCCTCCCGAACAAGCCGGTTTCCGAAAAGGCTTTAGTACCATAGACCACATACATACCCTGCGGCAGATTGCACAGAAGACCGAAGAGTATACAATCCGCCACTTTGCTTGGCGTATGTGGACTATGAGAAAGCCTTTGATTCCGTCGAAATTTGGGCGGTGCTACAGTCCCTTCAGCGGTGCCAAGTTGACTGTGGGTATATCGAAGCGCTGAAGTGTTTGTACAGTAGGGCTACGATGGCTATCCGAGTACAGAACCAGAGTACGAAACCTGTCCAACTGCAGAGAGGTGTAAGACAGGGTGACGTTATTTCCCCGAAACTCTTCACCGCTGCATTGGAAGACGTTTTCAAGCTACTGGACTGGAAAGGATACGGTATTAACATCAATGGCGAGTACATCACTCACCTTCGATTTGCCGACGATATAGTCCTTATGGCAGAATCGCTGGAGGAATTAAGCACTATGCTCAATGACCTCAATAGTGCCTCCCAACGGATAGGTCTTAAGATGAACATGGACAAAACAAAGATGTTTAATGTCCATGTCCATGTCACACCTATGCCGGTATCTGTTGGGAGCACTAAGCTCGAAGTTGTTGACGAGTACGTTTACCTGGGACAAATAGTCCGACTAGGTAAGTCCAACTTCGACCGAGAGGTCAATCGACGGATTCAACTCGGTTAGGCAGCGTTCAGGAAATTACGACGCATCTTCTCGTCAGGTATACCACAAAACCTGAAAACTAAGTTGTACAATCAGTGCGTGTTGCCGGTGATGACCTACGGAACCGAGACGTGGTCCTTCACTGCTGGCCGTATGAGGACGCTCAAGGAGCTCAGTGAGCTATGGAGAGGGCTATGCCCGGAGTTTCTCTGCGTGATAAACTTAGAAATGAGGATATCCACGGTAGAAACCAGAGTGACCGATATAGCCCAACGGATTAGTAAGCTGAAGTGGCAATGGGCCGGCCATATAGCTCGAAGAACCGACAACCGTTGGGGAAGAAGGGTTCTCGAGTGGCAACCTCGTACCGGTAGGCGAAGTGTAGGGCGACCCCCCACTAGATGGAGTGACGACCTGGTAAGACATGCAGGAAGTCGATGGATGCAGGTGGCTCAGGACCATGCTTTGTGGCATACCTCGGGGGAGGCCTATGTTCAGCAGTGGACTTGTGAAGGGCTGTAATGATGATGATGATTATAGTGTAATGTTTTGTCGGTAAGTATAGCTCTGTCAAAATACATTTTGTGAGTGGTATTTTCAAGTACTATTTCTGGTTTTTATTATTATTATAGCTTTGAGTTCTGAAATAATTAACAGTTTGTGAAAAGTTATGCGCATTTTGGGAGAAGGGTCTCCCTGTCTAAGACCCTTTCTAATTGTGAACTCTTCTAGTCTTTAATTTTACTCTACTTAAAATCTTGGAGTAAATTTTCGTTATGATATATATATCCTATACCTTTAAACGAGCAATTCTTGTATATATATAATTGGAATCCCGGAAACGGCTCCAACGATTTTCATAAAATTTAGTGTCCAGGGAGTTTCGGGTACAATAAATCGATCTAGCTAGGATTTATTTTTAGAAAATGTTTTTTTGTCCGTCTGTTCAGGCAATGAAAAACTGCTACAATATCGTTAGAATAAGAAGGTAAATTTTGACAGGTCATTAGTGATTACAGATAGCTTAATTGGCGTATTGGGCGGTCGCAAAATCGTAATACCATGGTACGAGCCCAGACCGACCGACATTTTTTAATTTTTTTTCAAGTTCCTTTCTTTTTTGAGAAAATCTATTTTTGCGAGCCCTTTTTTTAGTATTTTTTAAAAACACGAAAATTTAAATTTAACTAATTGCACTCATGATTTTTTATTCAAATAACCAGTTCAGTTGTTCTAATATGTCGCTACGATCAAAAAATATTATTCGTATTTCATCAGTATGTAATTTGTATCTAAATATAATTTCCAAAACACACGAATTAAAAAAAATCCGAGCGAAAAATACCGAGCAAAACTCGGTCAGCTGGGTACTATTTTCGCTTATGTTATTACTTTTTAATGCATGCCATTTAGATGAGTGTGTTATGCAGTTGAACGCTTTGAAATAGTCCACAAATGCTAGGAAGTGGTTTGTTGAACTCTGAATATTCCAGCCTATTTGATTTCGATTTCGATTGTCGATTGTGGAGTTTGGATCATTTTCTCTTGCCAATCTTCTTAATATGATTGATGAGAAGAGTTTATATTTTGTGGGTACCAAGTCAAACCATAGGCTATACAGTTCAAATTTCAGGCCAGTTCAAAAAACTGCGTTTTTATAGATACACCTCCAAAACTAACGAAGCACGGTTCTGAGCCACCTGCGTCCATCGAATTCCTTCGTTTCTGACTACCAGGTTGTCACTTGATCTAGATTGCTTTCGATGATGTTAGTGCTGCTAGCCTTGTGGCTTTTACAGCTTCATCGGTCTCAGATGGCCATGTCAGATTTGATTTAGTGGAGGCGGCCGTTAATTTTTTCGTTAGGAAAACTATTACCAAAAATCATGTATTCCTTCGGCTGCGGCCTGAAACCCCGTGGTGGTCACCATCAGCGTATACGAGGGGTCCCGGATCTCCGTTTGGTACGCAACCAGAGTCGTAATCTTGCTTCGCTATATTGAAACTACCCCCAGCACCCTTGCAGTACTCCTTAGGAGTTACAATACTAGGCATTCGGGGCCTCCGCCCTGAATCGAACCGCAAACGATATCTAGTGGTAAACGTTTGTATTGTAACATTGTATTAGTAATGTATACGAGGTGAATGGTGCCTCAATTGTTAGAGTTATAGAAGTAAAATATCTAGGTGTTCGGGTTAATTAATGTGATTATTATCGTTTAAGGACCATATACTCTATTGTTTGAAAAAAAAAGCGTATAGATATTTGGGTTTTATTTTTCACACAGTTCACGGCTTTGCGAATTTAAAAATGATTATTACTTATATTATACGCTGGTAAGAAGTAATATGGAGTGTAACGCGGTAATATGGTCGCCGCACGAAGATTGCGAAGACATTGAACGAGTAGTGATTCGCCGAGTACTCGGTCTAGATTGGGCCGAGTACTCGGCCGAATACTCTGCTTTGAAAAACACGCGGTAGTGGGCGGCGCGCGGTTATTTCCCTTATACAGAGTTAGGGATGAAACGATACGAGTAAATGCAAGTACTTACTTGATACTTTTCTTTTGATACCAAGTGCTTTGGTATCGATACTTTAAAACTGAGTACCAAGTAGTATCGAAAGAAAAGTACCGATGGATCATGGATGAAAGTACTGTGTATGTATCCACGTGGATGATCAAGTACCGATGTATTTGATCATCCACGTGACACATCCACGGACACTGTTGATTTTTTTTATACAAGAGCGGGCAAACGAGCGTACGGTTCACCTGATCTTAAGTGACTACCATAGCCCATGAACAACCGCAACACCAGGGGAATTGCAGGTGCGTTGCCGACCCTTTAGAAAGGAGTAAACTCTTTTCTTGAAGATCCCCAGGTCGTATCGATCCGGAAAAATCGCTGATGCCAATTTGGCCTTCTCTTCCAAGTGACCACGAAACTGCACGTCTCTCGATATTTTGACGCCGAGGATTCCGATACTGGCTGAGGCAAAAAGGCCTTGAAACTGAGGAGATACGACAAAGGGTTTTAGCGGTTAACGCGCAAACTTGTGTGTTCTAAGGGATAAACTGGACTAGATTTAGTCGCCCCCAATCCGAGACTTTGTTCAGCAAAGACTCGACTTCAGACACTAGTTTGTCCCGGTACTCGGAGACGTTTTTCCGAGAAATATTGGCACGGCCGGTGTACCGAGCATCACCAGTGCTGTTATCCGCATAGCAATGAATGTTGCAGTTTGCAACATATCATTGATATGCAGAAGAAACAGCGTTGGTGATAGCACGCAGCCTTGTGGAACACCAGCATTAATAGACTTGTAATCGGAGCTTGCACCGTCTGCAACGACCTTGATGCTCCGATCTGCAAGAAAGCTGGTGATCCAATCGTACAATTCTCGGGAAGCCCATAGGAAGGGAGCTTCGAAAGAAGCGCTTTGTGCCAAACCCGATCGAAGGACTTCGCAATGTCCAAACTAACGGCCAATGCCTCCCCCTTGGACTCTACTGCCACCGCCTATCTATGAGTCAAATAGACCAGAAGATCACCAGCTGATCGACCACGACGAAAACCGTATTGGCGATCACTAATCAGCTGGTGATCCTCAAGGTACCTCATGAGCTGGCAGTTTACAATGGATTCCATTGTTTTGGAGAACAAGGAGGTAATGGTGATGGGCCTGTAGTTGGACGGGTCTGTGCAGTCGCCTTTTTTAGCAGGATCGGGTGGACGAAAGTCGTCTTCCATGATTTTGGAACTACGCCTAGAGAGTAGGAATACCGAAAAAGACCCAGTAAGACGAAGGAGTGCTTTGCACCGAGCGCTGTCTAAACCGCATCTCCGGCATGGAGCACTCACACCGCGGTTTGGTCGGCGGCGTACTCATCCGGTTATCAAGAGTCGAGTTGGACGCAAAGAAAGAGTCTAGCAGATCGGCTTTCTCCTTTGCGGCATGGACCAGTGAGTCGTCCTCCCTGTGCAGAGATGGAACAGATGGCTCACAGAAATTCCCCTGGACAGCCTTGACGAGAGACCAGAATGCTGTGGTTCCAGAAGGAAGGTGAACTAGTTTCTCGCCAATTCTGCATATGTGCTCTGACTTTGCCTTGGCAATGACTCTTTTGAAGGACCTGGAGGCGGAATTATACTTCTTTTTTAGAGCGCTGGTGTTTACATACCGGGAAGTTGATGCGTCAGCCCAGGCTTGGTAGCACTCCTGCTTATAGTATGATGCTATTTTACAGGAGCGACCAAACCATGGCTGAGATTTGTCTCCGATGGGCACCACAGAGGAAGGAATAAAAAGTTCCATAATGAATTCTTAAATTTACGCGAACACTACACATTGAATAAAACTACTATTTACGGATTTTATCGCGTTTAATTACTTTAATTTATTTTTATTATTATCCCGACGTTTCGGGTGCTTTACAGTATCCATGGTCACGGGGGGACTGAGATGTTTGACGTCCCAATGTCATATTTAGTCCGGCTACCTTCAGTTTTTTTTAATATTAAAATCGGAAAAAAACTGAAGGTAGCCGGACTAACTATGACATTGGGACGTCAAACATCTCAGTCCCCCCGTGACCACGGGTACTGTAAAGCACCCGAAACGTCGGGATAATAATAAAAATAAATTAAAGTAATTAAACGCGATAAAATCCGTAAATAGTAGTTTTATTCAAAAAGTTCCATACCCTAAAGTACCACAACAGCGACAGAATCAGCAACAACGTTGGGATCGTCCGGCGAGAAGCAAACCCGCTCCCAAGGGTAGGGTGCAAAGAAAGACCGCCTCCTATCCCAATCGGTTGATCTATAGTGCCAAACACGGCAGCAGCCTGCAGAATGCAACCGCGATTTCAGCGTGATGGCACCACACTCCGGACAAGACAATGGCCCGAGGAGCCTAAAGGGGCGTCGACGGAAATCTGATATCCGTCCGGATGAGATGTCAGCAGAAGGTGCAACAGGGAAGGTGTATGATCCTCCACATCTGGAATCCGCGTAGGCGAAGTAACCAGTGGTGTCAGACCATATGCCAAGGCAAAATCATGAACAGATCTCTCCTCATGATCGGTTAAACGTGAACTAAGCCATTCGGTGTGGTGGGCGTTAAAATCGCCGAGGATCACGATCTCTGTGGAGGGGATCTGCTGTAGCAACGAACCTGTAGCCATTTGGACGTGGTCGAAGAGTCTGTCTGTTTCGGCATTACCGTTATGGGACCTATAGAGGCACCCGTAGATGCGCGGATGCTCGTCGCTGTCTACGCGTAGCCAAAGGATGGGCAGATCCGAACCTTCAAGACTGCCGAGGCATCGAGAACAGATGATGTCCTCTCTGACGTATACACAAACACCTGCCCGAGGCACAAAGAAGTGTTCCTGTTTGTACCCCGGGTAAGAGAGATACGAAGCATCAGCCGAAGAGGACACCTGCGTCTCGGTCAGAAAGAGCAGAGCCAGCGTCGCCGTCACGAGATGGTAGTGGATGGCGTTTAGGTTGGAATGAAGTCCCCTGATATTGCAGAAATTCATGAATAACGTGACAGTCGCCTTGGTCTTGTTGCTCAGCTTGCCTCAAGCAGTTGTTGCCTTGAGCGGAATTTTGTCCCCCCCCCCCCAGAATACGCGGGGCAGTCTGAGCATGCACGCTCAGGAATGGAGTAACTTGGTCGTGGATGCTCAGCGAGGTATTCTCCAGGGGTGTTGGTACCCTCCTGGGGTTGATCTTCACTTAATTTCGCTCACTTACACTCACCAGACGAAACGCGGAAGCTGAGTTTCCACTTCACGCCGGTATTCTGTGAGGTCGTGGTACCACCCCGGTTTGAGCCGGCCCATACGTGCAACAGCAAAGCTGCCGGGTGGCTCTACCACTGTTAGCTGATGAGTGATTACTGATTGCTTGTCAAATAATTCATGTTAGAAAGATTGTTCCAATCGTTATATGGCGAAAATGACTGTTTATAAAAATCGTCTTATCGGAAAACATCTAGAAAAATTATTGATTTTAGGAAACATAAAAAAATTCCACGAGAAAGAACACATCAACCAGTTACCAACCTGATAATGAACTTTTCACTTATCCGTAATAATGCTTAAAATTAAATAAAAGATACCAAGTTAAATAAAAACATAATAATGTTAAATAACAACTGTGAAAATAATCAAGTTATTGAAAGTGAAATACTCTCAGTCCAAAATGGAAATCTTCTTGTTACTGATTGTCCAAGACATTATCTAAATCACAGGCAACTTCATTCCCCCCCCGAACGGGTTCCCGCCTTGTCGTGGCGGGGGGCTTAGTAGCCGTGACTTGGTCTCCCACGGTGAACAAAGAGGAACCCACGTGGCTGGCCCGAGGTGAAGGGCCGGCCTGAGGTGGCCACTCCGAGTGGGCTTGGGGAGCCCACTTCGGATGTGTGCTGGTGGACTGCAGCGAGTGGGGACTCGCCTACCCTCTACCGCTGCAGCCGAGGTGGAGTCGCGGAGGAAGAGGAGTGTTGGTATGGCGATGCGCCACTCGCCCTATCCTTCGCGACTCAAACGGGGCCGCACCGTTGATGCGGTGGTGGTGGGTCTGCGGGGGGAGAGGATTGTCGGTATTGCGAGGCGCCGCTCTCCCTACCCTCCGCAGCCGAATCTTGGTTGGCGGCGGAGCCATAGACCAGATCCGCCGCTGGGGTCGGGAAGGCTAGTACTTCTAAGTGCTCGTTTTTCCTGGCCCCATGGCCTTTGTGCATCGGACGCGGGGGCGTCTGTTGCACAGACGTAATTGAAGGCCGTGGAGGAAGGCGCGCCATGTGTTCTGGTGAGCCTTACCTGGGAAGGAGAACGGGGAGGAATTTTCCTCTTCCGAGGAGGTGCTGCCATGGGGCGGCAGGCGCTAGTAGGGCCGCGGATGTGTGCGAAAGCGTTCCCGTAGCCCTGCCAATATGCGACAAAGGTGGAACACCATGGGGTTTTAGTCGGTGCGAGTCCGACATAACCCGTCCTTGCCCCCGCGAGGCGGGTATGCGTAGGCATTTCCCCATGTAAAAAAAACGCAACTTCATTCACAACAAGTTCTTCATAAAAGGATCTACGCGTAACTGACATTGATTGACACAATTTGAGCAATTCTTGTTATTTTTTTATTGTACTTATTCCTCAGGGACCATCTTCAACAGCAGTATTAGTAATGAAATCAGCGGCATTATTAACATCTAAACAGGTTTTCTTCATTACTTTCAGCTCCTTAAATTCATAAGAAACATAAGAGTTTTTAGCAAAAATACTGGTAAATCCTTTTCGAAATTCAACTATTTTTAGAGATTTGATGTTAAAGTCTTTAGGAAATGTCGTTTTTAGGTTATATTTTTGGTGATCTTTTCACTTTATCTGTATAATCATTTAGATCATACATTTCTTTTACCTTTCTAAAGTTGTTTGCTATACATGCATGCATGGTATCAGCAGCCATGTATGGGCTGGTTCGAAATAGACGAATATAATTTTTTCTGCGGATATCATTGCGGGTGAATTAACCAATCTTATCATGGCTGTAAACAAAATTCTAGTCTTAATTTGTGACGAGCAATTATCGCAAGAAAAAGCTTATTCCTTACAATCCCGTGCATTATACATACATACATAAACACTCACGCCTGTCACCCAGAGGGGTAGGCAGAGACTACGGGCTTCCATTTGGCACGATCCTGACATACCTCTTTCGCCTCCTTTACATCCATATATCTACGCATACATGCTCGTCGGTTAAGGGTAGGTACTTCTAACGTGGCCCCTTTTCAAAATATCGCCAATTTGGTCGATAAACTTTTTTCTAGGGCGTCCCTTCCCGACTCGGCCGTTCACATCTGCCATATAAATTTGCTTTGTCACTCTTTCCTCATTCATTCTTTCTACATGACCAAACCACCAAAGCATTCATTTCTTAATCCTGGTCACAACATCATCTTGCATACCACATTTATCTCTCATTTATCACGCAATTTCCCACCCTGTCATTCAGATTCAACCCTAGCATACTCCTTAAAGACCGCATTTCTACAGCATTTATTCTACTTTCGTGCTTCTTCTGCCACACCCAGCTTTCACTACCATACATTAAAGTAGGGACTAACACAGCATTATGAATTACCATACGTGCCTTTTTTTGACACATTCTGGTTCTTCATAATAGAGTGTAGTGCCCCATTCACTCTATTCCCTGCATTTACTCGTCGTTCTATATCCCTATCATATCTACCATCCCTGCTAAATAGACATCACAAATACACAAACTCATCCACTTGCTCAATTAACTAACTACTAACTAATCCCGTGCATTATTTATAGTAAAGTAAATATATGAAGATGCAATGTTATGTGATTTTCTTCCACTTTCTCCTTCGTGCTAAACAATACAATATGCTGGTTCATTTTTTCCTCGAGATACAAACGTTTTATTAAACAGCACAAATTTTCTAGAAAAGTAATAATCTTTCATCGTCAATTTGGGCATGCAAATGGCTTTTTGCATGTCGACTGTGTAAACTTTTGTATTTGTGGGCTGATTTTCAATATCATCCTCTAGACGTTTACGAGATTTAGTTTTATTTAGTTGATGGTGAGGAAATTCTGTGCATATAGTGCAACCACATTCAGAACATAAGTATATGATTTGCCTAAGTACATAAATATCGTCTTGGGTTTGAGGTCGAAAAATTAATTTCTTTGATTATGTTGTGAAATTATGCCCAACTGCATTTACGAATATTTATTTTAGTCATGATGGAACGTCAGCATCCAGATGCTGTAGATGGAACCGTGACTTTTGTCCCGATGTGCGTTGATAGAATTTAACGGATGGAATTAATCCGAACAATTTGTCTAAGTACTCCTCTCATAGAAAATGCAATGGGATCCATTTATTCTTAGCGCCATGGAATCGAGCCGATCAGAAAGATCTCAGTTGTCGATGATTTGAGCGACTTCGCTGGATGCGGTTAAGTGGTAGGAGCTGGCGCTGGGATGCTCCGGCCCAGAGATGAAAATAGTACTCTATATGTGGGCAACTACTGTCCCGCTCTGCTGAGCAATCCAAAGTATTTAAAGGCCAATTTAGCCTTCGATATGTCGATACCGAGGATTCCGATGCTGACTGAGGCAAAGACAAAGACCTACGAGTATCCCGAAATTGAAGCGATACAACAAATGGGTTCTTTTTAGCTGTACCGCTCAAGAAATTCCGCAATAGCATAGGAATTGCAGGTGCGTTACCGGCCTTTTAATAAGAAGCAGGCTTTTTTCTTGAAAGTCCCTTAATTCGTATCGATCCGGAAAAACTGCTGGCGACAGTACATTCCACAGTTTGGTCGTGCGAGGCAGAAAATTCCGCGTAAATGTCACAGTTGTGGACCGCCAGCCAGCGAGGACTATATCGTCGGCAAATCGAAGTGGAGTGATGTACTCGACATTGATGTTAATACTTTGCAAGCACCACTTGTGCACTGAATAAAATTTGATATAATCATAGAATACTGTATGTATGTACTATAGTATTCTATGGATATAATTTTCTCAATAAATAAAAGAGTAAGTGCCGCAAGTATTTTAAAGAAAAGGCTTCAGTACCATAGACCACATACATACCCTGCGGCAGATTGTACAGAAGACCGAAGAGTACAATCTGCCAATTTGCCTTGCGTATGTGGACTACGAAAAATCCTTTGATTCCGTCGAAATTACTGCTGCTAACAGTCTGCTGTGCTACAGTCTCTTCCCGAAGTGTTAGGGAAATTACGACACATCTCGTCAGGTATACCTCAAAACCTGAAAACCAAGTTGTACAACCAGTGCATGTTGCCAGTGATGACCTACGGAACCGAGACGTGGTCCTTCACTGCTGGCCGTATGAGGACCCTCAACGTCGCTCAGCGAGCTATGGAGAGGGCTATGCTCGGGGTTTCTCTGCGTGATAAACTTAGAAATGAGGATATCTACAGTAGAACCAGAGTGACCGACATAGCCCAACGGAATAGTAAGCTGAAGTGGCAATGGGCCGGCCATATAGCTTGAAGAACTGGCAACCGTTGGGGAAAAAAGGTTCTCGAGTGGTAGCCTCGTTCCGGTAGGCGAAGTGTAAGGCGACCCCACCACTAGATGGAGTGACGACCAGATTAGACATGCAGGAAGTCGATGGATGCAGGTGGCTCAGGACCGTGCATTGTGGCACACCTTGAGGGAGGCCTATGTTCAGCAGTGGACTTGTGAGGGGCTGTAATGATGATGATGATCAGATGTCTCTTCAGTGGTGCCAAGATGACTGTGGTCATACTGAAGTGCTGAAGTGTTTTTACAGTAGGGATACGATGGCTATACGAGATATCCAGAACCAGAGTACGAAACCCATCCTACTGCAGAGAGGTTTAAGACAGAGGTAGACGTTGTATCTCCGAAACTTCACCGCTGTAGTGGAAGACGATTTCAAGCTACTGGACTGGAAATGACATCATCAATGTATTAACATCAATGGCGAATACATCATTCATGTCCGATTTGCCGACGATATACCTAATCCTTATGGTAGAGTCACTGGAGGACTCAAGTATTATGCTCAATGATCTCAATAGTGCCTCTCAACAGAGAGATCTTAAGAAGAACATGGACAAAACAAAATCATCTGTAACGTCCATGTTACGCCTATGCCTGTAATTGTTGGGAGTACTAAGCTCGAAGTTGTTGAAGAGTATATACAGGTAAACACGTGGGCCAAAAAACTGACTAGGTAAGACAAACTTCGACCGAGAGGTCAATCGACGGATTCAACTTGGCTGGGCAGCATTAGGGAGATTCTGCCACATTTTCTCATCGGTCTACTACTACGCTAACTCGGGGTTTCACTGCATGATAGGCTTAATAATAAGGATAACCGTAGTAGAACTAGCGGATTAGTAAGCTGAAGTGATGGGCCGGCTATATAGCTTAATTAACCAACAACCGATAGGGAAGAAAGGTTCTGGAGTGACGAACTGGTAAGACATGCAGGAAGTCGATGGATGCAGGTGGTTATGTACCGTGTTTTGTGGTATTTCTAGGGGCAGGCTTATGTTTAGCAGGTAGACTTGTGAAGGGTTGTAATGATGACTGATATTCGACGCGTGTATTTTTAATGTATGTTAATCGATTTTTCAGAAACGGCAAAACCTATTTAAATTATTCTTTTTCATTAGATAAATTATACTTCAGGTGTACTCCCACAAAAGTTAAAGAAAGAAATGTCTGAGCATTCGAAACACTTTCGAGAAAGGTGACGAACCACATAGTACAGCTTTAGCGAAAACTGGGTATTGGATAAGTAGCAATGTAGGCAAATTATCATTCATGACGAACTTATCTGCGTATGCGTTGTTCAGGATGGGTGCCGCCTAAACGCACACCTGCTAAAACAATCTTATTTTTAATTAAATTAAAATGTGGCAATCCTACCTCACCTTGCTCAACATTTTATAGGTAGGCGGGTACCATGAAACGCATTCGTCATGTCGTAGCCACAGGGAGAAACGAAAATAAAAATATTTTACCAAATTGCCCTAATCAATTCAGGTGGGGGACACCACGCTATTTCGAAATTAGGAACTGACGGCTTTGTTTTATGCAGATTTGCTTACTTTCTTGTAAATCATTATAGTAAAACATTTTTTTATATTAAATTTATTGTTTATTTGCTACCGCTTTTATATTTTTTAAGATTAAGTAGTTATTGATCTACCTACAAGATATGATACCCAAAAAATATGCTGATTAATCACCCTATATCACCCTATATGGGAGCTCGGTCTCACCGGCAACGCAAAGTCAGGTATTTGCATTTAGAAAAAGCCAAATTTAGGGGCTTTTGAGGAACTAATTAGGTGCCAAGTATAAAAGGTACTCTGAAATTTACATCGCAACGAACTGTGGAAATGCCAAATGTATCGCTAGCAACGCAGTGATGATAATATATATTCGATAAATACTAATAGCAAGAAATTAAGTGCTAATTAAATGTTGAAAGATTATTGAGGTCCGATGTAGATGATGGTAATATTCTAGGAATTATCGGGTCCATGACCACCATTACCTTATTATAAGGTATGAACGGCATTTTTCGTTCTTTTTCAGTTATATACGTATAATATATATATATATATATATATATATATATATATATATATATATATATATATATATATATATATATATATATAATAAAGATAAGATCGAATCTGTACTAAAACCGAATCAGAACGCCCTGACTCCACGTAGTCTTGTCTGCCTTACTCCTGGAGTGTTTTTGTAAAGCCGTAGGCGCGGAAGGAGAACTGCTACCACCCGCTGTATCAAGCAAGGCATGGGTGCCTGTGATTTGTTACGCAAGGGCGAAAAGATGCATTTCCACCAGCACCGAAGCCGATGTAGAAATAACTGTGTCAATATTCCTGTGTAAAAAAGGTGTGCTGTGTTTTTAGAAGCACTTAATTATCAAATTAATTTTATACCTGATTTTGACTTTATTTCTCATTTTCATTTTATTCTGATTTTCAGAAGACCGGCTTTGTTCTGGATAATAACTTTATTTTTGTTAGGGGCGCCTTGTGACTGCCTATTCTTGCAGCACTTAATTCCTTGCTATTAATATTTATCATATATCTATTATCGTCACTGTATTGTTAGCTATCGCTAGCATTAGCGTAGCGTTTTGCCAGCAATTAAACTTGGCGCCTTATTAGAACCTAAAAGCCCCTAATTTTGGCTTTTTCTATATGCAAATTTATGACCCCTAGTGTTGACAAATAAACAAGACTTTTAATTTTAACTGAATTATATAATTAAAAAAATTAATTAAAAAAGCATTCAATAAGCAGAAAATAATCCTATGATGTTAATCGCATGCATACACAGTTTGAAAGTTTCTTACCAATTTGGGTGTTGTTAATCAGCACAGTCATTTCTTTCCTCATCATCTAAATTTATAACTTGCAGTGTTAAGTACTGAAATTGGAAATATGCCTGCCAAGAAACTATCTATTACAGCAGAGACCTTTTTACAACATTGGGTCTTTAAGGGCTGATGAAAAGAAAAATATTTGGAAGAGGCTCAAAGGTAAACTAATATACTAATATAATAATTAACTACAAATTTCATAGTTCTACCACAATTGGGCACAATTAGGCGTACATGTCATGATCGTCACCCTTAGTTTTGTTTATTTCAGCTTTCGTTTTTTTTTTTAATTTGATGCTTCAAATAGTATAATATTTAATAATAATTTGAGACTACTTAGTTACAACCTGCATGCAGGCACGTGCTTTATAAGCGTGAAACAACGTCATGGCATCGCTGTATTTAATAGTCAGTTAAGAGGATAGAGTAAGTCAGCTCAAATTCTAATTTCGTCCCCACTTGCCCGCGCGTCGTATGCTATGTACCGATATGTTTGTAATCACTAATACTGTAAGTAGAAAGGTCGTTAGACACTTATTTCATTAGGTTTATCATATTTATGCCTGTTTCTTAACGCCAAGCCAGCCGCTTCTTATTTTTACCATGGTTATTTCCCATTTTAATTTTACGTCGTACTGTTGCGTAATGTATATTCTGATCGTAAGCGACACAACTTCTCCCTTCAAAAGCCTAAGCGATACTAACGGGCACGGGGCGACTGGAATCAAGCTCAAGACGCCGATAGTTTAGGTAATTTCTTTTTACAGTGAAAATAATGGTATTTTAAAAAAAGTAAATAACATAAGCACTGCTTTATAGTTAGTTCAGTTAGTATGCAAAGTTTCATGATTTTATTTAAAGTATTTTATGAATAACAGCGGTTTATTTTTTATTTTGGAGGTAACTTTGGATTTTTTTCTATCGAGAAAAATTTACGAAATCGTGTTTTCGTCTAACATAATCATTAACATTAATCCTCAACTTTACCATATATTTATTTCAAAATTAATGCTGCAATATTTTCGGCATAACGAAGGATCTTGCTAAGCCATTTGACATTATATTTCCCCTTAATACCAAATCTACGATTATAAACGACAAAAACGAAAAAGGCAAAGCTAATATTTTGGGTTTTTAACTTCTCATTTGGAAGTTAGTTAAAATTTCTTTTGTATTTAATATATCTTCCCGTTTTGAAACCCATAGAGTCTAATTATATTTTAAAATTACATTTAGATACATATTACATACTGATGAATAATATTTTTTGATCATATTGACATAATAGAAAAAACTGAACTGGTTATTTGAATAAAAAATCATGAGTGCAATTAGTTGAACTAAAATTTTCGTATTTTTAAAAAATTCTACTGAAGAAAAGGAAAAAAATCGGATTTCGGACTGATACTGAAAATTTCTCGACAGAATAACTCAATTACTAATGTCTTTTGGCCCCATCCAGAATTTGAACCCTCGACCTCATGGTCAGCTGTCGCGTTTATGACCATTAGAACAACGAGGCATTCAAATGCAGTTATTATGTGAGCGTAAAACACTTTCTTACATTTATAGAAAAATTAAAAACACGCCTAGCGTGTCGACGCTTTGTTAACGTGTTAATAAAAGCATACTTTGCGTGTCGATTGCATTAAAGCCCATAATGATTACGTACTCTGCCCAGCGCCGTCGAGTGCTTATCGCGTCGCGCGCTACGCATGCTTCCGTAATTCATTCCAAGATTTTTAATTTTAGCGTTTTAAAGGTTAATGTCACAAATATAGTGTTCGCCGTGTATATCCTACGTCTGGCGGCTTGACCTGAAATAAAAAATGAATGGAAACCTCCATTGCATCCACCCATCTTAAAATAAATACTTGTAAAAATATAAAAATAAATGAATTAGAACATGTAGCACGTTTTTAGCACTATGGAGACAAAAATATAACACGTTAATTTTCAAGACGTAAAATACATTTCTACTGTTGAGCATAGCCCCAGAGAATACCACAAAGTATGGTCCTAAGCAGACTGCATCAATCAACATATGCTGCTGTATTTCGGCAGCTGAATGACGGTACCTACAGGTAACGCATATTTCACCTAAGCTTCCAAGGGTGAAAACGCAACTTTATATTGATTTATTTTTATTTTTTTTTTTTAGTTTTTTAAAAAACGTTACCCCTACACTAGGTGTTTCTCCTGTATCGTGAGGGCAGTTTACAAACATAAATTGCCCAAGGACAAACATCCAGACTCGGAACAATTATTTGTAGGCCACAAAAATACTTGTTCAGTGCGGGATTCGACCCCGCGACCCCCAGCGCAGCCACTCGTTGCTAAGCCACTGCGCCACGGAGTCGTCGATTCTTCTTACGCATGCTTGTTGCCACACTTATTTGGATATTATAATCTAAGAGTAAAAGTCAAATTTATTATGTTTGGTTTCTTTTCCATACGTAGTGAATGTACGCTATCCGCTTTTTATGTGCCTGTAAAGAACAAGGCCCCTCTCGTTGTATAGATGAATTGCTTTAATCGTCACTCTTGGTAGACACTTTGACAATCACAGTACCAGAGTTATCACACCTTTGACGCTGCTTCCCGTAGTTGGTCTGGATATTTTATCTGGTTTAATAAGAGGAGGGTCGTACCGCCATCGACATCCCTAAGATTTTTTACGACACGTATGAGATGAAAACTGAGTGAAGAATTGCTGTTTTTTTTTCTCTTCATAAAAATTTCATTATATTATTTATTCTGGTAGCTGTATTTTCCTAGATATTTGGTTATTACTAGTAATTAGCGTTGTCGTTATATTTCATTCGTCATCATCATCATTCACAATTTCACTGCTGAAATAGGCCTCCCGCAAAGAATGCCACAAAGCACGGTCCTGAGCTACTCCATCCATCGACTTCTTGCATGGCATGTCACTCCATGTAGTGGGGGATCTTCCTACACACACTCGAAAAAAAATTTTCCCCATCGGTTGTCGGTTCTTCGAGCTATATGGCTGGCCCGTTGCCACTTCAGCTTCCTAATCTATTAAGCTATGTCGGTTACTCTTATTCTACTGCGGATATCCTCGTTTCTAAGTTTATCACGAAGAAAAACCCCGAGCATAGCTCTTCCACAGCTCGCTAAGCGAGGTTGAGCTTTTTCATAGGGCCAACAGTGAAGGACCCCGTCTCAGCTGCATAAGTGCGTTTTGGTTTTATTTCATTATGAACATATTTTATAAGCTAAAATAAGATTTTATATGAGCGCTCTTACGCACTAGCACAAAGCGGCTAACCTTGTGGTTCGCCGCTTTTTCAGTTTAATATGCAACCGCTTGTGATCATACGCACAAAATTTCAACCGCAGCGGTTGAACGAAGATCCGCGGCCTACTTCGCGGCTGGCCGCTATTTTGTTTATACGCACTGGCGGCTTAGTTTGCGGTTTAGGGATATATATGTTCTGTGGTTTGCGGCGAGCTACCGATATTTTTATACGCCTTTCGAGTTTGAGTTGCGAAGCCATGAACTCGGAGACATAGAAATTCATTGTTAAAATTCAAGAATGAGAAGCTATTTGGAATTTGGAAATAGCATCATATAAGAATAAAGTTTTAAAACGGAAACAATATAAAGGATGAATCCAGTGGATATATTTTTTCTTTCGTTGTTTTTGGGAGTAAAAATAGATAACACAAGCTACCTCGTTGGTGTCCATTTCGTTTATGGCCTTATAAGTTTATTGAGCGATATAACTGCCTATCGCAGTTTCGTCACGGCTTTACCGCGGTTGGACGCCAAAGCGATTAACCGCTATTCCAACCGCTTCAGGCAGCTCACCGTTCAAATGAACCGCCTAGCCGGCCAACCGCTAGTGCGTTACACAATACAGCGAAATAAACGCCAAACATTAAAACGTCCATGCGAGCGTGCATGCGTGTGTTCGTGCGAGCGTGCAGACGTCCATGCGTGCGTGTTGTGCGGTACACCTTGCATTTTGAGCAATCTAAAAATGGTGAACTCAAAGTTCATAGATGATTGATGGAAAGCGACATTATCTGCGGGTGTGTATTGATTCTGCGCTCGTCTACCCGACTGTCTAGCGTGGAGAATATGGGTAAATCTTTGAAATAGTACTATCTGTAGATTTAAAATGTTTTAAGATAAAAAATTATATAAAGATTAATAAAATTTATGTAGATGCAAAAAAACTTAATGTAATTTCGAACTCTCATTTCAAGGAGGTCTTCGAAGCTTCATTGTTGTCAGGCACTGAGACTTCCTGCCTACTGTTTTAATTCACCAAGTGGCGACCGCAAAATTATTTTAAATGCGTCAAAAAGTAGTAACTCAGTTTCCTTTGCGATCAACCATCAAATAGTTACAAACAATATTTGATATTAAGAATGGATAAAAATAAAATATAAATTAAAATTTTAATTTCTGTACAAAGCTAATAAATTTTACAATTTTTTTATTTATATAAAAAAATCTGAAATATTTCGATGACGTTTTTACGTTTGAACATCTTTCCTTAAAATATTATTGTGTTTTATGCTACTTACCTTTGACCATAATAAAATATAATAGTTATTATAGTCTTTTTTCAATCATTCATTTATTTAATAATATGAGAATGGAAAACGAGCTAACAGTCCACCTGATTGTAAGTGCAGCTCCAGCCTACTTAGCCAAGTAACTTTGACTTAGCGATCATCCACCAAAGAGTGTGATGATGCCTCGCGTAGAGGTGAAACACGTGTCGTATTATCGAGGGTAGTGTGTCTTTCCTGGTGTCATGGTGTTGGACGTGGACAGTGCACGCAATTGAGGAAGAGCTTCTTTAAACTGGGCAGGACACATCATTTTATTTCATCAGGCAGAATGAAGCAAATTAAGTTCTAACAACTTTAAAATAATGGGTTTCCACAAAGTGAGGTCTGATTCTATTAATTACTTTGTTTTTATATCAATATATTTCCTGTTGTTACACATTCACTTACCTGTTCATTCGTTTTATAAGGTTACACTAAAATCAAAATTACGAGTATGTACGTATGAAGAAGGCCCGAGGAAATTTCGTCAATTTACGGCCTTGTTACCGCATCTGAGTCTTAAAGCATCGTCAAAGCTCGCGACCCTCCGAAATGTGGTTTTGACGGGGCTTTTGTGCGGTAAAGTAAAGTTAGAACATAGGGAATGCAGGGCATGCCAGAATACCGCAACAACAGCTTATTGAGAGTAAAATTTTAAATTAAAAGTAATTGTGAGTTGAAGATATGTTGTTATTTATTTGAATTTTAAAAAAAAAACATGTAGTGAAAAGTCAAAACACAACTACCTATATTATAGTTGTTGCAAGAATAGGTCGGCTCTACCAGGAAAAGAGTACGTTGTTACAGAATAACGGCGGAAAATAACAATTGAATGCTGCTATGTTTCGTATTCCATATTAGTACTCATGGGTGGCGACGCATCTGCATTTTGATTCTGTATCGAGGATAAATGTAAATGTCTATATGTCATGACATCCACTTGCTATCAGGTGCACTATGTGCTCGTTTGTTATCCTTATTCTATAAAAAATACGTAGGCGTCCCCCAAGGAATGTATTGTACTTACAAGATCGTAAATGTAATCTAGGTATATGTAAATTTGAATGCACTTAACTCCTTACATAATAATTGTTGTATTACAATATGAAATACGTAATGATTATGTAATTTATTGTAAATTATTATGTAAGTTAACTGCAAAATGGCTAAAGACAATATTTTATGTATGAAAAAGCCACGAAAGAACCCAGTTTTTCTGCACAGTTCGTAATATTGTTGTGTCACGTGCTATAGTACTAGAAGGTGTATGACGTGCACCATAAGCGAGCGCGTTATGAGATACATCCTCGTATATTAGCTGTCATAGATAAATGTCATAATACTTGTTCATATGTGATCAGAAATAAATCTTGTCCATTTACGTGTAATAACCATTTTCGTTCACATTTTTTATCCTCAAAATGACTGAAGACGGCCGCCTGCAACTCTTCATCGCTTGAAAATTTTCTTCCTCTTAAGTCCCGCTTTAAATTTGGAAATAAATAATAGTCGGACGGGCCATGTCTGGACTGTAAGGTGGATGTTGAACTTCTGTGAACCCGCATTGACGAACTGCATCCTTCGAAACACCAGCGGTATGAACAGGGGCGTTGTCATGGAGCAACAGGACACCTTTAGACAGCTTGCCTCTTCATTTTTAGGGTTCCGTAGTCAACTAGGAACCCTTATAGTTTCGCCATGTCTGTCTGTACGTCTGTCCGTCCTCGCTTAATCTCTGTGACCGTTAGCACTAGAAAGCTGAAATTTGGTACCAATATGTGTATCAATCACGCCGACAAAGTGGTAAAATAAAAATTGGAAAAAAATGTTTTATTAGGGTAGCCCCCCTATATGTAAAGTGGGAAGTGATTTTTTTTAATTTCAACCCTAACGTGTGATATATTGTTGGAAAGGTATTTAAAAATGAATAGGGGTTTACTAAAATCATTTTTTGATAATGTCAATAATTTCGGAAATAATCGCTCCAAAAGTAAAAAAACAATGTGTCTTTTGAACCATAAGTTTAGAAAATATGAAAAAATCTGGAAAGTAGAACTTTATAGGGACTTTCTAGGAAAATTATTTTGAACTTGGATGGAAACAACAGTTTTTGTACAAACTCATAAGTGGGAACACTTACTGTGACGGACGGGAAACTACGGAACCCTACACTGAGCGTGGTCCGACACGCTCTTGGCCGCTTTTTGTTCCTTTATCTTGTCTCGTAATTTATATATTAAAGAAGCATAATATTCGCCGTTCACGACTGTATTACGTTCTTTAAAATCCACCATCAAAATGCCTTGAAAATCCCAAAATATTGTGCACATCAGTTTTTTAGTCGATTGTTGCACCCTTGCCTTTCTAGGGGGCTTTTCAACCCTTATAACGCCATTCCATTGACTCGCGCTTGCTTTGTGGATCATAATACAAGATCATAGTTTCATCACCAGTCACTAGCCGCTCGATCACAGTCTTTGGATTTTCGCCACAAAGATCCAAAAACTCCGAAGCGCAGCGCACTCTTTCCTGTCTCTGTACCGCTGAAAGAAGCTTCGGTACCCATCTTGCACTCACTTTTTTCATGTGAAGATGTTCATGGATCGCGCGATGAACGGTACTCTTAGAGAGCCCAAGCCTTGCTGCAATTTCTCTAATCTTCAAACGGCGGTCACTCAGAACCTCCTCTTCGATAAGAGCAATCGTTTCGGGAGTGAGCACTTCCACAGGTCGACCGTCGTGGCCAAAGTCTTCGACGGTTTCTCTCCCGAGGCGAAACTCTTTCACCCAATTTTTCACTGTGCTATAGGAGGGGGCAGACTGCTTATACACGCCATCCAATCTTTCTTTTATTTGGACAAGGGATAAACCTTTTTTAAACAGAAACTTTATGACACTTCGATACTCAGTTTTCGACATTTTGAAAAAATACGCGACTCTCGTTATTCAAATGCCTGTTAAACTAAGACTAAGCATTTCATGTCGATGCATGTTTCTTATATTAAGTGCACGATAAACGTACTATTTAATGCAACACAACATGTAGCGACATGTCGCGTTGAACTATATCAGGCCAGTTCATTATGGGACCGCCTGGTACGTATGACGAATAACAAATTGATTAGGTACTAAAGATGCATTTAAGTCACGGTTAATTTACAAATGAATGAAAAAAAAATGATACATACATAGTTTATTTTAATTGACTACCTCTAAACGACGTTTGATACAATTTTCAATAAAGGTTTATAGTCTTCTAATACGAGTGAGCCATTAATTATCGGGCTTATCGATGTTGGAAGGCGATTAATAGGTCATCTCGCAACTCGGTTGCACCTCAGCGGAAACGGCTCGCACCGAATAATCGCATCGATCGCCAAAAAACTAACCCATATACGCACTGGCAGCGTAGCCGGAATTATTAATCGCTGGGAGTAAGGGGAGCGTGGAGGGCGTAAGGCGTAGGGTAGCGCGCAGGCGTGAGCGAACGGCGGGCACTTCGCGAGAAAGGCTCGCACGCTCCGGCCGCGTTTTAAGGCCCGGCGGCGCCCGCGATGCGCGTGCAGCCGGCCCCGCGGCCGCTTCCGCAGGCGCCGCGCTAACCTGTCCCCATGCAGTGGCGCAAACTGGCCAGGTTGAAAACTTCGCCGGGCGGACAGTCGCGCGCTCGGAGGATGCTCTGCTGCGGCCGCAGGAAGGTATGCGATCCGATCGATAGCACGCGCCGAAACCGTCGCCCCTCCCGGCCCGGACGCCGTCGCCGTTCGACGACCCCGTTCGCTAAGGCCTCCAACTCTTAGGCTCTTTAGTTGTCCTGGTAACTTAGATCTTTAAAAAAATCATAATCGTCATGAAAAGCTATTAATGTTGCATTATCATAACCATTTACCATGAATATGCATAATGTCAGGTAGCTACAAGCTGTCATTCAAATCTCAGTATTTAATACTTATGCGTGTTCAATTTATTAATTAAAAAAGAGACCAATGAATGAGTGCACTAAATCGTCATATAGTAAGAGCAATATGCTGTGGCAGTTATGTAAGGTTATACTTTAAATTTCGTGTATATTTTAAAATGGCAATGCTTGTATTTATATATACCTTATTTCGGTAGAAGTTTAAGTCATTAAAATGTATTTTGCCAATTCGTAGAACTTACGTAGCAGGTTAGGTTAACGACACTCTTTATCGCTCCTGAAGCATCACTCGCCATCTTGTGGGCGTTTTAACATGCGCTAAGAGGACAGCATCTTTAAAAATGCATATTTTAAGTTATGAATGATGTAAGATGACACTCGCTCTCAGAGATCACCTAATGTGGACCTTAAACTTACATGGTGCTTGTACCACGTAAGTTTGAGGTTTTTTTGCAAACGAATAAATTTATTTGCAATTTGATTAAAATTACATTTTATTTTACCTGTTTTATTTTCTAAATTCAAAATTATAACGCCACTTAAGTCTACGAATAACAGCTTTAATAAATTTTGTTCTGCTTATCGTATTTTTATAAATGAAAGGGTAATGAAAGAGTACGCAATCCATCAATAAGATGTATTAGTATTATTAGTCTGTTTTATAGCCCACGAACACCCTTGATTACGAATCAGAATGCGGATACATTGTCATCAAATCAATTGTCTTGGTGGTTCATGTCATTCACCTTCAAAAAACATCTACATACACTGGCATTTTGTACGAACGTGATCCTTCCCCGTTTTAGTCTACCCTTGCTGCAGCTATAATACTGTGCCGCAACTCTCTATCACTTAAATTACCACCAGAATCGTTTTAGTTATTTTGATATTTTTCAGCAATTGCCTTCATACAATATCGAAATCTAGTAAGAAATTCACATATTCTATTTGATTCACATGAAATTATATTAAGTATAATCTCGTACCGCAAAAGATAGCCAAAAGTATTCGTTGTATTAAAAGTGAAAGTAAATTGAATTTTTTTTTTCTATATTATGAAAATATTTTATACGCACCTGCAATTCCCTTGGCGTTGCAGTCAGTCACTTAAAATCAGGTGAACGGTATGCTCGTTTGCCTCCTCTCCTATAAAAAATGTACAGTGTTCAGTGCAGTATTCCAACTATAATATAGGTCTTTTATTAAAACAATGAAGTAATAAAATGCAACAGAAAATTGGCAGCAAAATTTTATGAATATCCGTTAAAAATTATGGTTACCGAATCCCCCGCCAAGGTTGGCAACTACGGGCCAAGATGGCAAGGAAAGGAAATCCCTGTGTTCTGACCCTGTGTATTACCGAGGCTTATTTCCTTATAATTAAATCCTTGTGAGTCATGGCAACAATGAGGTCAGGTACTCTGTTCAAACTTTTTAGTACGCAAATCTAAGTTTGTGATGAAAAATAAAGCTTTTGGGCATATTAAATCTGTTATACAAACAAAATTATTGTATAGTGAAATATGTTAAAAAAACACTCGCTGGGTTTCTTGCTGATTCTTCTCAGAGGTATTTTCCGAACCGGGAGCACATAAAAACGACTCTTAATAAGTATTATGTAATAATCAACATTGAATAAAAATCATTCTATTCTGTTCTATTCTTCATAGCGGCAATGTAGCAGCATAGTGAATTTCTCTCCACTTAATTATAAGCACAAAATATAAAAATATATACACAGCAAGTGCCATGTTTGTAGTCGTTATTAACAGATTTATTTAAGCTTTATATGTATCATATTTCCTTGCCGGCTGAGTCCGTTTTCCTGACACCAAGGGAATTGGAACCAATGAAAAAAAATAACAGCACTAAGCTCTAATTTACGACGTGCTCAGCACTTCCACGGATGAAAGAAGAATATTATTTTGAGGACATTTATAGTCCACTAAATGTGTATTGGGGCATTATGACTCTTCTCTGCTCCAGAAACTCACTCAGAAATGAGAGGAAACTTGTGGCATAGTAGGTGTGATTAATATGCATTCATTAATTAAATCATTCATTACAGCCTATCGAATCCTCATAAAGGGAATATTTGCGATAATTGCGAAGCTTTGTAGGCGGCTTGATTGTAGTTATATATTTTTTAATTCTTTATAGCAAGACGCTGCTGACTATTTCCTGGTTTCTTACACTTTGTTGTCGTTTTCGACTCCCACGACACGATTGGGGCAGAGGATATCCTATACCGCTACTACGCGGCCAAGGCTACATAATAGCTTGTTTAAAAGAAGTAAATTCCATATTATACCTGATAAAGAAATCGAAAGGAACTTATTAAGTAATAAATCATCATCGATTTCTGTATCTGATACGTGGTAGAGACATACTGCAGTTATATTAGAAGTATAGTTTTAGCACTAATGGGTCGGCTCGACCGGGGAAGAACCACGCTCTCACAGAAGCTTAATGCTGTTGTGTTTCGTATGGTGAGTGTAGAGAACCGGAGACCCCTTTTACTGGAAACGAGGCATTTCATCTTAGTCCTCACGGATAACAACGCATTTGCATTTTGATTTGTAAACGAGGATAGATGAGATGTCTATGCGCCACAGCAGCCACTTACCATCAGGTGGATTGTGTGCTCGTTTGTCACTCTATCCTATTTTAAAAAAAAAATGTATAAACGGCACAATAGTTGAAACCTAAACCTAAGTAGTTTTGATTTAGGCTTCATTCAAACGTTGACTATCTGTATTGCTTCAAGACATTTTTCTAAATTTCCGAAGCGTCTTGTGACTTTATTGCGAGTATTTTCTACAGTGCAAAGTATAACCTTTCATACATCGTCACTTAAAACCTTTTTTGCACAACATATATATCGGGAGAATTGAAATTGAAGTTCAAATTACGATTTCTTATATTTACATACTCGTACACGAAAACTTCACTAAAATTAGTTTTATTCAAATGAATATTTCGGGTTATCTAATAATCTAAAAGCTTTTTTATAAAGAATAAGGGTTACAAACAAACACACAGCCCACTTGATTGTAAATAGTTGCGATATGCAATAGACGATAGCGAGACATATACATTATAAATCTATTTCCCAATTATGAAATAAATTGCAGATGCGCTGTCTCCGGTCGTATCGGATTGTCTCATCGAACTTTAAAAGTGAGGGAACGTAGTGTACTTGTTCTTGCGCACGCACACGTATTACGTGCAGTTTAATCTTGTCCTGCACAGATGACCACCACACACAGAGGGCCACCGTGACTGAAATTCGGTCTGGAGGAAATAAATAATTATTTATATTCTATGAAACAAATCCAAAAACAAATGAAATCCGTGTAGTGGCGGTGGAGGAATATCCAGTACCCCATATCATCCCGTAGGTGTCGTAATAGGCGATAGATGGAAACAAATCAGGCGATGGGCAGGAGCGTCTTCCTAATAACGACTAAAAAAAAAATACGTTTGCGAACCCGCTTGTCAAGCGTGCCAACTATGAAACATATCTCCCCTATGAGACAATCCATAGGGCAGGCCTATGTTTAGCAGACTTTATATGCTAAAACGTTAATGGTATTCTATGAAAGTATTTCAATCGGTAAATACATTTCAGTATAATATTAACGTAAACAGAAAAAATATATGGAAAAAAATGAGAGGATAAACGCTGTTTCATCGCCGTGCTTCGGATAGCACGCAAAGTCGTTGGTCCTGCGCTTGATCTCTACGGTTGTCGTGTCGGATAACCGTTCCATCGGACTATGAGAGTCAGGTGAAATAGAGAGTGCACCTGTGCACATACACTCGGACACTATAATCCTGAACTGCGCAGATGGCTAGTCTTTTTTTTGAGACTTATGACACTGACATTACTGTTGTTATAATGTTAACGGCACGACTAGTATTTTTATAATAGAAAAAATGTATTGCCACTTCTGATTGCCCATGATCCGCCCTAGACCAAGTATTATAATATTTAAATTGTATAGCAATTTACAAACACGTGTAAAACGAAATGTGGGTCATTCGTGATATAACGTGGGGATTGAATTCAATCGAAAGCCAGTCACCTATTATAAGCAAGCTGCTGACCTTTTCACCCAGTTTGTACCACCTCCAATCATTTTGAGAACGTATTATTACCTACTAAACTTAGAATTTCTATCTAAATGAAAGGTATAAATTTAGAATAACGGATTTTAAGATACAAGCTTTGTATTCACATAACTTGGAATACCACTTAAAAATATAAAATGTAGCAATACTTTTCATTCACCAGTCAAAATGGAAAGCCCTAGCTTTTGTACGTTGCTCCCATCACCATCTTAATACCATTTACATGGTATAAGATGATGATGACCACAGTTTTTGTATCCATAAAAATGTTGATGTGATGAACATGTTGATGTGTTGTTTTTGTAAACGGCACCGCAACAACATGAAACTTTTTTTTTCTTAAAATTAATATTCTACTTTCGTTACAAATGGCCTACCTTGCTTTCACCAACAATTTAATAAGTTAAAACACATAGCTTGGTGTAGCGTCACAATTTGTCACTTTCCGTCGCTTGTATGCGGCGGAGTAAGCGGACAATCATTATTAATTGTAAAAGAATATAGGATTGTGAGAATATATGTGTGAATTAAAAACAATGAGTAAAGGTTGCATGATAAGAAGAATAATAAAAATTAAGCTTAAATTTTATTGACTACTATCGTGTCTAAAAATAACTCTCTAGTTAGTAGGATAAGGTTCTGTTTAGAAGTTAGTCTTCTCAGGTACCAATCTTCAACTTTTACTACCGCTAAATAGCAATTAAACATAATGCGTTATTATCTGTGGGTAGGTTTTTCAATTAATGTAACATTAACACCCTTCAAGAATAAATTAATTACTTTGCTTTACTTTCACTTTACTAGTTACCAATGTTTTATAACACTTGACATTTAATAACTTACGATGTGATTCTGCTCGAGTTTGGGCTTGACAACGTATTAAGCGTAGAGAAATAAGTGTAACTTGATTTATTTTAAAATTTAAAGTCTTAAATAATAACAAATATATTGCAAAGTAAAAAGATAAACGCAAACTTCAGGGACATGGCTTACATTATTTAAATGAATTGAAAATTTGTATATTTTATTTAAAATGACATGAAAATAAATAAACAGGTTAACAATACAAATCAAGACACAATTTACGAGTGTATGTAATATAAGAAAAAATAATTCTTGTAAGCGTTTATCTCTGGACGTAAAATCTAGTAATTTTATTGTAAAATCCATTAACAGGCATTTTTAAAGTATTTTAGTTTTGACATTGACATTTATTTCGAAGTTGTAATGGAGAAAATTAAAAATAATAAAATATTTACTAATTTGGCACAATTTTTATTGGAAACTATATTTTAATAAACATAAAATAAGTCCAACTCTAAGTAAAAATCTACTGAAATGTGAAAATTCAAACATGTCACTCCTAGAAGTAAGATAAATATAACGACACCGCATAATATGTTAAAATCCATCAAGCCGTCGAGGCTACACAGGTTGTTAATGAAATAGTACATAAATATGTTTTATACACACATTTAGTATACTTACATGCACTTGAAAAATATAACCCTCAGGGACAGTTGAATAAAAACTGATTTTAAAACTTACTAATTTTAAGTAGCTTTATCTTTTTCACATTGACCTCCGATAATTCTGATTTCTGATTTTTCACAATCCAGGCTTGGCTCGTAGCACGCCATACCTGACATGCCGTGTAGTGGCGGTGAAAGAATATCCACACCATATCGTCTCGTGAGCGTCATAAGAGGCGACAGAGTGAAATTAAAACAGAAGATGGGCAGTAGCATCCTCCTGATTACAACTCAAAATAATAAAAACTACGGTTCACAACTCGCTCGCTAAGCGTGGCAACTGTGGCAAAATCCTCCCTGTGAGGCAATCTATAGGATATATGTTCAGCAGTAGACCTTTATAGGCTGTAATAAAAGGATGGTTCATGTAACAAAGCACAAGACAAGACGAGTTAAACTTGATCGTACAGGACCTGAGTTCAAAATACGTTGAGGTGAAAAACAAGGCGATCATCTTTTACCTAAAACTATTATAGCAGTACTGCAACACATTATGGAAGACCTATCCTGGAATAAAACAGGAGTTAATCTCATTGGCAATTATTTGAACAACCTTCGCTTCGCCGGTGATATTGCTAACTTCTCCGATTCACATAAAAAACTTGAAGCCATCAATAGACAAACAAGGAATAAAATACTAACATGGCAACGTGCAATGGAAAAAAGTATCCTAAACTATACAGGGCAAGATCCAAGGAAAACGAAGTGAAGAACATCTTGGCTGAAAAACCTACGCCAATGGTTTGGAAAGAGCACCCGTTCCTTATTCAGAGCCGCGGCATCAAAGATCCAAGTTGCCTTAATGATCGCCGACCTTCAAAAGAAGATGGCACTTTAAGAAGAAGAAGAATCCTAAAACTAAAACTAAAAGATAAATACAAAAACAATGATATGCGTAAGAAAACTAGAGTGATGGACGCATTACATTATACATACATATACTCTCAAAAACTGAAGTGAAAGTGGGCAGGTCATGTAGCACGATCTACAGATACCAAATGATGTAAAAGGGGCAACCATGAGGACAGGACCAACGGGCAAACGCAAACAAGGAAGACCGAAAGAAAAACTTTATTACTTATAATTATTGTTGGGGGGTATCAATATAGTTTTCTCATCTGGTCGGGTTCTATAAATATATAATTATAAATAAAAATGAAAAGATAAATATACATAAATATTAATAAAATAAATACAAAAATACATAAATTTATAAAAGCCCAACCCGATGGAAGCCCTCGGCAGGGGAGACCAAACGGCCAGGGGTTAGGGGGAAAGGGAAAAAACTGGCGGACGATACGGGCGGTATCGAGGAGCACCGCTTTCTGCATTTGAGTTACAATCAACCCAATTATTATTAATAATAACTGGCTTGATGAACGCTTGGTACGCGTATTAGTGATTGCAGTACAGGGCGTCCCGCATTATTGACGCTGCTTTTCGTTGCCGGTAGTACTGGGAAGTTTACGTCTAGCTTAAACGAGATGGTAAAACTATACTACACTAATCAGAAATTATGCAATTTTTCTGGCCTTTTTTGAATTAGAATTACGGATTTCTCTTCATCATCACCACAGCAACCCTTCACAAGTTCACTGCCGAACATAGGCCTTTCCCAAGAAACGCAACAAAGCACGGCACCTGACCCACCTGCATCTATAGAATTCCTGCATATCTTACCAGGTAGTCACTCTACGTAGTGGTGGGCCGCCCAACACATGACTTACCGGTACGAGGTTACCACTCGAGAAACTTTTTTTTCCATTAGCTGTCAGTTTTTCGAGTTATATGGTCGGCCCATTGCCACTTCAGCTTATCAATCCGTTGGGCTATGTCGGTTACTCTGGTTTTACTGCGGCTATCCTCATTTCTTTTAAGTCGCCGATATTACCGTATTGCCATACCATGGTATACCATAATATGTTTTATGAATTAAAATAAAATCTTTCATAACTGCATATATATATTATACAAATCATATATAAAATGCTTTACAAAGCAATGAACTGAATGAGACGCTGATGACACTATTCCTAAAATATACTTAAAAACTTCACATTTGACAGCCGCCACGAAAGCAATATTAAACCCCAATCATTACACTCCGTTGGCGCCTGTATAACATCAGTAAATTTCCCGCGCGTACTGGGCGTGGTTGAAGAGTCACAATAATCACAGCCTTTCACACAATGAGTTACTAAGTACGTTTATGAACGCGAAAACTTCATAATTCTAGCCGACAGACAGCTAACTTCAAGCCGCTAATATCAGGTTCAAGTTGAAGTGATATATTTACCGTGTTTGTTTGAGTAAGAGTAATAAAGGAGTTTAAGGAACGTCTTATGAACAGAGCGGCGGTTTGTGTAGACAGTAAATGGAACGAGTATGGTTACATTATGTCATAGAATTATTTTTTATAATTATTAATTATTAATAAATATTTTATAATTAATTAGGATCCCACGTTTAATGTTTCTATACTGTATTTTATAAAGTTTTTTATTCCTATATTAGCAACATTTCAATTACTATTTATGTTCTTTTTATGATACAAGTTAGCGTGATATTATATATCTGAAACTCATCACGGCCGCATCAAAAGATGTTTTCCAATGCAACCGTGAGTGTATATCACTCATCTTTGATTTGCCAACGATATAGTCGAATAACTCTATATATAAAATCTATAGCTGTCCGATAGTTTCGCTAGACCTCAAAAACGGCTCGACCGGTTTTATCTGTATCTGAATAGATCTCTAGATAGTTTAGATTCACGTTCGGACCCGATAGGTGGTGCTATTCGTCGATAATCAGAAATCACCCTGCGAAGCCGAGGCGGATAGCTAGTGGACAATATATAATGATATATATACTCAATAGACGGGTAATGTCTCTAAAAGCCAAATAATCATGTGAATTGTTCATGTAGTTGAAACGACGGTAGTTGTTGGGAACACTACGTTCGTAGCGTTCGACGACTATGTTATGTAAGTTCAAGTAAGGTAAATTATTTGACGAGGTAAATCAAACTTTGATCGAGTGGACTGACGACCCATCTCGGTTGGGCAGATTTTGGGTGATTACGACACGTCTTCTCATCACGTATTCCTCAGGTGCCATGTAGCGAAGAACCGACAAGTAATGTAAAATAAAAGCCTTATATCGAAGTGTATGACATTCCTTGGTAGAGAGCTTTGTTCATCAGTGAACTAGTGAAGATGACAAACGAGTGCATTTTCCATCTGATCGTCAGTGGATGTTGTGATCCATTAACATTTGTACCTATTATCTATTAAGAATCAAAATGTCACACCTGAGAACCAAGACATAATGTCTTGTTACCAGTAAAATAAGTCTCCTGTCTAGGCTTATGAGAGCAACCACTTATCTTTGGTGGACTTTGTGATTGTTTTTCATCATTATTACTATAACAATATCGAGATAATGCTATATACTAAAAGCTTTTAAGCAGTGTCCGCCCACAACTGATGTCATTCAATATACGAGTAGTTCATGGTGACGTCCTCGAAATATCAATTACTCGGAAATTGGAACGTACTTACGTTTACTGCACTTGTGATACTTGCATACTTGTGAATTGTTGTATTATGTGTTATAGAAATAAAAAAATATATAAATAAAATAAATTATCGATAACAGAATTTAAATTTTATACAAACTGTATCTAATGTATAATAAGGTTTGAGATGTGCTATTTAGATGCTGATGTGCTTATTTTGATAGGACTCATAAATTATGTAAATGCGAATTTGAAAAATTGTATAGACAATTTTCTACCAAATTTAAATACGTAAATTTTAAAAAACTTACATTTGTTATATAATCACACTTTTGTCAATTAAAACATATTTATAAGATACGATTTTTTTACTGAATTTCATGCGAATAGATGTAAATTACGTAATAGTTTATTGTAATGTAATATTTGTATAATTTTAAATAATGAAAACTAAACGTGGCTGGAACGTACGTGGACTAGAAGCGGTAGAATATGTGGTAGAGTCATGAAGCAGCTATATTACGAATGTAGCACGAATAGACCGGGGAAGGAACACGCACAGAGCATTAAGCCGCTATTTTAATCTTCACTTTGTTTCACCAAATGAAACAAAGTGAAGATTAAAATAGCGGCTTAATGCTGCTGTGTTTTGTATAGTGGTTATAAAGAACCACAGACCCATCCTACTCGTAACGAGAAATTTTGGCGCTCGAGGGTGAAAACACATTTATATTTTGATTCTCAATCGAGGATAAATAAAAAAAAATTATGCGCCACAGCGTCCACTTTCTATTAATGTAGTGGGTGCTTGTTTATGTTTACGTAATAAGGGTGTTATTATGTAAAATAAAAAATAAAGCAACTTAAAACGGAAAACCAAAAAAGTTTTGAGAAACTGTGAAATGTAGCAAACTACATATTTAAAAAAAAAGAATATTACAATTATTATTCAATGTTTTAAACATTACTAATATTCCCCTTAACCACTCGTAGTAAGCTTAAATTGCTTGTGTTACGAGTGGTTCACGCCAGTAGTCGAATGGTGGATTCGAACCCATGACCTTTTTGAGTTCGCGGTCCGCGCCCTGCCATTAGGCTACTGTCGCTTCAATTCTATATATATTCTATATATAATCATATAGTTTCTGAGTTTCTCTGCGTGATAGACTCAGAAATTAGGATATCCGCAGTAAAACCAAAGTGATCGACATAGCCCAACGGATTAGTAAGCTGCAATGTGCCAGCAAGCAAGTGGCAATGGGCCGGCCATATAGCTCGAAGAACCGATAACCGATGGGGAAGAAAGGTTCTCGAGTGCCAGCCTCGTACCGGTAGGCGTAGTGTAGGGCGAACCCCCACTAGATGGAGTGACGACCTGGTAAGACATGCAGGAAGTCGATGGATGCAGGTGGCTCAGCACCGTGCTTTGTGGCATTACTTTGGGGGAGGTCTATGTTCAGCAGTGGACTTGTGAAGGGCTGTAATGATGATGATGATGATGAATTATATAGAAATTATATACGAAATGAAAGATAATTTAATTTAGAATACCATTTTATTTACATTATTCAAAACGTCCTCCCCTATTTTGAATACATGCCCTTAATCGACGCGGCCAATCATCAATCGTAGCACGCACCAAATTTATATATATTTCAGCCGCTGCTTTAGCCAAAGATGCTCGGAGAGATTCCAAATTCTGATGAGGTTTAGCGCAGACTTTCTCATCCTAATGTTGCCATATCTTACATTCCAATGATCTTAAATGTGGACTAGAAGAGGGCCAGTTTTCATGTCCGATAAAGTCAATTCCATGGGCGGTCAACCAAGTTTCGTGCCCTATGAGCTGGTGCGGAGTCCTGTTGGAATATTTAGTGTCTGTTTTTGAACATTGTTTGAGAAAGAGGTTTCACTATGTTTGTTAGGATGGTGTTTTGGTACACCTCGGCACTGGTTTTTACACCTTTTTCACAGAAAAACACCTCAGTTAAGCCTGAATATAAGGCTCCAAGCCAAACCATGAGTGACGAAGGATAATATGCTCGTTGAACCCTCGGAATACGCATGCTGGCTTCTTCACTGCTGTGGACATACACCTTATCATTTTGTTTATTATAACTTTCTTCAATGTTAAAAATATTTTCATCCGAAAACAAAATTTTTCGGTATTTTTTTCCCGCGTACCGCAGTAACAAAGTCGGGATTTATCCAGCCCAATTTTTTTCAAACTCTTGTTCGAAAAATGTCTGGTCTTCTTACGATAAGCTCGTAATCTTAGGTATTCATTGATCACTTTTTTGACCGTAGTTTTGCTTAGGCCCATCTGAAGAGCTAAGATTTTTTGTTTACGAACAGGATTTCGTTCGATTCGCGCATTCACTTTTTGATGATCGCGGGTGTCCTAACCTTACGAGGTCGGCCGATTCTCTCACGATCTTCGAAGCTTGAATCTTCAGTGAATCGTTTGATAGTGCGATAAATAAATCGTAGGGTTATTTTAAATTTTTGTAGAATATTAAAATCTCCTTTGGCGCGTAACCACAGCGGTGCAACATGATAACCGCTAGGTTTCTCTCTCTATGGAAGAAGAAGATATTCTATCTTCTTCTTCCATAGACAGAGAAACCTAGAGACAAATTGACGCCTTCTTTCGCATTCGCACGCTAAAAAGATAGATTTATGCATACGTCTTGCATAGAAACGAGACAGAGCCGTGTGATCGTTTGTCCCTTTCTCCGTGCCGGTTTATTTGTTTTAAACTTTGACTCAACTTTGACAGTTCGTAGCGATCTAAGGAGTTTAGAAGATGGTTTAAGTGAGAAAAAAGTGTTTTGTGAGCTTAAGATTGGTAAATCTTGTTCAGTTCAGTTCTTAGAACAATTAAATTTTTTATCTAAATATGTTTAAAAGTCATAAAGATTATTGTATAACCTAAAACTACGTTATCGTCCTTTTCATTCGAGGCCACGCTAATCATTAGTCTATAGGTTTCTCTATTTACGTCTTCTTCTTTATTCGACCACTCCATATTTGAAAATGAATGAAAATTAAATTAATATCTTTTATTTTCGTTCATAAGTTCACCTAGCCAGTATTCAAAATATTCAATATATATATATATATATATATATATATATATATATATATATATATATATAAAATATATATATATATATATATATATATATATATATATATAAACACTCACGCCTGTCACCCAGAGGGGTAAGCAGAGACTACAGACTTCCATTTAGCACGATCCTGACATACCTTTCTCGCCTCTTCCACATTCATATACCTACGCATACATGCTCGTCGGTTAAGGGTACTCTTGATTTGGCCCATTTTTAGTATATCGCCAATTTGGTCGACAAACTTCCGCCTAGGACGTCCCTTTCCGACTCTTCCATTCACTTCTGCAACATATATTTGCTTTGTCAGTCTTTCCGCATTCATTCTTTCTACATGACCAAACCACCGAAGCATTCCTTTCTTAATCCTGGTCACCGCATCATCTTGCAAACCACACTCTTCTTTTATCACACAGTTTCTCACCCTGTCACTCAGATTCAGCCCTAACATACTCCTTAGCGACCGCATTTCTACCGCATTTATTTTACTCTCGTGCTTCTTCTGCCACACCCAACTTTCACTACCACACGTTAAAGTAGGGACTAATACAGCACTGTGAATTGCCATACGTGCCTTTTTTGACACATTCTGACTTTTCACAATAGAGTGTAGAGCCCCATTTACTTTATTTCCTGCATTCACTCGTCGTTCAATGTCCTTATCATATCTCCCATCCCTGCTGAATACACATCCCAAATATACGAACTCATCCACTTGCTCAATTAACTCTCCTTCTATTCTTATTTCACATACCGTTTTGCTTTCATCTCTTTCAAAAACCATCACTTTCGTCTTACTTGCGTTCACTTTCATTCCCCTTTCTTTTAATGACCTGTTCATTAATGTAACCATCATTTGCAACTCGGCCGCCGACGACGCAAGTATGACTTGATCATCGGCGTACAAAAGGCATTTGATGGTTAACTCACCCATTCTTACCCCGCATTCTTCAACTTTCAAATTTTCCAAACAGCTGTCCATAAATAGGTTGAACAGCCACGGGGAAGCCACACAGCCCTGTCTGACACCTTTATGGATGCCAAACCAGTCCGAGTAGACCCCGTTGATTCTAACACAAGCACTCGAGTCCCTATACAGAGACTTTAATGCCTGTATCAAACCAGCGCTCAACCTAAATGCGTTCAGCGTTTGCCATAACACATCCCTGTCCACTCTGTCATAAGCCTTTTCCAAGTCCATGAACGCACAAAAAATTCTTTGGTTTTTCGCCAAAAACTTCTCCGCGATCATGGAAAAGACTTGATCTGTACACCCCATTCCCTTTCTAAATCCCGCTTGCACATCCCAAATTTTTTCATCAGTTTCTTTCATAACTCTTTCAATTAGTACCTTAGCATACAGTTTTCCCACAATGCTAAGAAGGCTGATACCACGGTAGTTTTTACAGTCCTGCTGTGACCCTTTTCCCTTATATATTGGGACTATCACGGCTTTGCACCAGTCTCCCGGTACCCGCTTTAGATAAAATATTCAAATAATAAGGTTTTGACAGGACTTATGACCCGGCTAATTATATAATATACTTTAATTTGTTTGTAATGTCTATGTAATTTGTTTATTGTAATAAACAAAATAAGCTCATAAAATATATCACAAATAGTAATAATGAATATAACAAATAGAATAAGGTATTTTATAAAAGAATAACATAAGCTTAACACGTAAATAATTAAGAAAATAAGTAAGATTTATTTAATTCTCCATTTTCTTACTAATTGAATAATAATTACAAACTTATTTTAGAAATAAAACAGGAAAAAGATTGGCGTAATACTTTATTAGACGGCGACTACTTAATTAAGGAGATTCGAGTACCTAAGCAAATAAGCTTATTTTTCTATACGTACGTATGAAGATTTTCTTACTTGTTAACATGCTTTTATAAGCTTCGCGTGCATTTATCTATCTACGTAACGGAATCTTGTAATGTAATCTTCACCAATTTGTACACTTTTTGTTATAGAATAAGGGTGACAAACGAGCACTCATCCACCTGATGGTAAGTGGATGCTGTGGCCCATACGCATTAAAATGCAGATGCGTTGTCACCCCCGAGGACTAAAATAGATTGCCTTGTTTCCAGTAAAAAGTATCACCGGTTCTCTACACTCACCATAGGAAATGCAACAGCCTTAAGCTGCTATTATACGCTAGTATTTTGTGAGAGCGTGGTCCTTCCCCGGTCGAGCCGACCCATTCATGCTACAACTAATAAAGCTGCAACGTGGCTCCACAGTGTATTATAGTACGGCCGATTGACTAGAAAATTCGAACTCGTTTCAAGAGCCAATGATAATACTATAATTTAATAACCTTATCCTAGTATCCTGATCAGGGTCACTAAGATAATTCTCTCTAGAATCATAACAGCTCCTAATCAACGCGTGTTATTGGAGTTTTCTTAAATTTTTATATTTTAGTTTGCGTTTCTTTATCAAATGAAAAAGCATATCACTAATCGCGATTTTAAGTAATCGAGTTTTAGAAGTCTTTTTTCTTGATATTTATATAAATTATTATTACTTCAATAAACTTAGTCGCCCATGGGACGATATGCTATCTGGAGGGATTTTCTTACGTCGCTTTGAAATATTACGCATGCGTGTCATAAGATGCGACTAGACTAGAAGGTAATGTCAGAAAATTCTAAAGGCTTAAGTGAATGGTGAAATACACAAATTGGTTAAAGACCACAAAGCGAAGTAACGAAACGCCAAGCGCCTGGTGACATGAATGTCAATATCATGATGAGAGGCGATCATGTCCAGCAGTGTACATTTACGGCCTGATGAAATTTTACAGACTTGAACATGAAACATACTATAATTACTTAGTTAATATTAATTTCCAATTAACACAACCTGCGTTTTTGGGTCTATACCGCGGCGAGTACTTGAGAGAGTGTAATAATTTTGGTTTATATTTATTCCCATTGTAAAAAATAACATACATGAATTTGATCATTTAGTTTCGAAAAGTAAAAAATAACAATTTTATATTTTTTGAACATTCCCTAAGATTTTTGAGCCATACACAATAATTAATAAGCTGTTATAATACATCGTAGCATGTGGTAGAATAACGTAGGTGATGTGTTACAGTTGCCACGAAAATTCTCAACTTTAACAACACATTATATTATTATCGTTTTTTATAGATATCGATTTAAAATGGTATTTCAAATGCAAATACAAAGTATTATTAAAAGGTCTCTGGGGTTTTCACAATGAACATCTAATGGAATAATAATTGCAAGTACTTCAGTCGACCGACACGATATTACAAAAATAAATAACTGATTTCGGATTGAGATAGAGCGGTATTGATTTTTGTTGAATAATTTATTTCACCTTTTCAATGGCTTTATAATGAACCGAATGACATTGTAATTGTATTGGTGGCTTTAAAAATACTCAATCAATATATTTATTGTGGCTGTGGTCAAAGTGCTACGAAGTATCTACGAAGAGAGGAGAAGGCGCTACGAAAGCCAAAGTAAGACGTTTATAAATGTTTTAAAAAACATTCATTATTATGGATTTGTGAGAAAGATGTTTCTTCTGTTTCCATTTCACTCTATTACCTCTTACTAAAACTATGGGATTGTGTTTCTCTTACGCCACTAATACACGGCAAGTACACTTTATTAAGTTAAATTTAAAATGTCTTACACTTTTAGCTTTTATCAAGACTGAAATAATAAAAATTGTTCTATCATTTTACGTTTTTTAAAAAATTGTTAAATCAGGTTACTGTCGATATCAAAAGCGCTTTTAAAAGAGGAATCGTGAAAATTCTATCAATACCGCCATTTTGCTCTCCAGCCTGCAATCGTACGTAAGTACTGCCCTACTTATCGCTCAGTCGATAAAGTCGATATTTGTTTGATTTGGGGAGTCGTGCTTTAATGCTCCGCTTTGAAGTGTCGGTGTTACTTTTTAGATACTCTAGAGTTCTACCGAGTTCGAGAAGGCACTAAATTTTAGGTTTCAAGTTTCAACGCTTCTCATTAGACGCCGCTTGCAGACATAGATAGGCGTATGAGGGGGAAGGTTTAACGAGAAGGGGTAGGGATGAGGCGACAAAGTGTTGAAGAATGCGTCATTTGTACACTTTAACTAACATTCAAGATGATATATGGCATAGCACTTAAATGTATTAAATGTCATAAATTACTTAGCTAACTTCCTTTATTTTTTGATTGCAGCTCAGTTTAAGTAAGCCTGGAATAAAATTACTACCAAGGATATGTTTAACATTTAAAAAACTTTATAAAGTACTTTATAAATAATATTATTAATTTGTAATTTTATTGATTATAATATTATTAATTGTAAACTATAACAAGCGATAGTATGTACATTTATATAAAGTTATTGGCATTATGGATTATCCGAGAAGTTCTGTTAATATTTATAACGTGCTGTTGGTTCTATGATCAATAAAAAAAAGAAAACTCTTTGAATTATTTTATGTTGATACAGTGTGTTTCAAATAGTAACGAATATTTGAATATCGCGAAAAATTGCAATTTGGTATATATTTATTATTTTAAACTTGTGATCATTTCACGTGAAATCCTATTGAATAAGAATTTTCTAATATTTTACATATGAAATTTATATTATTTAATAGGCATTATTTTTTAAAGCATAAGGGTGACAAACGAGCACTCAGTCTTCTTGATGGTAAGTGGATGCTGTGGCCCATAGACATCTACGCCTATTCTTGATTATGAATCAAAATGCCTCCTTTCCAGTAAAATAGGCCTCCAGTTCTTTACACTCACTATACAAAACACAACAGCGTAGAGCTGCTATTTTACGCTGTTCGTATTCAGTGAGAGCGTGGTCCTTCCCCGGTCGAGCTGACTCAAACGTGCTACTACTATACTACTATACTGCTAATATAGCTGCAGCATTATAGTGACATATCTTGAAATTCAATCGATAATAGTAAAAGTTGATTCACTTACTGTTACGGGGCTGGTACTTGAACTTTTCTACTCTAAGGCGGCCTATCATGAGATTGACCCGGTAAAACATAGAAGTCGATGGATGCTGTGTGACTTTTACGGGCTAGTGAAGAAATAAAAGAACGAAAAATTTATTCACGTTCTGAGCCAGGATCCTTTTCCTAATTTATCTAAGGGGATACTGCACACTGCAGACTTTCTATTCTTTGCATTAGTGGACTTTACACGTTTTTTTACATGCCAGTTTTCTGTGGGAGCAGAGTCCTTCTTCGGTCGAGCCAACCCATTCGTGTTACAACCATAATATAGCCGCAGTGTGGCTTTACCACGTATTAAATTATTATATTTATTAAATTAGTTCATAGCAAAATATATATCAAATGAGATGGCCAAAATGTGCCCCAAGCTGTACAAAAATAAGACTATTGTTATTAATTTAAATAAAATGAAAAAAGAATTATGAATAACTATTAACATTTTATAGCAGCTGTTAAAAAGTAATCAAGTTTAAAAGTATTTAAAGTGATTTCTTCTCTTTGAAGTCACTCTATAGCACCTTTGATGTGGCCATATAATACTCAAAAAGATCAGAGTAGAGAAAAAACAATAGCTAAACACATAAAAATACTTTATTTATCATATGTTATGTATAAAAACAAGCCTCCAATTAATGAATTAATACATCAAAAAAATCGAAATACACTAAAGAATAGGATAAAAAAATAGCTTTAGTTATTTGTTTAATACAACAACAGCTTAAACATGTAGCGTTACACTATAGGATAGGGTTATTTTACTTTAGTGCTTGCAACGCTGAATCCGTCCGTCAAGCATCAAAACAGTCATAGTGTCAATATCAGACTTGATCTGATTCCCGTTTATCGACTCACGCGCCGTTTCTTGGTATGTGATATATGTATGCTTTTCCTTCGTATTTGTGTTTTATCGTATTTTACTTCTATATAATATGTGCCGTAGCGCTACACGAGTGCTCCACTAATTATAAATGGTGTAATACGTAAGTTCAATTATTTTCTGTCTAATATACTTCGATCAATAATAGTTATGTTATAAAAACTAGTCACAAATAATAATTTCAAAGACTGAAAAAACTGCCGTCCTTGTTTTTTTAGCTAAACCAGTTAGGATACATCCTAATCATCATGTATATACATTAACCTACATAACACTCGTGAATTGGAAGTTAATTAATATCTACGTTGTGTAATAATGATAAAAACCGACTGCCAAAATCAACTGTTTTAAATCTTCATTCTTCAACTTTTGTCCACTACTGCGTAGCTACATGCACTTTTCTAATTATTTATATAGAAGATCTATACTTTCAAATGACATAGATCTCATATCTGTACAGTCTGGGGCACAGGTTCATACAATTTTTGGCCATATCCTTTAGAATTTGATCAAGATAATATTAGATGCATACGTATACAAAAAGAAATTATCCTTTACTTCCGCCTATTTCTTGTTGGCACACGAAAACGCACATAGAATTGATAATATTGGTACAGAAAGTATTATTATTTGAAGAATATATATACATTTTATGTAGATATCTATAATTTGAAAAGTAGGCATTTCTTTAAAGGACGTGTTAACTGACTCCATTAAAGGATCAAAGCAGATTGTATCATTCCCAATACTTTCTAATTAATCTATTGGGGAAATTTAAATCACTTAGAAGTAAATTAACGATCTTCGTATCATTAAACCTATTCACACAGTTAGACTTCGAATGGGCGTGACTGTCTGGGGTCGACGCTTGTAGGCGGCCTAATGAGACTTAGGCTGTAAGATTGCAAAATGAACTTTATTTACGAGGAAGTGAAGCTGAATTCAAATAAACACTTTATTTTAAAATGATTTTCTGAGAGGATGTTCCAGATTTGCGAAAACGTATTACTCAAAATCGTTTTAGTAGATATAAAAAATGTTTAGTTATTGATATTACGAGCATTATTATACTTATTTTTTCTGAGTAGTCACTCAACAAACACTTACCACTACTACTTTATTTATTAGATTGTCAGCTGCAATGCACTTGAACTTGGCACACACTCGGAAACGGCTACAACGATTTTCATAAAATTTAGTGTCCAGGGAGTTTCGGGGGAAATAAATCGATCTAGCTAGGATTTATTTTTAGAAAATGTCTTTTTGTCCGTGTTTTCAGGTAATGAACAAATGCTACAATATAAGAAGGTAAATTTTGACACTGTTTTAATGATTGTAATAGCTCAAGCTCAATAGCTCAATGCAGGTGGCTCAGGACCGTGCTTTGTGGCATTACTTGGGGGAGGCCTATGTTCAGCAGTGGACTTGTGAAAGGCTGTAATGATGATGATGATGATGATGAATAGCTCAAGGATATAGAGCGGTCGTGAAATCGTAATGCCTTGGTTCGCGTCCTGTCTTCGGTCCGACTTTTTTTCCTTTTTTTTTCAAGTTCCCCTCTTTTGTGAGAAAATCTATTATTTCAAGCCCTTTTTAGGGTTCCGTAGTCAACTAGGAACCCTTATAGTTTCGCCATGTTTGTCTGTCCGTCTGTCCGTCCTCGCTTAATCTCTGTGACCGTTAGTGCTAACGGTCACAGAGATTAAGCGAGGACGGACAGAAAGCTGAAATTTGGTACCAATATGTGTATCAATCACGCCGACAAAGTGGTAAAATAAAAATTGGAAAAAAATGTTTTATTAGGGTAGCCCCCTTATATGTAGAGTGGGAAGTGATTTTTTTTTAATTTCAACCCTAACGTGTGATATATTGTTGGAAAGGTATTTAAAAATGAATAGGGGTTTACTAAAATCATTTTTTGATAATGTCAATAATTTCGGAAATAATCGCTCTAAAAGTAAAAAAAAACAATGTGTCCCCACCGCCCCTCTAACTTTTGAACCATAAGTTTAGAAAATATGAAAAACAAAACTGAAAAGTAGAACTTCATAAGGACTTTCTAGGAAAATCATTTTGAACTTGGATGGAAACAACAGTACCCACTACCGGGAGCAGTTGCAGGAGCGCGGAGCGCTGCTGGAGCGCGAACATAATGGATACCCACCTTAAAACTCATAAGTTGGAACACTTATTGTGACGGACGGGAAACTACGGAACCCTACACTGAGCGTGGCCCGACACGCTCTTATACCTTGACGCTCGAATACCAAAATTTTAATTAAACCAATTGCACTCATGATTTTTTATTCAAATAACCAGTTCAGTTTCTTCTATTTCGTCAATAACATCAAAAATATTATTCATGTAATTTGTATATAAATGTAATTTAAAAAAAAAAACCGATCAACCGGGTACTATATATATATATACAGTATGTAACAAAAACCCTGTTGGTCGTTTCAGGGACGTATAGGTGTACAAATAGGCATGGTAATTATGATAATGAAAATTTTTTTGGTTGCTTTAAATGGGGTTTTTAGGTTTCTAATAAGATAACTTAAGAAATATTAAATTTCTAAAAATGTTATTTGCTTCTGAACATACCGACACGTGCCGACATAGTACTATCTACGTCACAGAATAAATAATAGTCTACAGCCGATATGAGGTCACTAACATGGCCGACTCAGAGCAAACCGCTAAGCGGCGCATGCTTCCCGAAGGTTTTTGTGTAAATCTTTATACCTATCTAGACTCAGTTATTCTCAGAAAATTTTAATTTCAAAATAATAGAAATTATAATGAAATGGTTATTATTTCAACCCCAATACACATAGTATTTTTTATAGTATAAGGAGACAAACGAGCACACAGTCCACCTGATGGTAAGTGGTTGCTGTGGCCCATAGACATCTACATCTATCCTCGATTACGAATCAAAATGCAGATGCGTTGTCACCCGTGAGAAGTAAGATGGAATGCCTCATTTCCAGTAAAAAGGTTCTCCGATTCTCTACACTCACCATACGAAATACAGCAGCATTAAGCAACATTTCACACTGGTATTCTGTGAGAGCGTGGTCCTTCCCCGGTCGAGCCGACCCATTCGTGCTACAACTATACCTAGGTGGATTGAAAAGTACTCGGCCTAACACAGATCCATTCAATTCTAAAAATCAAATCTACCCACATTATTTAGTTCAGTTCAGACTAGTTCATTGTGTGAAGTTCGAAACGTGTGCGATAATTAGTTGTGATTTTATAAATTTATTAACAAAGTAATCGGACATAATTTCCGCGAATGGAGCAAATCGAGCAGCGTGCCGTCATTAAGTACCTCCATAAGAAGGGGCTATCATCAAAAGCCATCCATGATGACATGGTCAGTACATTAGGCGATTGTGCTCTGTCATATTCATCCGTCAAAAAATGGATAGCAGAATTTGAGCGTGGTAGAGAGAGTGTGAAAGATGAACCCCGCTCTGGAAGGCCTTCGATGTCAACTACTGACGAAAATATTAAAAAAGTACTTGATTTAATAATGGGAGACCGCAGATTAAAAGTTAGAGAGATAGCCGAGATTTTAGGCATCTCTTATGAACGAACTCAAAACATCATTGTCAACGAGTTGGGTTTCCACAAGGTGTCTGCGAGGTGGGTTCCGCGACTGCTTTCAGTTGAACAAAAAAGGACGCGATTGACTATTTCACGCGACTGTTTGGAGTTATTTGAAGCCGATGCAGATGATTTTTTGAATCGTTTTGTTACTATGGACGAAACATGGGTTCATTACTGTACACCGGAAACAAAACAACAATCAAAACAGTGGAGAAGACCTGGTTCACCACCCCCTAAAAAGGCTAAGTCGATTTTGTCGGCAAATAAGGTGATGGCTTCAGTATTCTGGGACTCGAAAGGTGTGATTATGATTGATTATCTTGAAAGGGGTCAGACTATAAACTCTGATTACTACTGCACCTTACTACGTCGTTTACGAGAGGAAATAAAAGAAAAACGTCGAGGAATGCTCAGAAGAAAAGTCCTATTTCATCAAGATAACGCCCGTGTTCACACGTCAGTACAGTCAATGGCTGGAATTCACAACTGTGGCTTTGAACTGTTACCGCATCCGCCGTATTCATCTGATCTGGCACCATCAGATTTCTTTCTGTTCCCTAACCTAAAAAAGCACTTGGGAGGTCAAACATTTTCGACAAACGACGAGGTCAAAGCAGCTGTAGACGCATATTTTGACTCTAAGGAAGAATCATTTTTTTTCAACGGTCTAAATGCTTGGAAGGGGAGGTGGCAAAAGTGTATTGAACTTGATGGTGATTATGTAGAAAAATAAAAATATAACTGATTTAGTATGTGTTTATTTTCTTGGTTAGGCCGAGTACTTTTCAATCCACCCTCGTACATCTTATCATTATGTATATTATAAGTATCATTTGAATACTTATGTTATAAATTTCCACTTTTTTGCTAAATAGATCTACGAAAATATTTAAAAAGGTTATTTCATGCATAAAATTTCGTGATTAATTCCAAATTTGCAACTATTTGTAGGAGAAATTTAGTATGTATTTTTCATATGAAATATTATTCGATAAAGAATTTATGTAGTAGGTAGTAATTATTTTTTTAAATACATTTATATTGTCGTTTATTGCTAGAATATAATAAACAAAACAAAATTAGTAGGTAATTTACGCGGCGTTTTGCGCGCTCTTTGAACTCAAAAGCGAAAGCTGACGGAGGACTTAGGTACTTGGAAAAACCCAAAAAAACTCCACTCTTCCAGTGATAAAAAGAAGCGTCCACTATAAACGCCGATTAACTAATTTTGATCCAATATCAATTATTTATTCTGTGCTAATATTTGGTAGTAATATTTAAAACATGGGAAGTTTTATGAACATAAAATTTTGTCACAATTCAGTGATCAAGAATAAAAATAAAAATAAGGGTTGTTTATCGTTGGTCGATAAAACAAATAAGCCGGTGCCGCAAATGTGTGAGAGGTGGACATATTGAACAACATCTTCGTGGTCGTCCTATCTATTATTTATTCTGCGTTAATATTTAGTAGTAAGTTATTTAGTAGTAATATTTAAAAACATGGGAAGTTTTATAAACATAAAATTTTGTCACAATTCAGTGGTCAAGAATAGAAATATAAATAAGTATTTTTAATCGTCGACTAATTATTAGATTTTGAAAAACATAGCAGCATAATAGTTTAAGTACTTGTTATTATGTGGATTTAGAACACAATTTTTTAAATGTTTCTTGTTATAAAAGTGTTTTAATGTATTTTTATTAATCCTAGCTATAATTTAATTTCTTAATAACACTTACGGACGCTGTCTGAAATAAATAAATAAATAATAACTATTATTAAAAAAATAACATAAAAAATCACGAAATTTTTATCGATTTAGAAAATATCAAAATTATGTTATAGAGTACAATAGCTTTGCCACGTCTATGCAAACAAACAAGCATCAAGCACCAGTAGCGCGTTAGCAGTGATATTGACGGTTGTGTTTTATATTGCGAAATTAATATTCCGCCGTGAGTGACTTGTGTGCGATGTCTTACTCAAACGAGGCATATTTTTAATAGGTTGATGTGTCTCGGGAAATGTAACTGCAATTATGCAGCAGCACGGAGACTTTACGGGGAGTGCTTTGCTACTCCACGAAATATACGAGTACAATTGCCGCCGGCAATGACGTTCCAACGACTTCACATTCGTATGTGCAATACTGGCAGTGTGCATGGCCGTGATCAACAACGTACAGATTCAGGAAGACCGAGGATGTACGACGACGACATCGAGGAGCACATTCTCGACATGTTTGAGGAAGATGCGACGCGGAGCACGCGCTCGGTGGCACGTGAACTAGGTGTGAACCATATGCGCGTTTGGAGAGCCCTCAAAGATGATGGCCAGCACCCATATCATTATCGTCGAGTTCAGTGTCTTCTTCCTAACGACTACGAGCCGAGAATGGATTACTGTAGATGGTTACTTGATAAGGTTGAAGGAGATTCTGAGTTTTTGAACCGCGTACTTTTTACGGATGAATGCTCTTTTGTAAGAACAGGTGTATTTAATGCTCATAATGAACACGTATGGTCAACGATAAATCCGCATTCGTATAAACCAAGCCACTTTCAACACCGATGGAAAATCAATGTGTGAGCGGGAATTATAGGTGACAAAATTATTGGTCCATATTTCCTAGACCACACAATTAGCGGTGAAAACTACGGACGTTTTTTGCGAGAAGAACTAAGCAATGAACTTGACGAAATAAGTTTAGACCTCGTTCGTCGCATGTGGTTTCAACACGATGGTGCTCCACCGCATTTCTCCCGTTGTGTAAGAAGTTTTTTGGATACTGAGTTCGGTGAAAGATGGATTGGCCGCGGTGGACCGGTCAACTGGCCGGCACGATCACCTGATCTCACACCTTTAGATTTTTATCTCTGGGGTACGATTAAGCAGACTGTATTCCAAAAAACATGCGATACCGAGGCAGAAATGCATATGCGTATAGTCGCAGCCTTTTAAAAAATAAAGTCCGAAATGTCTGTTATGCAACGCGTGCGTTCAGACATTGGGTATGTTCCGAAATACAACGCAGTGTACTGTCCAATGCAAATGACGTATCATTTGACACTTTATTGTACTAGCGTGCCACCGCCATATTGTGTCGGATATCCGGCCATAATAAAACAATTTTTAATTGTGTGTTTGCCGAATGAAGCATGCTAGAATTTGTTTCTATTTATTCAAATACAAAAAATTATAGAATAATTGATGGTATATCCATTAGGAGGATATAATGATTTTTGGAGCACAAAATGACAAAATAATCGCCAACACTTTTCCAAATGGCGCAAAAGTATGACGTCATATACTGTCCAATGTTTTGGAACGAATCACCAGTATAGCGTCGATTCATGACGTCATTTACATTGGACAGTACACTGCGTTGTATTTCGGAACACACCCATTATAAGTCGTTGTCACAAATGTATAGAGATACAAGGTGGACATATTGGTAGTGGACGGCCGGCCGCCAAGGCAAAGGTAATCAATCAATTCACATAAAATTTACAAATATTATTTAATTAAAATTTAATTTGATTATTTTTATGTCGAGTTTTCTGAAGTAAAGTTATTTCTATACGTTTTAATACTGATTCTGATAACGCACTTAACGGGAACCACATGGTTTTTGTTACATATTATATATATAATATATATATATATATATGTATATATATATATATATATATATATATATATATATATATATATATACATATTATATATATAATATATATATATATATATATATATATGTATATATATATATATATATATATATATATATAAATTACAATATTAATATTATATATTAACTATATGTTAATATATATAAATCGATTTTGAAGATTCCTTTTCTATTAAATAGACAATGCTTCAGGGGTTTCATATTAATTAAGAGAAATATTCTATTGGAGAGGGTTGAAGCTTTTTAATGTAACTATTTAGACTACATTGAGATTGTGACATTTCTTAGTTCACTGCTGAACATAGGAGGCATACCTCTTAAATTGCCTCATAGGGGGGATTTTCACCATTGCCAAGCTTGGCCAGTGAGTTGGCAGCCACGGTTTTTCATTTTTAGTCGTTATAACGAAGACGCTCCTGCCCATCCCCTGATTTGTTTCCCCCTTTCACATTTGACACCAAGGGATTATATGGGGCAGTGGATATTCTAACACCCGCCACTACACGGTGTGTTTCAGTCCACTTAAAAGAGTGAAAAAAATCACTTTTATCAAAAAGTAATAGCCGACTTCGAATTACTGAAAATAATGAATTAGGAGCCGTGGTAGCTCAGATGGTTAGCGATCGTTGTAAATTACACAGTGTGCGAGTAAACCGGGTACGATCCCCGCAGGCAATGAAATTGTTAATTGCACTTAAATGCTGATTTACCACGTGCTCGGCGGTGAAGGAAAACATCGTGAGGAAACCTGCATGTCTGAGAAATAAGAAAAAAAGATAAAAATAGCGCAGCGCGACGGGTTATTGCTTGCTGTAAAACCCTGTCAGAAATGAGATGAGACCTGTGCCCCAGGAGTGGGACGTTTATGGGCTGTAACTTTTTTTAGTGAAATAATGTTTGTCGTGGCTTTAATTCCACTATACTTTATGGCTTAGCATCGACTTCATCTCCTTCGAATGGGAATTTATTCATTTTTTTTAAGTTCTTTGAAGGCGGCTTTTATTTTTACCGACTTCAAATAGAATGGCGAATTCAATCCGACTGTAGTATTTTTACGTGTGTTAGAGTGTTCAGAACTTTTCACTGGGTGAACCGATTTTGATGATCATTTTTATCTGAAAGCTGGTACTTACCGTGTGGTCTTTACCTACTTCCGTAATCAAGTTCTGACTAGTGGTTATTTATTTATCTTTAATAAGACGTATTTAAGAGACTGTTGTTCTCATTTTGATTAAATTGTAGTCGGGTGCAAAAAACTTTTAATTTTACCACTTGAATGTTAAAGGAAATTTCAGTAATTTATTGCTACCACTATTACTACAGCACATCTCAAGTCCACTGCTGAATACAGGCCTTATTTATTTATTTATTTAACAGTTTATGTACATAAATACCCTAATTCGATAGGAAAATGGTAAAAACATAATTATGTACAAAGGCACTGTTCATTTCACAATGAAATTTCTTCCAGCAATTAAAGCAATATTTCATCCTTTATATCCTGTCTATATTAAAAAAAATTTTGATTATGTCTTATTATTTATTATTTACATAATATACCTTTTTTAAATGCACGCTAGCGCTGCTGCCTCGAAAGTAATAATAAAAATTTAGCGCAGAAAACAGCATGCTTAGGGTTGGACAATAGTAGGTCTACGTTACTGCGTAATGTAGAAAGATTGAACTGACCTAGTTATTCAATTAGTCCGGCAGTTTTAAATAAAAAGCATATTTGTATTCTATAGTAGAATACTCGTAGTGGCTTTTCCACTATTATACTATAGTACTATAGTAGAGTACTCGTAGTGGAAGAGCAGGCAAATTGACAGATAGCAAAAAAATATTATTTACCGGTAAAATACGGTTGAATCCAACGATTTTTATTTATTTTATTAAGTTTATAATTTAGTTGATAATAAATTACATTACAAAATAATTAAAAAGAGATTTTATATAACTAGAAACTCGCCCCAGATTCGTACGGGTAAAGCGGGCTACATACGAGACGATATCGGTGGCGATCTAGGGTGGAAAGAAATCGGGGCTTTTATCGAGGCAGACCCTACACACGGGCCTGCTTAGCAGTATGCGTTTGGACTTGGAGCGGAACGCATATGCGGCAGAGTTCTTCAAAATGCCTCCGACTCTCTTAAAACACCAACGTGTTGGTTTGGAATTAGCCATCTTTTTTTTATAGAAGAAGGGGCAAACGAGCACGCGGCTGACCTGATGTTAAGTGACTACCGCCGCCCATGATCAACCGCAACACCAGGAGAATTGCGGGTGCGTTGCCGGCCCTTTAGAAAGGAGTAAGCTTTTTTCTTGAAGGTCCCCAGGTCGTATCGGTCCGGAAAAAACGCCGGTGGTAAACTATTCCACAGAGAGGTTGTACGTGGAAGAAAACTCCTTGTGAAACGTACAGTGGTGGACCGCCAAGCATCCAGATGGTGTGGATGGTATCGGGACGTTTGCCGTGTAGTGCGTTCACAAAATTTGGCGGCTGAGATTAATCCGAACAATTTCTCAGAGCACTCCCGTGATAGATGCGATAAAATACGCAAAGAGATGCAACATCTCTTCGCAGCGCCAGTGAATCGAGCCGATCGGAAAGCACTCGGTCGTCGACGATTCGAGCCGCTCTGCGCTGGATGCGGTCCAGTGGAAGGAGCTGGTACTGGGGAGCCCCAGCCCAGAGATGGGAACAGTATTCCATGTGCGGCCGAACCTGCGCCTTGTAAAGTTGCAGGTTCGGCCGCACATGGAATACTTTGCTTTGGTTGCATCTTGGTTGATTTATTCGAAAATAGAAAAAGAGAAGTTGCTGGGTGAAAAAATGGCTCTAAAAGAGACAAAAATTAAGCCATATAAACGTACTAAATGGTCTGTAATCCAAAGACATGATTAATTTTCTCCGAATGGATGTAGACAGTTTTTACAACCTTCTAGAATTTTTCTATATTTATGATTTCGCAATTTATATAAAAACATTAATTTCTCCTACCTATGCTATTTAGTTATTTCTTCTCTTTGTTCATTTCTGCTTTGGTCAAAATCGGGTTATGTACCTACTACACACAACAAACAAAGAAATAAAATACTTTTGTATAATAATATGTATACTTTTTTAATGTAATCTTTATTTATGGATTAAAACTATCAAAAAATAAAATAGCTTACATCTTTTTTTAAACATAAAGAAACCTTTAATTTCGGACATACTCCCTTCTATATAGCTTGTTTCTTGATGTGGAAATGAGTTGAGTGTTGTGAAGGAGTAGGAGTTAGTTGTTGATGAGAGGATGAAGGCACGTAAGAGATATGAGTGCGCTCTTGTGTTGATAGCGTTGGAATAGGAGTTAGTTGTTGAGGAGAGGCTTTATCTTCTCCTTACTTACTTCATACACCCTACTTTATGAACGGCAATAAAACAATTAGTTTTGTAGGCATTCTTGACTTCGCAAGGTCACAGGCTAGGGTGGATATGATTTGAATTTCGATAGATTTTAATTAATTTATTTATTCATTTTTTTTTTGTTTTTTGTAAAATATCAGTGCCATAGGCTTCTACTCAGTTCAGATGTTTAAAATGTAAACATTTTGTTATGTAAAAAAGGTCATTCATTCAGTGTCAATGTTTCGTTAACGTCCTTCCGCGAGGGCTGCCGGCAGCGACTGCCAAAAGAAATCGGGCCGATGCGCCTACACACACGGAGTACGGAGGGGGCGGGGCCCTGATCTAGGAAGCATCGGCTGCATTTTTGCTCCTGCCAGCCGATTAAGGAGGCGATATCGACCACGACTTAGGATGGCCCTACATACGAACCGATTTATAGACAATCTAGGAGGCATCCCCACTACTCCACCCTAGATCGCCACCGATATCATGTCGTATGTAGCCCGCTTAAGAGGATAGAGTAAGTCAGCTCAAATTCTAATTTCGTCCCCACTTGCCCGCGCGTCGTATGCTATGTACCGATATGTTTGTAATCACTAATACTGTAAGTAGAAAGGTCGTTAGACACTTATTTCATTAGGTTTATCATATTTATGCCTGTTTCTTAACGCCAAGCCAGCCGCTTCTTATTTTTACCACGGTTATTTCCCATTTTAATTTTACGTCGTACTGTTGCGTAATGTATATTCTGATCGTAAGCGACACAACTTCTCCCTTCAAAAGCCTAAGCGATACTAACGGGGCGACTGGAATCAAGCTCAAGACGCCGATAGTTTAGGTAATTTCTTTTTACAGTGAAAATAATGGTATTTTAAAAAAAGTAAATAACATAAGCACTGCTTTATAGTTAGTTCAGTTAGTATGCAAAGTTTCATGATCTTATTTAAAGTATTTTATGAATAAAAGCGGTTTATTTTTATTTTGGAGGTAACTTTGGATTTTTTTTCTATCGAGAAAATTTTACGAAATCGTGTTTTCGTCTAACATAATCATTAACATTAATCCTCAACTTTACCATATATTTATTTCAAAATTAATGCTGCAATATTTTCGGCATAACGAAGGATCTTGCTAAGCCATTTGACATTATATTTCCCCTTAAGATTCACTAGCTTAGTGCTTTTTTGGTGTCTTTACACAATTTGACCAAAACACGCCAACTATTAATTACTATTCTTACTTACAATGTGTATACATGCATTCCATAGAAAAACCTCCTTCGATAAATTTTTAAAAGAATGTTGAAAACCGTATCAAAATCCTTTCATTTCTTTTAAAGGCTATGGTTTAGACTGAAACTGAATGATAGTGAGAAATTGTGTGATAAGAGAAAAGTGAGGTTTGCAAGATGATGATGTGACGAGGATTAAGAAAGGAATACTTTTGTAGTTTGGTCATGTATAAAGAATGAACGAGGAAAGAGTGACAAAGCAAATTTATATTGCAGATATGAACGGTAGAGTCGGGAACGGATGCCCTGGACGAAGGTTTATCGACCAAATTGGCGATATATTGAAAATCGGCCAGATTGGGGGTACCCTTAACTGACGAGTGTGTATGTGTAGATATATGGATGCAAAAGAGACGAGAGAGGTGTATCAGGATCGTGCCAAATGAAAATCTGTAGTTTCCGCCTACCTCTCTGGGTGACAGGCGTGTGTTTATATATAGTTTAGGCGAATACAGGCACACAGAAAAGCGATACCTTATTACTTTTCAATCACGGCATGAATTTCGTACTCTCGTGATATGCTTCGTATTATGCTTAGACTTCATAATTTTTGAACATATGTTTATATAAGCCAAAATCTCAATCTGATCCTTAACATACATCTCTTATGGGAAGACATGATGGTTTCCAAGATTGGAAAATATGTATTTATTCAAAAACACTTTTTTATAGTAATATTAAGTACATTGAAGGAATTATTTTTATATTTAAATATTATTTAAATAATTCTGTAATATAACACAAATTATTCTTTTATGGTTGCGTAGGAAGAATAATCACATCGTCTAGTGTTGGAGCTAAAGTATACGAGGTAAAACGAAGCTTTGCGCGACAGCTGACGAACCCCAACGCTAAATAAGTAGAAATCTACTTTAACCCACGTCACAATATTACGTACAGCAGCTGGAATTCTGAAGTATGACGCACAAAGTGCGCTAAAAAGTTATTTGCGACGATATTAAGTGACCTATTGGAGGATAAGCTTTTTTTGCGAAAAATATTCTACAATAGAAAAACTAAAGCAATACGTCTCTCATGTTATATTATTAATTTTACTTTTTCAAATTTTGGGAATTATTCAACGAGCTTTTTATTTATCTACGCAATCTGATAAGCATAAGGTAAAATTAAATGCACAGCTGTGATCTGGTCTGGAGGGTATAGAAAGCCAGGTTAAATACAGACCATGATGCATTACATCGTAGTTCTAAGACGTGACAACGCATTTTTACTCTTCTTTGTTGGCCGCAGTAGCCACTTCCCATCTAACTTGGAACTACTTGGAAGAAGCTTCTGTCGGTAGTATGATAAGATTAAGAGTTTAAAAACTTCATGGTTATTTTACAACAAACAATTCTTGGCGCGGAAGGTAGCTTAGTACTCTTACCCCGACTCCAATGCAATTTTATATTGCTATCTTCTCTGAAAATTATTGTCCGATTTCGATTGAACTTAGCACATATAGTATTCGTAGTGTAAACACGGCATAGATTTTCATATCTGTAGCTACTTTCTTTCTCTTTCTTACTTAGAGTGCAGCGGAGCCTTTTGAGCGAAGTAAAGCGGGAGTAGCCTTTGAAATTAACTTTTCGATTTCGATGAAACTTTGAACATTTTATTTACGTAGTGTAAACGAAAGTTCATAAATTCATTTCATGTCTCTGGCTATTTTCATGAATATAGTAATCAAGATTTTCATATAAAAAGTAAAGTTACAGTCTATATACGTCCCACTGCTGGTCACAGGCCTCCTCTCATTTCTGACAGGGTATTAGGGCAAGGAAGTGTCCGCCACGCTGCCCCAATGCGTGTTGGTGAACTTCATATGTCTTCGAATTTTTTCTTATTTCTCAGACATGCAGGTTTCTTCACGATGCTTTCCTTCACCTTAAAATTGCAATCAACAATTTCATTGATGCCAGCGGGGATCGAACCCGGTTTGCTGTACTGTGAAATTTACAGAGAGCGCTAACCATCTGAGCTACCACGGCTCTATTTTATTTTCATATAATACAAACAAATATGGGTATTAATTTGTAAATTAATACACATTCGTCACATAACGTTAGACTTACGTGGTAGATGTTACGCAGACGTGGTCTACCCACGCTGCAGCTATATTATGGTTGTAGCACGAATGGGTCGGCTCGGCCGGGGAGGGACCACGCTCTCACAGAATACCAGCGTAAAATAGCAGCTTAATACTGCTGTGTTTCGTATGGTGAGTGAAGAGATCCGGAGACCCTTTTTTACTGGAAATGAGGCATTTAATCTTAATCCTCAGGGGTGACAACGTATCTATCTGCGTTTTGATTCTTAATCGAGGATAAATGTAAATATCTATGGGCCACAGTATCCACTTAACATCAGGTGGACTGTGTACTCGTTTGCTACCCTTATTCTATAAAAAAAGAAGTGTTTATCGACTACTAGTAAAATATGAGTATATTATGTTAAATTTAGTTTATATTGTATAATACGTTTTATTATACTATATACTAATACCCTACTTTTGTATGCAACACGAACATACCCAGTATGTAGTGGAGTTTTATGGTATGATATTTATTATTCCATTGAAAAGCCGGCTCCTGGATTTAAATCTCAGCTGGAGCCAACATTTGTGCAAATACGGGATATGTTATGATTGTTTTCATGTATCTATCACTGCGAGTGCCTCTAAACATATTTCCAAAGTTATTCGAACATATGCGTATTTAGGCTTGGTAGGTGCACTGCATTTGCTATTCTAGTCACTTACCATACGAAACAATACAACACCTTATGTTGAGTATTTGCCGTTCCACATAAACACCTACATGTATCATAGAAGAATAATGAAAATGCGTAGTTTCTCCTGAAGACTGAGGTGAAATGCCTCATTATCATAAAAAGGGTTTTCGTTTCTCTGTACACATACAAAACACACGGCATTATTCCTGAAGCCGACATGATCGTGTTGCAGATATAAATTATACTATAGTGCAGCTATAGTGAGGCTATGACATGTTTAAAATATCCATGTTCATGTTTAAATAACATTTGAAAACAATGCATATGAGTTTGTTGTTAAATTATTCAAAAATTGATTATATTGTATGAGATTGTTAACGGCTCGGCAAAGCAGCAACACTGCAGGCCTTGAGTTCGAATTCCGCACAAAATAAGAATTAAAACAATATGTATAAATAAGTGTCAAAAGAGCTTACAGTCTACCTGATGGTAAGTGGCTACTGCAGCCCTTGGATATCTGCAACCAACTTTAAGCTTAACAGTCTGTAATTTTACTGACTCTTTATGTCCCTCTACTATTCGGTGGCTGAACAGAATCCTACACCTGAATCCTAACAAAATCCTAGATAGTGTGTTTGTATGTAAATTGCTTCCATGATACAGGTGGAATTTCTAGTGTAGGGGTAACTTAACGTTATTCATGTTACTTGTAATAAAAGAAACATTAAGCAAGCTATTAATAACCGCAATACAATATTAAAGCTTGAAAGTTGAACGCGGGTGCCAGTTCAGGTCGTACGTACCACTCGGTACCGACTTAGTTTATTTAAGGAGAAAAATGGAGCTCTTTATTTTAGCGATTATTGTCGCGTCTTATATAAGGAATGACTAGATAAATTTGAGGTTCTCAAACTATAAGAAACGAATAAAACAAAATATCATTTATTTGAAATTAGAATTCACATGATTTTTAGTAAATATAACGATCGTGTCACATAAGAGTAATAATTCGAATTTCGGTCATGGCGGCCAGTTTAATGAATACTAACGATTCGCGTAGGATTGCATTATAGTAAACGAGTGTGTAGCAAGAATAGGTAGGAATTTCTTAAATCTCCGGCAATTCGGCATGACCTTAAAAATCAGGCGCAGGACCAACGGTTTTACGTTCTTTTCTGAGGCACGGGCTGAAACACCCCCCAAATCCTGACTTCGGGCTGCTTCTGAGAATTTTTTGTCAGAAAAACCAAATAACAAAAATGCTCGTTCTCCCGATGCAGTTTGCAGATCACATTTAAAAACCCTACTAAATTTCCCTTCCTCCAGAAGGAAATTGGGTTATAGAATTCTCTTTCTGCTGCAATTCGTGAGGCTCAAACAGTTTCAGTGTTTAAAAGGCGAGTTCAAGAGCACTATCTTTCTTTGTCGTCCCAATGATCCAATGTATGACTTGTATATATATATGTGTATCTACTTGTATTTTGTTTTATATATGTATATAGTATAGTATTTAGGTATATGCATGTCTGTATGTATGGATGTATGTATATGTTTTTATTATCTTTATTTTATATTAAGTATATTAATATTATAAAATTTATTATGAGGGTGCACACTAAATCTGCCTCTCTTTGAATCTGTCGAGTATCAGTCCTGCTGGAAGAAATATCAATATGAAATAAGCAGTGCCTTTGTACAAAGTATCTTTTTACTTTTCATTGTAACATTACTTCGTGTGTACATAAATTGTTAAATAAATAAATAAAATAACAAATTTTTTGGCCCAACCCAGGATTAGAACACGGGACTTCATGATCAGCAGTCGCGCTTACGATTAACGTGGCAGTCAATAACTGATAAATCTTGTCGAATTAATAATTAAAGAACTTAACATTAATAATTAGTTGTTCTCACTCAAACCGTGTGAGGCGGTGTAAAAATATCCACTAGTCAATATCGTCCCATGGGTGTCATAAGAGTCGACAGGGGGAAACTGAAACAGGTGATGGGTACCAGCATCTTCCTGATTATAAATCAAATAAATAAATAAACTGCGCTTGACAACCCGCTCGCCAAGCGTGTCAACTATGGCAAAATACCCCCTATGAGACATTCTATGGGGGAGGCATATGTTCAGCAGTGGACTTGATTTTGATAACATACAATATATATTGTATGTTATCAAAATCAAGTCCACTGTATATATATGTCGTTATAACATTGGTTGCGAGTAGATAGTATTCAGAGGTTGCCGAGTTGGTTCTCACTAGGATCATCACAGCACACTATGTACTACTATTAGGCTAATATTTCTATAGAAAACCCTGTTATGTTTTAGTTATAACCCTGTCATGTTATGTTAGTTTAGCTACCGAAATTAAAGACTATTAGTAATACTTTTCAATTATTTGCACACTTATCGTACTGGGGTATAGTTAATAATATTATGTATCTTAGTATATCCTTATTAAGTATATTATATACTAACAACTCGAAATGGCATCGCCTGGGTAAGATTTATTAATGACGTCATTTCGAGTTTTTAAAATAATCATTGATTTTACCAATTTTTCAATTTCAAGTTTTTCGGATAAAATATGGTGGGGAATAGCCCGGTTATTCATGTCCTAATTGCACGCCTTCTGAGCTCGATAAATGGCAATTATTTCGTTGGTACAGACAAACAATACAAATTTATTTATATGCATAGATGTAAAGTATTGTTACTAGAATCTAGGTGGCCACTGAGTGCCAGATTAAAGTATTTTCCATAAAAATAGTCTCAGTAGCCACTTATTTGGACTTAATCTCTTTCGATTGATGAAGAGATTAGCGTCTTTATGTGGTTGTTGTAATGTAAATGAAAAATAAATTATACGCGATAATTCATTCGTATTTTTTCATTATTCACCAACAGTAAAGTATACGTATATTAGTTTTGACTTTATTTAGAAGTAAATAATATTTTATACGTGCTAGAACGGCCGCGCGGAAGCTACATTATGGTTATGGGGGGAATATAATAACAATAATAATTTATTTGACTCTCAATTTGACAGATTACACTTATGTATTATATCTATTTTAAATTACAAAATTACATTTCAGAGTAGTTAGCGTTAACAGCCATACTAGTATAAACTGTGTTACATGGGTCGTTACATGAATGGGTCGGAACTACGGGTGTAGGACCACTCGCTAACAGAATACCGGAGTAAAATACTAAAGTAAAAATACCAAAAAGCTTAATGCTACTGTGTTTCGTATGGTAAGCGTAGAAAACCGGAGGCCCTTTTGACTGGAACGAGGCATTTCATTCAAGTCCTCAGTGGTGTCAACGCATCTGAATTTTGATTTTAATTCAGGATAAATGTAATTAATTATGGGTCACAGCATTCACTTGTGGTCGTGGAGGGAAAAGCGGAGATTTCCCGCCGGACAAGGTGTTCTGCCCGGGGAGTGGCCAACGCTTCCTGTGGTAGTTCGGAGCTATTTTATATTACTTTGGAGCTTTGATAGCGCGATTGAGGTTTCGATGTGTTTCGCTTGTGGCGCAACGACAGCGCCGCCACATCACCCCCCCCCCCCTGCTCAGACCGGAGGTTGATAATGCAGTTCGATTGCCGGTGCGTTCTTAATGCCGGTGAGGAATGCATGCTGTGAGCGTAAGATGACGCCGGTGCGAACGATATGCCGGTGTGTAAATGCATGCTGTACTTGCAAATGATGCTGGTGAGAACGATGTGCCAGAGCAAGTACCGGAAGTCTGCCTTATAAATCTACGGTGAGTCGAGATGACGACAATTTGGACTGGCTTGCAGGAATTGAATACTGCAGAAGACGATTCTCAGGAGTGAAATGGTAGTGGTTCTTGAGGATAATGACGAAAGCTTGAAATTGTAGTTTCCGAAGGTTGTTTGGTTGCGTGTTCAGATCACGTCGTGGTCAGGCCCAGGTCACCACTGTGACCGTGAAAGGTCCAGGACTCCGGACGGGCAAGGTGTTCCGCCCGGTGAGCGGCCAGCGCTCCTCTATTTTCGGGATGTTTACGCTGTTAGTCTATGCGACTCTTACAGCTTCACCTGACTCAAGGCTTGCAGGCCGCGAGCTAATTAAGAAAGGGAAAGGCAATGAACGTGAGGATGATGATGAAATGGTTTATGGTTTGGTATTGTTACCAATCATCATGTCGCCTTTTTAGGCGTGATTGCTATCTCACTGCTGTCCGAGGGGAAGAGTGCGAACCCCCGCCTCTGACTGCTTAGCTCGTGTCGGTAGATGGTCTGGGCGGTGAGATCCGCCCAGGTACGCGGGTGTACGGTGTGTACGCGATGTATGCTGGAACGCATCTGTAGACAGATGCGACGCGCCCCATTCGTAATCCTAACAGTGTTTGTCCCAATTTGTGTGGGTAAAGTGTCGTTATGTGATGTACCTGAGACGTTTGGGTCGACTGGATCGAGCGGTATCGACTGGATCGAGAGCGGCCAGCGCTCCGTTCGGAGCCATTTTATATATACTTCGGAACTTTGATAGCGCGATTTAGGCTTCGATGTGCTTCGCTTGTGGCGCGACGACAGCGCCGCCACACACTTACCCTCAGTTGGACTGTGCGCTCGTTTGTCACCCTTATTGTATAAAAGATATACACATTGTATACACTATGTATACACCTCGTATACAAAAAGAGTGTTTTTGAAGGGGTCAATCAATTTTCGATATATTTAGATTATAGTACGAAGTTTTATTATCTGAAGTCGTGAATCAAAACGATAGTATAATTAGATGAGAATAATTATAGGACTTGTAGGATTAATGCATTTTTGGAATCCCTAAAGTTTACCGTTCTTACTTTTATTAGCCGTCGACAGGAGTTCAAATCATCCTTTATGTAGAAACAATGAGTGAATCGACTCGCTGACTCACTAAGCTTTTGTAAAGGTGTAAATACAGTCTGGTATTTCCAGGACGAGGTACGTTTAATTATGGAATAAAACCTTTGAATGGGTTTACAGTTTACAAGAAATTTTGTTGCTCACACATTTTAAAAATTGTTCTAACATTAAGTTTATGTTCTTCTTTCTCCTTATCAAATCGTCAACAGTTCACTGCTTGCTCAGCTAGCTCTCCCGTAATAGAGATGACTTGTCATATTCTCCACGCTTCTCATACTCTGGACAGTACTTGGGATTTTACATCTGATACAAACATAACGTGGTTATATTACCATCTATCAGATGCCGCAAAGAGCTTCTGGGCCTTTCCTCACTCACCACTCTTAAGATACACCAATTTTATAAAGGCAAACTTTTTAATCGTAAATTTTTGTTTTTATGTATATTATACATTGTAAAATATTTAATCAGGTCTGGATGTTTGTTAATTAATTACGTGTAAACGGCTAAAATAGGTTGGATGAACTCATGCGGATAGACTGATTTCAAACCAGACATCATATGTACGGGTATACGGTATACGGGTAAATCAAATTATAAAAAAGTACTACAAAAATATGAACATAAAGCCGTGTTTATACGCGGGTGGAGACAGCAGCAGAAGTAAGTTTTTTACAAAATATAAGTATCAAAGTATAAAAAGCTTGAAAAATTTCGTCTTCGTTTTTCAAGTTCGTTTTTATACATGGTAGAGCCACGCTACAGTTATATTAGTAGTATAGTTGTAGCACGAATGGGTCGGCTCGACCGGGGAAGGACCACGCTCTCACAGAATACCAGCGTGAAATAGTAGCTTAATGCTGCTGTATTTCGTATGGTGAGTGTAGAGAACCGGAGACCCTTTTTACTGGAAACGAGGCATTCCATCTTAGTCCTCACGGGTGACAACGTATCTGCATTTTGATTCGTAATCGAGGATAGATGTAGATGTCAATGGGCCACAGTAACCACTTACCATCAGGTGGACTGTGTGCTCGTTTGTCACCCTATCCTATAAAAAAAAAAATCTTCATAGCTTTCTGTAATACATATTGCAATGAAGCTAGATTTGCTTCAAACTTTTCAAAATATTTAGTCAGGCGGCTTAAATTTGGTTTGTGTCAAACAAACCACTTAAGAAAATCGTGCATAAAATTAGCAAATTATGTTAATAGGATTACCCCTGAAATTCATTGAACAGTATATAGTAAACGCGCAAGATGTTTATTGTTGTAAATGTTTTTTAAGTAGAATAACTTTTGTTGTTTTATTTGATAGGTTGTTGTTATGTTTTATTTTTATTTTGAGAGCATAATATCTTTTATTCTGCAATTGTAGTAGAGTTGAAGCTAAAAACGTCAAATTTAATTAAAAAGTAATTAAAATGGAAGACGGTTAAATTATTTAATGTAAAGATTTTTTTTTATATATAGAAGTGACTAACAAGCGATCCTCGATTTCTATGGCGGCAGAATTTTTAATGTCCTCCAGACCGAATTTCGGTCACGGCGAGCAGTACTCAACGTAAACTAGCATTATAGTGAGCGTGTGCGCAAACACAGTTGCACTCACTATTCCCTTACTCTCATATAATAGTTCCAGACAAATCCTACGCAAACAGAGAGAGACTCAGGACCAACGGCTTTACGTGTTTTTAGAGGCACGCGGTTAAAATATTGTCAACTTCCCGACTTTGGGCTGCTACTGAGAATTTCCTGACAGAAAAACAAAATAATTTATTTTGGCCCGACACTGCACCACATGACTCATTAGCAGCCCACTAGACTAACGAAGCAGTAAAAAGTATGAGTGTAGTAGCCAGAAAGTTTTACATAGAGAAAAGGAGTCCAAGAACACAGTAAATATTTTCAAAAGGTCGTGGGTTCAAATCCACCATTCGACTGCTGTCGTGAAGCTCTCCTAACATAAGCATTTGAATAATGACTTATTAAATTTACGCGTACACTGCATCTTGAATAAAATTAAATTTACGGAGTTTATTCAATAAGCATTTGAAGCTTACCAGGAGTGGTTAAAGGGAATATTAGCAGTGTAATGAACGTTGCTAGTGTTAAAAAATAAATAGAAACACTAACAAAATCTTCAGGCACTATTTGAGAAATTCGTTTATGTATTGCAAACCTTATAAAAATAGCTGTCGCTCACAATTTTGAACAGAAACAGTATTTTATTTATCTGTTCTATCATACTTATACCTGCGTGTTATTTAAGCACCGAATTAATTTGACGTTAATAAGTGTAACGTAAACACTAATAAATTGCGGTTGAGGTTTTATTGAGGTTGACAATCATTCTGAAACTCGCAATCAGTCGTTTAAAGGGTTGTCTAATTTATGTCATCTCTGTCAGATGTCAGTAATATAATGGGATTTGAAGTCGGTCAGACGCCAGTCTAGACAAATGGGCTTTGAAATATTAGATTATTCCGATATTGACACTGAAAGCGTTCTAGATTTACCGAGATATATGAATAAGTTTGCTCACTGATATAAATAACTATTTCAAAATAAGTAAATAAGTAAAAACCTTATTTGAAATATGGAAATACATTTTCATTATTAATGAGAAACATTTTCTGCCATCAGGACGATGTGACTTTGTTATGAGTTACAATTTTTATTAGATTTTATGGAAGGAAAGTTAAATTGTTAGACGAGTGTAAAAATTAATGTTTCTGTCGAAAAAAATAGTTATTATTTTTATTTTTAAATTTTTAAAATGTATGAAGCAAATATTAAAGAATTTGAAAAATTATTTAAAAAAGGGATGCGAAAGTTAGTGGCACTAGAGCTAAAAATATTATATTTTTTCAGATAACTAGTATTCAGATTTACAATATAAATTATTAATGGGTTAACGATTAATACTGTAAGATTAGCGTTGCTGAACTTGTTGTGATTTGAAAATAATTTGATCAATCGCATGCAACGCTTGAAGTTCGCGGTCCTAATAATAATTTTTGTACAAAAGATGAAGATATATTATTATCTTGAAAATCTATTGTATCTACGAAAAATGACTATCATAATGTTACATAGCACATATACGAGTACGTCATAGAAAGTTTTCCGTAATACTATAATTTGCTATCAATGAAAATTGTACAACTATAAAAGCTTTATTTAATATACAACTTTTCAATGTAGTGTGTTGTAGTGTATTTCAATGTAATGTGTAACTTTTCAATTAGGACGCTGTGAGATAAATAGCTTCACCTTAGTACCAACCAGCAATATGTAGCGGTAAGTGGAAGATTTTTAGATTAATCCTTATTGCTAAACACCTTCCTTCCTTCCTTTTTGCTTCCTTTCTGCTGAAAACACAGTTCTGAGCTATACGCGTTAGTTGACTTCCTTATAAAGCGTAGGAAGATAATTTTGGAGTTGGTAAAGATACTTCATCGTCACAGATCTTAAAATTTTGAGTTTTTTTTTATAGGATAAGGTTGACAAACGAGCACACACTCCACCTGATGGTAAGTGGATGCTGTGGCCCATAGACATCTACATTTAACCTCGATTAAGAATCAAAATGCAGATGCGATGTCACCCTTGAGGACTAAGATGGATTACCTCGATTCCAGTAAAACGGGTCTCCGGTTCTCTACACTCAACATACGAAGCACAGCAGCATTAAGCTGCTATTTTACGCTGGTATTCTGTGAGAGCGTGGTCCTACCCCGGTCGTGCCGACCCATTCGTGGTACAACCATAATACAACTGCAGCGTGGGTCTACCACGTATAAGAGTGAAATATTATAGAAATTAGAATTAACAACAAATACCGATTTCTTTTATCCCAAAGTTTCCGTAAATATTTTACCTAGGATTCAAAAAAAAACTTTCTTCAACTGCTAACCTCACCTGCACGTGTACTTTGCTAAAAGTGACCGATGCTTTGGCGGCAGATTTACAGCACTATACAGATGACTATTTTAAAATAGCCAACCTGAAACCCGCGAGAATAGGTGATTGGAAGCAGTATTTTTTATTTATTTTCTCAAACACAGAACTGTGATAAGATCAGGGGGTTTGAAGCAGTATAACTATTGTGAAATCATTACGGACGCCTATTAGCCTGTTTAATATGCTATAGGCAATCTTATATATAAGTTTCAGATAACATAATCGTAAGATTTAGTCTTGCCCTTAATTGACCCAGAGATCACGTCTGTAAATAATATTGTTATTAACACATTTAGTTTGCCTCATTTGTCTAGTGGTCGTAGTTGGGATTGCCGATCACGAGGTCTCGGGTTTGAATCCAGGTTTTTTTTGTCATAAAATTCGGTTCGGGCAGTTCGGAGTCAGGGAGGTGAGTCAAGGAGGAGGAGGAGGTGACGGTGTTAAACCTCCGTCTCTCAGAAAATACGTAAAGTCGTGAGTCGTGCGCCTGATGTCTCTCCGGTCGTATCGGAATATGGTTCCATCAGACTATGTGAGTGAAGGAATAGAGAGTGAACCTGCGCATACGCTTAAGCTCGGGCACTATAATCCTGTCCTGCGCAGATGGCTATTCTGACCGATGTGACCGATATTTGGTCTGGAGGTCATTATTATTAACACATAAAATATAATACTGCCAACGTATTTTAATTCATTTGCAAAAATGTTAAAAAGGCAAAGCAAAACACGACTGATTTAAGTGAAATCTTTACGTGTCTATGGTAAACATTTTATTTACTGCAACTAATTGCAAATTGGATGCAATTAATTCCCGAGCAGCTCGCAATAATGTCGGCGACATCGTTCCTCGCGAAGATTGTTACGTCTAACTCAATAAACTATGTAATTGAGATACATTGCCGTGTTATAAATATATAAATAATACTTACTTTATAACTGTAACAAGTTACTGATGTACAAGTTTCTTGTAATGAAATTGGCAAATGTATTTTACAATTATATGTTCAGCTATATCACGTGCTTGCCAGTGAAGAAGAATATAGTATGGAAACATGCACAGCCGGAAAACTAAAATAATGACGGTAGAGGCGAAGTCTGCATAAGCATTGGGGCAGCGCAGCGGTTTCTGTGTCGTCACTTGTTACGGTGTCGATTTTGTGTCCACGCAGACTTTGATCGAATAAATATATGTCAGAATTACACGATAATTCAATCCTACAACTCCTAATGTTCGCACGAATAAAACCTGTCAAAATACTACGAAAAACTTTAATATAACGAAAAATTAAAACAAAACCGAAGACGGAATAAAATATGTGTTGTATTTGATAAATATTTTTAATTATTTTAACGTTTATAATATAATCTATACTTTATAAGCGGAAACTAGGTTTGATTTTTTTAAGATTATAAGTGCAATGCAAATGACAAGTTATTTCGTAGCTAATCTTCACTGGCTCCAGCTCAAATGCCACTTGTCCAGACATCCCCTAGCCTTGACGTGGCTTCGTTCCCCTTTGTGTGATTGAATATACATATTGAATGTTATAGAGTATGTTAAAACACTGTGTTTTGTAGAACTTAGAACTTGCGTAATCTTTTTTCACTGAATACTTTTACGTTTTTATAATAATATTTTCATAATATCTACAAATTTCACGAATTCTATTTATAAAAATCATATGTAAAAATCTAAAATACCATAAATTATAGGCACATCACCTCGAATATAATTAAAAGAAATTCATACACACAGACACAGACACACACACATACATATATAAATATATACATATATATATATATATATATATACGTTGTAGTTTTCCTATGTATTCGTATGCTCTATACTCTTATATATGTACAGTTTTAAAAAATCATCCAAACGATTTAAGGCAATGATATGATTTGTTACACAACAAATATTTGTATGTATCGTTCCTTTTTGTTATTTAAATTTTTGTTCTTTGTTTCTTGAAAGGTTGTTATTGCTTAACTGACTGTGTTGCATTATGTTTCAAAGGGAATGTGGTAGTTGCTGATTTCATTCATGTGTGCTTTTAAAGGAGATTCTTTGTGTTACGCGGAAGATAGGCTAGCAAGTCATCGTTTACAGGCGTTATTATTTGAACGAAGTTATTTTAAAGTATTGTGTTAGATGTTAGCTTTTGCATTCGAGTGCACATACCTTTATGTATCTATATTTGGAAGATAAGTTGCAAGATAATTGTACAGTTCTAATGCTATATTGCATGTTCTAATGCTATATTGCATTTAGGTTATTGAAAAGGAAACAGCGGGCGGAAACTTTCGGGCTCTGAAACAGAAGGGAGGAATCGAGGCTTCTCTCGATCTGGCCTCCTATAACGCCTACGTTGGGTTCGGGAACAACGTATGTGATCTCCGCAACGGAGTAACACACTAGGGCTATAACCTCGTTCTTTTTCAGCAAGTAGGTTCAGACGGGGATTACGGGTCTTCCGAAGTCGTCCCGGTCCCGACGCCTTAATTCTTCGATGTGGACTGTATAACTTTTAGGGATGAATCACTTGGGAATAAAACAGCAATTATCTTCAAACCGTTCCGTGAGAGAGTAATCACTTTTCCCTATCACTTCCCTACACTTTTTCTTTCTTCTTCTTATTGACTGCTGGTTTGATTCCCGAACGATTTTCTTATTTTTCCGAACTAATTCTCGAACTATTTTCCCGAACGAATTGCATTGATTGTCGTCTACAGTGCCCTGGTAGGACAATGCAGGTGTCGGGCCTCGGGGTAAACCCCATTGCCCGGATATTCCTCATGGCCCATCACTATGGGCCAGTCCTTAAAGCCTATTTAGGCATAATAAAGTATTTCCGGGTTAGTCCGTAATCGGTAATGTTTTTCCCGTAGTTGGTTAATTACGGGAAAAAAAGTGGTTGTCCAATAAAAGTCAAAGTCGGCCTTTCAGCGGCATTGAGGGTTGTTACTCGACTCTCTAATCACATATAGAGAGGAGTTCTCTTGGAAGAGGTCGCCCGTCCGGTGGCCGGGTATGTAACGGCGCAAAGCCGTTAAGGTGTTCGTGTGGCCCGTTATCGGCACGGTCAAACATGCCGCGCGCTAACCGGGCCACAAAGTCGTTGATACTCTCGACCTTTAAGTCGGCCGCTATCACGTCATTCCGGACGTAGCGACCTGCTCCGACGATCGTTCTTAGAGTCAGATTCTGCTGGGCCTGTAGTCGCCGCCTCAGAGGGTCGCTCAGAAGTGCGTACCAGGCCGGTGCAGCGTAGGTGATGATGGTCCGGATATACATCTTGTATATCCGGAGCTTGGTTCTTGTAGGCAGCTTGGATGCCAGGACCGGCAAGAGCGTCGCCCGCGCACATCGGGCCCGGCGGACGACGAAGTCGACGTGCGCGGTCATGCGCAGCGTCCTGTCGATCCTGCACCCAAGGTATGTTACAGCCTTCTGGTACGCAATCTCCTGGCCGTTGAGGGTCAGCGGTGGTGGTAAGTTCCTGAGACGGCGAGTGAGCAGAGCGGTCGTCTTACCAACGTTGACGACCATCCTCCACTCATCCAGCCATGGTGGCAGCAGGTCCAGCAGACGCTGCATCTTGGCAGTGGCTATGTGGGCTCTTCTGGACGAGGTGAAATAGGCGCTATCGTCCGCGTATAGCGCCAGCTCGACGTCGTCCTCCCACTCTTCAAGCCTGCCTGCCAGTGTAGGTATATCGTTAGTGTAAGCCGCGTACAGGACTGGTGACAGACAGCTGCCCTGTGGAACGCCGGCATTGATGGTTTTTGTTGCGGACTCGGCGTCCTCTACGCAGACGTAGAACTTCCTGTCTTCCAGGAAAGACGCCATTAACCGCAACATAGCAAGAGGGACACTGGTCTGTTCTTTCAGTTTATAAAGTAATCCTATGTGCCACACCCGGTCGAACGCCTTCTCGATATCGAGAAAGACGCCCAACGATATGCGGCCACGATTGTACTCTGCCGCAAGCAGGTGCAGCACTCTAGTCAATTGTGTGACTGTAGAGTGACCCCTCCTGAATCCGTGCTGCTCCGCCCGAAGTTGGATGCACGGACGGAGACGTCTCAGCAGCAATCTTTCAAACGTGTGGTAATAGCGTGATCGGCCTGTAGCTGGCAGCTCTACGCCTGTCCTTCCCGGGTTTCGGCAAGACGATAATTCTGCCTTTTTTCCAGTCCTCCGGGAAGTGGGATGTCCGCAATATCCCATTGTAGAGTCGACCAAGCTCTACTATGACTCTATTGGGCAGCTGTCGGAGTGCAGCGTTGGTAATCCCGTCGTGCCCCGGCGCCTTCCTCGGTTGCAGGCGGGTTACTGTCCTCCGCAATTCAGCGGGGGAGATGAACCACTCTCCTGCAAGAGGCGGCGCGGGCGACGACAGGAACTCCTGTACGCGACTTTCCTTCCTGGCATGAAGCTCCATGAACTCCGCACTTGCTGGGTTCGGCATAAATTGCTCCTCGAAGTGCTCGACTAGGATATCCGCTCTGCCCTTGGCATCGTAGCAGCGTTTGCCTGTGCTATCTATCAACGGGCAAACGGGAGGTTTGGTTCTGGTTAACTGCCGGTTCAGTTTATAGAGCGACGCATCTTGCTCTTCAGCCTTGCTGATGCGCCGATCCCAGGCGTCGCCTCTGAAGGCCTGGACTGCAACCGACAGTTCCTCCGAGATGGTATTGAGCTGAGTCTTTAATCTGGGGCAGCGAGTACGCGCCCAGAGCTTTCTCAACGCTCTCTTGCGCCTGATCTGCACGCATATGTTAAGCGGCAGATCGTCTCGCCTGGCAGTGATCGGGACGATCGTAGAGGCCGCGTGGAGGGCCTCCTTGATGTTTTTGGTAATTCTAGTTGCAGCGGCCTCTACGTCGTCCGCTGTGCTTATCGGCTGGTGTGCTGGAGGTCTCTGCTGCAGGTGTTGACAGTAGAGCCTCCAGTCGACACGTGTCTTAAACGCTCTGGGCGGCGTAGTCACCGCCTTCAGGCCAAGGGTTATCAGTAACGGGAGGTGCTGTGAAGAAAGGTCGTACAGCACTTCTACCACTATCGGATAGTTGACGTTCCTAGTGAGCACGATGTCTAATACATCCGGTTTCCTCCTTGGATCAGTAGGAACGTGAGTTGGTTCCTCGGGACCTAAAACGTCATACGAGTTCTTCTCCGCATCTTCATATAGTTCATGACCCGGCGGGGTGATCACCATGGACCCCCACGCCGGGTGTTTAGCGTTTAGGTCCCCGGCGACAATTGTAGGTGTGTCGCCTTCCATCACCGTCCGGATGTCTGAGGAGCAAAATGGAGTCCCTGGCGGGCGGTATGCCGCGTAGATTCTAAGTTCCTCGCCCGCCGCCTCCATTTTTATGCCGATAGAGCGCATAGTCTGGTAAGGTGGTAATCCCAGCTCTTGATGGACGATGTCCCTCCTCACTAGAACCGCCGTTCCTCTATAGGCGGCCCCTTGAGGAGTGACCTCGTCCCTCCTGTACATGTGATAATTCGGCAGCTTAATATGCGTCTTTGGGTTCAACTTTGTCTCTCCCAGCAAGATGATGTGTAAATCCTGTTGCTGGGCGACTGTGCGGAGTTCATGCAGCTTCTGCTGTATTCCGTCCGGGTTCCAATAGAGGAGGCGCAGATTACTCTCCTCCATAATGCCGGGCGAGAAGGTTTGCCAGCGCCTTCATTATCGCTGTCACTGGATCTGTCCCGGCTCTTATGTCCGCCAGGACTTGCGTGCCGACCTCGATGGCAATACCAACCAGACGTTGGATCGCATCTGCTGTTTCGAGGCCGGAGGAAGGTGTTCTCCTGTAAGAAGGCGTTGGCAATTGTCTCGGGTGTGGTTGCTCCTGGTCCTGCCCTCTTGGCTTGTGGGTTGAGCGCGCTCTAGATTTAGAGCGGGCCCTACGTTCTGGTAGGGCCCTTTCTGGCGCTGTACCCACATTGGTTATCACCCTAGTAATCTGCGCCTTTTGCGAGGCTACTGGTATTGTTGGTGTCGGGGTAGAGGTGACAGCCTGAGGAGGCTGCGACTTCTTCCTACGTCTCTCCCGCCTCCTCTTCTTAGAGGGTTGCCGTTCAGTGGCAGGATTGGCGGGAGGCTGCAGAGTCGCCCCGGTGGTTGCCCTGATCGTTGTGGGTTCCACCGTTTCCTGGGATGTTACGGGTGGGGGGGGGGGCTGGTTGCCTGCCCTTCCCGGTGATGGTGGTCCACCCGTCCTGCTGGATTGTAACAGCTTTCGGGCGACTCTGAGGGGCCTTTTTGGGTGCTTCCGGGAGTAGTCCCGGCAAGGTTATCCCCTGCCTCCTAGCAGTCCTCCTCAGGACTGGGCAGCGGCGGTCATTTGCCGTGTGGTTTTTGCCACAATTGGCACATTTCGGCTCCTCTTCCCTACCCCGAGGGCATTGGCTAGCAATGTGCTCCCGGCACAGCGCACGCATCTCACTGGCCTGAAGCAGTTGGCAGAGGCGTGCCCGAAGGCCTGGCATCGATGGCATTGGGCTGGTCCTGCTTTTCTTTGCCAGGCCTCGATGACGACTCCTCTCATATAGAGGAGCTCGTCGATGTTGTATAGTTCCTGGAGCTGCTCCAGGCTCAGATGGTCCAGTTGGGCAAAGTAGACGCAGCCAGGTCTGCTTCTACGAGGTGGAATAGCCTTTACGTATTTAATAGGGAAGCCCTTTGCCCTTGTAGCCTCCTCTATTGCTTTGGTGTCCGTGCCCATTGGTAGACCCCGGATGCCCACTTTAGTGGGCTTGTCCTCCTCCGGGGTATAACAATACCACGACAGTGTTGGTGTTTCCTTCGTTAATTCCACCATGTACCGCTGTACTGTGCGGAACTCATTGGCACTCTGTGGTGTGAATCTAACGCCTTTCCCAAACGGACGGGCACTTATGGGGTGGCCCAACATTTTGTTGAGCTCCTTAAAATGCCTCGTCCAGTCTGGTAGGCATTCGGCCACTATGGGTGGGTATCGGCCCTTCTCCTGGTCGGCAGGTTTTTCTGTAGACGCTGCCGCCGGTGGTGGTCGTGGTACTGCTGGTGCAGCTACCATATGGGCATAACTGGTAGATGGCCGTTGGCCATCGTCCTGTGAGAGCCCGGACGGATTTATTGTTGCCACCGGCGATGATCGGCCGGCGGATGCAGCGAGGGTGGCATAAGTAGTTGACCCCCAACTGAAGGATTCCTCACCCCCCTGCTCGTACTGGGCCGAATCATGGCTTCGCCGATCCGGTGATATGGAGCGGGGGGGGAGTTGCGGTGGTGATGGAGATTTAGGTGGTGACCTTAACACCTTCTTTTGCGTCACCCGATGGTGGTATTCATCGTCCTCCTCCGATGTGGACGGTGCTTCGTCGGAGGACAGTTGGGAGCCAATCCTTTGCCTCTTTTCGTATAAAGAGGCTTCGGTCTCCGGTGGAGTATGGCGTCTAGCCGTTTTTACAGCTCGCTGCTGTTGGGGTGGTGGTTCTTGCCTGGCCGTATGCTCAGATACGGCCGGCGTGAGCGCAGCACCCTGTGCGGGCTCCTTCCGTGGCGAGACGGGTTTTCGTTGGGGGATCTGTGAGAAGGAGGACACGACCCTCGTGCGTTCCGGGTTCGACAGATCCCTCACAACCAGTGGTCGATCCAACACACCTTTTCGGTCCGGTGGTTTTCTAAATGGGGGGGGAGGCTCCCCCTTTTTCTTATCAGACATAGGTAATTACTAACGGCCCTGTCTAAGATATGGTAATAAAAGTCTATGGCTTTCAACACATGGGGCACTGCCTACCCCTTTTGTACACCAAAAGGGTTGGGGGAAGTGCAACGGTGGCACTTTACACGCGACTAGGCACGAGATGCACGAAACGCATAAAGTGCCAAGAATCACCTAGGGGCCGGTGACCTCGACGCCTCACGGAATCACGGGACTCAACGATCGGCGGAGTATGTCGTACCGGCGGTTATTTGCAGCCACTGTAATACTGCAAGTAACGCACACCTAGGAGATCCTTAACGAATTGCAATAAAACCCGTTCACTAAGCTACCCCCAGAGCTATACGCGAAAGTGAGCCGCGCCATTCGCGTGCCTGCACAACTTAACAACATGAATTTGTACTATTACTCTCTCACGTTTCACTTAATTTCTTTATTCACATAAGTCATACATAAATACAATTTATCTATTTAGATAGCACAAAACAATATCTACACCATGATATATATTATTTTTTTCGTATCACAAAAATCCTTTAATTTATAAAACAAAACATGCCTATTTTAATCACAAATCCAAAATCCAAACTTCTTAAATATTTAACACGGAAAGTTAAAACAATGTTTCCCACTTGAATTTATACATATGTTTACTAATACAATAGTTTAATTTACATTTTCTCTATTTATTTCACTATTTAAAACACTTTTAAATTTCTTATACAAAACTATCATTATTTCACTTATACACAGGAATTTTCACATAAAAATAACACAGAATTCACCTTTTTAGCACGTACAATCAACCTGAAATGTTTTACAAGTCATTTTTACATAAATTGCTGAAATTACAAACATTTTAAATTTTTACATATTTGGCCTCCTAGGGGCGTGGTCAGCGTGCTTCCGTGAACTCACACTATTTGAACAACTAACTTTGCACGGCTCTCGGCTATCAGAAAAAATGAAAGTCTGAAATACACTAATTTTAACAATATTAGGTAAATAAGTGCTTTTACATAATTTTCAAACTGTAGGAAACTATCTCTGATAAGATTCTTATCAGTTATCATGTTTCTTATCAGATAACAATACAAGTGAATGTTTTCATTAATCGATCATAACAAATAGGCATTTGTTTTCGTACAAACATATCATACTTATACAAGACAATACTTATGCAATCAACTTCCGTTAATTCTGTTTGTGCACAGAGTGATCATCTCGACCGGGGAACAAATCCGATCTCTAACTTCACTTTAATATTCCTTTGAATTTACATCGTTGGAAAGACGATTTCAACCGGGGAACAAATCCGGTAACATAATTTATAACATAAAATTCCCTATATGAATTTATTGAAAGATATTACTTAGAAAACAGTAAACTAGTCCGGCCTGGGAGTCGAACCCAAGACCTTCATATCATTAATTCGACATTTCTTTAAGATTTAACTAAGCATTTTCTTATCAGAACATTTTAATTGGACAATAAGTCTTTGAAAAGTTATTCGTCATCGGTTGACTTAATAAACTGAAACATTCTTATAGGCGCGTCGCCAACAATCTCCCCCCCGTGCGTTAGCACCATCATTTGGGAGGCGTCGCGGGTACCAGGACTATTATTCTGGATGTAGGTCTCCTCAAGATACCTGTGCTAGTAATGACGTCAACCACTCTGGTGTGACCGTCTGGTCCCGGTAACGTTCTACTAATTTTGCCTTTCGGCCACGTATTTCGTGGCAACGAATGATCTATTATCAAAACAATATCGCCTTCTTTAGGTTCCATGAACTTTCCGTTATTACCTGTTCGCGGTATTAAGGTAGGCATGTATTCCTTCAGCCACCTTGTCCAAAAATGGTCGGCTAACCTCTGTGCAGCTTTCCAATTGAGTTGACCCGTCAGATGCCGCTCTAGAAATAATCCAGGTGGTCGATCACCACATGAGCGTCCCAGAAGAAAATGATTGGGTGTCAAACCCTCTTCAGGACTATCCATACTGAATGTTACCAGAGGCCTGGAATTTACTGTGTGCTCTGCTTCTAAAAGCAACGTATGTAGAATTTCCTCTCGTGGGCTTCTTTCTCTGAGCGTAGCGGTCAACGCAATTTTAATCGATCTTACTAACCTCTCCCAGGCGCCACCCATGTGCGGTGCTCCCGGAGGTATAAATTTCCATTTAATGTATTTCTTAAATGACTCATTTTTCATGCCCTCATGGCATTCTTCGCATGCTTTCAATAATTCCTTATTCGCAGCTTTGAAATTTGTCCCGTTATCGCTGTATATAACGGCTGGTTTTCCTCTTCTGGCGATAAATCGCCTCAACGCCATTATCATTGACGCTGGTGTCAATGAGGCTGCTAATTCCAGATGTACTGCTCTGGTGGTCAGACACGTGAATAAAACGCCCCAACGTTTTTCGTGTCGCCTTCCTATAGTCACACTCATAGGAATAATCCACAGCTGAGCATGTAAAAGGTGGTTCATGATGAGCTATTCTCTCCAGAGGAATATTTCCTTGTGGCACGTTCTGCGGTTTTGACCTGTATGTCCTGCACCACTGACAATGATGTGACACACTTCGTACTACATTACGTAAGTTCAAGACATAAAATTTCTGGTTCACCTCATTCATCACCGTCTGGTGATTGGCATGTACAAAATGATGATGAACTTCTCTAATCATCATTTTAACGATTTCGTGTTTACCGTCCAATATGACGGGTTTTCTACTTTCCTCGGTCAAATTAGACTTGAAAGGTAAACGTCCATTTAAACGGAGTAAGTTATCTTCTCCTATTTCCATAGATAATTTACTTAAGCGTGAACTTCTTTCAACACTTTTGCCTGCTTTCAAGCATTTTATTTCCGAATAAAAACACTCGTCTTGAACGAACTTCCAAATTAATAATTCCGCTTTTTTCAAGAGCGCTATGTCCAACGCGCCATCGGGTTCTTTAACCGACTTTGCTAAAACTTTGTTGGAACACATAACCGACTTTTCGGCTGCGTCGTCGGGTCCTTTAACCGACTTTCTTAAACTCTTGAATTTTTCTACCGCTTGTAAGGTGCGTGTAGTTGCCCCAAGGAATTTCTTAAAGCTGCTAAATCGTCCGTAGTCGGGTAGACTTAACGGTTCTTGCTTTCTTAACGCATTTACGCCCTTCGGCGATTTTTATTCACCTGTTTCTAAGCCTTTTATGGTGTCCACTTGCTTGGGCCATAAATCAGGACTCTTCCTGAGGAATTCAGGTCCTTGAAACCAGCGATGACTTACATCGAAGGTGGAAGGAAAATTTCTAGTGGCGTCGTCTGCCACATTTTGTGACGTTGGAACCCATCGCCATTCACATGGCTTACTGTGATCTTCGATTTCAGCCAATCGATGAGCAACGAATGGTTTAAAGGCGCGAGGATCTGACTTAATCCACGCTAACACTGTACGTGAGTCTGTCCAAAATACTCTCTCGGACATCTCGTACTTGCTCTCTTCACTAACCGAGGCAGCCAGCCTGCTGCCCATAAGAGCTGCTTGCAATTCAAGCCTTGGAATCGAAATTGGTTTCAACGGCGCTACTCTTGCCTTTGCGGCGATCAGCGTAATCCGCCTTATTCCTGGCTCGTCCGTGGTGACGTAATACACCGCGGCAGCGTATGCTTTTTCACTAGCGTCCGTGAAAGTGTGTAACTCTCCCTTGCCGACGCCTTCAGCAACGGGTCTAGGTACCTCTAAATGACCTAATTTCTTCACTTCCGATATCCATTTACAAAATAACACGTGTAATTCGTGTGAAACTTCTTCATCCCAAGAGATGCCTGTCCTCCATACTTGCTGAATCAGCGACTTCCCTTGAATCGTTATGGGTGATACGAGTCCCAAAGGATCGAAAACTGACATCACAGCGCTAGTTATCTCCCTCTTCGTAGGCGGTCGTAAACCTTCCATCACCTCTTCCGGTGTGTTACGAAGACTTGTGGAGAAACTTATTATATCCCGTTTGATATTCCAAATCAAACCTAACGTGCGCTCTGTGTGCTCTTTATCTCCCAGCGAAGCACTGTCGCTCTTATATTTATTTTCCATTTTACTTAAAACTTCGGGTCGGTTACTAGCCCATCCCCTCAGTTGGAAAGAAGCATGTTTATGTAATTCATACATATCGTTTACTATCCTTTCGGCCGTCGTCACGTCGGGAAATGCCTGTAGATAGTCATCCATATAAAAATTGCTTTCCGTAGCGGAAGCTGCTTCTGGATAGATATGTGCGTTGTCCTGCGCATTCCTATTCTTTACATATATAGCGATGCAAGGTGATGACGCCGCTCCAAATATGAGTGACGTCATTCTATACTCTTCCGGTGGCGCGTCACGATTGTGCCGCCATAAGAATCGAAGGCTATCCCTGTCTTCATCCCGGATTTTCACTTGCAGGAACATTTCTTTAATGTCTGCCATTACTGCCACGCTTCCTTCTCTGAATCGTAGCAGAACTCCGAACAACGACTTCAAAAAGTCAGGTCCGGTTAACAATGCATCATTGAGACAACGTCCGCCCGTCTTTGCGGCGGCGTCGAAAACTATCCTTATTTTCCTTTTTTGTGGGTGAGTCACTGCGAAGTGAGGAAGGTACCACGTACGTGGGGAAATGGGAATATGGTTCGCTTTCTCTGCGTAACCATTAACGATGAGATTTTCAATTTGCTTCTCATATTCCTTCTTCAACTCGCTATTATTGTCGAGCTTTTTTTCAATATTCAACAGGCGACTTTCAACCTGCGCTCTATTCGACGGCATGCACTCATTGTCTGTGCGCCATAACAAAGCAGTCTCGTACCTATTATTAGGTATACGACGTACCGTTTTGTTCAAAATACTTAAGGCTCGTTCTTCTGGGTCGTTCGCTGGCTTTCTAGCCGACACTCCCAGAGATTCCAAACTAAAATAATCCTTGATCAATTTATCCATATCTTCCTCCTTCTTGGTGGAAATGTGGTTAACGATCTTGATCGGTTTAATACCACCCGATATGTGACCATGTAAAACCCATCCAAGTTTCGTGAGCGATGCTACAGGTAGGTTCTTACCTCCTGAAATTAATTCACGAGTAACTATGAGATGCCAATTGTCCTGACCAATTAATATGGTAGGTTTGGACCTCTCATACATCAACTCATTCTTAATCGGTGTCAAATGAGAACACCGTTGCAATAATTCTCGGCTTACCGACTGAGGAGAAAGGTTAAGTGACTTAATTGTTTGTACACTTATCTCTTCTAAGTCGCTCGAGTAAATGCCTTTTATCTTAACGTTTAAGCGATACGAACTGTCGTCGTTAATTCGCTTACCTCCCACGGCTTCGATACGTAATCCCTCTTTACGTCCGCGAGGCGCTAATTTCTGAGCCATACACTCCTCTATGAGTGTCATGGTCGATCCCTCATCCAGAAGAGCTGTTGTCTTGACCTTTCCTCTAGGTCCATACAACTCGACCGGTATAATCTTTAAGTATGCACATGCCAGTGCATTCACTGTACTAACAGTTGTAATCTGAGCATCTTTACCCCCCTCGTCCCCTTGTGGCGAGGTTCTTTCATTGGGGTATCGGTGTAGCATTCGATGATGTGACATTCTACATCCCTCTACACCACATTTTTTCGCTTTGCACTCTAACCTCCTATGGTTAGGTGACAAACATTGGAAACATACTTTCGCTTTTTTGACCGCTTCCCATTTCTCGCGAATATTCATGTCCTTAAACTTGTAACAACTCACTATAGAGTGCTCCTTGTTGCATATAACACACTTATGTGTTACCCGACTTACAGGCTTATCCTGGGTTGTCATAACCACTTGTCGGTTGTGCCCTTTACTATTTCGGCGTTCTAGACGCTCGCTCGAATTACTTCGGCGCATATAGCGCTCGCTCACGGCACAGCTGCGTACACCTCCCTTTGAAGTGTGTACAGTTTGCTTCCTGAATTCAGGACGCTTCCTTTTTTCAGGCGCATTTTCATTGTTTAAGGACGCTCCAAATTGTTCACTTAATAAATTTAAAAACTTGGCCATCTTCTGTAACTCTGGCTCCAAAGGATACTGAGCTCGATATTCAAACCATTTAAATTTAATCATAGTTCCGAGTTTCTCTACTATGCGGCTCACTAACTCCGGTGAGTACAAATACTGTGGTTGATTCAACGCTTGTATCGTGGCAACCACGTTCGTAATACGACTTGCAAAAGATCCTATATTCCGGCAATCTTCTGCCAATCTTGGCATACGCTTTACATTCTCGATTTCGGCTAGAATGAGCATCTCAACCCTACCGAATCTTCTTTCGAGAGCGTTCATTATTTCTTCAGGTTCACACAAAGTAAATAACAGCGACTTTACCGCCTCTTTAGCGGTGCCCTTTAATGCCCTCCTAAGGCGTGCAACATTTTGCACCCCTGAAAATTGGCTTCTCGTGTCTTCAAACACCGTTTTGAAAATTATCCATTCACCCGGGTCTCCATCGAACACCGGTAATTCATGGAGGAAATGAAGCTGGGAAGACTTACCTTTACCAGCTATTTTTATTGCACTCACAATCGCTTCGGTCAATTCTGACACCTCACTCGCATGTGTTTTCTGTGCATTTCCTTGGTTGCGCTCGATCTCCGCCCCTTTGCGGCGTGATCCTTTACACGCTTCCTTATCAGCAATATCGGGTTGTGCTACACTAACCGGCGCGCTCATTATGGTCTGCTGAACCCAATTCCTTACGAAAGGTTCCACCTGAGTATTCCGCTCTTCATCATCCTCACTCGAGTCGATCTCCTCTTCTCGGTTGAGTCGTGCCAACTCCAATTGAGACTTGGCTAAGGCAGCAGCTGCCTGTGCTCGTTCGAGCTCTGAGCGTTCGAATTTAATCCGCGCCTCTAATTCGGCTTTCAGCCTCGCCGATCGCGATGACCTACTACCTCTCTGTGACCCTTTATCACTAGTGTGCCCGATTACTGTCCTTGGCGATGCCGCTTCTTCGGTCCTTTGACCTACTTTTTCGACCACCGTTTCACTCCTGGATATAACGGATTGTTGTGCGGTGCTGGCCTGCGTACCACTGGTGTCCGTCCTGTTGCTTGTCGTTGCCATGGACGTCCCTGTGTCCCACGTGCATGTGGACGTGTCGGTGGTGGCTCCACTTGAAGGAGTTGCTCCATTTAACGCAGTAGCTGTGGTCGCTCCAGATGGTTCCGCTTCTTTAGCTTCTCTTGAGAGCCCTGTCCTTGTCCTGCTCCCTTCGCTTCTCCCTGTCTGGTCTTGTGCCTTCTTCATCTTGCAGGAAGGTGATTGTTGGCCTACGGTCCCTAACTGTCCCTACGGTCCCTACAACCCCTTACCTACAACCCTTCTACACCCCAACCTAACACCACTACCCCTCCCCCCCCTTATCTCCCAACCCTACAACCCTACTACCACCCTAACAGCCCTATCAGCCCTATCAATCCTGGACGGGGCCTACCGAGGTGAGCCGTCCAGGGATGGAGTCGTGCAGGAATGGAATGGAGGAAAGGTTTAGGAACTGTCCCGCCAAGGAATATGACGAAACAGTCGAGCGGTAGTGCAAGCGCAGTCTCGCTCGAGAGAACTGCTCCACCCGAAGGTGTTGTGCCAGAGCCCAACCGTTTGGCACCGTTAGGTGGTCGGGATGTATGCTGTGCTCGCCGCCCAGTTGCCGGTGACGCCTCGTCCGAGCGCCCTCCTCCGGCCGCGATGCAGTCAGGTGCCCACGCGCACCCTCGCCTGGCAGCAGCAGCGGTGGATGCTTCTTCCTGCACCCTGTGATGACCTGACAGGAAAATGCCGGACACGGTCGTCCGACAGGAAATGCCGAGCACGCTTGCCCGACAGGAAAAATGCCAAGCCCTGCTTGGCCACGATGAGTGCCTTCACAAGACACCTGCGCCCGGCTGCGATACGTGCCCCATGCGAGCACACGCCCCAGGCCGCAATCCCGGTTTTCTTTCTTCCGGTAGTTCCAGGCCCAGTCCTTCAGCGCTGACGACCTGGTCTTCTGGCCTTTGGTCCTATTGCTTCAGCTCAAACCTCCGGCTTCCTTCGGTTGCTGATCTTCACTCGGCTCCGAAGGTCTTCTTTTCCACAACCAGCAGTCCAAAGCTGGTTCCTTGATCCAGCTGGCGGGGTTCGGGTGGTCCTTTTAATCCGGCTCGAAGGACCAATTGAAAAGGAAACAGGTTTGGAAGGTCCTCTTGATCCGGCTGCGAAGGACCAATTGAAAAGGAAACAGGTTCGGAAAGACCAATTTAAAACGAACCAGACGGGCTGGAACGTTCGATAAAGAAACAGAAGGGAGGAATCGAGGCTTCTCTCGATCCGGCCTCCTATAACGCCTACGTTGGGTTCGGGAACAACGTATGTGATCTCCGCAACGGAGTAACACACTAGGGCGATAACCTCGTTCTTTTTCAGCAAGTAGGTTCAGACGGGGATTACGGGTCTTCCGAAGTCGTCCCGGTCCCGACGCCTTAATTCTTCGATGTGGACTGTATAACTTTTAGGGATGAATCACTTGGGAATAAAACAGCAATTATCTTCAAACCGTTCCGTGAGAGAGTAATCACTTTTCCCTATCACTTCCCTACACTTTTTCTTTCTTCTTCTTATTGACTGCTGGTTTGATTCCCGAACGATTTTCTTATTTTTCCGAACTAATTCTCGAACTATTTTCCCGAACGAATTGCAATAAAACCCGTTCACTAAGCTACCCCTAGAGCTATACGCGAAAGTGAGCCGCGCCATTCGCGTGCCTGCGCAACTTAACAACATGAATTTGTACTATTACTCTCTCACGTTTCACTTAATTTCTTTATTCACATAAGTCATACATAAATACAAGTTATCTATTTAGATAGCACAAAACAATATCTACACCATGATATATATTATTTTTTCGTATCACAAAAATCCTTTAATTTATAAAACAAAACATGCCTATTTTAATCACAAATCCAAAATCCAAACTTCTTAAATATTTAACACAGAAAGTTAAAACAATGTTTCCCACTTGAATTTATACATATGTTTACTAATACAATAGTTTAATTTACATTTTCTCTATTTATTTCACTATTTAAAACACTTTTAAATTTCTTATACAAAACTATCATTATTTCACTTATACACAGGAATTTTCACATAAAAATAACACAGAATTCACCTTTTTAGCACGTACAATCAACCTGAAATGTTTTACAAGTCATTTTTACATAAATTGCTGAAATTACAAACATTTTAAATTTTTACATATTTGGCCTCCTAGGGGCGTGGTCAGCGTGCTTCCGTGAACTCACACTATTTGAACAACTAACTTTGCACGGCTCTCGGCTATCAGAAAAAATGAAAGTCTGAAATACACTAATTTTAACAATATTAGGTAAATAAGTGCTTTTACATAATTTTCAAACTGTAGGAAACTATCTCTGATAAGATTCTTATCAGTTATCATGTTTCTTATCAGATAACAATACAAGTGAATGTTTTCATTAATCGATCATAACAAATAGGCATTTGTTTTCGTACAAACATATCATACTTATACAAGACAATACTTATGCAATCAACTTCCGTTAATTCTGTTTGTGCACAGAGTGATCATCTCGACCGGGGAACAAATCCGATCTCTAACTTCACTTTAATATTCCTTTGAATTTACATCGTTGGAAAGACGATTTCAACCGGGGAACAAATCCGGTAACATAATTTATAACATAAAATTCCCTATATGAATTTATTGAAAGATATTACTTAGAAAACAGTAAACTAGTCCGGCCTGGGAGTCGAACCCAAGACCTTCATATCATTAATTCGACATTTCTTTAAGATTTAACTAAGCATTTTCTTATCAGAACATTTTAATTGGACAATAAGTCTTTGAAAAGTTATTCGTCATCGGTTGACTTAATAAACTGAAACATTCTTATAGGCGCGTCGCCAACAGTTATTGTTTTATAATTGTTATTCACTTGTTTTTTGACGAATAAGGAGGAATTAAAATTACTATTTCATATGTGAAACTGCATTGTCCGATGAAAATACGAGTATGTAGTAACACAGCGACGAATGAACGAACGGGTTGATTCGATCAATGACTATTGGGCAATTTTCGAATGCAAATGAAATACCTTCTCGTGGCTTTATCCATTGTACACCAATCATGTTTCGTTATAAACAGATGGAGAATGATGCTTTTATATAATAATTTATTTTTGTTTTTCTAAAATTATTAAGTAAACTTTATCACAGACGGGGTATTATTGGTAAGGAGTCTTACAGAGTTTTATAATGCTTGCTGTCACGAATCACTTATGAATATAATAAAATCTGGGACATAATTCCGTTTCTGAAACCTAAACGTAACAAGCAAGCTATTCATCCATAAATGGAGTAGCAAATCATTTGCAAAGTGAAAAAAATATTTTCGTATTTTTTTGACAAAAAAGAAACGCAATTTCATTATTGTGATGTTGCTTTAAATACTTTGATAGTATTGTTACGAGCTTGAGGTTCGTGACAGTAAAAATTGCCGATAAAATTACCTAAATTAACACTTTAATTTACTTTACACAAATTAAAGTTAAAACACTAATAATTAAACACACTAATTCACTTAATTCCGCTCCGAAGCTTCGCTTGTGTCGCTGAGTTCAACTCTGTCTCGATCGCATCTTGCGCCACCTATTTATTTAAATTAGCAAAATATCCGGAATGTTCAAGTAAACACGCGCAAGGTACCGAGAGTTCGAGTATAGATTTTCTAGTTCTTCGGGTGGCGCTGTTGGTCGAAAGATTTGTGATGTCATAAACTGCAACGCTCCCCTCGCTCTCGTTCCTGACACTAGATGGCGCTAGTTGTGTCGTCGACTGGAGCGAGTAGCACTGCCCCCTCCTAAGACATGCTCGTCCCGAGCATTATCGGTCCCATAATAACGCGCCAAGCGATCCACATGGACGATCTTAGGAGTCCCTCTTGCGCCTTTCTGTATCCGGTAGGTCACATCGTTGATCCTGGTTACAATCCGGTACGGGCCGTCCCATTTAGCTTGAAGCTTAGGAGATTTCCCTTTGCTGCGGACTGGATTGTGCAACCACACTAATGAACCTTCGTTGAACCCTTTATTGTTCATTTTGCGGTCGTACCGGGTTTTCATTTTCTCAGACATTTGCTGGCCCGATTGTCTGACGTGCTCATAAATGTCATTCATTTTGTTCCGCAAGTCATTTGCATAATCAGTTATACTGCGTGGGGCATTAGGTGGTATCCCGGTGATCAGGTCCGCAGGCAGCCGTAATTCTCTTCCAAAGTTTGCGAAAGCTGGTGTCACTGCTGTACTTTCGTGAACAGAACTTCGATATGACAACAAAAACGGTTGTATGTGCTTGTCCCAATCTCGTTGCCGATTGTCTACAACTTTTGCTAGGTACCTCTCCAATGTCTGATTAAATCGTTCCACCATTCCATCAGATTGCGGGTGATAAGAAGTCGTTCTTGTTTTATGAGTACCCATAACTCGGCATGTTTCCTGGAATATTTGAGACTCAAAATTCCTTCCTTGATCGCTGTGAATCTCTAAAGGTACTCACTCCAAAACGACAGAAGACTTCATGAACTAGTTTATCTGCAACTGTTGAAGCTTCTTGATTTGGAATGGCGAAGACTTCTGGCCACTTAGTGAAGTAATCCATCACAACCATGAAATACTTGTTACCGCTTTCACTCTCCGGAAACGGCCCCGCCACGTCAATGGCTATTCTCTCCCATGGTGCACCAACATTGTACAACTTCAATGCACCTCTACTACGAGTCTGAGGTCCCTTTACAGCCGCACAACTTGTACATTTGCGACACCAGTCCTCGACATCGTTTCGACAGTGGACCCAGTAAAACCGTTCTCGGATCTTCAGTAGAGTTCGTTTAACTCCCAGATGGCCTCCTGAACAATCATTATGGTACAGCTGTAGAACATCCGGTACTTTAGCTTTAGGGACAACGATTTGCAAATGACAGCTGTCTCCCCGAACGTTTTCCCATTTACAACACAGAACTCCATCCTGAAGCAGCAAACTGTCCCACTGGGCCCAATAGCTTTTAGTGGTCGAACTCATCGCTGAGACGTCACTCCACTTGGGCTTGGAAGCACTGGCCTTTATCCATTCCAGAATCGGCTTGATGTCCGGATCTTCCTGCTGTGCATGTAGTAAGCTGTCCTTCCACTCGTTGCTGAGGTGGTCTGCCTTGAGCATCCTCACGGATACCACTTCCTTACTCTCTTGCCTAGTACAATGTTTGCAATCTTCAGGACAAGGTCTTCTTGACAATGCATCTGCGTTGCCATGAGATTACCCGCTGCGATGTTCGATCTCAAAGTCGTATTCCTGCAGTAGTTCAATCCACCTCGCAACTTGTCCTTCTGGGTTTTTAAACTGCAATAGCCATTTTAGTGCAGCATGGTCAGTTCGTAAGTGAAACTTTCGTCCCAGAAGATATTTGCTAAAATGCTGCAACGACTTTACCACAGCGAGCAATTCGCGTCTTGTGACACAATAGTTCCTTTCCGGTTTTGACAACGACTTGCTGAAGTACGCTATCACGACCTCTTGGTCACCACTCCGTTGAGACAGCACACCGCCAAGTCCTATATCACTTGCGTCTGTGTCAACTATAAATTCTTTGCTTGCGTCAGGGTATCCCAAAATAGGTGTTTTGCACAGACGGTCCTTGAGCTCCTGGAATGCGATATTGCAACTTTCATCCCAGCAGAAATGTCGCTTCTCCTCGGTTAGCTTGTGCAGAGGTTTGGCTATATCTGCAAAGTTCTTCACGAATCGCCGGTAATAGGAGCACAAACCCAAAAATGCTCTAACCTGCGTCTTGTCTTTTGGAACCGGCCAATCCTTGACAGCGGCGATTTTCTCTGGATCTGTGCGGATACCTTCTTCCGATACTACAAACCCCAAAAAGTTAACTTGCCGTTGGAATAGTGAACATTTCTTCGGGTTCAACTTGAGGTTGGCACTCTGAATCTTCATAAGCACGCGTTCCAGGTTTTGAAGGTGTTCCTCAAACGTACGGCCCACGATGATGATGTCATCCAAGTAGACCAGACAGGCATCGCCAATTAGCCCGGTAAGTACAAGTTCCATCAGCCTTTCAAACGTTGCTGGAGCATTGCACAACCCAAACGGCATTACTTTGAATTGCCACAGACCCTTTCCCGTCGAGAACGCAGTTTTCTCCTTGTCCTTAGGGTCAATTTCAACTTGCCAGTAGCCACTTTTTAGATCCAGCGTGCTAAACCATTTTACTCCTGTAAGCATGTCCAGCGTGTCATCAATTCTTGGCAAGGGATAGCTGTCCTTCTTTGTAACGTCGTTCAGACGGCGGTAATCAACACAGAACCGCATGCTGCCATCCTTCTTTTTCACCAGCACCACTGGCGAACACCATGGACTAGAGGAAGGTTCAATAACACCATCCTTCACCATTCCTTCAATCATGGTTTCCACTTCCTTTTCACGTGCTACCGGCAATCGTCTTGGCCGCTGACGGATAGGCAACTCTTCACCTGTGTTTATTTTGTGTTGAACTAAACCAGTCTTTCCTATGTCAGCATCGTTTGATGAGAATACATCGGCGTACTCGAGTAACAACTTCTTCGCCTTGACCAATTCGTTCGGGGACAGAACACTGCGACAGTCTTCCAAAAGTGTGGTCACTCTCGTTTCTGCATCCTTGCTGGGGGTCCCACTCGATATATATTGGCACCGACGTAACCAATCCACTTCCTCACAAGTACCAATTAATGTGCCTTTTTCTATAATCTGGTCCCGGTCGCAAAGGTTCAGCACACGTACTCCTGAGATGTCAGTGGTCCTGACCAAGGTTCGAGCTACTTTCCATGGAAGGTCATTGTTTACCCTTTCCACAAGTACACAAAGGTGAGCTTGCCCAGCGTTTCGGGGAAGACTAACCGGAACAATCGTTTCCGATCTCGGCGGAAGAACAATCTTCTTAATGCTGTACACGTTCCCTGGTAACGCACCTTCCATAAAAAGTTCCTCCTGTCCACATTTCAAAACACCTTGCTTAACGTCGATCTCACAACAATTATTCCTCATAAAGTCTAGGCCTAGGATGCAGTCGTCCATTATATCAGCCACGATGACATTATGCAGGTAGATCACGTTGCCTAGCTTCAACTCCATCTCCTTCTCTCCACGGACGGGTATACGCTGACCGGTGGCTGTTACCAAATTAATGCGTTCTCGGTTGTATGCGGAGTCCCCAAGGAACTGACTTATAAGTTGGGAACTAACAACCGTACGAGAGGCTCCAGTGTCTATGGTCAGTTTACACGGCATTCCGTTGACCTCGCCCTTGATGATTAGACTGTTCCCATCATGGGTTTGTGAGATCGAGATCCTTGGGGCTCTTTTAACATCAGCCAGCACCCGCCCCGCAGTTCTGGCTTTTACTCGTTTCCCTGCTGCTGCTGGGCGGTGCTGGTGGCCGCACTACCCACCTGGGATCGTTCACCTTCCCTTTCTAGGGTTCGCTTAGGGCAGCTGGATCGAAGATGGCCCTTTTCCCCACAACCATAGCACCTTTGTTGCGGTCCCGAACTGTAGCGGCTGCAACCTCCCTGACGCGATGGGAACGATGATCCTGCCGCACGGCTTCTACCTCCAGTGCATGGGCCAAGGCGTCCTTAAGCGTCTCGTGGTGCCCGAGCCTCACAGCAGCTCTGACTTCCAGGTCGCGGATGCCGTCGATGAATGTCTGCACCAGGTTCGCTTCAATGAGCGCAGGTACAGACCGGTAAGCTTTTCGCACCAGCTTCTCCACCTCTAGAGCCCACTGCTGCAGGTTTTCGTGGATGCGCTGCACACGATCTTTAAGCTGCGCACGAAAGACGTGTTCCAGGTGAGCGTCGCCATATCTCGCCTCCAATGCCTCAAGGAGTTACTCATAAGTCACTTCCTCACCGAGAGCTTCCAGAACTGTTAAGGCCTGGTCGCGCAGGCCTAGTGTGAGAGCAGTCATGGCCTGATTTTTATTCCAGCCGTTCGCCTTCATAACAGCCTCGAACTGGATTTTGTAGGCTGACCAGGAAGAGGTACCGTCGAACGGTGGCACCTTGAACCCACGTAGCGAAGGTGTTGTAGCTACTACGGGAGCTGTAGCTCCATCTCCAAGTTTGAGTTCGTCCAGTGATTTCTTCATGTCAGCCATTACGATGTCAACCCGATTGTTTACTTGGTCGATTCGGGTTTCAGCTTTCTCGATTCGGTTTTCAGCTTCCGACAGGCGGTTGTCATGGTGAGCAACCCTATCTTTCACCTCCTTTATCTCCTTCCCGAAGGTAGCGTGAAGGTCCTTCATGAGGAGCATCTGTTCCTCCTGTCCGCTCTGCAGCTGCTCTTTCAACTGACGGACCTGTTCCTCCTGTCGGCGGGCCTGTTCATCCTGTCCGCCCCGCTGCTGCTCTTCCAACCGACGGACCTGTTCCTCCTGTCGGCGAGCCTGCTCCTCCTGTCGACGAGCCTGCTCCTGCAGCATCACCATCAGAGCACCTAAGTCGGGTGCTGCGGATGTAGGAGCTACCGACGGGCCTGCAGCCGGTGGCTGGCCCTCCGACGTCTGCGGCGTTGCACCACCAAATCTTCGTTGGTCCGTCTCCTGCTGGCGTTGACTTCGGGTACGGACACCCTCCGTTTCCTCCTTAGGTAAAATCGGCATGATTTTATCCCACTTCTGACACCAATTGTTACGAGCTTGAGGTTCGTGACAATAAAAATTGCCGATAAAATTACCTAAATTAACACTTTAATTTACTTTACACAAATTAAAGTTAAAACACTAATAATTAAACACACTAATTCACTTAATTCCGCTCCGAAGCTTCGCTTGTGTCGCTGAGTTCAACTCTGTCTCGATCGCATCTTGTGCCACCTATTTATTTAAATTAGCAAAATATCCGGAATGTTCAAGTAAACACGCGCAAGGTACCGAGAGTTCGAGTATAGATTTTCTAGTTCTTCGGGTGGCGCTGTTGGTCGAAAGATTTGTGATGTCATAAACTGCAACGCTCCCCTCGCTCTCGTTCCTGACACTAGATGGCGCTAGTTGTGTCGTCGACTGGAGCGCGTAGCAGTATTTTGTAAATTAATAAATTTTAACTTTGCTTGCATGAGACTATGTAATTTTGTAAAAGTAAAATCCTGGGCTTGCTGCAACTATTAATACGTTCTACATTGACACGGCTAGGTTCGGTAATTAGTATTAATGCGCACATTTTATTCTTTCTAGTCTTTCTTATTCTTTAACACCCTTTTTATATCACGGCCGGATATAGATCTTTTAAAGAATGCGTTAACTGGTATTCATAACTTAAAAGACTGTCGTTTGATTTACTAGAAATGCGGGTTGAACGCACCACCGATACACTCGTACCATTGTTGCTTCTTCCCTTCACTAGGCTTTAGTTTTCGGGCTCGGTATTTATTTACCTATGTATTACAGTCTATCGAAGGAAAACTTCTGAACATTGGCCACCCCTTAGATTGCCTCGTCGTTGCCACGCTTTGCACGAAGCTTGGTTACCACAGTTTTTATATGTTTAGTTTTATTGCGAAGATGCTGTCAATTCGCTGTATCATAACACTCCACATCTTACGACAACCACGGGATGATATGTGGTTGTGAAATGTTTTACGCCACTCTTACAATGTTGGACAATTACTATAAGGCAAACACTCAATATAAATAAATAAATGAAAACATATATAATTATACACACTAATCTCATAATGATTATTGTGATGAAATCGCAAGCGAACGTAGTTTCATAGCCTTAGCCTCTGAGCTACCGAGTCGTTTCGATTCATTTTATAATATTACGAATAAAACCTTAACTAATAACGATTAGTTTTGCAACTCACGATTACTTAAAATGAAATGACTTTAAGCAGTGGCAAGTTTTATATCGTTATTACGTTTTAATTATTTTCTCGTGCAGTTTAAAGTTTTATGGTGTATATTTAATGAACTGTTCGAGTGCTAAGTATATAACTAGGCATGAAAATTTATATATAGTTTTAAATGTGATTTCTTTCTCTCTTTGGAACCGTCCGACACTTATAACATTACAATTTTCAAGATTTACGTGAAATTTCTATAACCTTGCAACTTAACTGTGTGATTATTTTTTACTAAACGAGGGACAAACGCACTTACAGTTCACCTTACGGTAAGTAGCTACTAGTTCTTCGTTTAAAGTAGGTTGTAGTTCATGCACACCTGCTACCAACTTTACTTAACGAAGATGGCCACATATGATGAACTAAGGAAGGACGCATCACAGCAGCACGGCATTACATCGGCAATCTATACTCCACAGACTAGAGATAACACTGCTAGGCAGAAAAGAAGCCTTAAATCTAGTATTATATGTATTATATATATATTGTATAATTTATTTAGACGTGATATTTTTGCAAGTGTCTAATTGTTATTAAGACTTATATGTATAAGACTGATATATAAGACCTATGTTAAATGTTCGTTTTATAACTTTTTAAATAATTAATTATCTTTTGAATACAAATAATTTAACACTGTATAAGTCTCTGTGGAGCGCTCGTTCTCTATATTTGTTAAAAAAAGTAAAGTTACAGCCTATATACGTTCCACTGCTGGGCTCAGGCCTCTCCTCATTTCTGAGAGGGTATATTTGTTAGCTTTCTGAAAAGAGTTGTTGACGTGATCGAAATTGACCGGGAGAACATTATCACTATACGCTAATCTTAAACCGTTGTTTCAATTGTTCGTCTTTTTAAAACATGTTTTAATGAGGCTAAAATATATATGTTTTAAAAGAGTTTAAGACGAAAGAGTAAGTCAGCTCAAATTCTAATTTTGCCCCCACTTCCCCGCGCGTCGTATGCTATGTACCGATATGTTTGTAATCACTAATACTGTAAGTAGAAAGGTTGTTAGACACTTATTTCATTAGGTTTATCATATTTATGCCTGTTTCTGAACGCCAAGCCAGCCGCTTCTTATTTTTATCTCGGTTATTTCCCATTTTAATTTTACGTCGTACTGTTGCGTAATGTATATTCTGATCGTAAGCGACACAACTTCTCCCTTCAAAAGCCTAAGCGATACTTAAAAAACGACAGGATCAAGCTCAAGACGCCGATAGCTTAGGTAATTTCTTTTTACAGTGAAAATAATGGTATTTTAAAAAAGTAAATAACATAAGCACTGCTTTATAGTTAGTTCAGTTAGTATGCAAAGTTTCATGATCTTATTTAAAGTATTTTATGAATAACAGCGGTTTATTGTTTATTTTGGAGGTAACTTTGGATTTTTTTTCTATCGAGAAAATTTAACGAAATCGTGTTTTCGTCCAACATAATCATTAACATTAATCCTCAACTTTACCATATATTTATTTCAAAATTAATGCTGCAATATTTTCGGCATAACGAAGGATCTTGTTAAGCCATTTGACATTATATTTCCCCTTAACTATTAGTTTTTTAGATACAACATATAAACTATCTCCAGCAAAACAGAAACTTTTGTCAGGTAGGTAAGTTAGTCAAAGTGTTAATTTTAGTGTTTAGTAGCTAGCTGTTAATCCTTTGCGTGAATAACTCCATTGGGAATCATATGAACAACGCAAAACAAAGCGGCAGCTGCGTTGAACGACTATAAGCTTAAGCCGTGTAAGTATTTGCAGTATAGCTCGCCAATTCCGTGCTCAAAACAATTCAGTATTTCGGCGTCCAATAACGCTAACGAAATCATTATCATCCCTCTACACACCACTAGCCACTACTATGCACCCTTGAGTGCAGTGTCGAAGGTTGCCCCAGTGCAATGACACCGAATATCCGACTGAAATACATTGGTATGCCGAAATAGCTGTATAAAGAATCTTAGCTTGCTTTACCATTTAGTTGTGTTATAACTGGGTGGTAGTATTAAGCAACAGGTGTCGGCGTTGCGCGTTACGTAAGGCTCGTTGCGCGCGCAATCCATTGAAGCGGTTGTACTAGCGTATCGATCAGACGTAGACCGCCCATCGACCCGCCGCCCCCCCGAGCGTCTTTTTAAATACTTCGTCTTGGACTGTCTCTTTTTTTTTTTAAATTTATGTAGACCGTTAGCGAGACTGGTTCTGATTCAACTATTAGTGGTTCAAAACTAAAAACTTTGCGATTTTGATATATCAATTGCCACATACCTTTGTCTTAAAGTCTCGTTTTTTAAAATATAAAGGAAAAATAATGATTGAAAGATTCGAATTTATTTTTGCCAGTTATGGCAATATGTGGTAGCCCCTACTCTCGGAGTGAGGATCTTCTAGTTTGGTGGGAGCTTGTTCGATGTGATTCAAGGGACCCTCAGAAGAAGGTCTATTACGCCCGGTGTGCGTTTAGGCGACTCATCACATGTCTTTGAATTTTTTTTTCTCAGACATGCGATTTTCCTCACGATATTTTCCTTCACCGTCGAGCACGTGATAAGAGCACGGCGGACATTTCCTTTCCCCAAAAGCCTCTCAGGAAACTTTAACTTTACAAGAAGCCTAGAGATTTTTCTGACATTTCCCATATCCGCTCTTTATGGCACCCACGGAACTAAATACGTATATATTGTTGCATAATTTTCTCACCCCACCCCACGCCACCGCCACATGATATGGCTTACTCAGATGACATAAGCTACAGATTATAGGAAAATAAATTAACTTCATATAACAAAAAAATATCACGCACGTGTTTTAAGTGCAAGTACTTTCAAATCGCATCAACAGATGTCGCGGCGTAAAGTTACATCGCGATGTCGAAAGACTACTCAAAGAATGGTATGGAAGAACTAATAATATTATGCGTCGTACTTGACTAATTGAGTTAAATAAAATTTTTGAACACACGGACGAAGACAGTGGCTTCAGATCGTGTATATTGAATTGTTGATCTGTTTATTCTCTGTTAGTCATGGTCGTTTTTGGATTTGAATTTTGTACGCAAACCGATATTTATCTAACGACAAAGACATGAAAACAAAAGAGTATTTCTATTAAGCAAACACTAAACCAAATGCCCCATTTACATTCAGCCCTGTTGGGCAGGGAAGTGAGCAGGGTAGTATGTAAACGGGCTACTCGCGCTGACACTGCCCGAAATGTCGGTTTTTCGTGCGGAAGTCAAAGGACGGGCAGCGCGAGCGGCAGTGAGTGTTCACATTCAGCTCCATCGCCCACTTCGCTACAAGCGCCTGGATGAACGGACGTGCGTGCCGTCCTGTTATTAAATAAATACGATCTACCAAAATGCCTTTCGAGTGGATTAATGAAAATACAATAAAGTTTTTAGAACTGCTGGAATCAGAAAAAACTATATGGGATTTCAACGATAAAAACCACAATTCATCATCTTCTACGAATACGAATTTTCTTTTTGAGTTAACATAGTACCTATGTACATAATTAATTATAAATTCGTCAAATTTATTATATTAATATAAAATTTAGTTTAAGGAATTAATGAACATTGACATTTTATTTCTAAAAACGATTAGTAACTCATATTGATTATTTATTAATTAAAATGTAAAATAAGTTAAAGGTAATATTTGCATAATAGCCTGAGATTTTTAAATTATAATTTTATTGTAATTAAAATTACGAATTAGTTTATACTGAAGTGTAATTAATAAAATAATAATAGCTTAACTAATCTCATATAATATTTAATATTATTTATGTAACAATAATATAATAATTCAATTAATAATTTATGAACAATTTACTGTATAAGAATTCTAATAGAGTGGATCTGTATAAGTATTTAATTGTACATAATATTTGAATTCAAAAAGAATGTGTGTACCTAACTTTTAAGCAATGCAATAATTTTAAAACGTAACATTGGGTTTGTGTAATTAGCTGTATTTCATATCATTTTTGCATGCCAATTATGGCAAAACATGTCAGTTCCACGTCATTGATCATCTTATGTACCATGTTTTTAAGCAAATAGATTTTCTATCTATCTATCTATCTTCTTTTGAACTTGATATCTTTTTAAATTATTAACATAATTTTGTATTGCAAGAAGACACAGCGCGGATGCTGTAATTATTTCGACGTCCGCCATAGTCGAAAGCCGAAAGCGATGAGAGTGGTAGGGCAGAGTCTGAATACACACTTCCCGCGATCCTGCTACGGCAGTATTTAGGGAAGTATTGCCGGCAGCGCGAGGAGCAGTGGCAGTGGCTGAATGTAAATGGGGCTTTACAACTCAATAATAATACTTGAATGCATATTTCAAAGATTTTAGTAAGCAACCACCCAAACACGGAACCAAAAATTCATCAACGCATAATCTCACAAAGCAAATATAGGCTTTAAATACTTAGAAATAAGGATAATATTGATCGCATATTTCAATGTGTAATAGATTTCCATAGCTGACAAACCGGAAACTGAATTCAAAAATTCATGCCATCCGTTTCACTCCGTTATGTCATGTTTGGTTAGAAAGAGAGAAACTGAGAAAGCTCGATTCAGATTCGTTTGAGATCGTTAGAGTTTAGCTCAGTTATGTCGATTTTTGAAATCTGATTTTCTAGTATGAGAAATCGATACGTATCGATTTGTGTTTGAAATCGGATTTTAGTTTCGTTTTGATATATCTGACGCATGCCTATCCTCTCTCTCTTCGTATCTTTATTCTGTGTTTTTTAATAACACATAACATAATCATTTATAATATAACTATATCGCAGTTCCAAACAATTTCATGGTTAAATTATCTAAAATAAATAAAAAATGAAATAAAATAATAATATTATAAATTATTTGTGTGTTATTTTTCGATTGGTTTTTATAGATATATTTGCAATCAATCACTTGATCATGATGTCAATGTATGCTTTCATGATGGTTGATTAAAGTATTAAAACCCCGATCAAGGTCTAAAAAACTACACGCTCCTTTTTATTTAAAGAATTATAATTTAAATTATTTTTGAAAATGTAAGAAAAAGTTATAGCTTGAATAAATACCATACTTGTTACATATTTTCATACATAGAGTCCTACATTAAATTAAAAAATATGACTTCATGCGTCCATCTGCTGGTCGCCCTGCCATTTTTAAATGGGTTTAAGGACAAGGAAGAGCTTGACGGACAGCCCCAACGCGTTGGTGGACCTTATATGTCTTTGAAATATTAAAGTTTCTTAGGCATATGACTCATAATATTTTCCTTCATCGAAGTACACGTTGTAAATTAACATTTATAATTTAAATTAAGGATTTCAATGACGTCTATGGGGATCAAGCTCGGACTTACACGTTACTAAGAGAATAAATTCCAAGCATGTATGCAGAGTAAGCATATTATTTACATGAAATATTTTCGACCCTATCTAGTCCTAGTCCTATCCGACCTATCGTGTCTTGTGAATATAAAGTCATCCAAAAAGAAACGGTTATTATAACTGTTTCATAGATCACTTAGAGTCAAGATATATTTTGGTATTTCTCGATCTGTGGAAGATCAGAAATAATTAAAGAATACCAGAGTATTAAAGAATACTATAGAATGCCAGAGTATTCAAGAAACCCAGCGGGAGTGCAAACCATTTGCTCAAAAATATGCAATCAGTAATAACGAGACGATAAGAGAAAATCTTATTAATAAAAGATGGAATGGAAATATAGATGCCCGCCCTACATTTCAATAAATTTTATGATGGGTTAAGTCTTCTTTTTTGTACGTTGACAGCATGTAGTAAGACTAATATTAATAAAAATTTCCTGACAGCCTAGGGTGCACTTGATGTCAATAAGTGTTCAGTCTCTCAGGAATCCTAGGACGTAATTAACCATCAGAGTGATTTCACTATAGAGTGGGTTAAGTGCACGTATGTAATATCACTTAATAGATTAATATTGATATTTTTACACAAGTCTCGAAATGATTTTAAAAGTGATCTTTTTTCCTTTGTTATTCTTTTTGTTACTAAGATGCATAAAATAATTTTCCAAAACAGATGATAAGATATATAATAGGAAGGATATACAATTTATTCTATTCTATTTAGCTGATAAATTTGATGGTTACTGGTTAATACGTCCATTGACTTCATTCGTGTTATGTTATCACGTTGATGATTTCAGCTACATTGATATTGCTTGAATTTAAACACAATTTACTCAAGTTACATGGTTATTATTTATTATTGTAGTATAAGATAGTATCGAGTGGTCATCAAACTCTTATATCAATGGCTTCGTAGTGCAGTGGCTTAGCAATGAGCTGCAACGCTGATGGCCGCAGGTTTGTAACCCGCATGGAGCAAGTATTTGTATGATCTACAAATAATTCTGGCGGGTCTGGATGATTGTAGTTGTAAAATTTGTTTGTAAACTGCTTCCACTATACAGGAAAAAAATCCTAATATGCCGTTATAAAAAAGATTAAGTGAGAGATAATATTAAGACCAGTTGTGAAGTTGGCGGTGTTTCATGCCCGTCCCTTGGTGAGCACGTAAAGCTTATGATCCTACACCTGATCTCTTGCCGGATTGTTGAGAAGTTAAGTAAAATAAAGATTTCAGCTCACATTCGTGCTGGGAACAGTGCTCTGCTTATCTTCTCATTTCATGAAGGGTTTAAGGGCAAAGAAGTGTTTTCATTTTTTAATTTCTTAGACAAGTGCCGAGGTAGTTCAGGACAAAGAGTTCGCCGTATATTTCGCAGAACGTGAGCAAACTGTGTTCGTTCTCCGCTGGCACTAATTAAATTATTTATTATAATATGTATAATCATAGACATCCACATCGAGCCGATCCATTAGTTCTACAGTGTTCTACCACAGTTTAACCGGGGATCGACCACTGTCGTATAGAATACTAGAGTAAAATAGCAGCTTAATCCTGATGTGCTTAATGTGAGTGTGAACCAGAGAGCTTTTTACTGGAAAAGGGACATTCCATTTTATTCCTCAGGGTTGACAACTCCCATTCATTTTGATCTTTAATTGAGGATAGATGGAGATGTCTAGGGATCACATCATTCACTTATCATCAGGTAGACTATTAGCTCATTGGTCACTCTTATTCTATAAAAAGCCAACTTAATCGTGTAGAATATAGCTTCAGCTGGACTCTACCACGTGTAAACATATTTCAAATTGACTTCCATTTAAAATATCTAATTTTTTTAAGGCAGCCTTTTGTTCTTCAGATGTTTGGAATTCACTACATTGTACTGAAAATTAAACACAGTCTGTATATAGTTTACATATTTTTCTTAATTTTTGAATATAATAGTTAAACAATTGAACTATTTTATTCGTACAACTTTAATTTTTAATTTGTTTGGATTGTATTTTTTACTACGAATATAAATGACGATTGAAAAATCGGTTATTTTACTTCAAAATATAAAATATCTAATACTTGACCAAATATCAAATACTTTAATAACACTACAACGATATTTTTTCAACTGCATTTGAGCTAACCTAAAGATAAGCCACTACCAATTCCCTTTATACAAGGAGTAATAAGCCCATATAATCCTCGTATTTAGTTCCAAAGGCTTCTAATACCAGCGATATTGTGTGACTGCTACAGTGAAGTCTATTATCTCACCTATATCCAATGCATAAAGTGACGTCACAGTTCGGGATATTAAATAAACACAAAATGAAACTTATAACATCACGGCAAAATTTAATTTGTAACGTGGTTGACTAGTTGGGTTACATATGATGTCAGAAAATTGAAAATGTGAGCAAAGCTTTCAGTCTCTTAGGTTGAACGAAATTGCTAGACGATTCACGTCTGACGGAATGAGAGATTTAAATATAAGTTTTAAATATAAGAAATACCTACCTTTTTCTATTTTTATTCAACAATTAGTTTTCACCCGCAACTTCGTCGATCACGTGTGCAGATATATGGTCTTTGACAACACACACACATACGTGTATATATATATATATATATATATATATATATATATATATATATATATATATATATATATATATATATATATATATATATATATATATATATCTTTTTTACGGGCTTCAAAATAGGGCTTCAAAAATAACGTTATAACTTCACTTTGCACGGGTTTTAATCAAAAAACATAACATGTGAAAAACATATCAGTTGTACATATAAATGAGCGTTACTCAGGGTTCGATCTACACCCCTATCTGTTCTTTTTGTTTTTTTTTCTAGGAAAACACGTTTTTAACTGTGAAAATAACAAAGTCTTTAAAAATGATTGCAGCTTATTTTTAAAATTAAATTTTTATTCAAACCCTAGCATATAATTGCAAGACAAATAGTTTAGTGTAGGTCGAAATAAAAACTTTAGGCTTTAGCAAAAATGAAATAGCGTCTAATAGCAAACAAAATAATATGTGTTTTTATTTTAATAAAATGTATGGTCTCCTATTGAAAAAAGACGTCAATGTATATTATTTCACAAGTTTGTGTACTGTTGTTTTAATTTTTCAACTGTACATTGTATTCACTATAACAAAAATACTATTCAAATGCATTGTTGGTTTATATATAACCCACTTTCCTTTTTTAACTCTAGTCAGTCTAAACCATATGATATAATTTTTAATGAGATGTGTGCTATATGACTGTAATCAAAAGAATGGATGAAACCAGAATGGTCGGGCAACCGAGAACTTTTTAAAGGCGTAAGCACACTCACCTCTGCGGTATTTGGGGACTTGCAGCTGCAGTACAGTGACCTCATGCGTACGCGAAAGGGGTCGTGGGGGTGTTAGAAACTAGGTCAGGGCCCCCAACCTCGTTTACTGCCTCCCGTCGTCTCCGCACTCGATCGACCGCCAAATTGTCACGCATTCGCTCAGAAACAAAGTGCTCATTTCATGATTTTGTCTAGACCCAACGTACATAAGAGTTTAAGGAAATCGTGGAGTCCTATTTGGACACTTTTTTATGATTAGTTTTGTAACATTATTTCGAATTTTGCCTTCATCTTTGTGTGTGTCGTCACCCGTATACAAAAATGTATTTTATTTCATACAGGATTAGATCTAAAGAATCTCTAAGCAGTTTAAAGTAAATATAGGTTTGTTTATGTATACTCTAAGACACGCACAAATATTTTTATACCGTTCTTAAAAGAATGATCAATTAACACTCGGAACTAATTAGATTGGAAATATTAATGGTCAGTGAAAACAATGAGTTTTGATTCCTGGCAACATTTAATTTCAAAACTTTTCTCGGGTTTGGTTTGGCTGCTTTAGAGATATCATTCATATATATTTTAATGTTTTTGGAATTGACAAAGAGCAACCTATAGTTAACGGTAAAATCATTTTCTATTTTGAATATAATATATAAGTTGCAAAATACTCAAACGGGTGACGAAAGGTTCAGCGTCAAAGTTGTGAATTCTTCTACCGTCAATGCAGATTGAATCTAACGTTGTTAAACCCTCCTTGATTCACGTCTCAGATATCTAGTGCGATTGTGGTGATAACGCCAGAGCTGATAAATGACAAAGGATTAGGTTTTTTTCGGCAATAGTATTACTAATAATAAGATCAAGGCAATTATTCAACATCTCTAAGTTAAATATTTTAACCCGAAAAGTTAGTACACGAATCTACTATATTAGTTTTTGATTCGTTAAAGCAAAAAGTACTCCATCCAGATTGATTCAAAACCAGAAAGATAATAGGATGCTGGAATTTGCCTCCGTTGATAGCTGAGCGGGACGGAAATAAACGGGTGGAGTTACGTTTGTCGAGTAATAACTCCTGAATGAAAAGGGTTAGCTTGCGGTATTCCAATCGTCTTTTTCCTGCTTTATGGTACGGAAAGGACGATAATACATTACACCGACAGAATAAACTGTCGCGGATGAATTTAAATCAATCGTAACGGTTAAAAATGATACCTAAAGTTTTTTTTTTATAAAATAGAAGTTATGAGTGAAAGCGACAGGAGCCTAATGGCAGGATGCGGACCGCGAACTCAAAAAGGTCATGGGTTCGAATCCGCCATTCGACTACTGGCGTGAACCACTCGTAACACAAGCGATTTAAGCTTACCACGAGTGGTTAAGGGGAATATTAGTAATGTTAATATTCTATTTTTAAACTGTATAAATATTAACTTTTTTTAATATGTACAATAATAGCATTGTTAATATTCTTTTTTTTTAAACTATAATATCCATTATTCATTAATAACATCGACTAGATGCATGTCTTACCAGATCGTCACTCCATCTAGTAGGTAGCTCCACTCGCCGGTATTAGGCTGCCACTAAAGTACGAAGAAAAGTAAATGCCGCTGTGTTTCGTATGGCAACTATTTTTGTATAGAATAATAACGACAAAAAATAAATCATACCTACGAGGCAGTTTCTTTTTTTAAATTTCTCATAGTCATGTCTTATGACACTCACGGAACACAACTGCAAGAATACGACACTAGCTAAGAACTGGGCATCCTCTTTGTATAAAAATCAATTGTTGTTCGTTAGTGTCGCTAAAACTCAAATAATATTGGAGCAATTTCGATAAAATTTTTTGTGTTTTTTTTTTAGACGAAGTCGCTACGTGGTTTAGAATCACAATTTGGATCCAGTAGGTGATCCGCTGTTGTCGATATCCAGAAATCATTCGTGCGAAGCCGGGGTGGTGGCGCTAGTATTATATATATATATATATATATATATATATATATATATATATATATATATATATATATATATATATATATAATACTAGCATAATATATTTATAGTATTTACAATATATATATATATATATATATATATATATATTGTAAGTGTCCATCCATCGATTATTAATTATAGCTTATCATCAAAACTTCACTGGTGGATTCAAAAGTGGCATATGGTTTGCCTAGCTATGGAAGAACGTACAGATCACATTTAGAACATATTTATTTACTGCAGTTACGTATTTTAAGAACTATAGTTCCGGCAATGATATTTATAAGTAAAAAAGTATATCAATGAGTTCCGGACGGTATTAAAAACAATATAAACAATCAGATTACCATAACCCTTTTAGTCATTGCAAAATTGTACCTAGACACGAAAAAGTTAAGTTTAACCTTCTTATAGAAGAATTTTCCATGAACAGTTAAAAATTGCTACTCTAAACCTATACTCTAAATCTCGCAACTCGGGAAAACCTAAACTAGCCTTACCTAAATATAATAACTTAATATGGTAAATGTACCTTAGATTATAATATGACCTAATTAACCAGCTACCAGTATCTGTAAAATCAGAACTTACTCAAAAAAAATCAAATAAAAATTAAAAAAAAAACTACTTTATGGAATTCATTAATACTAATTTAAATTAAACATAATATTTATTACTAAAAATATGGGGTTAAATATAATGACGAAATTAAAATGCTTTGATACCCTTAGTTCTTTTACCAAATATATATACTTGACACCAGAAAAATAAAGGCTAAAATTACCATAATATTAGCTATTTTAGTCACAACTGCACTTCAAATTGTATTCGAACACCAAATATCGTAAATGATCACCAAAATTTTAAATAAACCACTGTGATTGCCAAAAAATGTAGGCTTATTACCAAATAAAGTATTATGATGCCATATTAAGTTACCAATGGGCAAAACGGTTGAAGCAGGTGCCATTAAAGAATAGCACTGAGCTGGTTTGCACATATAGAATTCCAGCGGGGTCGGAATTAGATTGCAAAAATTGTGAAAAGCCGTGGCAGACCTTTGACGAATATAAAGAACAACATTTTGGACAGTGGGAAGTTATAATGCCCCAAAAAAGGAAAATTGTTTACACGGCACCTGCAAATGCCCAAAGTTTCTCAAAGATTACATTTGCAAGCATTCGTTGGATTGGCGATTCGGCACGGCACGTCCAGCTACCTTCAGAGGCCAGAGCTATTCCGATTGGCATGAAGCGTAAAAGAGGACGACCAGCCAAAGCTAAGAAAGCATTGATTGTGCAGTAAATTATTACTGAAGACTGATTCTTCTTAAGATTTTTAAACGTTTATTATTAGTTTAGTTTTAAGATCTTTAAACTGTTTATTATTACTTTTAAAGGACTAACTTTTTATGATTGTTTAAATAATTAATAAAAGAATTATTGAAATTGTAAGAGTTTTATTTTTTATCCTAGGCATAGCATTTGGTTCAATAAAGGAAACGCTTAAGAAATTTTTTTTTTGGTAGTGGTTAATCAATTTGGAGACAAAAAGGTTAGGAGTTTATTTACTATGTTTGGCAAAATATTTTTTTGTCGAGGGTATTTACTTTAATCGGATAACAAGATGTTATTTTTTTGTATGTCATTTTATATTGAAATGTCGTAAATAATTTGGTGTTCATTAACTATTTTTAGGTTAACAATGATTTTTTGGAGTCAGTTTGCTAAAATAGGATAGCAGATACCATAAACAATAATTAAAAAAGCTGAAGGTACTCCGGGTTTAACAATGACATCGGGACGTCAGTCACCTCAGTCCTCCGTAGTCAGTAATCTATGTCCGTGACCATGGGTGCTGGAAAGCACTCGAAACGTCGAGAATTAAAGATAAAAATAATTAAAAGTAAAATTAAACACGATAAAATCCGTAAAAGTAGTTTCAATCAATGTGTAGTGTTCGCGTAAATATAAGAAATCATTAGGATAGCAAGATTTAAAAACTTTGGTTATAATTTTTAAAAAGCGGGTTTAATTTTGGTGATCATTTATTATTTTTGTCTGTTATTATTACTATATCTGGTAAGTTAAACATAAGCCAATAAATATTGCGATAACGTCCTAAAACAAGTGTCCTGTTTAGAGGATCCATGCGCGGTGCATCCTGCAATAGCGGGTCACGCACTTAACAAATAAGTGTATTTCTTTTTTATTACTACACCCTCATATTTGTGTTATTCTCAGCGATACCAGTACACGGTAAAGTTTTTATAAACTTATGATTGTACCGTAATGTAATGTGTAGTTAACAAATGTAATATACTACGCGTAGTATATCAAAAGAGTCCACTGCTGAAGATAGTCCTCTCCCATAGCTTGCCAATGGTTTGCAAACGTAGCTTTTTGTTATTTAGAGTTGTTATCGGGAAGATGCTACCGCTCATCTCTTGTTTTAAATTCCCTCTCTTTAGATAGTGGATTCTCTGACGTCACCACTATACGGCCATTTTGTAACTGTGATGTATATAAATGACAATCGACTGGAATTTTAAACTTTAGCATGAATATACAAACTGCATTTTACTTATTTTCACGACTTCTATTCTTTGTTATTCATTGTAAATAAAGCTGTCAGGCATGCAAGCTTTATTATAAGGCGTATCATATTGGCATTATAGAGATGCAATCTTGAGACCTCGACCTACTTTTTACAATGAAATGAATAATCATTACCGTTGAGGAGGTTGGTTTTAACTAGATCAAACAGTAATCATGCTCCGAAATATAAATAATTAAGAGGTAGTATTAAAATCATTAGGGTGTTTATCATTATTTTTTAATTAAGCACAATACAATTTGTATTCAATCTTGAGAAAAAAATGATCCTACTTTATTCGGATCAATTATATTCGATCTTTTTAACAAAAAAATCTAATTTACAGATATTTATCTGGCGTATAGTTGCGCTAGGGGTCGCGGATACGAATCCCGCACGGAATAAATATTTGTATGGCCTACAAATATTAAATCCAGGTCTAGAGGTTTGATCTTGTGATTTTATTGAATTTGTGTTTTTGAACTGCCTTTACGATACAAGAGAAAATTCTAGTGTGGGATCGTTAAAATAACTCAAAACAAGTTAAACGGACTTGAGTCAACAGTAATAAAGTAATATACTTACATTAATATATTATAATACCTAAATGTAATAATAAAAATAGTAATAGTAAAAATTTAAATAGTATTTAGCTTCTATTCTCGTGGTATAAGAAACAAAAAGTTACATGTTTCTCAAGTTACGCTACCTACATTAATATTGTTTAGTTGACTCGGCAAATGTTGATCTGCAATTTTCGGCATGATAACGTTCACCTCGTCAATATATTATATGTAATTTGTTATCAAATTACCTGCAGCGTCTACTCTCGAACCAAAGCATAGCTATGAACCATCGTCATACTGTAGGTAAATGAAATCATTCGGGCTACTTGTTCACAGTATTGGAAGTATACTAACAAAATATGCATAATTAGAATATATAATTATAAATATAATGGTTCTTCTAGCTATAATTAGAAGTACAAACAGTTTTTTGCATCTGTAAAGTAAGATTTCAACGGGCTAAGCTTTCCATTGACGTCCGTCGAGTTGGGGGTTGATATTTTTTTACAGAAAGGTTACATTAATATAAGCACACACGTAAAGTTTCTTATTGAGAAAAAATTATTAAAATCGAATTTTCCGTACGGTTAAGTTGTCATACGTTCTGTAGCATTTCAATTTACATTTTACGTAAATAATTGTATTTTGTACTCATTTAAATAGTTTTCATGCATACACATATAATATTTAACAGTTTATATTTAAATTACAGAATTATTATCATTATGAGCTATTAAAATTAAAATGTGTAGTGTTTACCGTTTTTTGCCGGCTTGTGGGACGTAACGTAAAACTGACGATTTCTAAGAATTAATTAAAGCAATATGTGTATAAAATTGTATAAAACATGGGTATAAAACAGTGCCCACCTATTAGGACAGATAACAAATAAAATAGGTTAGGTTCAACTTATGTCAAGGAACCGAATCAATAGACCCCGACTCCACGTGGTACGAGTCTGTCCTACCCCTAGAGTGGTTTTATAGAGCCGGAGGCACGTAGGGAGAGCAGCCTCCGCCTGCTGTAACAAATCGTAGGCATCGGACGAGCCGGAGCGGCTGAGGCTGGTCGCCGAAGGCGACCAACAAGCCGAAGCTGCGGAGGCGCGGCTGGATGCTTGCGATTTGTTACGTAAAGGCGTAGAGGCTGCTCTTCCCGCAGCGCCGGAGACGTTTCAGTCTCAAAATAGATACAGAAATCCCTCTGAATGAGTCACTCTATTTATTTTCGGTGAAGGGGGTTTCCCCTTCCCTAGGGGGTACCCCCTTCCCCCCAGGAGGTATGGTATTTTACACTTAATATTTATCCATAAAAAATAAAATTACCTCAGAATTAAAATTGAAAAAAACTCAAAAAGGGGGGGGGGCTCAGCAACTTTTCCTTTTAGGGGGAGTAGTACACCTCCCCTCCGCCCTCCCCCAATCACCTCCCACCTCCAATTCAACACGCTTAAAACACACAAACACACACACACACACACACTCATATATATATATATATATATATATATATATATATATAAATATTTGAAGTCAAAGGTACAATTAAATTGTGCGTTTGTGTCGAACATTGCCACAGGCTGATGATGATGATGAAGATATTAATAAGAACTATTGGCTAAGATTCACAGCTCATTCGCTGAACCTGTCAGTAATTATTTGACAGTAACATTTAAGTTTTTAACGAAACAGATACTATGTATGTTCTTGCTCCAAAGTTGACAATCTTTACTCTATGCTACTGTTTGACCACAGATTATTATGAGTTTGAAATTGGCAATGAGAACGTAAATATTGAACGTTTAATTTAATTTAATTTGATATGGTTGTTGACACATATTACATTAACATTTTAGCATTCTGCACTCTTTCTCATTATAAACTTTAACTATGTCAAATCTCAAATTCGTACGCGTAATATGCTTAAAATGGGTTACAAACATCTATTCACGTATATTTATATATAGATACTATGAGACAAGGCACACTTTGTTCCTATCTTTGTACTTTAAAGAGTCCTTAAATTCGCAATAAAAATATTGAGAATCACTTATCGGGATAAAAAATATCATCAAGTTGGACTAAACTGCACAGAGTGTGCGAAATTACACTGAAATCAGTTCAGTAGTTTAGGGGTTCAGCGTGGACAAGTAATGGAACACGTGAGTTTTATATATAAATGTAGATAAAGTTCCATTATAATTTTATGTAATTTTTGTTCCGCTTGGCAGGAGAACGGGCGCGCGGCGCCGGACCTGACGGCGTCGCCGGGCCGCGCACCGCCCGGCCCGCCGCAGCCGCCGCGCGCCAACCACGCCCCGCCCTGCGTGCTGCAGCCAGACTTCCGAAAGGTATTTTGAGCTAAAGATTTTTTTATAGGATAGAATGACAAACGAGCACGCAGTCCACCTGATGGTAAGTGGCCGCTGTGGCCCATAGACGTCTACATCTTTCCTCGATTAAGAATCAAAATGGAGATGCGTTGTCATCCGTGAGGACTACGATGGAATGCCTCGTTTCCAGTAAAATGGGTCTCCGGTTCTCTACACTCACCATACGAAACACAGCAGCATTAAGCTACTATTTGACGCTGGTATTCTGTGAGAGCGTGATCCTTCCCCGGTCGAGCTGACCCGTTCGTGCTACAACTATACTACTAATATAACTGCAGCATGGCTCTATCACGTATAGAGATGCGATAAGAGATAAACTTCATGCCTTAAAAAATACGTATACCCTATACTTATATTTTTTTTACTATTATACGCCAGTGCTCAACCATTATCCCTCCTTTTTTATAGAATAAGATGACAAACGAGCACACAGTCCACGTGATAGTAAGTGGATACAGTGGCCCATAGATATCTTCATTTATCCTCCATTAAGAAAACCCAAATGCAGATGAGTTGTCACCCGTGAAGATTAAGTTGGAATGCCTCGTTTCCAATACAAGAGATCTCCGGTTCTCTACACTAACCATACGAAACACAGCAGCATTAAGCTGCTATTTTACATTGGTATTCTGTGAGAGCGTGGTACTTCCCCGGTCGAGCTGACCCATTTGCGCTAGAACTATAATATAGTTGCGGCATGCCTCTACCACGTAAGATTGCAATCTCCTGATATTAAGTGATGATTCAGCCGAAGATCGTAGAAGAACTAAGTTATACTAATGTCTTAATAAACATGCGTCAACCCAAAATTATCACAAATCATCCCGTGGGTGGCTGTTAGCGACAGACGGAAACCGAAACGGCAGACGAGCAGCAATAGCTTCCTGATGACACTGATAGTAATAAATGCGGTTTCAAAAACCCCTGTTAAGTGGGGCAACTACGGTAAATATTCCCCCTACGAAACAGATGTTGATATACTCTGTCCCCGGATTGGATGTTTGTCTATCTCCCCGGTCTTAACACCTTGCCCGGTGGTAGATATCCTCACTTCCACGGCAAAATACTTCACCTAAATATATCGTAAAAATATAGATAGATTTTTCAAAAATATGCAAATAGGCATACCATGCACCATGCAGTGCGGGTGTGTAAGTGTAACCCCCACGCTCGGGGATTCTGGTTAGGTAATATTGGATGGAGTTTTAGTCATCAGTTTTCCATATGAGCTGCGAAAATCGGCAGAGTGTATGAAACATGACATGTAATATCTTGTTGATGTATATTGTGCAAATCAGAACAATATGCACATCGTTAAGTAAATTTTTTGAATAACTTTCGTTAAAATAATAGTTTCAGACAATATTCGGCTAAAGACTTGTGTTGGTTTGCAGTAATGAGACGAATACAACATAAAATATTATGTATTTTTTAAGACATAAAGAGTGCAGGTAGTGTGCTACCATTTTTTCTAAATCGTGGTAAAGCCACGTTGCAGCTAAATTAGTTGTTCACGAATGGATCGGCTCAACCGCTAACAACGCTCTTACAGAATACCGGCGTAAAATCACAGCTAAAGGCAGCTTTGTTTTGTATGATGAGATTAGAGAACCGGAGACCCTATAAGCCTCATTTACATTCAGCCCCTGCCACTGCTCCTCGCGCTGCCAGCCATATTTCTCTAAATACTGCCGTAGCAGGATCGCGGGAAGTGTGTATTCACAATCTGCCCTACCACCAGGGTTGGATTTTGTACGATAATTATCGTATTTGTACGACAATTTGTCATTAAGTACGATATACTATCCTAATTTAATTATCGTACGTAAAAATACGATAATTTCTAGGTTGAAAAACTATTTTAAAAAATTACCTGAAAAAATCTTTTTCTATATAGCAACATTGAACTCCGTATCAAACGCATAGACATAGATCCTAGTATGCTTTATGCTTGGGACTTTCCCTAAATGTATAGCGGTTTACACAATATCCCAAATGAATGAATGAAATGTACATTTCTACGCTCAAGTTTACTCACTTTAGTTCTATAGTTCTATTCCGCCCCGCGATTAAGAAACAACTAATATATTTTTTAATTTCTTGACTTGTGAACTCGAAGAGCAATCTTAATGTCGAGTGAAAGTGACACTGATAAAGCTTCGGCTTCCACTCCAAAAAAGCAGCGCCTAGTAAGAGGTGATTTGGTGAAAAAAGAGAAGCACCGATTACAAAAATATAGAGCTGAGTGGGAAAATGACCCAATATTTAGCAGGTGGGTTGCTCGTGACAATTTTGATGTATATAAAGCACGGTGTAAAGTATGTGAAACATCCATAACGGCCGAAGTTCTAGTTCTAGTGAAACACTCAGAAGGTAAAAAACATTTGAAAAATTTATCTGTAGTACGTGGTTCCAAATCAGTTACGTCTTATTTTGCAAGTACATGTAGTTCATCATCGGAAACAAACACAAAAAAATGGCTACCGTTGCAGAGATCAAGCTGGCTGCTTATGTGGCCGAACATAATATAGCCTTCAACGCAGCAGATCATCTGGGTAAACTGCTTAAAGAATGTTTCATAGATTCAAAGGTCGCAAAAGAAATTAATCTAACTAGAAAAAAATGTGCAAAAATAATATGCAATGTTATACCTCCTAGTCATAAAACAGTTATGGTGGTTAAGCTCACAAATACAAAGTTTAGCATCATGACTGATGAATCCACTGACATTTCCACCAACAAAAATTCATGTGTAGTTATTAGATTCTATGATGAAACGGAAGGCAGAATTAAAAGTCAATTTTGGAATTTGCATGACATCTTCAGCGACAATGATACCGAAACAGCAAATACAGGAGCTACTGCTGGTAATATATATAATAAATTGATTAAGTCATTTACGGAACACGGCATTCCTCTCAAAAACTGTCCAGGCATTATAATTATAAAATGTAGCTGCCATTCCGCCCATCTTTGTGCAAGTGCAGCGTGTCATAAACTGCCCAATAGATGCGAAGAGCTAACAAGAAACTTATTCAGATTTTTAAAAATGAGTTCAAAGCGATACGCTCAGTTACAACAGTTTCAGGTATTTTTAGATCTAAAGCCTCAAAAAATGCTACATCCATCGCAAACTAGATGGCTATCTCTAGTTGATGTCGTTACAAGGATAATAACACATTGGGATGCTTTAAAGCTGTATTTTACCGACATGGCACTTTCTGACCGTTTAGTATCAGGCCAATTGACATTAGACTTGCTCAGCGATCCATATATGAAACTATACTATGACTTTATGTCCTGGATACTGCCTAAATTTACTCATTTCAACAAATACTTCCAATCGGCAGAAGTTATAATAACTAAATTGGCCTCGAAAATAAAAGATCTGTACAAAGATTTTCTGCTATGCTTCATGGACAGAAATTACGTTAACAGGTCTGAATTAAGTAATATTGATCCGGCAGATTCAAGACACCATTTAAATATTGAACAACTATATCTTGGAATTGCTGTTGCATCAAAAATAAACACTTCTGAAATAAAAGCGGGTAAACAACAGCGCATAGAGTTCCTGCATAGGTGTAAAGATTTTCTGGTTGAAGCTGTCTTACAAATAAAGAAAAGATGGGATTTCGACAGTGCACCACTGATAAAAATATCCTTGTTGGGTGCGAAGAATGCGATGAGTGAAGAAATAAGAAAAGATAACCCTTCAATCCTACCCATTGCGTTAGCATTTCCTAGGGTCGTCGACGTAGATGATATAAACGTTTTGCAAATCCTGGATGATCAATGGCGCAAGCTACCCTATGCAAAAATACCAGAGGAAGTAAAAACTGAAAAGAAAGTAGATGTATTTTGGGCTAAACTTAGTAAATGGAGTGATCTGACAGAAAACAAACCTTTCAGCGATATTTCCCGATTCGCGTTGGATTGTCTCGTGCTTCCACACGCAAACGCAGATTGTGAACGAATATTTAGTAAGATCAATCTTACCAAGTCAAGGACTCGGAACAGACTAGTAACAGGAACTGTAGATGCAATCTTACTGTCATGCGATGCAATAAAACGCAACAAAAGTGGCAATTGCACCGATTTTGAACCGACAGAAGAAATGTTACGAAGAGCCAATAATAAAAGTAACGACGGAATGCAGTGTATTGACCAAGTTGCAGAAATTGATATAAATATTCCATAATAGATATAAGTTAATTGATAATTTAAAGTTGTATAATTGATTATTAAATTGTATACTTTCTTATTTTATTTATTTATTATTCTTTTCAAGTGTTATAAATAAAAATATTATCGTTTTATATTTTATTTCTCATATGTACGATCTTTTTTAATAAATACTATCTTTTTGAACGAAACGTACTATATTTTTTTACCTGTCCGATTCCAACACTGCCTACCACTCACATCACTTTCGGCTTTCGACTATGGCAGACGTCGAAATAATTACAGCGTCCGCGCTGTGTCTTCTTGCAATAAAAAATTATGTTAATAATTTAAAAAGATATCAAGTTCAAAAGAAGATTGATAGATAGATAGAAAATTTATTAGCTTAAAAACATGGTACATAAGATGATCAATGACCAGGAACTGACATGTTTTGCCATATGGCATGCAAAAATGATATGAAATACAGCTAATTACACAAAACCAATGTTATATTTTAAAATTATTGCATTGCTTAAAAGTTAGGTACAAACATTCTTTTTGAATTAAAATATTATGTATTAATTAAATACTAATACAGATCCACTCTATTTTAATTTTTATACAATAAATTGTTCATAAATTATTAATTGAATTATTACATTATTGTTACATAAATAATATTAAATATTATATGAGATTAGTTAAGCTATTATTATTTTAATGATTAAACTACAGTATAAATTAATTCATAATTTTAATTACAATAAAATTATACCTAATTTAAAAATCTCAGGCTATTATGCAAATATTACCATTTAACTTATTTTACATTTTAATAAATAAATAATCAATATGAGGTACTAATCATTTTTAGAAATAATATGTGAATGTTCATTAATTCCTTAAACTAAATTTTATATTAAAATAATAAATTTGACGAATTTATAATTAATTATGTACATAGGTACTATGTTATCTCAAAAAGAAAATTCGTATTCGTAGAAGATGATGAATTGTGGTTTTTATCGTCGAAATCCCATAGTTTTTTCTGATTCCAGTAGTTCTAAAAACTTTATTGTATTTTCATTATTCCACTCGAAAGGTATTTTGGTAGATCGTACTTATTTAATAACAAGACGGCACGCACGTCCGTTCATCCAGGCGCTTGGCGCGAGGTGAGCGATGGAGCTGAATGTGAACACTCTCTGCCGCTCGCGCTGCCCGTCCTTTGACTTCCGTACGAAAAACCGACATTTGAGAGATCGTCGGGCAGTGGCAGCGGCAGCGGCAGTGTCAGCGCGAGTAGCCTGTTTACATACTCTCAATCTCTCTCACTGCCCTGCTCACTTCCCTACCCAATAGGGCTGAATGTAAATGGGGCATTATACTGGGAACGAGGCATTCCATGTTAGTTAGTCCTTAAGGATGACAACGCATCTGTTTTTGGATTCCTAATCGAGAATAAATACGGATGTCTGCGATCCACAGCATTGACTTATGATCTGGACTGTGTGCTCGTTTGTCACCCCTATTCCATTGAAAAAATGGCGCTTTCTTGGAATGGAACTCCAGTAGTGAACTCTAAGAAAACTAAAATATTGACTTATTGAATAGATTCTTGCTGTGGTTTCTGAACATCGAAGTCAGTCAAGCCAACCCACGTCTTTGATATATGAGTATGTTTATTTTTAAATCCAGTAGAAATATTTTTTTCGTCTCTAAATAGTTTTAACTAAACAGTAGAACACGGAGCTAAACTTTGATTCCCAGTTTGACTTATATTTCAGGTGTCAGGTGTGAGCAATGAAATATTCAGGCAGATTGAATTGGTCGAAAATGATCACGACGCCACTACCGCCGCAGCACTCGAGGTTGGTTTAACTATAAGATAAATCCATAAAATAAAACTTAAAATTATAACTCAAAATCATCTTTTAATATAAAGTAAAACCGATTTCAAATAACTCAAAAGAATGAAAAATAATTTCACATTTTTAAGTCGGTGCTAAAACATAGTCTGTAGGAAAATTACAGCTCTGCCTTCAGAACGTGAAATTATTTTATTGTTTTTAGTTTTTTCACGTCTGCTTTTCGTTTTATTAAAAGTTATATTTTTTACTTTTAATTTAACTTTTGAGAGTACAAAGGAATATTACAATTTAAATGTTAGAGTCATCATCATCATCATCATTACAGCTCTTCACAAGTCCACTGCTGAACATAGGCCTCCCCCAAGTAATGCCACAAAGCACGGTCCTAAGCCACCTGCATCCGTCGACTTCCTGCATGTCTTACCAGGTCGTCACTCAATGTTAGAGTATTTACAAACTATAGAGCCTGTCGGTCTAGTGGTTAATGACCCTGACTGCTATGCCGGAGGTCGTGGGTTCGATTCCCACCCAGGACAAATGTTTGTGTGATGAGCACGATCATTTGTTCTGTGTCTGGGTGTAATTTATCTATAATATTTATGTATTTAGAAATATATAAGTATGTTTATCAGTTGTCTAGTACCCATAACACAAGCTCTGCTTAGCTTGGGACTAGATGGCGTTGTGTAATAGTTGTGGAATATTATTATTATATTATTATTATTATAGAGTGCAAATTAGCGAGTATGAACAGCAAGCACGGGTATGAACGGCTTTGAAATGGTATTCGAGACTGTTCATACCCGTATGTATACACATCGATTTTGGTTTGCTTGCTAGCTATTAAATTTTATAAGTCGACCTCTTTCACCTACTGTTGCCACTGCTCTATATTCAAAGTATATACTTAGAGTAAGAATTTCATTTTAATTAAACAAACGCTTTACTGTATAGAGAAAAACTTCTATCTTGCGAACCTCCAACGGTTTTCTTGAAGAGGTTGCTGTCCGCTGTAAGACGAGTCAATTGAAAATAGTTATTATTCAATAATTCTGGGTATTTTAATATATGGTGGGTGATAGAATATTAATAATTTTTGCCTTTGAATGACTCGTATCCGGTAAAAAGGATCCCCGGTTCTCTTCACTCACCATACGAAACACAGCAACATTTAGATGCTATTTCACTAAATTCTGTGAAAGCATGGTCTTTTCTCAGACGAGCCGACCCATTCATGCTACAACTATAATATAGCAGCATGGCTCTACGTATAAAAAGTTTTAATATTTGGCTTTTTAAAATTACTTTTATGGGATGCTATTTTCAGGCGGTCGAGCGGCGTGGCGAGATGATAGTAAGAATTCTTGAACTAAGACAGGTTGGACGAAACAACATTGAAGCCGCCAAAAAATTCTTCACACTACAGGTCAGTAAGCTGAAACTTGCTTAAATTTAAAAAATAAAATATATGGTTTAGTAGTCATCATATTACACTATTATAATAGTAATAATTCTTTGTCTACGCCGAAATTTCTGCGAAATATACGAAATAAGTCCTATTCTTTGTTGGATCGTGATGTTATACGTGCAGCTGTGTGAATTCAAAATTGCATCTGACAATTTCCCGGTCTGATAGAATGAGTTATAAGTAAAATAGGGGGTGTAAAGGAGACTACTAACTTTGAATCAAAGGTATTGCCGTACCTAAATACCCATTTTCATTTGAATAGGCCCATATCTAGTATTTGATGTGTATAGGACTGTAAATAAGTAAAGATAATAGATTGAAATTAAAGACAGCGTCACATCGATGAAGGAAAAGTACGAGTAGTTACTAGAGAGTGCTTCTTTTTTTTCCAAATAATTACGGGCTCATCTATTCAGTTCCGTTACCAATTGGAAGTTGCACAACCAGAAGATTATCAAGAGTTCCCATAACAAAATTATTATTATGTCATTGTAGTAGCTGTAGATGGGCTCTTTGTCAGGGTGATATTTTTATATGCCATTTGTTTTAGTGTAATGAAATGCATTACTTCATAATATCGTCCTGGATGAGTCGTAAAAAGGGACAACGAGAAAGGCCACAAAGATCTCATGTTTTCTATAGACGGTTGTTTTACCTTCTCGTCTTTCGTAACGGGTGGACTGGTTTTTTTTTAATTATTTTTAGCCGTAATCAAAAAATGCTGCTGCCAATTGCCTGTTTTACTGTTCTCTGTCACCTCTTACGACAAATCTCGTACATACTTGATGTAAAATAAAATACCAGGACCGAAGACGGGTATCAGCATACATTATCGTTATCGACATATCCTATTGTAGTCTACTGTTGAGAAAAGGTTCTCCTTAGAATTGCATCATAAGGGGAATATACTACGGCAAATAGTTGCCAAGCTTGGTTAGTAGGTTGGCAACTAGTTTTTTATTCTAATTATTATTAGAAAGACGCCGTTGCTAATCTACTGGCTCGTTATCTTCTGTCGTCTCTTACGACACTCACGGGACGATATGGAGGAGTGTATATTCTTCTTAAAAAGTATTACAATTATAAGAAATCCTCTCTTCTATGGAATAGGTTTACTTTTTTTGACCAACTTTCAACGACACTTAAATGAATAAACAGCTATCTTTCATTTAAAGTAGGAAATTTTCAACGCTCTATTGACCCGAATATTTAACTCGTAACCTAAGAGATCTGTTAAAAGAGCGCTACTTCAGACAGGCCTATTGTTCGGGCTGGGTCTGGCCTAGATCGCGCGGAATGTGAACGCAATCTAGACCGGTATTGTTGGTATGTAACTATCAGTTAGTGCTCCCGGCTTCGCTATGCACACAGCGGAAGGATAGCTATTTCTGCGGTCGATTGGAACGTTGTTTAGACTTTTATATATCTTACCACCTTGCGGTTAGCAATTGCGCTCTATTGTAACTTAGAAATGCGACCATTTGTATATTACTATCACATAGAAACAGTTAATTTCTTCAAATTCTATAACATTAGTGTGACGGGTTACAAGTATGTTCCTGTATGAGTAGCGATAATCAATATAAGGATTGAAGAGCCGTGTGGTGAAAACTTATATATACTTAGTCAGGTCGTAAGTTCTGTCAAAACTTTATTATTTAAAATTTTTAAATACTGGCTAGATGAACTTCACCAATTTTAAAAATATAACGTTTGCACTTGTCGAAAATAAAAAAGACATTAATTTTCATTCATTTTCAAATATGGAGTGGTCGAAGAAAGAAGATAAAGTAACGGTTATCGCGTTGCACCTCTGTGGTTACGCGCCAAAGGAGATTTTCAATATTGTACAAAAATTGAAAATAACCCTACGATTTCTTTACCGCACTATCAAACGATTCACTAAAGATTCAAGCTTCGAAGATCATAAGAGGACCGGCCGACCTTGACAGTTAGGACACCCGCGATCATCAAAGCCGTGAGGGCGCGAATCCAATGAAATCCTGTTCGTAAACAAAAATCTTAGCTCTTCAGATGGGTCTAAGCAGAAAGATGTCAAAAGAGTGATCAATGGAAACCTTGGACTTTGAACTTATCGTAAGAAGACCGGACATTTTTTGAACGAGCGTTTGAAAAAACGCTTAGGCTGGATAGATTCCGCGCTTGTTTACGGCCGTACGCGGGTAAAAATACCGCGAAATTTTGTTCTCGGATGAAAATTTTTCTAAAATCAAAGAAAATAATAATAAACAAAATGATAAGATATATGCCCACAGCAGTGAAGAAGCCAGCACGCGTATTCCGAAGGTTCAACGAGCACGTTATCCTTCGTCACTCATGGTTTGGCTTGGAGTCTCATATTCAGCTCTACTGAGGTGTTTTTCTGTGAAAAAGGTGTAAAAATCAGTGCCAAGATGTACCAAAATACCGTCCTAGCAAACGTAGTGGAACCTCTTTCTCAAGCAATGCTTAAAAACAGACATTGGATATTCATAGGGCTCGAAGCACACAAAACTGGTTAACCACCCATAGAATTGACTTTATCGGACATGCAGACTGGCCCTCTTCAGAGTCCAGATTTAAACCCACTGGATTTTAAGATATGGCAACATTTGGAGGAAAAAGTCTGCGCTAAACCTCATCAAAATTTGGAATCTCTCCTAGCATCTTTGGCTAAAGCAGCGGCAGAAATAGATATGAGTTTAATGCATGCTGCGATTGATGATTGGCCGCGTCGATTAAGGGCATGTATTCAAAATAGGGGAGGGCATTTTAAATAATGTAAACAAAATTTTTTTCTAAATTATATTACCTTTCATTTCACATAATTTCTATATAACTATCGAAAAGTATCATTAATTTTATAAAAAGTTTTTGATAGAACTTCTGACCTGACTAACTTATACTGATTAAACTTAGGGAGCTTCATTAAAAGAGCTAAAAGTTCTTTATAAAAGGCCGGCAATGCGCCTGAAGTTCCCCTGATATTGCAGATGTCAGCATGCAGGTCAGCCCTATGCTCGTTTGCATTCTTTTACGACTATGGAAAGATGACTGCATAACCATCTTGTTGGTATATTACTAATATACCATACCTATAAACGACCACTGCCAAACATGTTATAGGTCTCTTCTATAAATTGCCTTACATGGGGATATTTACTGCGTTGTGACCACTTTTGGTAAGCAGGTTGGGAACCGTAGTTTTTTCTAAATTTATTTATATACACACAACTAGACATAGAGAATCATAGAGTGAGAAAAATAATAATAGTTACGATAATTACTCAATATATGAAAAATAAAAACAAATACTAATATACTTAATTAATACATATTTATTAACAAGATGCAAAGTAGTTATCTCTTATATGTTCATTTTTGACCTGTATCGTTTCACTCTGTCGCCACCCACGGGATGATATATAATAGTAGAATTTTACGCCGTCACTACACGCCAATCTAGTACGTATATAAAATATCTTGTTTTATATACAAGACTAGCGATTAGTCAAGCGACCCCGGCTTGACACGGGTGATTTCTGGAATACTTACTACGCCACTTACCAGGTCCAAATGTGAATATAAACCATCTACGGACCCATTCAAACACAAACTAAAAAAATCATCAAAATCGGTTGGATGGTTCAATGTATATAATGGACACAAATTCAAATACACACAAAAAAATTCATCAAAGTCAGTTGAATTCTTTAAAGATCACAAAGGAACTAGCAGTCGACCTGTTGGTAAATGGCTATTATAGTTCGTGGACACCCGTAGGCAAGTTCAAACTGAGAAGACTATAGGTTGTCACCTCTGAAAACGTAAATGAAATGTCTTACAGCGAGTAATGTTAATGGCTCTCTTTGCCCTTCAGAGCGGTGCAAGTAATACTATTTTATTTTTTATGCTATTTACGAGTAGATAAGGATGAGAACGACTGTATAGTTGTTTTGATTTTATGATTTCTCTCTTTGATATTTCTTCTCTATATAATATTTTCTTTTGTAGGATTCTCGCCACATAGTACAACTGGTGGAAATTGTTAAACGACCCGGTCAAACACTGGGCCTATATATCAGGGAAGGTGACGGAGGTGGAAGAACCGATGGTGTTTTTATATCAAGGATAGCACTGGAGTCAGCTGTCTATAACAGTGGATGTTTGAAAGTTGGAGACGAGATCTTGGCCGTAAATCTAGTAGATGTGAGACGGATGTCTTTAGATGATGTGGTGATCATTATGTCGATTCCGAGAAGATTATTATTATGTACAAGGCAAAGAAAAGGTTAGAATTATTCATTGTTGATAAGTTTTTTTTAAATTTAGAAGCATAAACATAATATGAATAGAATTGTAGCCTGATTGTTGCTGCATATACTGGTTTAAATTATTAGGCACTTAAACATACTCCATGGAATCCAATTGTTTTGGTTGCAAAATAGACTCCTTTGTTTTTCAAGTATCATAAAATCTAAATCAGCGCAATCGCGATCTAGAGTTTAGCATTTTGACTATATTATACACGATAAATAGTGATGAAAATCGTAAAGATACATATACACACACACACACATATATATATGCAGTCTTTATTAAATTAAAGGAAGAAATTAAAGAAATAAAATATGAATATTAATTAATTATAACTTTTATGCTTCCGCTGACCCCACGGTAGCAGCGCGGAGAAATAACTATATATTATACCTTCCCAGGAATTAGAGACGGCCCGTGCCCAGCACTGAGACGTAAATTATATTTAAAAAGTTATTGCTAAAATATATTGAAAAAAAGTAGCTTCATTAAAGAAATAGAATCTAATTGTCTATTGCAACGTATAATGATACTAATAAATATTCATTAAACAAACCTTGTAATTTTACTGGCAACGATGCATTTAATTATAGTGCTTAGAGGTGACAACACTTCTGCATTTTTATGCGTCTTTGGGCCATAGCATCCAGTTACAGGTGGGCTGTGTGCTCGTTTATAACCGATAATTATTTCCTGATGTTGATCGTCGGTGTAAAGTGTTCTGTTGTATGTAAGAGCCGTATAGGCTAGCATCGCTAACATCATAGAATAATATACATTAAATATGTAAAGCGTTCTTTAGTCATATGTCTTAATATTGTGCTGATTACAACATTTGGAAAAATGAATTACACATGAATATAATTTTTTAATTAAATGTGGTTATCGTTATCATTACAACCTATTCAAATCCGCTGCGGAACATAGGCCTCCCCATTGATTGTTTCATAGGGGGAATATTTGCCATAGTTGCCACGCTTGGCAAGTATGTTGGCAACTGCAGTTTTTTTATTTATAGTCGTTATTAAGAAGACGCTACTGTAAATCTACTGATTTGTTTCCCCCCGTCCCTACTTACGATACCCACGGGATGATATAGGCTGTTGGATATTCTTCTGCTATAAATGTATATCAACAGATGTGTCATTCATCAACATTTTTAGTTTTAATGATAAAAATGTTTAAATCAGGTAAATCTGGCCCAGGGTCACCATCGTTACCTCGGTCGGAGCACAAGCCGCCGCCGGTGGTAGTTCTGAAGAGAGATTGTCGCGACGACGACGAAAGAGACCGAGACCGCGTTGATGGCCTTTACTCGCAGTAAGTTTTACACATCAAGTGACTTGATTTAAGACGATAGGGTTTTATATCAGAAAAATAGTAATAGCGAGAGTGTCAATATATTTATAATTCGAAGTTAAAAATGTGTGATACCTGGAGGCATTTTTTTTACAAGTGGTGACGAACGAGCGTACAGTTTTTTTAAAATATTAACAATGCTATAAACATTACTAATATTCCCCTTAACCACTCGTGGTAAGCTTAAATTGCTTGTGTTACGAGTGGTTCACGCCAGTAGTCGAATGGCGGATTCGAACCCACGACCTTTTTGAGTTCGCGGTCCGCGCCCTGCCATTAGGCTACCGTCGCTTCGCAGTTTCTAGTAAGTAGATGCTGTAGCGCATGGGAACCTATATATCTATCCTCGACTAATAATCATAGATCCTTACACGCATTATATGTAACATAGCATTATACTAATATTTTATGTGTCTATTATATAAAAGCAAACTCCTCTTTATACGTGGTTGAGCCACACTGCAGCCATATTATGGTTGTAGCACGAATGGGACGGCTCGCCCGGGGAAAGACCACGCTCTCACAGAATATCAGCGTAAAAAAGCAGCTTAATACTGCTGTGTTTCGTATGGTAAGTGTAGAGATCCTGAGACCCTTTTTTACTGGAAACGAGGCGTTTCGTCTTAGTCCTCAAGGCTGTCAATGCATCTGCGTTTTGATCTTTAATCGAGGATAAATGTGGGTGTCTATGGGCCACAGCATCCATTTACCATCGGGTGGAATGTCTGCCCGTTTGTCACCCTAATTATTAAAAAAAAAAGGTCGAGCAAATCCCTTCGTGCTGCTGCCACAAAACAACTGCACCGCGACTCTACTCTTACCGACTCTTTTTAACAGTAAAACAACCTTTTTTTCGTTTATTTTAACTTTTAAATTGACTTTTACTTATGTAAAGTGGGAATCCCATTTTAAGGTTTAATCATAATTCGTATAGGCTAAGGTGCCTATACGAATTGTGATTATTAAATGTTTGTGTTAGTAAGATATAAGAGAATTTCGATACAACTACCTGCTTATATTCTACGAGATATTCATTCCAACAACTACATAAAACGTTGTGCTGATCTTTCAAATACCTTCAGATAAAAAAAAAATACAAGTTACATTCGGTCAATTACATGCCATCAAAACATAACTTAAAAAAACCAAGTCTCGCAACTCAGTTCTTCCACCGTAAAATGTTGTAAGATCCATGTAAGTAATGTAAGTAAAAGTTAGAATTATTTAATGGGATGAAACCCATTTTAATGTTTACTTTGTTTACATTCTCTATGCTTTTTTATTTATAGAGCGACAAATTAGTTAATAGTCCTTCTATTGGTAAATTATTACAAAGAAAGCTACAATTACTTTCTCTCTTTTGAGGACTGAGATGAAGTTCATCTGAGTTAGTAATAATGTTGGGTTTGTATTTAAACCGAAATATAAAAAAATCAATAAGTAAATAATTTTTAAACTCATCAAATAACATGTATGAAAATATTAGCCAATAAACGCTGATTTCATTGTAAAGTTACAGCCTATATGCGTCCCACCGCTCGGCACAGGCCTCCCCTCATTTCTGAGAGGGTTTTAGGGCAAGGAAGTGTACGCCACGCTGTCCCAATGCGTGTTGGCGAACTTCACATGTCTTCGAAATATTTTTTTCTTATTCCTCAGACATGCAGGTTTCCTCACGATGTTTTCCTTTACCGCCGAGCACGTGGTAAATCAGTACTTACGCGCACAGCACTTCGCTGGGCGCAGGATAATAGACTATAATAATGTAGATATAAAATATCAAGAATTTTCTTATGGGGCTATTGTAAAATCCGTTCTTAGTGAGCGTCTTTATTGAGAAATTGGTAAGAACTATATTAAATTTCAAGTCAATTGGGTGTATTGTTCTAGAGATACCGTGAAGAGTCAGTTGGATTTCGCTAATATATATATATATATATATATATATATATATATATATATATATATATATATTATACACATAGATTAAATAGCATTAATGTTTTTGAATTACAGGCACGGTACTCTCCGGTCAACTGGTGGGCCTGGTGGTGGTATTCGTCCTGTTGGCGATGGTAGAGAAGAAAGAAACAGATTGCACCTGGGAACTGTTTCACCGGATTCCACTCCCCTAGATTTATATTACAATTCAAGGCCACCATCTGACCATTCTACCTGGAGGTACACGAATACCTAATAATTAAAACATATTATCAATAGAATTAATTGCGTAAAAAGTTTTGTATAAAAATAAATGCCTTTATTTTTATACAAAACATTTAACCTTATTGTAAGTTCAGTTCAAAAAATTTAGATTTTATTAGATGAAAGAGCATTTAAAAAGTAAATAAATTTCCTAATAAAAATAAATACAAAATGCTTTACTTTCTTTTTTACAGTTATCGGCCGCCTCCGCCAGTTATTACTGAGCAACCTAAGTCAACAACCACTCACTTTGTTCCGTACGAGCGTTCTTATCCTAATACCCTCGAGAGCCTTGCAGAAAAAGTGCACTCCTTTTATCCCCAGGACGGTGCAAGGTTAGTTATTTTTCTTAGAGCTATATATAAAGTGAATAAATAAGAATTAAAAACAGTTGAAGAAACAAGAGAATCTTAGGAGCATGTATGGAATTTAATTAATCTTTACAGTACACGCTTCGGTGCTAGAGTCCCACGATCGGGATCTGAACAACAATTACCACGTGCAGAAACTCATTCAGATTTCGGTCGACACTCACTGCTCAGATCCAGTTTAAAGGCTTCAACTGCTACAGGTGGAGGTTAGTAGTTTTATTTCAATATTTGTTATAAGTTATTGAATAAAACAATTTTACAGTAGGTAAACACCACGTTCTTAGAATTCTCAGCACTTTATACATACAACATGTGACGAAAACCCCGTGGTTTCCGTTAAGTGTGTTATCAGAATCAGTATCCAAGCGTATAGAAATATTTTTTTTTTTCGAAAAAACATTTAAAAAAAATAATTTTAATAAAAAAATTTGCAAATTGTATGTGGTTTTGTTTCCTCTAGCTCACACGAGTATCGGTAATGCGGGGTCTTTGACAATCCTCTTACTCCTCGGCTAACGCACAGATAATAAATCACATACAATTTGCAAATTAATTTTTTTTTCATAAAAATATTTATTTAAATGTGTTTTTTTCTGAAAAAAAAATTCTATATTCTTGGATACTGATTCTGACAACGCAGTTAATGGGAACCACAGGGTTTTTGTTACATGTTGTATAAAGTTATTACAGATACATACATGTTTTTTTATTTAATTATTTTACATAAATAATTCCATAAACGAATAAAATAGAAAAAAATAACAAATGAAATGTTAATTGATGAAATCTGTCCCGAAATACGTTAAAAAGGTCATAGTGAATTTAAAATATATTGTTTGCATTTAAAATCGGCTTAGTTCGGGCATTAAGGAATAAATCCTAGTATGATTACACAAAGGAGATGCTAAAAGAGGAGTCATTAGTTTTGCTTGTGAATTTAATATGTGCAAATTTCTTAAGATTCATTCATTCCGTTAAAATGGCACAATTTAATCTTTTTGAAGAAAAATAACTGTTAATATTTTAACTAATTTATCAAATTTTTGTAATTAGCATAGACAATTGAAATGTAAAAAAGGAATTAGGGATATCGTTGGAAAATGAAAAAAGTGACTTTCAATAAGTATTATTTATAATCAATATTGAATAAAAAAGTTTCTGTTTCTGTTTCTGTTGATAATTCTTTAGCTCATTCAGCGAAATATTAAGATGGAATGGAGTTCCTTTTTCACGATTCATATCAATTAACTGGAGAAGTAAGGAGCGAAATTTAAAATACAAAGCGATACAATCCATATAACTACCTTTATATTTATTATATTACTAGTGTTTGCGTTCATATAAAAATAATTTATATTTTAGGTTTAATTATCACATGTACAAATCAAACCGGCTTTATTGTTATTGCAGGGGCAAGTATGTCGAGATACAACCAACGATATGGCGGTGTTGGAATGACTGGGCCGCCTCTACCTGGTAGTGGACTCTCGGGAACTGGTTTATCTGGTTCTGGTCTCGGGGGACCAGGGCTTCCGTCTGGTCTTTCTACAACCGGTCTTAGTGGTTTAGCGGGTTCCAGTTTAGTTGGCTCCGGATTATCAAGCACTGGTATTGGAAGTGGATTAACAGGTGCCGGTCTTAGTTCAACTCTTGGTGCTGGATATGGTACTACAGGCTTGGGATTGCCTTCGTACAGTAGTAAATTTGGAACAACGAGAAGAAATCGAAGTTTAGATTATTCTTCAGACACGGAAGCTACAGCTCCGACTAGAACTCCATATTACTCGGGACTCAGTGGATACAGAAGTAGTACTTTGGGACGAGATATAGGTTCAAAGTTTAATTCTTTACCAAGAGACGTAAGAGGAACCGGGCAAAGGTGATTTTTACTTTCCTTGATTTAAATTTTACGTATACACAGACATATGTATTTAAATTTTCTTTCATCAGATTGGGCTTATCCAGGCGAGCTGGTAGTGTTCTCCAGGACGAGCCAGAGCCCTTGTCCTCACGCCTAGATCTTCGCTCTTCCAGAGGTAGATACAGATTTACTGTAAAATTAATCTAGTATATTTTTTGGATTCCATCTTTCATTTTTTTGTTTTTTAACTTGAATCAAATTTTATTTTCTGTAATCAAATATTAATAATTAATATGCAAAGTTAATGTTTGTTTGTTCTTATTTTATGCGCTACCAAACCGTTCATAAGATTGCGGTAAAATTTTGTCAAATTTTTGCTTGCACTTGCGCGAAGGTTATAGGCATAGTACAATTATTTTACAGTAAGTGGCGCGTGTAGGTAACGTATCGACAAATTTATTATTTGAAAGTTATATATGTTACTTTAAATAAATTTATCTTAAATTATTTACTAGTTTTATTATGAGTCTTGAAATCATTTGTCCAGAACGTAGTAAAATGATACCTTGTTTTCAATAAATTTTAAACAATACGTAAGTAAAGACACTGGATGTTATTTTTGCTAATCTGAAGCATTTACTATCTTAGTTTAGCCTTAGAAATGATAAAAAGATTTTTTTAAATCAAATTAACTATTCAGGTATTTTCCCGCCTGAGTAACTTCAGAAGTCTGTAACAGAAAAACTGGCCTATTAAGTGTCATTTTTTTAATGTTATTATGAAAGATTAAGGTACTGCCAAGTTTTTAAAATTAATTAGAACGTATGAAATCATTTATTACTATTTTTCATTTAATGTTGAAAATTCAAGCACCACTCTCCTGACAGAACATTTTCAAGTTACGATTAAAATTATTGTATCTTCGGTGAATGTTAGGAAGCTAATTATTTTATGCATAATAGAGCAACTCATAAGGATCATGCTACTTATTAATGTCTAATTAAAAATATATTCTTCCAAATTTAAAACGACATTTCCACAATTATTTATTCTGCGGCAGCATCACGCCACGTACCACTAGTTAGGTATAAAGAAAACTTTCGTTACTCTTGCCTATTCATACGGCCATCCAGCAGTACGTGCACTGTGGTGTTGCGTGCGGAAGCGCATGTACACCTAGGTTTAACCGGCTACATCCAGATGCAGTTGCATGTACAGATTGGGGTTGGTGAAACTGGTGTACCGTTGAATTTGACAAATATATGATAGCTTGTATCAAATAATATTAGTAATAGTGGGTTTAGTTGCGTTTACGTACGTTTACGTAAACTCCAAGTTTAACCAAACATAATTGTCTGCACCTGGTTGTAGTCGACTAAACCTGGTTTTTTTTTTCAATAGAATAAGGGTGGTAAACTAGCATACAGCCCACATGATAGTAAGTAGGTGCTGTGACCCATAGACATCTACATTTTTATCCTCGATTAAGAACCAAAGTGCAGTAACGATGTCACCCCTGAAGACTAAGATGGAATGCCTCGTTTCCAGTTAAAAGGAGTCTACGGTTGTCTACACTCACCATACGAAACATAGCAGCATTAAGCTGCTGTTTCAGACTGGTATTATGTGAGAGTATGGTCCTACCCTGGTCAAGCCGTCCAGTTCGTGCTACAACCATAATATAGCTGCAGCGTGGGTCCACAACGTATATAAAACTCTTCCACTTTTTGTCGTACCTACATAACTACACATAAATATATTTCATAATCATCAAAAGTAAACATATTGAAATAATTATCTGATTATTTACCCCATCAATAACAGGTCGCCTACCTTCTTCGCCTTCAGTGTTCACCTCTGACGAGTACCGTGCATGGCTGTCACGAGCGCCTTCAACGAGTGCACTGTACGAAACACTGCGTCCCCGCCTCCCCACGCACTACTCTGCTGAAAATATACACGATGCGCTCAAAAACGTAAGCGAAACCTTTAAATTTTTACTTAAAATTTTAAAAATTTCCTTCTTTAAACTCAGTAGTAGCAGACGTATGCCCATCGGTGGGTTTGATAAGATATTAAGTATATGCTGAACATAAATCAACAAGAGTTCTTTTTGTATATGTGCATTTATTTTCAGTTAATAAGTGCCTTTGCTAGTACAAATTAGTATCTAATCTGATGCATAATAAAGAATTTAATGCAATATCACTAAAAGTATACATTACTTTTAGTGATATTGCATTGTGACATTGTATTAAATTTACAAGTTACATTTAAAAAATTACTTATACTTTTGACTAAGATGCTGCCTTATATTTTAGTAAAAAAGAGACCGCTTTCAATTTCAAGTAGAAGCCTCTGAATTTATAAACCTTACTTTGAATAATAATCTGTTAATTATTCTTTACATTTATCATAAAACTAGTGATTCGCCCCGGCTTTTCCTGAATATGTTAATGTGGCGTCATTTAGATTTAAGATAGTCATCAATACATTTATTGTAATAATTTTTCGATTTCTCAAAAAAAAAAAAAAACAACTCCAATTATTACGATAAATTATAGTTTATGTCACTCTTGGCACGGCTCCCTATTTGGTCCTCAAGTTTCAATCAAGTCAGTTTATTCATTGCGAAGATAGCGTCGTACAGAATACCAAATTAAAAAAAAGGTTATACAGGTCTTAATAGTATGTCTAACCCCCCTCCTCAATTCAATAGAAGGCAGTTATTTCAATATTATATGGATAGTATGACTGCCTCGTTGGTCTAGTGGTTATAGTAGTGCGACTGCTGATCATGAGGTCCTGCGTTCAAATCCCTGGTCGGGCCAAAAAATCAAATATTGAGTTTGTCCGTCATTAAATTCTCAGTAGCTGCCCGGAGTCAGGAAGTTGGCGGTGTCTCACCCCCGTGCCTCGGAAAGCACGTAAAGCCGTTGGTCCTGCACCTGATCTCTCTCCGGTTGTATCGGTTTACAGTCCCATCGGAGTATGAGAGTAAGGTAATAAAGAATGCACCTGCGCTTGCGCATACACTTGGGCACTATAATCCTGTCCTGCGCCGATGGCTAGTCTCCGTTGAGGCTGACCGCCGTAACCGAAATTCGGTCCGGAGGACATTATCATTATTATTATTATTGTATAGATAAGTCCCTTTGAGGTAGTTGCGCAAGCCTTTTCTAACAGTGGTGCGATTTTGGAAACTTCGATGTTGTTTTAATACTATTTACAAAACACGCGGATCAAAATAAATCATTGGGTAAAATCTTGCATATTTTAGTGCTTGTTTTCATTCACGCTCAGTTGACTTTGTTTTCCGAAATGACACCCAGCAAAAACCCGTAATCAAGTTATTTCTATATATAAATTATACGTTTATATTTTTCTTAACAGATGGAAAGTGGCAGTCGTTTCGGCTCAACACTTGGACTAGCTGGACGCAGAATGGAGCGTCCACGTCATTTACCTGCACGATCGCTTTCGTCTCAACAACTAGGCCCAACTGGGTCACCATCAACGCGTCGCGTACGACAGCTCTTAGAGCTTGGATCGAGGTTTAACTGTCCTAATCCCAGTCCAGTGCCAACACCTGGCTCTCGCCACCAGCGCATTTTGGATTTTAATGTAAATGGTTAGTGATGACTGTAAACTAAAAATATTTTTCGGATATTAGTGCACATTAAAAAGAAAGACTAGAAGTGAAATTCAAATAAAAAAAAAACAAGGGCAGTCCTACGGACTGTTGACAGAAGTGAAAACTCAATGATATATGCGTAATGCGTATACATGCACACAGGCCGTTATACGCGTTTTTAGTCTGGCGCTAGCCACGCGTATTATAGCAAAAATCGCTCAACGCGGCTAAAGAAGGTTTCTCTTTAAAAATAATTCACTTAAAACAATACTTATATTATAAATGTTTTATAATATTATTTAATGATCTATAAAAGTCCCCACCAAGTCTGCTCACCATTCGAAACCAAGTGCCGCTGTAATAGCGACCAGCTTTCTGGGCGCAAAACCCCACCATCCCGGTGACGCGATTATTAGTCACGGCCTCTGTTTAGTCATTATCGTGAGATAAACTGAAATTTTGAAAAAAAAAATGTTTATCTTATGAGATAAATTTTTTACGTGGTAGAGCCACGGTGCAGCATTATGGTTGTAGCACGAATGCGTCGGCTCGACTGGGGAAGAGCTACGCTCTCACAGAATACCAGCGTAAAATAGCAGCTTAATGCTTGTGTGTTTCGTATGGTTAGAGATATGGAGATACTTTTTTACTGGAAACGAGGCATCTTAGTCCTCAGGGGTGATAACTGCGTTTTGATTATTAATCGAGGATAAATGTAGATGTCTATGGGCCACAGCATCCACTTACCATCAGGTGGACTGTGTGCTCTTTTGTCACCATTTTTCTATAAATAAAGAGATAAATATATTTTTGTCTTTTGGTGGCAGCGTGAGTGAATTCATCACTCTAATTATTCCCGTGGGCGTCGTAAGAGACGACTATAGGAAATTTTAGAAAAATCTTTTGGCATCCAATTAAGACGGTGTAACCATTTCGTTTAAGTCGTGTGTAAAATAATGACGAGCAACAGCGCAATGTCTAGTGCTGTCATCGTTTACCAGCCTGCCAAGTTTGACGATAAAAAATCCTCTTTCCAACGGGAAAGGCACTCGACTTTTACGGAAAAAGCAGACGACGAAACGATTTTTTTTGCTTATACTACGGGCACCTGTTGTAAGTGATGATGCAGCTCTAGATGGTGAATTACACTGTCTTAGCGCAACTAAAGCCTATTCACTCTTGCTTTGAAGACACCCAGATTTTATCAGACGGAAAGACTCGTCAGGAAATTATTCCACCTCTTTGCTGTCTTTTGTAATGTTTTCACGCTTTCCAAAAGACGAAGCACTAGTTTGGTTCTAATGCGCGGAATTTGAACAAATAGAGTCGAAGACCCGCTGTCCGCCCAATGGTAGAAAGGAGAGGGAGGAAGTAAAGCATAAAACTCCTGCGCCCACTCACCTAAATGCATCCTATAGAATACTGAGAGGCTGGCTACTCTGCGCCTGTGCTCGAGGCTGACAAGATTGGTTTCAACCAAATCAAAGTTACCAATGAGCTTCTTAGCACGTATTTCTACTGATATCGGCACTGCTAGGTGATATTTTGCAGCACCAGCCCATATGTGCAGCAGTAATTCATGCACGACCGGACTTGCGTAAATAAAATTGAAGCGTCTGTCTGCAATGTCAAAATAACATATGAAAATATATACGGTATCTACTTATAACTAAAATACAATTTTTAAAATTTTTGTCTGTCTGTCTATCTGTTTGTTCGGGCTAATCTCTCAAATGACCGGACCGATTTTGTCGGGAATTTCACTGGCAGATAGATGATGTTATATAGCTACATGACCCTGGACTCAATGAACTCAAAAAAACTCACTATCTACAAATTTCTAATAAAAATTTTTCAGTTAGAAACTAAATCTATATTTTTTACAGACTTCCTAAAATATAAAGTAGAAAAGCCGGGAGCCGGAGGTTTTTCTTCATCAATGACTGGATTATCTCGACTGTCTGGTGGTGTTTCGGGGATGCTGTGGGTGCACTTGCTGTCAGGACGGGGCCTGCGACCGACACCCTCGGGCTCGTCTCCCGCTTCCCCGCCGTCAGGACCGCTTGCACCAATACAACCGCCTGTTACTCCCAGAGATCTGTATTGTGTACTTGAATGTGATCGAGTTCATAAGGCGCGGACGGTGGTAAGTATAATGATAGGAAAAGTTAAATCTGAAAAAATGTAACTTAAGTCAGTAAAGCTGCCTTTTCGCATCAAAGCTAAGCCACTTGGTTGGAAGCCCTTAGACACGGCACGGTTCGGTGGCGCGTTCATTGGGGCGTGTTGCTTATTGGCGTGTTTGGTACATACACTAACGTGCCGTCATTCTGGACACTGTAAAACCAGAGCTTTTATTTGTCACACTCACTGAACGCCCCAGCTTCTATGCTTTTTCAATGATGTATAGATATATCAGTCAATCATGAATGATTCGTTCGTTTGAGCTGCTACACTTATGAGTATTGATGGTTCATTCACCTGTTTTTGAATATTCCGGTACAACAAATCGCAAACAATTGACGGAACCTTTTAACTGTGATTGGTGTGAATTGTGAATGAGTCGAAAACCGACCGAATCCCGAATGGTCTGAATGAATTGTTTTTGGTGTAGGGAACTGGAGCCTGAAATGATCCGAACGTACCGGTACGCGTGACAAAATTTACCAGAATGATTCAGTCACGAGAAATGAATGATTGACACATGTCTACAATGGTACCTTACCTTGGGAGGGTGCGGTAGATGGAGTAAGAATGCGCGGTGTATATCAACGTTCACAAACTACGGTTACCAACTCAACTCCGTACCATGTACAACTATGTACACCGCCCACAGCCCTCACTTGTATACGTAATGTCTCTAGTCACAGTCTAAATGTAAAATCTTCGATTCATTTTCACTCTTTTCTACCTGAATCTAGAAGAAGCGATGATTCCATTTGTGGATTTTATATAAATTCCTCGCCACGCATTCTCAAGCATTTTTGATGAAAAGGCAACCTTACTGTTTGCGTTTAAGCATCGCGGTGAATTAGTTCATATACTTTAAATGCTTACGCTAGGCAATGGCGAATTGCTTCTGAATTCAAAGTGAGAGCCGGTGGATTAAGGGTTAAACGCATTCCGTTCACTTTATTGTACGCACCAATCAGAATTTAATTACCGTCGGTATCAAAAATGTTTAACTGCTAAATTTAATGTTAATGCTGAATTTTAATATTGATTTACAACGTTTTCAACGGGAAAGAAAATCATAGTACTTAAAAGTGCATGCCTAAGAAGTTTAAAATTCGAGAGCTAATATTTAGCCCACGGAGACCATAGAGAATATATAAGCATAGTTTGCTTATTTATACTCTGAGGTTAACACGCACTGGAGAAGAGCAGTGATTGATTCTCCGAAAGAGAACAGGGCGACTTGTGAGGCCATGGACAGGCTACAACATTTTTTTTTAATTTACAAGTTCCGCCCATAAAAAATGATTGAATAATGGCAAATTTTGTTTGCTGATTCTTAGACTTTTTTAAATTAATTAAGAATCAATAAAAATCGGTATTAATAGATTGTATAATACGAAAGTGACAAACGAACCACCTATGCTAAGTAGGGTTTCATAGTAGTGATGAGTGGCTACGACAGCCCATCGACTCCTGCAGCCAGTTAAACTTGGTTAGAATAACCTGGTCTGAAACTCGTGATTTACCTGAAGAACACCTCCCGTCCTCCCTCGATTGCGTATACTAATCCCATCACCACTAATACTAGCACCGCTACTCCCAACACCACTACAATAAGTAACCTTAGCGGTCAGCCACCGCAGGGTCTACATTACCTGAGGATGCGTTGTGTAGAGGCAAAACACGCGTAGTATTATCGTCGATGATGTGTCTTTCCTGGTGTTGTGGAGTGGTGACGGGATTAGTACACGCAATTGAGGGAGGGCGGTAGGTGCTCTTCAGACTAGGTAAGGCAAATCACTTTATTCTATTGAGCAGATGTGGGCGAGGTAATTCTTACCAACTTTAATATAATGGATTTCCACAAAGTAACGCCTATTCTACGCGATTCTATTAATTATCCTGTAGCCAACTTCAAACTAAAACAGCTGCAGTAGCGTTATCAGGTCTGAGCACTAAGATGGAATGTCTAACAGCCTGTATTTACCCTGGCTTTCTATACTCTTCAGACCGAAACATAGCAGTACACAGACACTATTATTTAGTGGTAGAAATGGATAAGAGCGTGTTACCTACCTAGACGGACGCTTAGGTAGAAAGGGAGTCCTATTTAACCTAGAAAATATTTCTAACAAATTTGTAATACCGTTTTTAATTTTTCAGGTTCGTACTGGAGAGCTGCAATTCGACTGGGATGAATCATTTGAATTAGAGTTAGTAGATAACAGACAGCTCGATGTCTTGGTGTATTCCTGGGATCCACAACACAGGCACAAGCTCTGCTACCGTGGTGTTGTTATTCTACCAGACTTGCTTACTCGATCGCCCGCGCATCAACTAGCAATAAGGGTACATAGACAATATTATTTCCAGTGTGCATATTCCTTGACTGTCACGTTTATCTAGTGGTTGTAAGCACGACTACTCATCATGAGATTCTGGGTTTGAATCCCGAGTAGGGCCAAAATAAATATTTAATTTTTAAACAAATTCTCAGCCCGGTATCAGGAAGTTGGCGGTAATTCACCTCCGTGCCTGGGGGAAACGTAAAGCTTTTGCTCCTGCGCCTAATTTTCCTCAGTCGTGTCGGATTTCCTTCCCATCGGACATCGGATGAGAGTACGGGAATAGACTGTGCATTTATATTTGCATACACACTCATGCACTAATCCTATCCTACGGATATAGTCGTCTCCATTAAAACTGGCCGCCGTGACCGAAATTTGGCCTTGAGGACAATAATGTTGTTCATGCTCCCAGATAACTCTATTCTGATCTATAAGATGAGTATTTATCATCATAACCATCATCTTCATCATGAAAGTTCATTATAAGTCCACTGCTGTACACAGGTCTCTTCCAAAGGGATTTTATAGCACACGGTCCTAAACTATCTAAACTCCATCAAAAAGATGAACGAGTGTGAGGCGATTATTATTCCGCATTGGCTAACTTCAAGTTTTGTAGTTCGTTAACTTCAAGTTTTGTAGTTCGAGTATATATCCAACTGTTTACTTATTCATGTTAATCCTTGAAAATCACAGGTGTTGTACGTAAATTTTATCAATAAAACTATGTTATAGATGGAGCCCCGTGGTACATTATACGTGCGATTACGCCATACTGAGCCTCACGAGTTGTTCCGCCGCCGTCCTGCGCCTGCACGTCTCTCTCCTCCCCCCCTGTTTGGCGCAGAGCTGGAGGCGGTTGTATCGCGCGAGCCGCGACCTTCCCACGCACCTCCAGTACCTCTCATTGTGCGTCGTTGTGTTGAGGAAATTGAACGACGTGGCCTGGATATCATAGGTTAGTCTAAATCTAAAGCACAAACAATGTATTATTACTCGTAAGAGTTGAACAAAGAAATAAAGTAAAAAGGAGATTTTAAAATTTCAAAAGAGTTAATATATGCAATTAAATAAAACGTTTCTAAAATACAATTTGTAGTAAATTGTAATATATTTAATAATTTTCTTATTTTCAGGTCTATACAGATTGTGTGGAGCAGCAAGTAAAAAGCGTATTTTGCGAGAAGCGTTTGAAAGAAATGCTCGAGGAGTCGAACTTACTCCAGATTCAGTTCCTGACATTAATGTTATAACAGGCCTTTTAAAAGATTACCTCAGAGAATTGCCACAACCCTTATTCAGTCGCTGTTTATTCCAGATGACATTGGATGCTCTAGGTTAGTTTTTGAAATTGAAGCTGACATAAATAGACTATAAAATTTAACTTTATGTAGTTTAATTACCAATTAAGTTACATTCACACTGTTTTAAATTTAATGTTTTATCATGTTTATAGATCAAATTTTCTTTTAGGTGTATGTTTGCCGGATGACCGAGAGGGTAACGCACGCCTGATGGCATCAATAGTTGAATGCCTGCCTCGAGCTGCACGCGCGACTTTGGTCTTCCTTCTCGACCATTTAGGTAATAACAATATTAGTTTAAGAGACCAACCAAGCCCCTCTTTTCTTCTTCCACCTTTTTTGATCTACTACTGTATACAGGCCATCGAAAACTTCAATATGCCAAATAAGGCATTGTTAAAAGTTTTGATATATATATATATATATATATATATATATATATATCAAATATGAACGACAAGCTCGTGGAAACTGTCCATGCGGTCGGAGCTAAGTTCTGCAAGACCCGCCGCAGAAGAACACAAAAACTCTCCGATCACACTCTTAATCTCATGGCTGTTAGACGGGAGATGAGGCTGCAATCGTCAACAGATTTGACAGCATACAGGCAACTGAACAGACAGATCTCCAAATGCATGCGGCGAGACTTACGCAACTTTAATACTTCTCGTATTAAAGAAGCGATCGAGCGGAACCAGGGCTCCAAAGTCTTTGCCAGAGATCTGTCTGCCAGAAAGAGCCAACTGTCAAAGCTGAAGACTGAGTGTGGCAACATCGTTTCCGGGACACCTGAGATTTTGAGTGAGATTGAGAGGTTCTATGGGCAGCTGTACACATCATCGTTGGAGCCACACGCAAGTGTGAGTAACGATCCAAGAGCAAGTCTTATCCGACACTATTCCGATGATATCCCGGACGTCAGTCTAAGCGAGATTAGAATGGCTCTCCAGCACCTTAAAAACGGCAGGGCCCCAGGCGAGGATGGAATTACAGCGGAGCTTCTGAAAGCGGGTGGAACACCGGTACTTGTAGTCCTTCAGAAGCTCTTCAATTCCGTCCTCCATGGTGGCACTACTCCAGAGGCGTGGAGCAGAAGTGCGGTGGTCTTGTTCTTTAAGAAAGGCGACAACGCTCTCTTAAAGAACTACAGACCGATTTCCCTTCTGAGCCGCGTCTACGTGCTGTTTTCGAGAGTCATTACAAATCGTCTCACACGCAGACTTGACGACTCCCAGCCTCCCGAACAAGCCGGTTTCCGAAAAGGCTTCAGTACCATAGACCACATACATACCCTGCGGCAGATTGTACAGAAGACTGAAGAGTACAATCTGCCACTTTGCCTGGCGTATGTGGACTATGAGAAAGCCTTTGATTCCGTCGAAATTTGGGCGGTGCTACAGTCCCTTCAGCGGTGCCAAGTTGACTGTCGGTATATCGAAGTGCTGAAGTGTTTGTACAGTAGGGCTACGATGGCTATCCGAGTACAGAACCAGAGCTCGAAACCTATCCAACTGCAGAGAGGTGTAAGACAGGGTGACGTTATATCCCCGAAACTCTTCACCGCTGCATTGGAAGACGTTTTCAAGCTACTGGACTGGAAAGGATACGGTATTGACATCAATGGCGAGTACATCACTCACCTTCGATTTGCCGACGATATAGTCCTTATGGCAGAATCGCTGGAGGACTTAAGCACTATGCTCAATGACCTCAATAGTGCCTCCCAACGGATAGGTCTTAAGATGAACATGGACAAAACAAAGATCATGTTCAATGTCCATGTCACACCTATGCCGGTAGTTGTTGGGAGCACTATGCTCGAAGTTGTTGACGAGTACGTTTACCTGGGACAAATAGTCCGACTAGGTAAGTCCAACTTCGACCGAGAGGTCAATCGACGGATTCAACTCGGCTGGGCAGCGTTCGGGAAATTACGACATATCTTTTCGTCAGGTATACCTCAATCTCTAAAAACTAGATTGTACAACCAGTGCGTGTTGCCAGTGATGACTTATGGATCTGAGACGTGGTCCTTCACTGCTGGCCGTATGAGGACGCTTAAGGTCGCTCAGCGAGCTATGGAGAGGGCTATGCTCGGAGTTTCTCTGCGTGATAGACTCAGAAATGAGGATATCCGCAGTAAAACCAGAGTGACCGACATAGCCCAACGGATTAGTAAGCTGAAGTGGCAATGGGCCGGCCATATAGCTCGAAGAACCGATAACCGATGGGGAAGAAAGGTTCTCGAGTGGCAGCCTCGTACCGGTAGGCGTAGTGTAGGGCGACCCCCCACTAGATGGAGTGACGACCTGGTAAGACATGCAGGAAGTCGATGGATGCAGGTGGCTCAGGACCGTGCTTTGTGGCATTACTTGGGGGAGGCCTATGTTCAGCAGTGGACTTGTGAAAGGCTGTAATGATGATGATGATGATGATATATATATATATATATAATTAACACGACAGGCAAACGGGTTGGTGAACTCAGTGCCAACACTCTCGCTCTGATGATGCTACTGTCCATCCATGTCTCATGGATTAAAAAGTTCTGTATCTCTATCATCTGCTTTTTAAAACAAGTATACCGTTATACCGCACTACTCCGTGTCGTTCCGTCGATGTTGTAAGAGGAGAGAGAGATACGGAAACAGGAGATGGGCAGCGGTACATTTCTGGTAACATTTCTAAGTAATAAAAAACTGCGGTTGCCAACCCGCCTGCCGAGTGTGGCAACTTTGGCCAAATCAATCCTATGAAGCAATTTACTGGGGTCGCCTATGTTCAGTCGTGGAACTTTTTATACTTTTTATAAACTGTATGGGATGGTTGATTGGACTTAAGTCACATATTAGCTTTTTAAAGCTGACAATTGCGAAAATGCTATAAGTTTTTTTTTAATTTCTTTATAATTCCCTTTTTGTTGTGTTTTAATTTAGCTCTCGTGGTTGCCGCACAAGACCGCAACAAGATGTCTCCACAACATCTCGCTGTGGCGCTCGCGCCGCCGCTCATGCTTCACTCTCAACCGACTAATGAAATAGATTATCAAAAACCGATTCATGTACTTCAATGTTTACTGCAAATATGGCCAGTGCCCAAGCGTTCAGGTAATGTCATTTCTAATGCCACTGTTACTTTCACTTAAAATAGATTCCTTTCTTCAATATGGATAAATAATACTTATTAAAATTTATTCTTATGTTTTATATACCACTTCCTCGTTCGGAAAATACCTCTGCCCCGTTAAGAACCAACAAGCATTTAGAACCCGCGTAAAGAACCAACCCGGCGGGACATTTTTTTAAATACGAGTATTAGAAATAGCTTGGTATAGACTAGTTACCACCTCAGTTAGTCAGTGGTCATTATCTTCCATAAATTCCTTAATATCATATTCACTCTTTTATATCTTAGTTTAACAAAATCTTTTAACTTGACGGCGGATAAAATTTCTAAGTTCCGATCAAATATATAATATGTATATATTTTTTAATAAATTTAAAGTAGTACTTTACTAGAAATCTTGTTTGCTCCAATAAGACGTACATACGTTCGCTATACTACATAGACACACTGTTTCACAAGAAAATATAAAACATAATTATTGACCCGCGTAAAATGCAGATTAATACTGCTGTGTTTCGTATGATTGTGTAGAGAACCGGAGACCCTTTTTTACTGGAAAAAAGAGGCATTCCACCTTAGTCCTCAGGAGTGTCAATTCATCTGCATTTTGATTCTTAATCCAAGATAAATGTAGATGTCTATGGGCCACAGCATCCACTTACCATCAGGTGGACTGTATGGTCCTTTGTCACCCTTATTCTATTAAAAAAACCCTATCTGTCTTATTAATAAAAATTGCTTATTCCAAGCTTAATTCGAAGTTACACTTGGACTAGCTAATCTCAGAGTAACTGACTATTTACTTCTTTATTACAATGTTATTAATAAACATGAAGTAACCTCGGACTAACTATACATTCCTTATGCCGGGATTAACGCTTGCGCTATGGCAACCCAAGTAAAAAGAGTGAGTCAGTGAATGATTGGAGAATGAATTCAATGCTTGATGATGACATTAATGACAGTGACAGGCAATATTTTGAGTTTGACAAGAGATACGTGTTACGTGTTGTTCCTTGTTCCTCGTGTTGATTTCGGACTCGGTGGAAAAACTAAGTTATAAATATAATAACTTTTAATATTTGTAACGAAATTTTAGCATTAAGAAAAGAGCGTGAAGGGCAAAATTAATTAAACATTTTGTTTTGTTCTTTGGGGATAAATAAAACCCTTTGTACATGAAATTCTTGTATATTTATTTTAAAAAATCTTTAATAAATGCTGCCCGGACAGAATTTCCTCTAACGGAGTTATTTTGTTTTTGCATTGCAATGTATATAGTTTTGTATGCTCTTATTTAGTATTTAGTCCTCGCAGTAAACACCGAAACCTTCGCTTCCCACCAAAGCATTGTTCTACAGTTTTACGGACCCAGATGTGCGACCGGTTGTACATTCCTTCCTTTTGTTTATTATGACTCAGAATAGGAGTGATTAAATAAGGAGTACAAGCATAACCAGAATTTTCGAGAAGTCTGCCTTTAAATTCTGACTGCTCAAACGTTTTAATGCGACTTTCATTAAATATTCTCGAGTCATGTGTGCTGCTTTGCCAATGTGCCACTGTATCCATGACCTCTAAATTTGCATTTGACACAACCTGGAACAAAGCACTCATAACTTTTTTAATATGAAATAATGAATTGAGGTGATATTATTGAATCTAAGAAAATAACTAAGTACCTATATGGCAAAGATGGGCTAGCTAGGTGCTATAAAACTTACTTGTACATTTATTTAACTGCATCCTTTCCGGTTCATGTAGTATTGTCCGATGTTTCCAGCGACTTTCGGGATTCGTATATGTGGCAATCAATAGCCCCATCACTTGTCTAAATCCACATAATGAATGAAAACCTGCAATAACTTTGTTCTGCTCCACATCACTTCTTGGCATTTTAATCCATTATGCTGTTTTTGTTACTAGTTCTTATAAAATTAACACGGGTAACAACCATTGATATATTAAAAGGGGAAGATAGGTCACTAAATCAAAGCGCCCGGTCCTACAAAACTACGGGATTGCCCGTACTTGGCTCGTAGTGACACTCAGTCGCACGCGAAACGTCGTTAATCATATAGCTCTTTAATTTCAGTTCTATTGGTATTAAATACGCATTAAAATGACTTCTTGTGCAGCTAAACAGTGTGCTAATAATTCAAGAAAGAAAAATAAGATACACGGGATTACTTACCACTGGTAAGTATAGCTAAAAATTCTATTTTGTTGAAAATTATGGTAATATTTATTGTCGACTTCGCCATATTTGTAAGAGCGAGCTAGATAATAAAAACATGCGTGAGAGACACGATACGCACGCGATGCCTAACTGGCTAACGCGATTTCGCTCGCACAACTACGCCGTTTCCTATTTCTGTCCTTGTCTATCGTTAAATGTAATTTTGCGGTTACGATAACAGATGTGTAAGTTTTGGTGCTTGTAGTCGTGCGCCGAGCCCAGGTTTAGTGATTGCGATATTAGCGTGTAACATATCTTCCCCTTTTAATATATCAATGGTAACAACGCGTGTAAACGTAAAGTTTTACAAAATGTTAAAATACGCGACTAGTCTATGCTTACTCAGTCGTTAAACTAGGTACCGCCAAGGATTAACTTTTATTCCGTGAGTAGATTCGGATTAGTTTACTCCCTCCTTACTCTATGTTTATTAATACTGAAATTAGATATTTTAAGCTTTAAACAAGGAGTAAAGTTAATCCTGCTCAAGTCTGTGTTTATTAATAGGGCTGTTAGATTTTTGTTAAGTAACTCTTTACCTATCAATATAAAGTAAAATTTATTAACTGTATCGTTTTGTCCGCATCACTCTTAGAGTGACATGCGTTATGTGTTATTGTATTATAGTTCGGACAACTAGACGTTAGGCTGGTCTCACAATAGTAGCATAGCCAGCATCAATGATTCCACCTGATTATAATACGGGTGTCTTCAAGGCAGAGTAAAAAGATTTATTGTTAATTCAGAGCACTTTACCATCTTCGTCTTTCTAACCACTTACCGTCAGACGGATAGTATTCAACATAGAATACTATAATACATAATAGAATGGCTGTCAACTTTATTTTATACGAGGATTGGCGTCGCCAAACCCGATTCGCTGTGTTAACAGACTGAGTAAATTTACACATTTTAGACTTTTGATTAATGTTCAAGATCATCATTAAATTTTAATACATATTGTTACGCTCTCAAATCGGCGGCACTAGCGCCATCTAGTCTCGAACCGAAGAACTAAACTTCTTGAAGTTTAAAACTCGAACTCTCGGTACCTTGCGCGTGTTTACTTGAACATTCTGGATATTTTGCTAATTTATATAAATAGGCGCTGCAAGATGCGATCGAGGTAGTATTGAATTGGCGATACGAGCGAAGCTTCGGAGCGGAATAAAGTGAATTAGTGTTTAATTATTAGTGTTTTTAACTTTAATTTGTGTAAAGTAAATTAAAGTGTTAATTTAGGTAATTTTATCGGCAATTTTTATTGTCACGAACCTCAAGCTCGTAACAATTGGTGTCAGAAGAGGGATAAAATAATGCCGATTTTACCTAAGGAGGAAACGGAGGGTGTCCGTACCCGAAGTCAACGCCAGCAGGAGACGAACCAACGAAGATTTGGTGGTGCAATGCCGCAGACGTCGGAGGGCCAGAGCCGGCAACGGAGGCCGGTCCGTCAGTAGCTCCTGCATCTGCAGCACCTGATTTAGGCGCCCTGATGGTGATGCTGCAGGAGCAGGCCCGCCGACAGGAGAAACAGGCTCGTCGGTTCGAAGAGCAGCTGAAGCGCGGACAGGAGGAACAGGCCAGTCAGTTGAAAGAGCAGCAGGAGGAACAGGCCCGCCGACAGGAGGAACAGGCCTGCCGACAGGAGGAACAGGCCCGCCGACAGGAGGAACAGGCCCGCCGACAGGAGGAACAGGCCCGCAGACAGGAGGAACAGGCCCGTCGCTTAGAAGAGCAGCTCAAACGCGATAGGGAAGAGCAGATGCTTCTCATGAAGGACCTTCACGCTACCTTCGGGAAAGAGATAAGGGAGATGAAGGGTAAGGTTGCTCAACATGATAACCGCCTGTCGGAAGCTGAGACCCAAATCAACCAAGTCAAGAAAACGCTGGGTGAACTCAAACTTGGAGATGGAATTGCAGCCCCCGCAATAGCTACTACACCTTCGCTACGTGGGTTCAAGGTACCACCGTTCAACGGGACTTCTTCCTGGTCGGCCTACAAAATCCAGTTCGAGGCCGTCATGGAGGCAAACGGCTGGAATAAAAGCCAGGCCATGACTGCACTCACCTTAGGCTTGCGCGACCAAGCCTTAATCGTGTTGGAAGCTCTCGGTAAGTAAGTGACCTACGAGCAGCTCCTTGAGGCATTGGAGGCGAGATATGGTGACGCTCACCTGGAACACGTCTTTCGCGCGCAGCTTAAAGATCGCGTGCAACGCAGCAACGAAAACCTGCAGCAGTGGGCCCTTGAGGTGGAGAAGATGGTTCGAAAAGCATACCAGTCTGTACCTGCGCTCATTGAAGGGAACCTGGTGCAGACATTCATCGACGGCATCCGCGACCTGGAAGTCAGAGCTGCTGTGAGGCTCGGGTACCACGAAACGCTTAAGAACGCCTTGTCCCATGCACTGGAGGTGGAAGCCGTGCGGCAGGATCATCGTTCCCATCGCGTCAGGTTGTTGCAGCAGCTACAGTTCGCGACCGCAACAAAGGATACAGCCCTAGGTGCTATGGCTGTGGGGAAAAGGGCCATCTTCGATCCAGCTGCCCTAAGCGAACCCTAGAAAGGGAAGATGAACGATCCCAGGAGGGTAGTGCGGCCAACAGCACCACCCAGCAGTAGCAGGGAAACGAATAAAAGCCAGAACTGCGGGGCGGGTGCTGGCTGATGTTAAAAGAGCTCCAAGGATCTCGATCTCACAAACCCATGATGGGAACAGTCTAATCATCAAGGGCGAGGTCAACGGATGCCGTGTAAACTGACCATAGACACTGGAGCCTTTCGTACGGTTGTTAGTTCCCAACTTATAAGTCAGTTCCTTGGGGACTCCGCATACAACCGTGAACGCATTAATTTGGTAACAGCCACCGGTCAGCGTATACCCGTCCGTGGAGAGAAGGAGATGGAGTTGAAGCTTGACAACGTGATCTACGTGCATAACGTCATCGTGGCTGATATAATGGACGACTGCATCCTAGGCCTAGACTTTATGAGGAATAATTGTTGTGAGATCGACGTTAAGCAAGGTGTTTTGAAATGTGGACAGGAGGAACTTTTTATGGAAGGTGCGTTACCAGGGAACGTGTAAAGCATTAAGAAGATTGTTCTTCCGCCGAGATCGGAAACGATTGTTCCGGTTAGTCTTCCCCGAAACGCTGGGCAAGCTCACCGTTACGTACTTGTGGAAAGGGTAAACAATGACCTTCCATGGAAAGTAGCTCGAACCTTGGTCAGAACCACTGACATCTCAAGAATACGTGTGCTGAACCTTTGCGACCGGGAACAGATTATAGAAAAAGGCACACTGGTTGGCACTTGTGAGGAAGTGGATTGGTTACGTCGGTGCCAATATATATCGAGTGGGACCCCCAGCAAGGATTCAGAAACGAGAGTGACCACACTTTTGGAAGACTGTCGCAGTGTTCTCTCCCCGAACGAATTGGTCAAGGCGAAGAAGTTGTTACTCAAGTACGCTGATGTATTCTCGTCAAACGATGCTGACATAGGAAAGACTGGCTCAGTTCAACACAAAATAAACACAGGAAAGGAATTGCCTATCCGTCAGCGGCTAAGAAGATTGCCGGTAGCACGTAAAAAGGAAGTGGAAACCATGATTGAGGGAATGGTGAAGGATGGTGTTATTGAACCTTCATCTAGTCCATGGTGTTCACCCGTGGTGCTGGTAAAGAAGAAGGATGGCAGCATGCGGTTTTGTGTTGATTACCGCCGTCTGAACGACGTTACAAAGAAGGAAGGAGCTATCCCTTGCCAAGAATTGATGACACGTTGGACATGCTTACAGGAGTAAAATGGTTTAGCACGCTGGATCTAAAAAGTGGCTACTGGCAAGTTGAAATTGACCCTAAGGACAAGGAGAAAACTGCGTTCTCGACGGGAAAGGGTCTGTGGCAATTCAAAGTAATGCCGTTTGGGATGTGAAATGCTCCAGCAACGTTTGAAAGGCTGATGAAACTTGTACTTGCCGGGCTAATTGGCGATGCCTGTTTGGTCTACTTGGATGACATCATCATCGTGGGCCGTACGTTTGAGGAACACCTTGAAAACCTGGGACGCGTGCTCATGAAGATTCAGAGTGCCAATCTCAAGCTGAGTCCGAAGAAATGTTCACTATTCAAACGGCAAGTCAACTTTTTGGGGTATATAGTGTCGGAAGAAGGTATCCGTACGGATCCGGAGAAAATCGCAGCTGTAAAGAATTGGCCGGTTCCAAAAGACAAGACGCAGGTTAGAGCATTTTTGGGTTTGTGCTCCTATTACCGGCGATTTGTAAAGAACTTTGCAGATATAGCCAAACCTCTGCATAAGCTAACCGAGGAGAAGCGACATTTCTGCTGGAATGAAAGTTGTAATATCGCATTCCAAGAGCTCAAGGACCGTCTGTGCAAAACACCTATTTTGGGATACCCTGATGCAAGCAAAGAATTTATAGTTGACACAGACGCAAGTGATATAGGACTTGGCGGTGTGTTGTCTCAACGGAATGGTGACCAAGAGGTCGTGATAGCGTACTTCAGCAAGTCGTTGTCAAAACCGGAAAGGAACTATTGTGTCGACACAAGACGCGAATTGCTAGCTGTGATAAAGTCGTTGCAGCATTTTAGCAAATATCTTCTGGGGCGAAAATTTCACTTACGAACTGACCATGCTGCACTAAAATGGCTATTGCAGTTTAAAAATCCAGAAGGACAAGTTGCGAGGTGGATTGAACTACTGCAGGAATACGACTTTGAGATCGAACATCGCAGCGGGAAATCTCATGGCAACGCAGATGCATTATCACGAAGACCTTGTCCTGAAGATTGCAAACATTGTACTAGGCAAGAGAGTAAGGAAGTGGTATCCGTGAGGATGCTCAGGGCAGACCACCTCAGCAACGAGTGGAAGGACAGCTTTCAACGTGCACAGCAGGAAGATCCGGACATCAAGTCGATCCTGGAATGGATGAAGGCCAGTGCTCCCAAGCCCAAGTGGAGCGACGTCTCAGCGATGAGTTCGACCACTAAAAGCTATTGGGCCCAGTGGGACAGCTTGCTGCTTCAGGATGGAGTTCTGTGCCGTAAATGGGAAAATGTTCGGGGAGACAGCTGTCATTCACAAATGGTTGTCCCTAAAGCTAAAGTACCGGATGTTCTACAGCTGTACCATAATGATTATTCAGGAGGCCATCTGGGAGTTAAACGAACTCTACTGAAGATCCGAGAACGGTTTTACTGGGTCCACTGTCGAAACGATGTCGAGGACTGGTGTCGCAAATGTACAAGTTGTGCGGCTGTAAAAGGACCTCAGACTCGTAGTAGAGGTGCATTGAAGTTGTACAATGTTGGTGCACCATGGGAGAGAATAGCCATTGACGTGGCGGGGCCGTTTCCGGAGAGTGAAAGCGGTAACAAGTATTTCATGGTTGTGATGGATTACTTCACTAAGTGACCAGAAGTCTTCGCCATTCCAAATCAAGAAGCTTCAACAGTTGCTGATAAGCTAGTTCATGAATTCTTCTGTCGTTTTGGTGTACCTTTACAGATTCACAACGATCAAGGAAGGAATTTTGTGTCTTAAATATTCCAGGAAACTTGCCGAGTTATGGGTACTCATAAAACAAGAACGACTTCTTATCACCCGCAATCTGATGGAATGGTAGAACGATTTAATCAGACATTGGAGAGGTACCTAGCGAAAGTTGTAGACAATCGGCAACGAGATTGGGACAAGCACATACAACCGTTTTTGTTGTCATATCGAAGCGCTGTTCACGAAAGTACAGCAGTGACACCAGCTTTCGCAAACTTTGGAAGAGAATTACGGCTGCCTGCAGACCTGATCACCGGGATACCACCTGATGCTCCACGCAGTATAACCGATTATGCAAATGACTTGCGGAACAAAATGAATGACGTTTATGAGCACGTCAGACAATCGGGCCAGCAAATGTCCGAAAAGATGAAAACCCGGTATGACCGCAAAATGAACAACAAAGGGTTCGACGAAGGTTCACTTGTGTGGTTGCACAATCCAGTCCGCAGCAAAGGGAAATCTCCTAAGCTTCAAGCTAAATGGGACAGCCCGTACCGGATTGTGACCAGGATCAACGATGTAACCTACCGGATACAGAAAGGCGCAAGAGGGACTCCTAAGATCGTCCATGTGGATCGCCTAGCGCGTTATTATGGGGCCGATAATGCTCGGGACGAGCATGTCTTAGGAGGGGGCAATGTTACGCGCTCAAATCGGCGGCACTAGCGCCATCTAGTCTCGAACCGAAGAACTAAACTTCTTGAAGTTTAAAACTCGAACTCTCGGTACCTTGTGCGTGTTTACTTGAACATTCTGGATATTTTGCTAATTTATATAAATAGGCGCTGCAAGATGCGATCGAGGTAGTATTGAATTGGCGATACGAGCGAAGCTTAGGAGCGGAATAAAGTGAATTAGTGTGTTTAATTATTAGTGTTTTTAACTTTAATTTGTGTAAAGTAAATTAAAGTGTTAATTTAGGTAATTTTATCGGCAATTTTTATTGTCACGAACCTCAAGCTCGTAACAATATTTATTTGTATATAGAGTGCAATTTAACATTTTCTAAATAAATTGCATGCGAAATTTGGAAACGATTGTAACGTCAAAATACATCTCGTATTGACATTTATACGCGTGAATTGACGTGTTAGTGACATTTTAGTGGCTACGCGGGCTCCGCTCACTCCCCCGTTCTATTATGTATGTATTATTGTATTCTATGGTATTCAAGCAAGGGTTTATAATTATGAAAAGAAAAAAACATTATTACTTTTAGCCTTCATTATACATTTTAGCCCTCATTATTCATTATATATGTTACGACTGCCTCGTTGGTCTAGTGGTTGTAGTAGTGCTACTGCTGATCATGAGGTTCCGGGTTCGAAACCCGGGTCGGGCCGAAAAAATATCAGTTAGTGAGTTTTTCCATCAAGAAATTAATAGTAGCTGCCTGGAGTCAGGAAACTGGTGGTGCCTCTGAAAGCACGTAAAGCCGTTGGTCCTGCGCCTGATCTCTCTCCGGGTGTGTCCGTTTACCGTTCCATTTGACCATGAGAGTAAAGGAACAGAGTGCGCCTGTGCTTGCGCATTCATTTGGGCACTGTACGGTGAAACGTACACATTTCATGCCAACTTAGCAGTGCAATTTAAGCATTCATATCCATTAGTCGTTTACTTTATCACTCATAATATTATATCAAATATATCGTATCATAGCAAACTTTATATCATCTGTCATCAAGTGTACCCTACAGGCACTATAAGCTTGTTGACTATTCTCCGTTGAGACTGGCCGCCGTGACCGGAATTTGGTCAGGAGGACATTATGTTTTATTGGATGTTACGTTTAATAAAATATCCGTTAAAACTTAATCTAAGTTACGTTAAAAGTAAGGCCAATGTCCGACATAATGTTCATTTGCAATAAGCTCTTAGAAATATAAGCTGCTCTCGATATATGACTATTGCAAAAAGCTGTTGCTCAGCCTTTCGGCGTCATGAATACAAATCTAATATTTTAAAAATTAATGTTTGTTTGTTCGTATTTCATGCGCTGCTATACCGTTCGTCAGAATGCGGTAAAAAGTTGTCAACATATTGCATGCACTTCCGGTAAGGTTATAGGCATAGTCGGACTCGGTAGGTGGCGCTGGTGTAGAATCCAGACGTTACCCGTGCGAAGCCTGTGCAGATCGCTAGTATGTAATACAATTAAAATATTCCAAAATCGAGAGGTGTTGTTTAGTATTTTTGGTGTGTATACTCGTACATAAAAGCATATGTGTACTATATTTTCACATTATTAAATATGTATTACTTAAAATTAACGCCATTAAATGCTTTAACTTAATTAAAGGCTAAGCGGTACCTTAACGCATGTATGTTTGTAGACAGTTCGGCGCGGCGAGCCAGCAACCGGGCCGCGTGGAAACAGAGTCAGTGTATCGTCAGCGGGCTCAGTCACCCTCCCCCAAGGTATGCTGAATTAGATAACATTTATTTAAAAAAAATCTGTAAACTTAAATAAGCCGCTTTAAATTTGGAGGAACTTTTACAAGTAATCCTGTAGCCTGCAGTGAAAACGTGTAGTAAACTTTTAATGATTTAAAATCACATATTTTAAATAATGCTTATACTTTATATTTCATAAAGCAACCTATTAACACCCTACTACAGGAAAGCAAATCTCTTCATTTTTGAGTATTTATAGAAATATTAGCTGATACCAGCACGCTTCTCTAGTCGCACGGATGTAAAATATAAAGATTTTTTTTTTATGGGACTATCGTAAAATCCGTTCTTAGTGAGCGTCTACTTTGCGAAACGAGTAATTACTGATTATACTAAATTTCAAGTCAATCGAATGTATAGTTTTAGAGATATTGTTTAACTGTTTTTTTGGTCAACAGATGTCGTACTCCTAATAGATTACTGCCTTTCATAATCCTTTTTTTTGTAGGATAGGGTGACAAACGAGCACACAGTCCACCTGATGGTAAGTGGTTGCTGTGGCCCATAGACATCTAAATCTATCCTCGATTCACGAATCAAAATGCAGATGCGTTGTCACCCGTGAGGACTAAGATGGAATGCCTCGTTTCCAGTAAAAAGGGTCTCCGGTTCTCTACACTCACCATACGAAATACAGCAGCATTAAGCTACTATTTCACGCTGGTATTCTGTGAGAGCGTGGTCGTTCCCCGGTCGAGCCGACCCATTCGTGCTACAACTATACTACTAATATAACTGCAGCATGGCTCTACCACGTATTAAAACCTTTTTTTTTACTTTTTTCTCTTTTTTTTTACCTTTGCTCTTGTATAACTATTTGCTTGTCACCAGATGTCGTTGTACTAATCGATTTACTGTATTTCGTAATCTCTTTGCTCCTGTATATAACCATTTAACTTGTCACTAGATGTCGCCATAATAAAAAAAATTGGTTGCCTGTAAAGTCGGTATACGGGCGAAAGTTTTACGTGACAACGACTTTGAGTGGTAAAATAATTTTAATGTGAATATTCATTCGTATAGTAGGAAGAAGGATGAAATAACACTTTTTATGTCTGTCTCTCTCGCTCTTAGGCGGGCTAACCATGCCCGAGTGGAAGGGACGCGTGCCTCTCACTCGCTCTCATTGTGAGCGCATAACGTGAGCGGAGCGTAACGCAGTTTCTTGAAGTGTCACCCGGCAAACCAATTTATAAGACGTTGTCACGTCAAAATTGAAATAACTGAATCTCGATGTTGAGATTATTTGTAATTTTATAAGGTGCAAAGAATTTTTCAATAAATTAGCTTACTTGTTACGGTAACGCACTGGTGGTTTCAATTACGTTTACGTACCTCATTTCCTAGTGAACGTTCGTTAGTAAACGAACAGATATTGTGACGAGTCTGTCAGTCCGCACTCCGCAGTATTTATTTTTATTCATTTATCATTTGTATGAGATATAAAACATATTAATTGAATTTCTATAAAAATTGCAATAAACAATTTTTCTAATCTTGTCTTTCTCTATCTTTTACTATGATAAGTATTTTCGCCGTTAGAAGTAAGGCGATGGCTCAGAAACATAGCATAGATTACTGCGTATATACTAAAGAAAACGTAGGTAGGCCTGCTGGAAGAAATTTCATTATGGAATAAGCAGTGCCTTTGTACATAATTATTTTGTTTTTACCATTTTCCTATCGAAGTATGTGTGTACATAAACTGTTAAATAAAATAAATAAATAATAAATAAACGTGCTTTGTGGCATTCGTTAGAGGAGGCCTACGTTCAACGGAAGACTGAAGTGCAGCAATGATGATGACAATGAAGTAGCTACGTATTGTAGGACGCCCCCTAACTTGAAATTGGATGCGTATAGCCGGATACCGGGCCAAATGGTGCACATTTCGAGAGGTCCATGTCTAGCAGTGGACTGCCGCAGGCTGATGGTGACGATGATGAAGTAGTTCTGTAGCTCCACCATTATGCAATGGCTCGACAATATTTAAAATTTTGTACTTACGTGGTTAATGTGTTTCGGACATACAATAAGCGAATATACAATTGAGAATACTGCGTTAGTCTATCCAAATCATTACATCAATATGGAATATTCAAGACTTGAGTTGTAAGTATTTTAGAGCCGAATAATTAAGGTGTGTACCTTGGCCAAAAATGTATACGGATTACGACAAAGTAAAAGAAAATTAAGGTGTGTAGGTACCTTGGCCAAAAATGTATACTGATTATGACAAAGTAAAAGAAATGGTAATTTGTTTGTCGACAGGCCGAGTTCTGCCCTCAGCCAGTCCATATCGGCCTCCAGCGGTAGCATCAGCAGCATCTCCGCCGCCAGCTCCCTCGGCTCGGCCCGGAGCCGACCGATCGCCGCCCGCACATGTTTGTACTTTATTGTTATAAATTTATTTTAAGTGCATTTTTAAATTATAATAAGCTCCTTGTCTGACATTTGTTTTACTTATTAACTTTTGATTTCGTCTATTTCCAGGTTCTCTCATCAGTCAGGGGCGGCCAATATCGTCCGCAGTCGCCGCAGCGCGGCCCTCTGCCCGCTCCACCTCGCTCCCGCCAGGTGACAGTCTCATCTCCCGGTTCTCCCAGTAGCAGCTCTGGAAGCCATAGTCCAGCTGATACAATCAAACATGGTGGCTCCGTGTCATCAATTTTGCGACAGCCAGAGCGAGCAAGTTCACCGCGTGTGTCGCCTAGAAACTCACCTCGCGCCTCTCCTCGCGACTCTCCGCGCACTACACGCGAGAGCACACCACGGGACTTAACTCCTCGTGAGCTTACTCCCAGGGAAACAACTCCACGGGAGACTACACCACGCGAGTCACCCCGCTCAGCTATCCCGGGCACATCAGCCGGTTTGGCGGTAACTTTGAACTCGAGTGGTACTAACGGTGGTATTAGCCCTCGATACAGTTCCACGAACCCGTTCCTGCAGCAGTACGACGCAGAGGAGGAGGCAGAGGCTTGGCGTGCCACCGATATATTCTCTACGCCATCCACGCACACATAGTGCTCATAGCAAATTGAAATTTTCTAGTCAATTTTTTTATTGAATCGAAAGAGTGCTACGATTCTGCTGTATATTATGTTGTTTATCGAGCGTGGTGCGCGTTCGAGAAAATTTGTTATATATAGAGCGAGTTACGATGTATATTATTGTGAGAATGTTTACCTACTGACGCGCGAGGCGTTGGCCTCGCCGACCGTCGGCGTCCCGCCCCGTAGCGTCTATAGCGTTTATCATATTGTATTGTACATTGTATATAATATACTTATATGTAGGTACGCTCCAGTTTTGTACCATTCGGGCGGGTCAACGACGGACGGCCCGGAGCGCTACACACATCATCCCACATATCAGGCTTGCGTACACATTCGACACACAAATCTTGTAACGATTGGCTGGTGACGATCATAATACACATTCAACACACATTATGAAGTTTCTTTAGGGACGTTCATCGAGTGTCGATAGTGGACACAAGTCAGTAGCTCGAGTAGGGAGATTGTAATATAGATCAGACGTAGGGACTGTCTTGAGACTGAGACCATATCAAAGTAGCTCGTACCATTTACAAAACACGGTGGACATCCGTCGTAGAACGAGCGATTACGTGATTTATAAGCGTTGACAAGCAAATGCAAGCTGGTTTGATTAAAGTTAAATATTCCAAATAATCCTTGATCATTATTAAATTTATAACTATAATTGTATAACGGTATATTAAACTAAAATAGTTTTAGTAAAGCATTTTTACGAGTCGCTAATTCTATGAAGGAATGGAATTTTCGTTAGGACCGGTCACAATCTCAAGGTCGATTTGCTATTTTCGGAAGTCGAACGAAGTATATAATATTGAGAACTACTTCTGTAACCACTAATTACTAGGCACCGATATTTTGTCAATGTCTCGTAATCGGGTATTTAATATGGTTTTCTTTATATACATCTAAAAATAACGACAAATAAATTTATTATAATAAATTTATTATAAAATTAAACTAAGTTATATATATCTGTCTATCTTAAGCATTAAATCATAAACTTGATATCACATGGAATACTTAAATTTTATTTTAAAGTGCTAGGGGATAGGGTGGCAAGATGAGGTACTTAAGCTTTAAAGGTCAATACCTAATATAAAAATTTAAATAGTGAAACAATCATATTTATTTTTAATTAACAACTAATTATTATTATTCTGATATTTGGTGTCATTAGGAACTTTTGGTAACACATTTAAGAGTATTATGCAACGTCTTGCCCCTTGGTGCCGGTAAGATGGGGTACCCCCCTGAGGTAAGATGGGGTGATGAGAATGATGAGATCACAGAGAAAGATGATTATTTAAGCTGGTGGAACTCGCAGACATGGGTGGATTGGTCGTCATCATCTGCGCAGTTATTGTGAGCCCATCTTCCATATAATGATCACGATATCCAACCTTCAATGGGAACGGAATATGAAGTAAATTCCGTTCCCATTGAAGGGTGGATATCGTGAAAAATATTCGTCAACAACGCCTCTGTTAAAAGTTGCAGAATTATCAGCTGTTTGTGCAGCTACTGTGTCTGAAGTTTGGGCAGTAGTGACATTGCTTATATCCTGAAATACTTCTCGGTTTGTGGAAGTTTGACCGTCATTTAACTGGATCTCGTTTGACAAAGAAGGGGCAAAATCTATTATGGAAAACACGTTGGATTATAGGGCTAAATCCCACATTTACGAAATCCATTTACTGCTGTAGACATGGTGGCTGCTTGGACAAAAGCATGTCCAAATACTTCAGCGACTTGGCGGATAGTAACGACTAGTCCAAGATTAGAACGCAGCCAGGCAGTAACAGCTTGTTCATAATAAACGCTCAATGGTCGCGTGAACGCAACGTCCGCTACTTGTAAACGGTGTGACGTGTAGGGAGGAAAACACAAGATTATAACACCATGAGCTCTGGCTACATTGATCAGGTCAATATTCTGAGTGTGGGTGCTGTGCCCATCCAGTAAAAGAAGCACGAGTAGTACTTTAGACCCTCCATGAATTTTTTTCGACACTGTGCACTTGTGAACCACTAACCACCGGGCGACTGACAAGTTTCATCGCGGCGCATCGAATTATGAATGAACGAGCGTGATTGGTCAATTTGAACTGTGAATTTTGCTGGTTACCCCGTCTTACCCGCTACCGCGTCGTTTACTTATAATAAATAAGTTTTTCATAAATAAAATTTCATGAAGAATATTTCTAATTGCATATTAAAATATGTGACAATTTCGTCAAACCATTTTCATTAATTATAATCAACATAACACATTTTACTAATGATAATGTAATGCGTATAACCTTTAGCACAGACCATCGTGTGCATTTAGCTCAAACGATGTTATTACTCAACGGGCACAACCTGTCCCTTATCATAGAGTTGGTGTTTATTATTTCAAATGTACAGATTTAAAACATAACATGATTTTAACTGTTTTCATCCGAGCTCATTGAGATATCATATTTGTCTGTATCACATAATAAAAATATAAATAAATAACATTAAAAATAATCTATTAAAACCAATTAAAATCGTTTCTAGTCGTCATTTTTTGTATTATATTACATATATCTATTCAAAAATTGACAAGATAATGGAGTCTACTAATTGCAATAATGGAAGAAACGTTTTCGAAATTCATTAATAGCATATCAGTTCTTATGAACGCGTCTGCTAGACATATAAGGGTGGTAGAAATTGACCAATAACAGCACTGATTCCACTGTCACTGCCATGATTGGTCCATTTTATATAGAGAAAGTATTGTAATACACTTGTTTATATGTCTGCCGGAGGCTGTTTGGTTACATGTGACTTTTGAGCTACACTTCAAGCCGAAATTTTGTTAATAACTGTTAATTATTATATTAGCATTGCACAAATAACACGACTGATATGGGACACAATGTTTTTGATACTTTACTGTTTTACCTATTTCTCGTTTGTGATACTGAATAATTAAGGTGGGATTATATGGAGAGCTTTGGATGTATGTTGCTTCCACAGTAAATATACATTGTTGGCTTACTTGGTGACATATCTATGTACCTAACTTAAGCAAAAAGTGATCATGTACCTAACTGATTTTCAGCGTCATCCATACAAAGCGTTCCATATGGTCCAGAACTTACTACAACTTGTTTTGAACCTCGCCTGTTACGAAATGAATAATGTTCGTTCACGAATTCCTTTTGTCGTAGGTGATGCGACATAACTTTTTAATCCTAAAATCTACTTAATGCACCATTGCTATTTATTTACCATGCTATAAATTAGCTTTTCTATAATATCTGAAAATAAATAATGATGTTAAGTATCAATTTATAAAATGAATTCATATGATTATATAAAACTTTTTGCAAGAGGAATGTAATATGTAGTGGTAGCATGTTAATAAATGATGTATTTAGGTGTATTTTCTATGTTAAATATGGACGTTGAACGGTACAGTTATGCAAAAATATAAATATGAAATAAATTATATTTAAATTAATGCTATAAAAATAATTGAAAAGCAGTCATTTATCCCGTGCGTATTGTACAGTAAGTTAAAAATTTCTCTTTTATTTGTGTAATGTGTGGAAAATTAATAAAATCCAAAAGGCAGCCAGAGTAGTAAAAGCATTGAATAGTTAATGTTCAATAAATTATAAGCAAGCAAAACATATTGTGTCAATAGGTGATAGGACTCCTTTTGAGGTCTAGGAGTACTTCCTGGTAGATACGGGTGATACCTTATCCTATCCTATTATAATATTTCTACTGCTAAATAACAGTGCATGCACTGCTGTGTTCCGATCTGTATATAGAGAGGCAGTATAGAAAAAGTGTGTGAGTGAAAACGCATTTTTTGTGAACTTCTTTATTTGAAGTAGGTTACAGGTGTTCATGAACTGTAGTAGCCATTTAGCATCAGGTGGACTGTGATTTCATTTGTACTTCCGTGTTGTAAAAAAAAAACCAAGAGATAATATGATCTGATTTTATTGCTACACTGCTAAACTATCCAAACGGGATAAGATGCAGCCGTAGTTCTGATTTCAATAGTGTTGTATACTGTGTGTGTAGTACGCTATGTTATATAACTTATAAAATGTCTTAATAAATATCTGTGACCTGGTGCTAAAACGACCAAAGTACGTTACTAGTACAATGCTGTACAGTGCCACATACTTTACAGTATGGAAGTACTCATTACATTGACCTTTTTTACATAGTATCTTTTGAAAAACTATCAATAAACATACGCCCTTTCAGCACAAACAAATTTCATACTTTTTCAATAATATGGCTTTAAAATCTCATTTCTTAAAAAACGTACTTTGGCCCTTTTAGCACCAGGTCACACATATATTGTTCATTGTATATTATTATGTGTAAAATTTGGTTTCGATTATTTTAAGATTTTTATAGAAACAATGAGAGGTTGAAATGTAGAAGCAGAAAATGCCTTTTACCATACGCACGATGGATAAGATGATGTTAACTTGTATAGTTGTGTATCCAGTAACAATATCATTCCGAAAATAAATCTTCATTGATCGTTTTAACAAGGAATTCATGCACGAAAATATATACATTAAGATATTTCATCTGAAGGTTGACAATCAATGACAATATGGTTTTAGCTGTAAATTTTAAAATTGTGTAATGAACTTTAAATTAAACGATAACGCCTACTAAAAGTGTATAAGAATAGCGCATTAGTTTGTATTGTTGGGTACTGGTAGTTTTGTTTTATAAAACAATCCATATATATCAAAGCAAATCATAAAAAATACTTATATTTAATTAAAACTAATTAATCACTTTATTTTTAGTCTATTGTCATATTAGCTTGTCTTACATTAAAATCTTATTTCGTGATTTATTTGGTTACCTCTGACTTTTTTCTAAAAAACTTACTAAATAATTATTGTCGTTCTTTGTATTAAAAAATCTGTTTTGTATTTTTACAACAACATTCACTCATGAAAAATCAAAACAGGGTTGTATGGGAAAAATAATCTATAAGAATCGTAACACAAACCCAACAATATAAACCAAAATCATAGCATACATAGATATTAAATATGACGAACTTGAAGTGTCGCTCGACAGTGAGTAACCGGACCGCGATTAGCGGTAGTAGTGTGTAGTGACGGCGGCGCACGGCTTCAGTTGGCTTAATGTAGCGGCAGCCAAGGGAGATCATCCTTGCAGATGCCCTCTAATGTAGATATATATATATACATATATATATATATATATATATAATTAAAACGTTTAAAATTCGAAACAATGTCCATATACATTTCAAACGTTTGGTCTTAAAGATCTGTAAGCTTTTAATCTATGTACACAAAAACTATGTTTATAAATTGTATAAACATCGTTTTTGATAGTAAAGAATGATCACAAAATGATTAGTAAAGTTTTTGATGATTATATTACTTTGTGACATAATATACATAATATTAAAATATGTGTTTCATATACCTTGTATAGATAATTTTATCTGTAGAGATTAGAGTTTATTGTATTAGGTTTTGTAAATAATTAATTTACATATACTTGGTGTTTAAAATGTTTGTTAACCAAAGAGTATCGGTTGTTGATTAAGATTGAAATATTTAAAAAAAGTGCAGCTTCATTATGAATTATGAGTTTGAGAAGATTTTATTGGGTTTTGAATAATCAGTTCTTCAAAAAATACAAATAGTTCTTGCAAAAAGTTCTTCGTGTATCTCCAAAAAAAACCATTCAATTCAATTGGACGGTGCCTTTAGTTAGTATCATATTTAGAGCAATAATAAAATCTATTTCTGGTAACAATTCTAATTTTTCTTCAAAGATTTTGATGTAAATAGCCTTTGTTTACTCCCTGAAAACTTTCCACGTGTCATATATGTATTAGGTGTTCATTATATATAGATTATAATAACTGCAAAAAGGCCCATCTCTCAGGGTTGCCGCTGCTGTTTGTTTGCGTTGCGAGGTCATTGGCCTGTCAGATAATATCAGTATTTCAAAAATTTGGTAAAGTAGCGTTACTACGTGTACTAAACGTAAAGAGTATACGCCGCCCGTATCTGTACTGGGCGGCTGGAACAAAGACAAAATAAATAATACGACGTTAAACGATTCATTTCATTTACCCTTCTGACGAAAATATTATTTACCATCATGATTATGTATGCTATTATTTTTATTTTTAGCTGACTTCAGAAAATAGAGGAGGTTTTCAACTGTATGTTCATCAATTTTGAACCAATTTTCATGGCCGTTCTTTATTAATTAGGTTTTACTTTAGAAGTGGTTTTAAATAAATTTTGAGAAAATACCACGCCTAAGGGTGGCAAAATAGGGGATGGATTTTTAGTGTTTAAATTTTCTGTGAACTTTATTTTATGCTTTTAGTTCTTTGAAGTCAGCTATTTAATTTTTGTAAAAAATAAAAAATAGTCTAATGGTTTTTAACGCCTTAAGGTCGTAAGAATGCGATGAAAACAAATAAATTTATCAAACTTACACTACTACATGAATGGGTCGTCTCAACCGGGGTAGGACCACGCTCCTACAGAATACCAGAGTAAAATAGCAGCTTAATGCATGCTGGAAACAAGGCCTTCCATCTTAGTCATTAGAGGAGAAAAGGCATCTGTATTTTGATTTTTAATAGAGGAAGTATGTAGATGTATATGGGCCACAGCATCCACTTACCGTCAGGTGGACTGTGTACTGTATAAAAAGAATAATTTATTAGTAATAGGTCAACTTTTTTGCAAGAGGCTATGAGTTGCCTAGGAGCCCAGACAAGTACCATTCTCTTAGATACTTCTGCCACCAAAAAACCGTGTTTTGTTTTCCGATCTGAAGAGTATAGAGAGCCAGTATAGTTACAGGCTGTAAAGCATTCAGGGGTGACGATGCAACTTTGGTCATTATTTTGTAGAGTTGACTGCGGGCAGACCGTGGCTGTTGTAGCCTTTTACCTTCAGGTGGACTGTAGGTTCGTTTGCAGATTCTGTCTACAATTCCGAAGCACGGCGGTGAATAAAACACCGCCAAATTTTTGACTCTGGGCTGCTACTGAGAATTTCTTCGTAAAAAAAACCAATAGCTGATTTTGGCTTAATCAGGGACTCGAACCCGGGACCTCATGATCTTAAATCGGGTTGCCTGCCTCATTGGTCTAGTGTTTGCAGATAAAGGGATGACACTCCTGGAACAACTATAATGTTATTGCATGTTTAGAGATAGTTGCTTCCGCTAGATGGCGTTATAACCATATCCGTTAAGTCGTAAAACACCCGACCAGTGATGGGAAGCAACGTTAAAGGTGCAAGACACCGATCTCAGTGATCTCCAATCCACCTGCTGAAGCTATTAAGGCAATCTTTCCTATAACTCCCACGGGATAAAGAAAAATAAAGGGAAGCCTTATTGATTCTTGGTGAAATGTTAATGCGCAGAAGCAGAACAAGAAAATTTTCTGTGTACGCAATTGTAAAAACAGTATTTTCTAGTTTAAGAGTCGTTTCTGAATAAAATATTTTATCAACTTTTAATTCTGCAAGCTTAAACCAACATAGAACAATAGACGGAAAGCTGAATACATTTCAAGTGACTCCGAAACCAAGCTTTGAGCCGTGCTCAACTTATTGTAAGTACACAGTCTCATGCACGACTATACTCGTATGTATGTATAATCATTTGCGACATTTGGTTTAAGGTTCATATGTCTGCGTCCAGCAGTAGGCTGTTAAAAAAATAAAGAAAGAACAAAGATGTATGCGTAGGTGCATGTTAAGAAGTTAAGCATGCTTTTGGCATTAATTGAAATGAACCTATCGCTCCGTTGCAAGTAGCATCTATACCGTTTTTGTACGTGGTAGAGCCACGCTGCATCTATATTATGGTTGTAGTATAAATTGGTCGACTCCGTCTCAAAGAATATCAGTGTAAAATAGCAGCTTAATGTTGCTGTGTTTCATATAGTGAATGTGAAATGCCGGAGTACCCTTTTTACTGGAATTGAGGCACTTCACGCGTCTGCATATTGATTACTAATCGAGGATAAATGTAAATGTCCAGGTCCATAGCATCCATTAACCATCAGTTGGACTGTGTGCCCGTTGGTCATCCCTAGACTATAATAACTAGCACTATTAACATTTGAATATTTTAGAAGTGTTCATGTAGATATGTGTACGTATATTTTATAAAAATTTTCCGTAGTTTTTATCTGATTCGTGATATACGGGAAATAATTTATCATATTTTGCTGTATTCGATTTAGATCTCTCAGTAGATAGTATTATATTCCTAGACACGTTTTTACGCGGTAGAGCTATGCTGCAGCTATATTACGGGTATAGGTGTAGCACAAATGTGTCAACTCGACCAGGGAAGGACCACACTGTCACATAATACCAGCGTAAAATCGTATTGGATATCGGATAAGTCTTGTGGATTTAGGGAGATTCTAATAGCTTAATGCTACTGTGGTGAGTGCTAAGAGCCGGATACCTTTTTTACTGTAAATAAGGCATTCCATCTTAGTCCTCACGGGTGACACCCACCTGCATTTTGATTCGTGATCGAGAATACATGTAAATGTCTATGGGCCACAACATCCACTTACCATCAGGTGGACTGTGTGCTCGTTTGCCACTCTTACCTATACTATATAAAAAAAACTTTTATTAGATTATTGACAGCGGCTCAGAAGCAGCCGGTGCTGGAGCGTCAATCAGTTCAAAAGCGGAGTGATATTAATAATTCGCAAGTGATTGACAGACGCACATCTATCACATTTCTCTGTTGCGTCATCCTCTTTACATTCCATTACTTCAAATAATTCCAACAATGAAAAATTGAATTCACTGTTAAGCCGTACGATCGTTGTAAAATAAGGGCTTTGTTGGGGATACAGAGTTTATTATTGTTCGTAAAAAATACGACCAAAATACTCACGAGTTTAGAATCAAAATGGCGCATCGTAATGTTGTGAGTGTGTATTGGATATCGGATAAGTCTTAGCCACTGACCTCTATATATATACAAGTACACTGGACTGGCTATAAACCGTGCCATGATGAAGCGATTTGATTTCCTGGCGCTGACAGCAGAAGTGCACGTCCACGGAACTAATAATAGGGATAAGACAGTGCATCAAATTACTTAGTTAATACCTAAATAAATAGAAAGGACTCTATGGATAGATGGACTCAACCCGTAACGTCCATTCTATTTATGTAACGATATTATCATATTAATATAACGCCATTATCATTCATCATCATTAAAACCATTCACAAGTCCACTGCTGAAAATAGGCTTCCCCCAAGGAATGCCACAAAGCATGGTCCTGAGCTACCTGAATCCATCAACTTCCTGCATGTCTTACCAGGTTTTGACTCCATCTAGTGGGGGAACGTCCTACACTTCACCTGCCGGTACGGGGCTGCCACTCAAGAACCTTTTTTCCCCATCGGTATTCGGTTCTTCGAGCTATATGGCCGGTCAATTTCCACTTAAGCGTACTAATCCATTGGTCGATTTCGGTCACTCTGGATCTGCTGCAGATATCCTCATACCTACCTAGGTTTGAACCCCTGAGCATAGCCCTCTTCATAGCTCGCTGAGCGACTTCGAGCTTCCTCAACTGCCAGCAGTGAAAGACCTCGTCTCAGATTCATAGGTCATCACTGGCAACACGGACTGGTTGAACAATCTAGTTTTGAGGTATTCCTAACGAGAAGATGTGTTGTAATTTCACGAACACTGCCCAGCCGAGTTGAATCCGTCGATTGACCTGTCGGTCGAAGTTGAACTTACCTACCCGTCGGACTATTTGTTCCAAGTAAAAATACTCGTCAAAAACTTCAGCTAAGTGCTCCCAAAAACCACCGGCATGGGTGTGACATGGACATTACACATGACTTTTGTTTTGTCCATGTTCATCTTAAGACCTATCTGTTGAGAGACACTATTGAGGTTATTGAACATAGTGTGTAAGTCCTTCAGCGATTCTGCCATAAGGACTATATTGTCGACAAATCAAAGGTGAGTGACGTACATGCCATTGACGTTAATACCGTATCTATGGAGTGTAGAAGTAAGGAGTACAGACTGTATTAAAAAAGACGTGTGGGACTGCCGCGGTAAAGCTATTGCATAGCATTTTGTATCAACTTATGCAATTATAATTATTTATTTATTTTATTTATGCAGTATTTCTTTTTCTTTAATATTAATTCAAGTTACTTAGGTTAATCCAATCAAATTCAAACAGATTTAACCGAACCCGCGTTATAACGAACTCACTATTTGTGAAAAATACTGTATCATCGGACCGCGTCGCAAAAAACTCAGGTTCACGCAGTACATACGTCAGAGCGGCCGTACGGCAATTATATTAACAAGACGCGCAACTACTCAGTTCCACGCTCCACGGCAAGATTTGTCACTTATTATTTATTGTCCAATTAATTGTCTTTAAATTCAAATGGCACGCTCTATTATAATCAATAAACGATAATCGCGTATAGTAAATTTCGAGGTAAATTATTATATGTAAACGTTTTTGAATCGTCGTAATGAAACATATTTCCTAAAGAAAATATCTTCACAATTAATTTGATGTAAAATAACATTGGAAATAACGTATAAAAACAGAAAAATTATCAAATTTTTGATCGAGTTCCTAACCAGTACACAAGCAAAAATGGCGAAATATCATTTTCAGATTTTTTTCTATATAGTTATTTGTTACAGAGTACACAGATAAAATTCACTCTCACAGATGACAAATTTCAAACACCACAATCTCTAATTTTTTACTCTGCTATCTTCAGCGCTGTACACGAACGGAACGATGTCGTTGAGAGCCCTGGTAGCTCACATAGTTAGCGCTCGTTATAGGTATCACAGTACGGGAGCAACCCGGGTTCGATCCCCACTGGCACCAATGAAATTGTTGCGTGCTGATTTAGCTATCAGTTGGAAAGTCTGTTTTTCTGGGACGTTTTGTTTTGTTACACTGACATCTCGCAAGTCACCTAGGAGGTTGTCGGTTGCTTATTTTTTATTTTTCTTTAAAATTTTCGTCGGTAAAATAACATATTTATAAAAGTAAAAAAAGTAAAGTTACAGCCTATATACGTCCCACTGCTGGGCACAGGCCTCCTCTAATTTCTGAGATGGTTTTAAGGCAAGGAAATGTCCGTCATGCTGCCTCAATGCGTGTTGACGAACTTCACATTTCTTCGAAATATATATTTTTTAATTTCTCAGACATGCGCTACCAGCATGCGACGACGCGGCCCGCGCCTTGTCGCCACTTGCGTTTGCCGCGCTTTGTCTCGTCACAGAGTGGCGAAATCACAGTAATATAGGTATTTTATAAACAGCACCTGTCTAATATTATGAAATATGTAGATAAAACTTAAAACTTAGCTTGATAAATGTATACCATTTTGTTTGTAATATTTTTTAGACCTCTCTTCAATCGTTTCTGCTTATTCCCCATGTTTTATAAACTAAACTTAAACATTAATAAAACTGTACAATTAATATAACTATAAAACACTACTATTAAACAAGAATCAGAAAAAACCTACTCCACTATTAACAAAATTAAATTTTTGCAGTAATATTTTACGATTTTATTTCGTAGTGCTGAGCTCTCGCAACGCGGCGTACGTACCTAGCAACACGATGCGCCCCGCACTGAATTCGTGGACGAATGCGGGGGTGATATAGACGCAGTATTTAATCGGGACGCATTTTTAATTTATTATCATAAAAATAACACATATTTCTAAAAAGTAACCAAACCAAATTATTTTATTTTGTATTGCAAAGCAGTAGATATTTTTTTTATATTCCTTTGATAAACAATGAAGGAGTAAAGTGGTTTCATCTCAACGATTTGGAGGTGATTTGGGTATTTTTTTATTTATTATGTGACACCGATAGAAAAATTATGGCTAAACCAAATTACGTATCAGATCATGTAGATTACTAGCTATTTTTTTCATATGTAATTTCTCTGTAAGTGTCGACGAAAAGTTGGTTCATCTGCACGCTTTTTTCAAGCTTTTTGCGAGAGAGCAGCCTTAATAAATGCACTTTGTTCATTCATATTCAAAATTTCAAAACTCTTCGACAAAGACAACAAAGACTGAGGAAAAGAAACGACGTTAGACCATCGTTAGACAATGCACGGCCTTCAAGCCACACCTCCGTGCCCGTCGGAGAGCGTGAGGTTTTTTTCGTTACGAAATTTCTGGATTTTCCCGCACTCAAGGCCCGCGATAGAAGCTATGCAATAGCTTAAAAGTGTCCATAAAAACCATCAAATAAGGGTGACGCCACTATAACTACGAGGTAAATTTTAAAGAACGCACCGAAAAATATTAGTGGAATAGACGAATTTTCGAGGTTATATTTACTAAATAAAATTATTTTAGATTTTAGAGCTACTGAGCAGTTTAGCACCACACTTAAACCATCGACAACTGCTAAGTTCATTTTATCCCAGTAGCTACTCCAGCGCCGTTGTGGAGAGTTTTTGAGCTCTTATTTACTCCTTACAGATGGCCACTTTTTCAACTGTTCTACTATGGGAGTTGGTACTCCTTACTTCTACACTCCATAACCGTATCCTTTCCAGTCCAGTAGCTTGAAGACGTCTTACAATGCAGCGGTAAAGTATTTCGGGGATATTACGTCACCCTGTCTTACACATCTCTACAGTTGGATAAGTTTTGTACTCTGGTTCTGTACTCGGATAGCCATCGTAGCCTTTAGACCATTCAACTAAAAAATTATTAAGATTAAACTATCTACACAAAATAAAAATAAAAAACATAATTTCTAAAATAATTTATTGTCAACCGTTCATTTAGTTCTAGTATTATAAAGAAAAACAAATCAGCTGCTATAATAACGCTTATTCTAATCAACTACAGGTCTGTATATAAACAGTAAAATATTTTCTACTATATAAAAATTTATGTTTGTTCATACTTTCTACGATGCCATACCGTTCATCAGATTGCGTTAAAACTTAGTCAACTTATTGGTTGCACTTGTGCGAAGGTTATAAGCATGGTACAAGTAACACACTAAGTGGCGTGCGTATTATACTTACTATTTATTTGAAAGTCATAGAAAGTTATATATCATTATATTTCAATGATTGTATTATCATTCCTAATTATACAATATTTAGGAATAATACCACATTCCACACCACGTTTAGTAGTAATGTTCCACATTTTTAACGATATTTCCACAACTATTTCTTCTGCGGCAGCAATGCGGCGGGTACGAGCTAGCAAGATAATATAAAAAAAAACTTTGAATTACAAAGTTATCAGTTATTTACAACGTCATTTTCGAAATCAAAATTACAATATTAAAGAAATAACTGAAATCATCATACAGTCCTACTTTCCGTGGTATCGTCCCAAGAATGCTGGCTACGTGTCCTCTCTGAATGGCTATACTTAGCATTCAAGCGAGGAAGAAACAAACTAAACAACTTCTTATTACCAGCAGTGATGATCAATCGCAGATACAGTTTTTTAGAAACTACACCGCACGTGCACCATATGGACCAGTAGTCTCTACAGCAAATAGCACAAATATGTACACATACTTACATGCCCGCAATTGAGAGAGAATTAAATCTCTAGATCGCACTTACTAAATCCCCATGGTGTTCTACCTCCGCCGCAAATTCGCAGGGCCACGGAAACGCTTTCATGCACATCCGCGGCCCCTCTCGCGCCAACCGCCCAATGGCAACCCCCCCCCCCTTAGTTGCTTACTTCTCCTACCCGTTTTCTTTCTCAGATAGGGCGCAACAGAAATACAAGCCACGCTGTCCTTCGCTGCCTCTAACTTCACCTGCACTACGGACTCCACGAGTCCGATATGTGAATGGAGCCAGGAAAAAACGAGCACTTGGAAACATCAAGTGGTGCAGCCTCACTAAAGTCGCGAAAGATAGTCGAGTGGCGCATCGCCAATCGCCAAACCAACACTCCTCTTCCCTTACTACTCCACCTCAACTACAGCGGTACAGGGAGAGGAATCTCCTCTAGCCATAGCCCACTAACACACATCCAACGTGGCTCGACATCAACAGGCGACCTTTCGACACTTGGCTATGGCCTTTTATTTTGGTGGAAAATGAGGAAAGAAGAAATAAAAAAACATTCCAAATAATAATCTAATACTTTTATACTTCTGGTATTGATACTACCAGAAAATATTGTCGGTATACTGCACTTTTTCAAAGTGGTGCAGTTCTCATGTCTAATAAAACAGTCATCTCTGAAATGTTTGGAACAAATATGATTATTTTGTTTCGGATGCCAATTCACAATATTTATGCTTTTAAGCCATAATTTTAGTCTTGGTTTTGTTGGAAACCTGTTAATTAATAAACATTTGATAATCATCAGTTTTTGGTGAATTTGCTTGTTAACAGATATGGGTAGGAAAGAATATCGATAAGTATTATAGACAAGGAACTCGACAAACCTATTGAATGTTATTGTTTATCAAAACTCAGTGATATACAGCCAAACACGTTGGTATATATGATATTAAGATTAGTAACAAAATTTTAAGTATATAATTTAATTGTAAATATAAAATACTTTCGTTTTTAAGTTTAAAAGTTCAAAATACAGACTTTTTAAATATGACAATATAAATAAGACAGCAGACTTTGGCATATTTTGTCAATTTTATTTTTCAAGACATCCTTTAGCGGCGCTTCAAATTGGCACAGTCATTTTGTATGGTATAGCCAGTCCAGCGTACTTGTATATATAGAGGTCAGTGGTCTTAGTGGATTTAGGGAGATTCTAAATTTAAAATTATTTTAAAAAATGTTTAATTATCTATTGTTTTAGAAGAGTTACAAAGAGTAAAAGAAGCCCTAATGTCCTTCTTTTCTTGCTTGTCTGTCTGTCTGTCCGTCCGTATGTCACAGATCTTTTTTCTATTCCGTAAACGAAATGAGGATAATTTGCGTATTAGGTGTAGGATGATGACCAGATACCGAATATTGAAAATAAATTCCATTTAATAATTTTTCATCGAAAGTCGCATACTTGAAAATGAAGCCGATTTTTTATTTAGGTACCCCAGATTGTGAGACATCATGGTCTAGAGCTAATTGAGTAGCGCGCTAACACTTCAAAAATAAAATAAATATAAAAAAAACATCTGTGCAGTTCAAACGCGATAGAAGTGAAATATTTAAATGAAATGAAATATAAAACAAAAACATTTTGCAGTAAATGATTTATTTGATTTAATAATTTTGAAACACAAGTGCGGCATAAAATATAAGATAAAAGTTTAATATTAAAGCAAATAGCTGTTCCCCGCGACTTCGTCCGCGTGAAATTTATTACGATCGGATTTTATTGGTTTTAATTTTTTTGCGCGGAACCATAATTCTTTTTCTATAATATTATGAAGTCTATGTTATTCCTTATAACATTACATTATGAAGCGACAGTAGCCTAGTGGCATGGCGCGGACCGCGAACTTAAAAGGTTGCGGGTTCGAATCCACCATTCGACTACTGTCGTGAACCACTCCTAACACAAGAATTTTCAGCTTACCGGGAGTGGTTAAAGGGAATATTAGTAATGTTAATTAATAGGATTACCAATATTTAAAAAAATATATAACATTAGGTGTCTGCCAGTGAAATTCGGAAAGTTGGAAGCTCGAACAAACGGACACGGACGGACAGATACTGATAGTACAGATAGGACAGATACTGATACTGAGCACACAATCCACCTGATGGTAAGTGGTTGCTGCGGCCCACAGACATCTACATCTATCCTCGATTACGAATCAAAATGCAGATGCGTTATCACCCGTGAGGACTAAGATGGAATGCCTCCTTTCCAGTAAGAAGGGTCTCTGATTCTCTACACTCACCATACAAAACACAGCAGTGTTAAGCTGCTATTTTACGCTGGTACTCTGTGAGAGCGTGGTCCTTCCCCGGTCGAGCCGACCCACTCGTGATACAACTATACCGCTAATATAGCTGCAGCATGGCTCTACGTCTACCACTTAAAATACAGACAAACATTTTTAAAATTCGTCGTTGCGCCTGCAAAAATAGCTGTGTTTTTTTTACGATGTTATGTTTTTAATACCAATTTGACTTTATTTCAATACATACAATCTGTGGTATGTGATAAGTTCGACATTCACCGAGTTAAAAATGTAGCCGTGTGACGTTCATACATTAAATGTTCATTTAAAACCACCACGTGTTATGTGATTTGCATATAGCTATAAAAGATCACTATCAATTAAACTCATCAATTGTGCCTGCTATTTTATGTCATATAGCGACGTTTTTAGCATGTTTACGCTAACACTACACATTTGATAAAACCATTTAATACGGATTTTATCGCGTTTCATTTACTTATTTTTAGTTTCAGACGTTTCGGGTGTTTTATAGCACCCATGGTCACGGGAGTAAAGCACCCAAAATGTCGGGAATTAAAAATAAGTTAATTAAACGCGATAAAATCCATCTAAATAGTTTTATCCAATTGATTGCTCTCTTTGTCGTAATAAGGTGCCAACTTATTTTATTTAAACTCTTACTGTTATATCTTTCTTTAGGATTCTTTTAGAATTCTAACATTCTAAAATTCTAGTTCCTATTATTAGTCCAAATATCAATGCTGTAAAACTTAGTTATTATACCTATTTTGCTTCGTTTCATCAAAGCAATAGCTTTTGTTTAAGTTTTCATATTTTTTAAATTTAAGTTAATAAATCATATGAATATTTTTATGGGATTAAAATAGATTTTTGTAAAAAGGCTTGTTTTATTGAACAACTACATGTGCAGTATTAATAATTTTATTTTTATAAAATCTGTGACATTACAAAATCACTATGTGTACTTTAGGCACATAACGGATAATTACTCGTATTACTCCAAAAATTCACCTTTTGAGTCATATTTAACCTCTCGTGGACGGCTAGCCCGCCAGCGGACCACGGCGTTGTCGGAAAGTATTTTTTGAAAATTTTTTTTTTATAGAATAGGGGGCAAACGAGCATGCGGCTCACCTGATGTTAAGTGACTACCGCCGCCCATGATCAACCGCAACACAAGGGGAATTGAAAACCAAAAAAGGTGCGTTGCCGGCCCTTTAGAAAGGAGTAAGCTCTTATCTTGAAGGTCCCCAGGTCGTATCGGTCCGGAAAAATCGCCGGTGGTAAACTATTCTACAGAGAGGTTGTACGCGGAAGAAAACTCCTTTTGAAACGTACAGTGGTGGACCGCCAAGTATCCAGATGGTGTGGATGGTATCGGGACGTTTGCCGCGTAGTACGTTCACGAAATTTGGCGGCTGGGATTAATCCAAACAATTCCTCAGAGCACTCTCCATGGTATGTGCGAAAGAAAATGCAAAAAGATGGAACATCTCTTCGCAGTGCCAGTGAATCGAGCCGATTGGAAAGCACTCGGTCGTCGACGATTCGAGCCGCTCTGCGCTGGATGCGGTCAAGTGGAAGGAGCTGGTACTGGGGAGCCCCAGCCCAGAGATGGGAACAGAATTCCATGTGCGGCCGAACCTGCGCCTTGTAAAGTTGCAGGCGGTGTGCCGGCATGAAATACTGTCCCGCTCTGCTGAGCCCGCCAAGCTTTTTAGAGGCCAGTTGGGCCTTCTCTTCCAAGTGACCACGAAACTGTACGTCACTCGATATGTCGACGCCGAGGATTCCGATACTGGCTGAGGCAACAAGGGGAGTACCTTGAAATTGAGGAGATACGACAAAGGGGTTCTTTTTAGCGGTTAACGCGCAAACTTGTGTCTTCTGGGGGTTAAACTGGACTAGATTTAGTCGCCCCCAATCCGAGACTCTGTTCAGCAAAGACTCGACTTCAGACACAAGTTTGTCCCGGCACTCGGAGATGTTTTCCCGAGAAATATTGGCTCGGCCGGTGAAAAGAGCATCACCAGTGCTGTCATCTGCATAGTAATGAATATTACGGGTTTGCAACATATCATTGATATGCAGAAGAAACAGCAAAAAAAGTAATCTAAATCTACGTAGACATGTTAGTTTTGTTGTTTTATGTTGTATGTTGTATGTGAGAAAGGCTATTCTCGATAGATCCCTCATTTTCTCTGAAAAACAGACTCGTGAACCCTCACGAGTCTGTTTTTCAGAGAAAATGAGGTGTCATGGTGTCATCAATGGTGCCATGAAATGCGTCTATGTTTTGGAAACGGGGCATCTAGGCGTGTTTCAGAAATCGTTACTGGTGACGAGATATGGATCAATCAATATGATCCTGAAAATAAAAAGCAATCATCGGTATGGTCTACTCAGAAGGACAGTTACCGACTAAACTGCAAAGACCTCGCAACGTCGGCAAAAAAATGGTGGCTTCTTTTTTTCACGGAGCGGAAATTTTTCGACGTCGATGTTGGAAAACAAGCTGTGCGGGAGATAAGACCAAAGAACGGACTTCGGGGAATCAAGCTGCATCGCGATAACGCCTCTTCACATACCTCCCTTAGAACAAAAGCATTTATTGAGGAATCTGGTGTTGAAACTCTAAGTCTCCACCCTACAGTCCTGACTTAGCTCCTTGTGATTTCTTTTTGTTCCCAAGAGTCAAAGAGAAAAAATAAAAGGCAATTTTTTTCAAGCGCCGAAGAAGCGATTTCTGACCTGTCAGATCGAGACTGGCAAAAGTGTTTTCAGAGTTGATTTAGGCGAATGGAACTTTGTGTAGAGCATGATGGAGAATATTTTGAAAAGATGTAAAATAAATATTAATAGTTACTGGAACACTTTTTGTATATCTCAAAACTTATTAAGTGTCCCACGTATTTCGCGTACACGACAGTTCATTTATAGAGGCGTTCACAGCAGGTTTCTCTCAAGGTTAAATTATTTTAGTTTTTCATTATTTCCTAAATTATGACTATACTACTAGAAATAGAAAATATTATCTCCATAAAATTTTCTTGATGCTGAAGTAATTTTCGTTGGTATGGATTAATATGCTATACCTAATAAACTCTTGATAAATTAATTTTAAATTTTTAATATTTTGCCACAAAATACCTTATTTTGCTTATGTATAAAAATAGACCTATAAATCTTATATATATATATATATATATATATATATATATATATATATATATATATATATATATATACATAAATTACGTGTCACGTTGTAGTCCGCCATGGACTTCTAAACTACTTAACCGATTTTAATCAAATTTGCACACCGTGTGCAGTTTGGCCCAACTTGAGAAATAGGATAGTTTTTTTGCCAATGAGTGACCCACAATTTTTTTTTTGCGAAAATAATGATTTTTAGTATGGCATAACAAAGTGTCGTCGAAAAGGGCAGAACAACGTCTGCCTGGCAAGCTAATAGATTTATATTTTGTAGAACATAGTATTTACGTATCACTAGCTATTACGCCAGCGCACGCGGATAAAGAAGATCGTGAGCGCTTTTTCTTCCGACTTGCTTGAAAAAAAAAACAATATTTAAGGTTAGCTGAGAGGTGTAGCTGGATGCTAGATAGCCTTTACTGTTGCTCGTGAAGTTGGCTATCATAATATACGAAGAAAAATTGTCAAATCGACTGTTAGTTCCAGAGATTAGCATGTTTGAACAAACAAAAAGCTCTTCCGTTTTACTCAATTATTATAAATTCTATCTTATGTTATCGTAGGTCTACCCAATAGATTTATATACTCGTATTTGTCTTCTCTTAGTGTCGCTTTTTCGTTTCGTTGAGTTTTAAATCACATCGATGCTAAAGAAATTTACACTTGAAATGTTTCTACCGTTTCTATTACCAGGTCTATCTCCGAACTAGTTATGAGCTATTACTTATTTCTGAATATTATGTAACATTTATTTATATACTGCTTTTCAAAAACAAACACTTAAAAATTAATAGCTGAAGTGGTAATACATAGCTGCAGCATGAATGGGTTGGTTCAACCGAGAAGAACCAGAAAAAAGAATAACGGTGCGTGTTGTGTTTCGTATAGTGAGTGTAAACACTGGAGACCCTTTTTGCTGGTTCTTACCCGCGGCTTCGCTCGCGTGGGCTTGAATTAAGAAACATCAATAGTACTATTTCGTACTAAAATTAGCAAAATTGGATCACTTGTAGAGACACCTCGATATCTGTGTCTATATTGGACGTAGGAACGTAGGAAACACATAAATTAGTTTACCAGAATTGCATATGCATCCTTTTTAATCAGGCTTATCTTCCACTGTGTCAGATATGCGTTATTTACATATTATTCATAGTTGAAGTTGATATAGTTTCGACAAAATAAAATTGAATATCACGATCCGAATTAATATTGGCCTAATTAGTATTATAATCATAAAATATATGCAAGTTTTTTTTTAACGTTCGAGTGGACTTAAAAATTTCATAAATATAGTGCTTTTCACACTGAACGTGTGGGAGTAGAAATATACAGAAGATACGCAGCAGTGCCTTCCTGATCATATCTCAAAATAATAAAAATATGCAGTTGACAACTCGCATGCCAAGCGTGGGAACTATGTTAGCCATGTAGCGGTGGCGTAAAAGAAAATGGGTGGCAGCATGCTCCTGATAACAGTGTAAAGTAATTAAAAGGTGCGGTTGCCTACCCGCCTGCCAAGTGTGAATACTACTGCAAATATCCGGTCATCAAGAGTGGATAGCCCTATTAAAAGTAAAAAAGTAGCAGTCCAGATTCATCCCACTACTGGGTACAGGTTGCAGCGAGTTTAAGAACAAAAAGGAGTTGACCCCAATGCGAGATGCATAATTATCTAAGAGGGTGGGGGGATTTCGCCATAGTTGTCATTGTCGGCAGACGGGTCGGTTTTTCCAACGGATTCCAAGCGAAGGTTCTGGCTGGGATTCCAAAGTGGGATTCGAAGTGAAGGTTCTGGCTGGGATTCCAAATTGGGATTTCAAGTGAAGGTTCTGGCTGGGATTCCAATGTGGGATTCCAAGTGAAGGGTCTGGCTGGGATTCCAAAGTGGGATTCCAAGTGAAGGTACTGGCTGGGATTCCAAAGTGGGATTCCAAGTGAAGGTTCTGCCTGGGATTCCAAACCTTGATTCAAATTGGTGTTTTTACACCCAGACAATATTTATTCTTAAAAAATAATAAAAAGCTATTTGGAACTTTCGCAAGTAGTACACGAATAAGATTTTCGGGAATACGAAGTGACCCTAACGGATCCCTTTTCGATTATACTCGTAACTTAATTTTAAATCGATTCCACTTACCCTAGATATCATTATACTTACCTTTGAATTTACAATAAAATAAAATTCCCTGCTTGTAATCAATAAACTTAATTAATCAAAAAACCTTTTATTAAAGAATTATCAAGTACATTTAACTTGATAATTCTTTAATAAAAGGTATTTAAGTTTCCGCAAATTGATTTAACTTTGAAAGATAGACTTATATAATTAGAACACTGTGCAGATTAAATCGTTTTTATCTCAATCTCATACTATGAAATGTCATCAAATATGTATTAATAATTTTTATTTGCAAACTAAGCTTTTGAAATTATATAGCCTGCTAAAATATTATCTTTCTACTTACAATTTAAATGTTATAAATGCAAACTTGAAACAATATATTATCTTAAAATGTTTCAATTAAAAAAACACAAATGTGTTTTGTCGGCGACAAGCATACAATCAACCAGTGACGAACTGTGTTTTAAGACTATTTCAATTCTTTAAATTAGTGTAATTAGCTTATTAACTTTTATTAGAATATAATTTAAATATAATTGCAAAATCGAAGGGTTAGCCTTTAACCTGTTGCATTGATAATTTTGTAAGGAAGTTTTTTTAAGCAAGAACTTGTATTGTAAATACTTATAAAAAATTAAAGTTTTATTTAACGCTTAAAAACTGGTGTTAGATTAAAGGTTTATGCGTAACATAATGTTGTTTACATCGAACAAGGACAAGGACATAGAACAAGGATCATCGACGTCGAGACGCGCGGAGGTGTGCTGAGAAGACCCAGTTCGAGAGTAGTGCTGCTGGTGCCGGGAGTATCGCCGAGCCAGGAGGATGGTGCGACGCACGAGGGGGAGAATGTCAGCGACAAGCATACAATCAACCAGTGACGAACTGTGTTTTAAGACTATTTCAATTCCTTAATTAGTGTAGTGCCAATCAACCGTGACGAACTGCGTTTAAGACTATTTCAATTCTTTAAATTAGTGTAATTAGCTTATTAACTCTTATTAGAATATAATTTAAATATAATTGCAAAATCGAAGGGTTAGCCTTTAATGATAATTTTGTAAGGAAGTTTTTTAAGCAAGAATTTGTATTGTAAATACTTATAAAAAATTTAAGTTTTATTTAACGCTTAAAAACTGGTGTTAGATTAAAGGTTTATGCGTAACATAATGTAAACAAAAAGAAATAAGTAGATTAGACATCTGTTTTAATAAATATAAGACCAAATGTATAGTAAATTAGCAATTTTGTAGGGTTTTTGTTCTATAACTTTTGTATAGAGGACTTAATAGTTTTATATTATTATTTTATGTTATAGAACATAACCAGAGAAATCTAACAATATATAATTTGTAAGGGTTTTTTGGAAATTTTCAATAAATAAAGGCTCCTAAGGTTTCGGCTCGAAGTAAAAACAACGCGCGAGATAGGGTAAACCGCGCTAACGCCCATACGGTAACGCCGGCAAGTATATAAGCCGAGCAAATTTCGGCTCAATTCGCAAGGATCTCCTAGATGTGCGTTGTTTGTATTTAGCAGTGGCTGCAAATGACCGCCGGTACGACATACTCCGCCGATCGTTGAGTCTCGTGATTCCGTGAGGCGTCGAGGTCACCGGCCCCTAGGTGATTCTTGGCACTTTATGCGTTCCGTGCATTCTGTGCCTAGTCGCGCATTAAAGTGTCACCTTTGCACTTCCTCCAACCCTTTTGTTATAAAAGGGGTAGGCAGTGCCCACAGTGAGGAAAGTCTCTCCAATAGTATCACCACCATCCGCGTCGCGCACCAACATCTGCTGCCGATCGGTTGGAATACAGATAGGGCCAATAGTAGATTACCGCTGACTGTTAGGTTAGGGACATGTCAGGAAACGATAAGGGGGAACCTCCTCCTAAATCGAGGAAACCACCGGCGTACTGGAAAGACCTATCGCCTACCGCGACCTTTTCAATCCGGAGAGGATGAGAGTTGTCTCATCGTACTCCCAGATACCGACTCGGAAACCTTTGTCGCCGGGTAAGGAGTCCGCACCTAGAGTTGCACTCTCACCCATCGTACCTGAGTGTACGACTGGGCGTGAACCGCTGCCCTCTCAGCAACAGCGGCCTCTGAAGACGCCACGAAGGCATACACCACCAAAGACCGAAGCCTCCCTCTACGAGAAGAGGCAGCGCATCGGCAACTCATCCGATCCACCAACATCATCAGATGATAAGGAGCCCCAAATAGCGACTAGGAAGAAGGTCCACACCTCACCTCCTAAGTCGCCATCACCACCACAACAGTCACCATCCATCTCTCCGGACCGACGTAGCCATGACTCGGCCCAATACGAGCAAGGAGGTGAGGAGTCCTACAGCTGGGGCTCAACAACGTATGCAACCCTAGCTGCATCAGCCGGGAGATCATCACCGGTACAAACCACCAACCCGTCCGGGCTAGCTCATGACGATGGACAGCGGCCGTCAACGAGCTATGCCCACATGGCTGCGGCCCCTGCAGTACCACGACCGCAATCGGCGGAGGAGCCTCAGAAAACTGAAAAGGAGAAGGAGAAGTCCAGATATCCGCCGATTGTTGCAGAATGCCTCCCGGACTGGACTAGGCATTTCAAGGTCCTCAATGAGTGAGAAAGTTGGGCCATCCTCCTAATGCCCGTCCGTTCGGGAAGGGAGTTAGATTTTCTCCGCAGAGTCCGGATGAGTTCCGCACCATTCAGAAATACATGGTCGAGCTCTCCGAGAAAGACAAAACCATGTCGTGGTACTGCTACACCCCGGCAGAGGAGAAGCCCACTAAAGTGGGTATCCGGGGCCTGCCAGTGAGCACCGATCCCAAGATGATAGAGGAAGCTATCCGGGCAAAAGGCTTCCCGATCAATTACGTAAGGGCCATACCACCACGTAGAGGCAGAACGGGCCGCCTCTACTACGCACAGCTGGAGCATCTGAGCCTGGAGCGGCTCCAAGAATTATATCACATCGACGAACTCCTCTACATGAGAGGAGTAGTCATCGAAGCCTGGCAAAGAAAAACGGGGCCACCACAATGCCACCGTTGCCAGGCTTTCGGACATGCTTCAGCAAACTGCTTCAGGCCAGTGAAATGCGTTCGCTGTGCTGGAGAGCATATTGCCAGCCTTTGCCCAAGGGGTAGTGAGGAAGAGCCAAAGTGCGCAAATTGGGCTAAGAACCACACAGCCAACGATAGCCGCTGCCCGGTCCTGAGGAGGATTGCCAGGAAGCAGGGGATCGTTTTACCTGGGCTACTCCCGGAGAACCCTAAGAGGATCCCCCAGAGTCGCCCAAAGGCTGTGACCATACAGGAGGACGGGTGGGCCACCATCACCAGAGGAAAGGGTAGGCAACCAGCCCCCCCACCCCCCACCCCCCCTATGACGTTCTAGGTCCCGAGGAACCGACGCACATCCCTACCGACCCTAGGAAGCGTCCGGATGTATTAGACATCGTGCTCACTAGGAACGTCAACTACCCAGTAGTGGTAGAAGTGCTGTATGACCTGAATACACAGCACCTCCCGATTCTGATAACCCTTGGCACTAAGGCAGTGACTTCCCCGCCCAAAGCTGTCAAGACCAAGATCGACTGGAGGCTCTACGACCAGCACCTGCAGGAGAGACCTCCAGTCCATACACAGATCAACTCAGCGGACGACGTAGAGGCCGCTGCAACCAGACTAACCACGTGTATCCAGGAGGCCCTCAACGCGGCCTCTACGATCGACCCTCTCACGGGAAGAAAAGAGGAGCTGCCGCTAAGACTACGCGTGCAGCTCAACCATAAAAGAGCGCTGAGGAACCTCTGGGCGCGTACTCGCTGCCCTAGAGTAAAAAGGAAGCTTAACACCTTGTCAGACGAACTGTCGGTTGCAATACAAACCCACAGAGGAGAGGCCTGGGAGCGGCGCATATGGAAGGCGGACGAACAGCATGCGTCGCTCTACAAATTGAACCGGCAGTTAACGAAAACTAGACCACCTGTTTGCCCGCTGACCAGCAACGCGGGCATTCAACGTTACGATGCCAAGGGCAGAGCGGATATCCTAGCTGAGCACTTCGAAGAGCAGTTTATGCTGAACCCAGCAAGTGCGGAGTTCCTGGAAATCCATACTCGGAAAGAGAGCCGCGTGCAGGAGCTCCTGTCGTTGCCCGCGCCACCGCTTACAGGAGAGTGGTTTATCTCCCCCGCCGAACTTCGGAGGACAGTAACCCGCCTGCAACCCAGGAAGGCGCCGGGGTACGACGGGATTACCAACGCTGCACTACGACAGCTGCCCAATAGAGTCCTTGTAGAGATAGGTCGGCTCTACAACAGCATATTGCGGACATCCCACTTCCCGGAGGACTGGAAGAAAGGCAAAGTTATCGTCTTGCCGAAACCCGGGAAGGACAGGCGTAGAGCTGCCAACTACAGGCCGATCACGCTGCTACCGCATATAGCTAAACTGTGCGAAAGATTACTGTTAAGACGTCTCCGCCCGTGCATCCAACTTCGGGCGGAGCAACATGGATTCAGGAGGGGTCACTCCACAGCAACACAGCTGACCAGAGTGCTGCACCTGCTTGCGCCCGAGCACAACCGCGGCCGCATATCGTTGGGCGTCTTTCTCGATATCGAGAAGGCGTTCGACCGGGTGTGGCACACAGGATTACTCTACAAGTTAGACGTACAAACAAGTATCCCTCCTGCTATATTGCGGCTAGTGGCGTCTTTCCTGGAAGGCAGGAAGTTCTACGTCTGCGTAGAGGACGCCGAGTCCGCAATAAAAACCATAACAGCTGGTGTGCCACAGGGCAGCTGTCTGTCTCCAGCCCTGTACGCGGCATACACCAATGACATTCCTACCCTGGCAGGACACTTGCACGAATGGGAGGACGACGTCGAACTAGCGCTTTTTGCGGACGACAGCGCATACTTCACGTCGTCCAGAAGAGCCAACATTGCAGCTGCCAGGATGCAACGTCTGCTGGACCTGCTGCCACCATGGTTGGATGAGTGGAGGATGGCCGTCAATGTTAGCAAGACGACCGCTCTACTCACTGGCCGCTATAGAAATCTACCACCACCGCTAACCCTCGGAGGCCAGGAGATCGCATACGGGAAGGCCGTGACCTACCTTGGATGTCGGATTGACAGGATGTTGCGTATGACTGCGCACGTCGACTCTGCTATACGCAAAGCTCGATGTGCGCGGGCAATGCTCCGCCCTGTCCTGACATCCAAGTTACCGACAAAGTCGAAGTTAACTATGCATAAAACATATATAAAACCTCTGCTAACATACGCTGCTCCGGCCTGGTATGCACTCCTGAGCGATCATCAGAAGCGGCGACTTCAGGCCCAGCAGAGTTTGTCATTACGAACTATAGTCGGTGCGGGTCGCTACGTCCGTAACGACGTTATAGCGGCCAACCTAAAGATAGAGAGCCTTCAAGAATTCGTGGTCCGGCTGTCGCGTGGTATGTTCGACCGCGCCGACAACGGGCCACACGAACACCTCAACGGCTTCGCGCCGTTGCACTCACGGCCGCCGGACGGGCGACCCTATCCAAGAGAACTCCTCCCTTTATAGATTAGGGAGTCGAGTAAACCCCACAATGCCGCAGAAAGGCCAACTCCGACAAAATAATTTGCGTTAAACACAAATTACAGACGACCACTTTTAACGATAAATTTAACCGACTGCGACAAAAGTCGCCAATACAACGCCTTTACCATCAAGGCGCCCAGGACCGGCACACTCTAGTGTGCCGTGAGGAAAATCCGGGTAAAGGGGTACACCCCGGGGCCCGAGACCTGCACGGCATTATGCCCTGCAGAGGACAACAACGACGAACGACGCTCAAATCGCAGTCGCGGCACAGCCGTTGAAGAGGCTACAACTATAAGGAAAAAAGGAAGCCGAAACCTAAGGAACAAGAAGCTACCTTAGAAAAGCGTTTTAATCGCCTCCTCCCGGCTGATCGTCTATCTCTTTCTCTCTCGGGGTCCTAGTAGGGTCGTAGTATACATATGCATTCAGGGGTGCGAGGGACGTGCGTCACCAGCACTAGGCAATGAACGTACGTCATAAAGTGGGAGATTGCCGCAGGGCGACTGCGGGCACTCGACGTGTCCCTGCCGTCCGAAACATATTTACTGTAATAGATTGAAAGTTATAGGTTCGGACTAATGCTACTAAACCCTATTCTTATCCAAATGATCCAAATTTGTTGTATTTATTGCTTGGAATATAAACATGAATAAATCATAACAATAAAGTACACGGTTTTGTTTAATAGGTTTTTTACTTACAATATGCCAGTGCACTACAATTCCAATGATACCCAAAATGGTTGATTGCACTGAATGGTTATTTGCAGTGTAATAAAAGTCTATTTACACATCCCTTTATTAGAGGCTATGTAGAAGATAACATATATATTACACTTATCACAAACCTATAGCTGAACATAGGCCAGTCCCAAGGAACGCATCAAAAGACAGACACACAGTCCATCTGAAGGTAAGTGGATGCTGTAATCCATTGACACATACGTCTATGCTCGATAAGTACCAAAATGACTTAAAACAATGCATCTAATTGTTATACACGAAGAATAAGACGGAATGCCTCGTTAGCAGAAAAAGGGTCTCCAGTTCTGAGTCAATCAATTATAGTCATATCAATTTAATAACAAAATGTGCTATTTTAAGCTGTTATTCTCTGAGAACGGGATTCTTCCCGGGTCTAGCCAACAGCATGTAACCGCGTCTCAGAAAAGAAATCTATTCTTAGTTTTTTAATAGGATGTTCTCATCTTTTTCGAAGAAAAAGATCATTACACTTCTGCTCCACTTCTCCAGAGTAGCGCCACCTTGAATGATGGAATCGAACAGCTACTAACTTAATGGATTCACCGGTTCCCGATCTCCTTTGAGAAGCTCCTATGTAATCTCATCCTTACCCGGCATCTCGCCGTTTTAGGGGGCTGGCGATCCAGAATATGATCAGAATAAAGTCGTCCGTAGAAGCTTTTAATCTCACTCAAAATTTTAGGTTTCTTGGAAATGACGCGGTCACAGTCGGCCTTCAACTTAGACAGTTGGCTCCGGCAGACAGATCTCAGGCAAAGATTTAAGAGGATACCTTGAAAATGAATCGTAGTGTTGGGGGCGTGGCTTATCCTTTTGTTGGAAGCTCACGGACGACTGAGGGGGTGTCAAAATGAAAGTGATGCAATGACTTCATAATACGCAAATTATGACCGAGCACGAGCTCGGAAAAAAACTAAGTAAGCGCTAAACAATAGTTTTTTTAACAAAACATTTTTATAGGTTAAAAATGGTTTATGAGAAATTAGATATAGATTATTTACTGTGACTTAAAAGTAATTCCATGAACTCATTCGTAAAAATATTGCGATGGCATGAAGAAATGTAGCTAATTATAGCCTATTTTGCAATTTTTTTTCTATCGAGTAAATTACATGTTATCGTGTTGTCCTTTTAGTAATCCAAGGTCATATATTCAAAAATCAAATACTAAATAAAATCATATAAAATAAAATGTGGTTAGTAATCTATAAAACTTAAAAGAACATGTGAAATTGAAAAAACCACCAAATTTTCGAGGTAACTAACACCTTAAGAGACTTGCTTCCGCTCAATCGCTTCTTCGGTACGAATTGTATTAAAATTATGTATGATTCCTGTCGTTTGCGGGCTGTGCTGACTATGCTAGGATTATTATGGCTCTTAAGTTTAAATATTTTATTTGATCTTTATTGTACAACAAAAATGAAATAAATGAAGAAGTGTTTTATAAAAGATACGTACAAGAGGCAGTCTCAAAATTCTGAAAATAAATGTAAACAAAAGATAAAGTATAAGGCGGTGGGGGAGGAGAAAATGGTAACAACATGTATAACATGATTTTGAGTGTTATGATTTTTAAATTAATTAAACGGCTTATTTATGCACCATGTGCAAAAATAAGACCTTTTAATTAATTTAAAAAATAACCGAAATCCATTAGTTCTCCCGACCCTGATTACTGGCTGACCCTAGCTACTGCAACTCATACGGGACAGTCTGTTGTAATACTGGATGTAATCTAATAAGTTATAGTGTAAGTTTCACAAAGTTGTAGAGTAATTCTTTGCTTATACTTTCATATATCAGCGTTTTCCAAGATCATGATTTACTAATTATTCGTATTTTAGTGGCTCGCTTTTACGCTCGTAAATCGAAATAAACATGAATTTAATTACAACACGATTCGATTTTTAAATGTGAACATGTATGCAATGGCTGCGTTTGGCAGAAAAAAGCGCTGGCAAGCGCTTGTAAGCAAAATGGCGATCATAAGCGGTAAGCGCTGTCAAATCGTAAGTAGCTATTTTCCTCTAGGACGTGAAGGAACCTAACCTAATTAAAATATATGTTTGTAAAGTATTCATATAGAAACTTACCAATCATGAATTTCTAATAACATGTATAATATGTTTATTCATGTCATTATATTACTTTAAATTAATATTGCACAAAACAACTTATAAACTCTACTTCATAACAAACAAAGTAAATAAGCAAAATGGCGGATTGTGTCAGCGCTACTCGTAGACAGAGAAACATATAGACTCATGATCAGCGTGGCCTCGAGTGAGAAAGAACGATAACGAATTTTTAGGTTATACAATAATCTTTATGACCTTTAAACACATCTAGATAAAAATTTTAATTGTTCTAAGAGCTGAACTGAACAAGATTCACCAATCTTAAGTTCACAAGACACTTTTTTTCTGACTTAAACCAACTTGTAAACTCCTCAAATCGCTACGCTGTTAAAGTTGTTTAGCAAACTGTAGACTTTGCTAAACAAAAAAACCGGCACGGAGAAAGGAACAAACAATCACACCGCTATATCTTATTTCTATGCAAGACGTATGCATAAATCTATCTTTTTCGTGTGCGAATGCGAAAGAATGCGTCAATTTGTCTATAGGTTTCTCTGTCTACGGCGCTACTGAAGTTAGTAATCGTGTCCTGGCCGAAAACTGTTTAAAGTCGCCATTTTGCTTACAAGCGCTTCCTAGCGCTATTTGTCTTTGCACTCTTATTTATACGCACTTGCAAACTGACGTTTTTTTTTTACAGAAATTAATAAAAAAACAATAATTTAGATTACTGTAGCTTAACTCGAATTTAGAGTTCAATATTTTTGTAACCTTTGTTTATTATTGTTTAAATTGTTAAGACATGAAATAAAATTTCGCTATCATATTGCGTTATCGTCGTAAAACTAACGGTGAATTTAAAATAGATCATAAATAGCATTATGCACTCCATTCATTATAGCCTATATAAGTCCACTGCTGAACGTAGGCCTCCCGCATAGACTGCCTCGTAGAGGGGATATTTGCAATAGTTGCCACGTTTGGCAGGCAGGTTGGCAACTGCGGTTTTTTATTATTTTCAATGTTGTAATCAGAAGGCTGCTGCCCATCTGCTGCTTGAGTTTACCTCTGTCACCTCTTACAACACCCACGGGACAATATGGGTAAGTGGACATCCTTACACCGCTCTACAAGGTTAATCTGGTACAGCGATTTATAATAGTAAATAGTATCTTGAGGGTCTTTGCGGAGAGGCTCGATGGCCCGACACTTGGTAGGTTTGTCAAGTACATGTACTAAATTGAGCTTGATAAATCTATCAAATTTGTATGCATTTTGTGAATTTTTATTTTTTATTTTGTTTTATTTAATTATTTCGTGTACTAACATTAGTTATTAAGTTTTATTTGTATTACTAACCTGCTATGGGCCTGCGATGCATGAACAATAAAACATTTTTATTTTTATTTATTATTTTATTTATAATCTGCCTAGCAATCTGTGTTGACTGTGACAATTCCTTCAACTAATTAATTTAATTCCTTTTACTGGTGTTACCACCCCTTTTTTGTCTAGAAGTCCGTCGGGGTAGGCACCACCCTCCTACATATCTTGGCTGCCAAATATCAGTGCTTGCACCGCTGTGTTCTGCTCTGGGGTGTGGAGAGCTGGTATAATTACAGACTGTAAGGCCGGTATATATAATACCACCGACGATTTTTCCGGACCGATACGACCTGGGGACCTTCAAGAAAAGAGCTTACTCCTTTCTCAAGGGCTGACAACGCACCTGCAATTCCTCTGGTGTTGCGAATGTTCATGGGCAGCGGTAGTCACTTAACATCAGGTGAACCGTATGCTTGTTTGCCCCCCCCCCTTTTAAAAAATAGCCATTTGTTTGAACATGTCTGAAGCTGTGCGCATGGATTGAAAGTTAGTTTGTCACTTAAGTTTTATAAAAAAAAATCAGACTTTAACGAGCTGATTATGAAGAAGACTAAACAGAAATAGCAATGAAGTTATTACAATGGATCACAGTGAGAAATATATAAAGTTTTTTCATTAAATTTGAAAAGAAAATGAACCTGTTCATTTTACGAATTACTAACCGCTTGTTATACTGTGACATATCAGTTCAGAAATGAATTGTTACTAGGCTGTAATGAATGAATGAATCCTAAAGAAAGTAATTGAAGAAATGTTGAATAAAATGTTCTCTACTTAAACATTAAATAGAAAATGGAAAAGAAACAAACATAAAAAATTCAATATGCTACGGATTACAGCTGTATGTTTGATTAATTAATTATTTATTTACAGCGGACGTGTCGTGAAAGAGGTCGGTCGATGACGGTTTCTGTTTTTAATTAAACTCCAAGCTGGAGGTAGCTTCACAACCGTCGCTACCATGCACGGTTGAAAGCTACCCGTGTAATTTTCACGAATTTTCATGAGTTATTTCAAATATAGCTTTTATTAAACCGTTTACTTTTTATATGCATTTTAACAGATGACAAAGCTAGTTTTCTTATGAGGAGAGCGCCTGAATAGGAGATGGGTGAATACGATCATCTATTTTGTCACCAGTTGTTACGGCTTAGCTAGTAAAGAGCTGTTGTACCTATTATAAACCAGTGCTGGCCACAATCCCACCTAGTGGCAAGTGTCATAGCGTAACTAAAGCCTGTTCACTCAAGCCTTGAATACGCTCAGATTGTATTTGGACGGAAATACAGACGTCGGAAAATTATTCCAATACTTTTTTGTACGTATTACAAAAGTCGAAGCAAATCATTTGGTTCTATTGCGTAGAATATCGACAACAAAGAGGTGACCCACCGACCGCCTGGTTGTGGTGTCAATGGTGGAAAGTAGAGGAAGGAATTAAAGCCTGTAATTCCTGCGCACACTCTACGGAATCTAAGCGCTCGTTATAAATTTCACAGTACGCGTGCAACCCGGGTTCAATCCCGGCTGGCATCAATGAAATTGTTAATTACAATTTTAAGTGCTGATTTACTACGTGCTTGGTGGTGAAGAAAAACATCATGAGGAAACCTGTATGTCTGAGTAATAAGAAAAAAAATCAAAGACACGTGAAGTTCAGCAACACGCAATTTGGCGGCGCGGCGGACACTTCCTTGCTCTACAACTCCCTCAGAAATAAGAGGAGGCATGTGCCCTGCAGTGGGACGTATATATGATGTAAATCATATATACGTCCATATACGTCCCGAATCAAGTAATTATACTAGGCTAGGGCTAACAGATCGTAGAATTGGATACGAAGTTTGTATATAGTTATCTTATGTATACTGCTTTGATAAGAAATCAAGTTAAAGTAAAATAGGCCGTATACTAAGAATATTCACTAATTTACGTACGTCTGGTATGTTAGACGTGGTAGAGCCATAGCTGCAGCATGGCTCTATTAGTAGTATAGTTGAAACACGAATGGGTCGGGGAAGGACCACGCTCTCAGAGAATACGAGCGTAAAGTAGCAGCTGAACGCCGCTGTGATTCGTATGGTGAGTATAGAGAACCCGAGACCTTTTTTACTGGAAACGAGGCTTTCCATCTTAGTCCTCACGGGTGACAACGCATCTGCATTTTGATTCGTAATCGAGGAAAGATGTAGATGTTTATGGGCCACAGCAACCACTTACCATCAGGTGGACTGTGTGCTCGTTTTTAACCATCGTATGTAAAGCAGTATATTTTGTAGATTGGCTCGAACGTAACGCTATTTGGACGGTATATTTGTCCGTAATGATTTTTTTTTTGGAGAAATGTTGTACACAAACGAGTTTTTAGGTATAGAAAATATTTATTATACGAATAAAACTTGAAATAAAAGTCGCCATATAAAAATAGCTTTCGATCAAGTTAAAAAAATACTCTCACTCTAGAGCGGTGCGGTGTCTCGCAATGATTGCGTAGGTTTTCTGAAATTCGCTGATTTCCATATTTAGCACGAAACACTAAAAAGTGGAATCTAATTGAAGTAAAAGTCCAATAACCAAATGAACATTCGATTACGATTTTCAGAAGACTATTTTATGAGTGCCGCCGCGTGTGGCCATTGAATGTAAAGCAATATGTTATGTAGATTGGCCTCGTTCGAACGTGACGCTATCGGGACGGTATTTTGTTCGTAACGATTTTTTGGAGATATATTGTACACGGGCGTCTTTTTAGGAATAGGAATAAATTATTATAAAAAAAGAATGTTTTAATAAAAGAACATTTTTTAATTAATTTTATTAATGCATAACATACAAAATGCATTGTAATCGAAGTTTTGGACATAAAGAAAATGATAAAAAGTGTTTGAGACGAAGAAATAGAAACATTGTAGAATATTATAACTAATTCCGTGTCACAGCTTTCACGTACAGCTGCGGCAAGATAACAAGAGACAGTCTCCGTCATAAGCAGCTGGATTTGTTCTAAAGAGCGCCTTTTCTAATATGAATTTAATATTCTACAAATGTTTCACACAATAATCAAAATCATTCCTCTCTCTGTGGTATAGGAATAAGTTTTATAGAATCCGCTAATATTGATGGAGAGGGCCACAGAAAAGGTACAATTATAAGAGAAAGCTTTTTGCGAAGATTTTCTATCAATTTCTTTTTGTTAATAACGTATAATAATATAATGTCAAAATATGTATTGATTGCAAATACAAGTAGCGGAGTTGCTGAGTTGAAAATAAAAAACTAAATGGAAAATAGGAAGCACGTGTATTGGCGGGTAAGAGTACCTACTATCCCATATCTTCTAGTGGGTGTCGTAAGAAGCGACAGAGGGAAAAGGAGGGAGAAGATGGGTAGCAGCAGCTTTCTGATAACAGAAAGCAGCAATAAAAAACTGCGGTTGCAAACCCGCTCGGCAAGCGTGGCAACTATGGTAATATATTCCACATGAGCAAGGACAAAACAAACGGCCCCCACGCCCCGGCGGCCCCACTATTCCTGGCTACGGTGGCGAGCATGGTAACGGTGGGGCAGGCGGTGCTTAGAATCTCCGGTGGAGGTTCGGTTGCCACCTAAGACGCCTCGACCAGGCAACATATAACGTAATAATCCCTGAGGAATGACGAGAAAAACCTGAAGCTGAAAAATGAGATAGATAAGACAGGACATTTATGAGGATATCTCTAGAGCTACGCATTCCTCCAAAACCCACTATACGGTGTTAATGGGAGACTTCAATCGACAAAACTCGCGATACCATCTATACCATCTGGATGACTGGCGGTCCATCTCTGTGCGATTTAAAAGAAGTTTTCTGCCTCGCTCTACTTTTTTATGGAATCACCTACCACTAAAGATTTATCCGGACCGATACGACTTAGGGACTTTCAAGAAAAGAGCCCATTCCTATTTAAAAGGCCGGCAACGCAACTGCAATTCCTCTGGTGTTGCAGTTGTTCACAGGCGGCGGTAATCACTTACCATCAGGTGAGCCGTATGCTCGTTTGCCTCTCTCCTACAAGAAAAACATACAGGAAGTCAATGGATGCAGGTGGCTCGGGCCGTGCTTTATGGGGTTCATAAGGGAGGCCTATGTTCAGCAATGGTTCAGATTTCCTGCATATCTCGACCTCATCACCTGCGTGAAGTAGAAGCATTGGCAACAGGACAACGACACCTCAGTCCATCTACCACTATATTATTGTCGTAGCTCGAATTGGTCATCACGACCGGGGAAAGACCACGCTGACACAAAATACCAGCGTAAAAAAGCAGCTTAATGTTGTGTTTCTTATGGTGAGTGTAGATAACCGGCGACCTTTTTTACTAGACGCGAGGCATTCCATCTTAGTCCTCGGGATGACAACGCATCTTAATTTTTACTTTCAATCGAGAGTGAATACAGATGTCTATGGACCATAGCACCCATTTTCCATTAGGCGGACTGTAAGCTCGTTCGTCAGCCATATTCTATAAAAAAGTAAAAATATAAAAATAATTTTACGGCATCAAGCTGTTGCAAAACGTAGGCAATTATTACGACAACAAGTTCTAGTGGATTCTTTTAAAAAAGTTTATTAATTACAGCACTTTAGGCACAAATATTATTACTTCATGTACTTAAACTGTGTAAAGGATACAGTATGAAGTTATGGGCTATAGCGTAGTTCTAATTCTTCTAAAAATATATTCTTCTAAAAATATTTGTCGCGTTTAATATTTGAGGATGTTTCAACACCCTACTGAGACTTAACACACAATAGAAATGGAACGCGGAAGGTATGAAATACCGTCCTTAATCCTTGCATAAATGAGGTTATGAAGGATCGAAATACTCAATACTCAATAACTTTATTGCATTCCATAGGTTACAAAAGGTGTTACATAGTTTTATGGTATCTCTATAGACCCTGATGGGCACAGCAATATTATGAAGGAGGAACATTTATTTTGTTTTATTATTATTATTGTTAAATAATTATTTAATATTAACATTCAACTGTCCATGCTATCGGAGCTAAGTTCTGCAAGACCGGCCGCAGAAGAACACAAAAGCTGTCCGATCACACTCTTAATCTCATGGCTGTTAGACGGGAGATGAGGCTGCAATCGTCAACAGATTTGACAGCATACAGGCAACTGAACAGACAGATCTCCAAATGCATGCGGCGAGACTTACGCAACTTTAATACTGCTCGTATTGAAGAAGCGATTGAGCGGAACCAGGGCTCCAAAGTCTCTGCCGGAGATCTGTCTGCTAGTAAGAGCCAACTGTCAAAGCTGAAAGCTGAGTGTGGCAGCATCGTTTCCGGGACACCTGAGATTCTGAGTGAGATTGAGAGGTTCTAAGGGCAGCTTTACACATCATCGTTGGAGCCACAAGCAAGTGTGAGTAACGATCCAAGAGCGGGTTTTATCCGACACTATTTCGATGATATCCCAGACGTCAGCCTGAGCGAGATTAGAATGTCGCATCTTCAAAACGGCAAGTCCCCGGGTGAGGATGGAATTACAGCGGAGTTTCTGAAAGCGGGTGGAAAACCGGTACATGAAGTCCTTCAGAGGCTCTTTAATTCCGTACTCTATGGTGGCACTACTCCGGAGGCGTGGAGCAGAAGTGCGGTGGTCTAGTTCTTCCAGAAAGGTGACAACGCACTCTTGAAGAACTACAGACCGATATCCCTTCTGAGCCGCGTCTACGTGCCGTTTTCGAGAGTCATTACGAATCGTCTCGCACGCAGACTCGACGACTTCCAGCCTCCCGAACAAGCCGGTTTCCAAAAAGGCTTTAGTATCATAGACCACATACATACCCTTCGGCAAATTGTATAGAAGTCCGAAGAGTACAATCTGCCACTTTGCCTGACGTATGTGGACTATGAGAAAGCCTTTAATTCCGTCGAAATTTGGGCGGTGCTACAGTCTCTTCAGCGGTGCCAAGTTGACCTTCGGTATAGCGAAGTGCTGAAGTGTTTGTACAGTAGGGCTACGATGGCTATCCGAGTACGAAACCGATCCAACTGCAGAGACGTGTAAGACAGGGTGACGTTATTTCCCCGAAACTCTTCACCGCTGCATTGGAAGACGTTTTCAAGCTACTAGACTGGAAAGGATACGGTATTAACATCAATGGCGATTACATCACTCACCTTCGATTTGCCGACGATATATATATATATATATATATATATATATATATATAGTCCTTATGGCAGAATCGCTGGAGGACTTAAGCACTATGATCAACGACCTCAATAGTGCCTCCCAACGGATAGGTCTTAAGATGAACATGGACAAAACAAAGATCATGTTTAATGTCCATGTCACACCTATGCCGGTAGTTGTTGGGAGCACTAAGCTCGAAGTTGTTGATGAATACGTTTACCTGGGACAAATAGTCCGGCTATGTAAGTCCAACTTCGACCGAGAAGTCTATCGACGGATTCAACTCGGCTGGGCAGCGTTCGGAAAATTACGACACATCTTCTCGTCAGGTATACCTCATAACCTGAAAACTAAGTTGTACAACCATTGCGTATTGCTAGTGATGACATATGGAACTGAGACGTGGTCCTTCACTGCTCGCCGTATGAGGACGCTCAAAGTCGCTCAGCGAGCTATGGAGAGATGCTCGGAGTTTCTCTGCGTGATAAACTTAGAAATGAGGATATCCGCAGTAGAACCAGAGTGACCGACATAGCCCAACGGATTAGTAAGCTGAAGTGGCAATGGGCCGGCCATATAGCTCGTAGAACCGACAACCGTTGGGGAAAAAAGGTTCTCGAGTGGCAGCCTCGTACCGGTAGGCGAAGTGTAGAGCGACCCCCCACTAGATGGAGTGACGACCTGGTAAGACATGCAGAAAGTCGATGGATGCAGATGGCTCAGGACCGTGCTTTGTGGCATACCTTGGGGGAGGCCTATGTTCAGCAGTGGACTTATAAAGGGCTGTAATGATGATGATGACGAACATTCATTATAATATATAAACATACATAGAATTTGGAATACGGCTATTATAATTGTTATTATTTATTAATTGATTTTGACATTTAATTTATTATTATAGGTAGGTATAATTAGCACAGTTGAATTTATATTAAATTATTTGAATCATTTTAAATTATATTAAAAAAAATTGTAATTTATTTAGTAGGATGGCGTTTCATTATTACCTAACCTATTTATATTATATATCTATATTATATAATATTTTTATCTTCTAAAAATTAAGAAGTACTATAGTAACACTTGCATATAAGTAGTTGCTTTAATTTTTTCACAAATGGTTTTTCGTTTTTAATGTTTTTTATATATTCGGGTAATTTATTATGTACTTTTATAGCCATGGCAAATGGGCTGGAAGAATGAGATTTTATTACAATATATATACACAGTACATAAAAAGAAACGGGATTGAGCTCGTAATGGTCTATACTAATACAAAAAGCGACAATAGCCGACCGCGAATTCAAAAAGGTCGAGGGTTCGAATCCGCCATTCGACTACTGGCGTGAACCACTCGTAACACAAGCAATTTAAGCTTACCACGAGTGGTTAAGGGGTATATTAGTAATGTTTATAGCATTGTTAATATTCTTTTCACAAAAAAATACAGATATGTTACAAATCCTGAGAAATACAAACGAATGCCTCGCCTCTCTTTCAGTTTAAAAAATCTACCTTTTTCTCTTGAACCGAATTCTTTCTTGCAGTCTAAGCGTAGCCAACGCCTATAAAAGACTTTTATTTTGTCTGTATTTGCATCACATTTAATATATTTCTACCATATTATGTTAACCATATGAACAATACAGCAGCGTAATGTTTCTATAGTATTTAGTGAGCACTATTTTCCTCCCCGGTCAATTCAATCCACTCGCACTGCGGCTATTACACAGATGCAGCGTGACTACCAAGAAATACTAGAAATTTTACTTTTTTTAGTTTTTAACCTGTATGTTCGAAAGGCGACTTTATTCGATTCGCCGGTCGGCTCGCGACGTAAAATGGCGGGAATTGCAAATTTTTTTGTGTTATTCACATTTGTACCACTGTCGAGCGAACAGGTTTATAATAGTTGCAAAAGGTAGTACCCTCCTCTTATATCAAAGAGAGTAAACAGGACTTCTACTCTATAAGGCAGAGAAATGTTCTCCCAGTTGCTCCAGTGCGAAGCGGCGGCCATTACCACCACACATTTATTTTCTTATAATGTAAGCATATTCTACGGTCAATATCATGCTACTAGAAGACATGCATTAAAAATAAATAAAGTATTTTTTTTTATTTAAGACTTGGGCAATTTTGTCAAATTTTACAATTTTTTTTTAAATGTTGTGTGCAAGGTTTGAATATGCTCTTAAACCACTGCCGGAAGGATTTCTTTTAACCAACATGCTTGACACGGATATTAGTGATTCCTGTCGAAATATGTGTGTAGCGTTATACCATAGTTAGGTGAAAATTGAAAAAAAAATATATTAATATTGTTAATAACAATATAAATATACCTAATATTGTATAACTATTTACTTATGTGGATCTTTCTAATACTCATAGCTTATTTATAGTACAGCACGACCGTAACTAAACTAATCAAATTAAGTTTACCGAACCTAAAACACATAACACTAGTCATATCTGGATACACAATAATTACATTGGACATATACGAGACGATTATACCACCATGTATATGAAGCATTAATATCTGTTATTTCCCATACTAGTCTCTACAATATCTGCAGGATGATTGGGGCGATTCGAAACATTTTTTTTCGCCATTACCACACGATCATAAATAAATAATATATAATAAAAAGTAATCCTTTCTTTCTAGAAGAGAGGTTACTAGAAGCTTCGCAGGTCTGTCTATCTAATTTAGTGGGAAAGTGACTCTACTATACAATATCAAGAAAAATCATACAACCGTTTCCAAATCAATGTCGGGGCAAATAGTTTAACAAAACTCCGTTATTTTTCACAATACCCGCACTTTATTTCAATCGCTCACATGCATTGTAAATGTAGCTTATAAAGTAGGTTATATACATATATATATATATATATATATATATATATATATATATGTATATATATATATATATATATATTATATTTAATTAAAATGTAATCATGTGAATAGCTATGCATAGGTCGGAATTCATCGAGAAGGACATGGTGGGATACAAGGTGTTGGGCACGGTGGTTGAGACTGGTACAAGGAAACGACCGCGCAGCCTGAAGTCCTAAAGCGAGACGGAGGGTTTGGTTGGAAGCAGATGATAGGTGGACTCGGTACTATAATGCTGGGAGGTTTCACAACTAGCAATTGCGGTGCTGGTGGCTGTATTGGAGGTGGTTGTACCTGAAATTTTTTCATAAAATAATTTGTTGTCTCTAAAGAGGAACATAATAAAAACTCACATTGTATTAAGCAAATTCATTTGAAACAATTAATATTATTTAAAAAAAATGATATTCAAGAAGTATCAAAAATTCGTACTTTAATTGGAGCTGGCTTTGGTGGTTGAACCGGCGCAGGTTTAACAACAATAGGAGCAGGCCTAGGTGGATACACAGGCTTAGGCCTGACTTCAATTGGTGCTGGGGTAGGTGGTTGCACTGGGTCTGGCTTCACGTATATTGGAGCTGGGGCAGCTGGTTGAACTGGTGGTGGTTTCACCCATATTGCAGGGGGTGTGGGCAGACGGATAGTTCCTGGTCGGACAGTTATTGGAGAAGGTGCCCGAAACCGAATTTGACCAGGTCTTAAGATCACTGAACCTATTGTTATTAAATTTGAATATATTACTTCATATTGTTTGATTTTATTTTGGTTGTTTTTAAATAATTTAGTTTGCATAAAACACCTTTAACCTTACCTTGGGGTGCTTGACCATACACATAGTTAACAGTTGGCTCACAAGGATTGCAAGGTCCAATCTTGATGACGTCATTGTCATCAAAACACGGAGGTGAGCAAGGATCACAAGGAGTACATGGAGGTTCTGGCTCACAGGGTTCACAAGGGGGATTTTTCGTGTAAGAAATTTGAGGATCTGGATCAGGTATCGGTTGACTTAAAGTCGTGCCCAAAATAAGAGCTGCAAAGTACAAAATATAAAAATAAATAAGTAGTTATATCCTATTAAGATACGCGGTGAATTTACTAAAGTCTGTGATTAAAGGTCATTTAATCTGGCATACATATGCAACATTAAAAATCAATTGAGAATTTTGATAGTACTTTTAAAGTTTAAATACTTTGTATTTTTACGCATTTCGTTAAAAAGTCGAGGATTGATGAAATCTGCTATCCACATTGGAGCAGCGGACTCTTATCTGCTCCATAACCTTCTAGAGAAACGATTGAGATACACATCAAAATTTGATAGTAGCGGTGTTTTTGATCTAAAGAAAAGACGACAGAAAGACTTTTAATATAAAGAAATAAATATCTTTCCTGCATAAGACGAAAATTAAAATTTGTCGTATTAAAAAAATTTAAATATATAATTACCTGATAACCAAACTACTTTACCCCAAGCCATCTTGTGGTCGTCTAATTATAAAAGTAAAATTTTTAATATTTATACATAGTACGAATAAAATGTTTATATATTTAAATGTTATCAAACTTTATAAAAAATGAAGATTTTAAAACAAATTATGTGACGCTTTAATTAGCATAAGCTTCAAGGTTTAGAAAATATTGTGAATATTTTTTTCTTTGAATTTGGTGTCTCGAAATGGTTTGTGAATATAACATAAAATATTTTCATATAACCCTAATTAATTCATCACATTTAAATAGCATTTCATACAAAGTTTATAGTTTGAATAAATATCAAAAGTATACGATAACGCTATCCTTGAAATCAGCTACGATCGCCATTAATTTAGTTTTGTAATTAAAAATTTTTTTTCATCTTTTCTCTATCCGTCTTCCTGCTTTAAAAAGTTGTCACCCCACATTATAAATTTCTTCTGTACCACGGAGGCGTTTTTGAGTATATACACATGTAGAGAAACATCTAGGTACGAGACAATTATTTGTGCACAACATAAATATATGCTCTGGGCGGGAACAAAACACACGACGCCATAACGTCGCAACTAAGAGATTAGCATTGGTCCTTCCCCAGTCAGGCCGAAATAATAGTGAATGGCTTGGCTTCACCGGTGAAGGACCAATGCTATAACTATAATATAGCTAAAGCATGGCTCTACCACGTAAAATAATTCAGTTAAATAAATGTATTTAATCTAATTTAGCAAAACATAAAACAAAAGTCTGACCTTGTCCAGCGATAAGTTACGCATGATGGAGCATCAGACGTATATCAACATTTTTATCAAAGAACGCATATAAAAGGACAGTAGAAAACGGTAAAGCAACAGTAGGCAGGCATGGGGTTCTCAACGCTCTTTGTATTTGGTAAGCATAACAATCGATTAATTTTTAACTAACAATTATTCTATTTAGAAAGTGGGACTTATTTTCTACCTAGGAGCCCTCTGAGTAGACACAGGAACAGGCAGGTTGTCAGCTATTTCTACGACCAAGCAGAATTGCGTGCTCTGCCTTGCTCCGGTCTAAAGGGTATAGAGAGACAGTTTAATTGCAGGCTGGAAGACATTCCATCTTAGTCCTAAGAGATGAAAACGCATCTATAGACCTTTTTGTTTGAAGTTTGTTGCCAGTGTCTATATGCTGCATTAGCTACTTACCAACTAGTGGACTGTAAGCCCGTTTTATTTTTCTTTCATACATAACAGCCCATTAAAAGTCAACTGCTGAAAAATAGGCTTCCCACATATAAGGTATCCATAAACAGTTGAAGATAAGACGAAATTAAATGTCACAGAATGGTTTGTTACAATAACACTCAAACGCATTTTGTAGTGATGTTTTAACTAAATATGCTCGTAAGCTTACACGCACCAAATTTAGTACGAAAGTAAACTGAAAATGTGGAGATTTCATGACCCTATGAAAAATATTTAATTATTAATAAAATGTTTTCTAACAAATTTTTAATTAATTGAATTTTAGTTCTCCTCGGATATGTATCAGCAGCACCGTGGCGATGCTACCGTACCGCCTGTGGGGCCACCGTATGCATTGGAAAGCAAGGAGAGCCTTGCATCTCTCCACCGTCGATATGCATTCCGCGGCTAGTCCCACCTTGCGTCGGACCTGCCCTCGTGTACACACCACCACCACCGTGCCCCGAACCCTGCCCACCTTGCCCCGAACCCTGCCCACCGTGCCCCGATCCTTGTCCACCGTGCCCTGAACCTTGTCCACCGTGCCCTGAACCTTGTCCTCCGTGCCCTGAACCTTGTCCTCCGTGCTCTGAACCTTGTTTCGAACCAAGCCCACCGTGTTATATTCCGTCGCCTTGCTATTAACCATCCGCTGCATCATGACGGCACCATGCATTCCGCCACTTTTCTGATTCATTCTTAGATATTGAAATAAAAATCGATATTAAACAACATCGCAGGTTCCGAAATTTCTTCCAAAATATTTATTCTTCTTCACATGCTATTTGTAATCAAAAAGTATTTACAATATTATTAAATAAAATTGGCGAAGTAAAAATTAAATTAATAAATGTTTTTGTAATTCCTTGGCGTGTTTTAGTAGATGTAATTATCCTAAACCTACCCTTTTTATTAACATTTAAAAAAGGTAACCCCTTACGGATAAAGAATGGGATTATATATGGCGGCTCATCGAGCCCGTATCGTCAACATGCACAGTACAAAGAACGAAAACCGACTAATAACGGTATGTCGTCTCAATTCATCACGGTAAACGCTGCTATTGGTTTCGGCCTTGAAATCAACTCAGCATCCTTCAAAAATATACATCCATCTCCTGGGGTTCCGTGCCACCAAATCTACCACTGTTTAGTATTTATTAAATAATATACCATTATTATCTTGTTTTCATTATTTGTTAATCAAGTATAGAATATGTAGTACTATAATAGTGATGATTAGAAAAAATAGATACATTCAATGATGGTATTACCATTTTTAAGTTACAAGAAGAAGAAACACATAAATTGTTAGAAAATTAACTTTTTTCGAGATTTCTTATACAAAGACCCCTTGGGCTTTAACATTTTATTCGTTTTATTATTTGCTATTAAAGTGACCATTATAGTTACTAATAATTAAAAAGTTACAGCTCTGCGACAAAGAGACAGATATCTTATTTAGTAATAGGGTTCCTTAGTCGTTGTGTACGTCGGGTAGTGGTGGTATAAAAATATCTACTATCCGATATCATCCCGTGGGTGTCGTAAGGAGCGACAGAGGGAAACAAAGCAGGAGCTGGACAACAGCATCTTAAATAAAACAATTGGTTACCCACCCGCTTGCGAAGCGTGGCAACTATGGCAGCAATTCCCCATTGCGGCAAAATACGAGAGAGGCTTATTCAGTTGTGGACTTTAATAGGATGTAACTGTACGATACGGGCACACTTTAGATACGGAACCCTAACAACGGACAACAATTAAAAAAACGAATATTGGATAGTAAATTACAATATTTTTGATTTATTATTTAATGGTACATAGTCTGTTCAAATCATTAATTATAAACAAACGGGTAGCGACTAGACAAATGAGATGGCCAAAATGTGCCCCAAGCTGTACAAAAATAAGACTATTGCTATTAATTTAAATATAATGAAAAAAAGAGTTTTGTATAACTATTAACATTTCATAGCAGCTGTTGAAAAATCATCAAGTTTGAAAGTATTTAAAGTGATTTCTTTTCTTTGAAGTCACTCTATAGCACCTTTTAATGTGGACATAATATAGTACTAAAAGATCAGAGTAGGGAAAACAATAGGTGAACTCATAAAAATACTTTATTTATTATATGTTATGTTGATTTTATTTATTTGTTTAATACAGCAACAGCCTAAACATGTAGCGTTATATTATATAATAGGGTTATTTACTATAGTACTTGTAACAGTGAATCCGTCCGTCAAGCACCAAAACAGTCAAAGTGTCAATGTCAGACTTGATCTGATTCATATTTACCGTATATGATGGCATATGATATATGTACGCTTTTCCCTCGTATTTGTGTTTTATCTTATTTTACTTTTATTTAAGCGCTCCACTAAATATAAACGGTGTAATATGTAAGTTTAATTATTTTCTGTCTAATATTAAATCCAATTAAAGTACGAATTTTTGAAACTTCTTGAATATCATTTTTTTTAAATAATATTAATTGTTTCGAATGAATTTGCTTAATACAATGTGAGTTTTTATTATGTTCCTCTTTAGAGACAAATTATTTTATGTAAAAAAATTCAGGTACAACCACCTCCAACCAGCACCGGAATTGCTAGCTGTATTGTACATGGAAAATAAATATATACTATTTTAAAAAAATTATATCACGTTTGACCTTTCATGTTCCTTTTTTTCCCATGTGCCGGGATAATGGCGTCACGCGTCTTGTTTATCCATACGTTTCGTTTTTCGACGGTTTTATTTTTATTTCAGTTTTATTTTTGTCTAAAAAACTTAGTGTAAGTTATATTTTGAATCATCATCATCATCATCATCATTACAGCCATTTACAAGTCCACTGCTGAACATAGGACTCCCCCAAGGTATGCCACAAAGCACGGTCCCGAGCCACCTGCATCCATCGACTTCCTGCATGTCTTACCAGGTCGTCACTCCATCTAGTGGGGGTCGCCCTACACTTCGTCTACCGGTACGAGGCTGCCACTCGAGAACCTTTTTACCCCAACGGTTGTCGGTTCTTCGAGCTATATGGCCAGCTTACTAATCCGCACTTACTTACTAATTTTGAATATTTGTATCTAATATATTTTAAATTCAATAAGGGTAAAACGAAAATAGTACAAAAGAAACCATATCTGCTTAACTGAATCTGAAAATCTGATTCATAAAATATTCCGAAATTCTGTTTTCAAACCGATTGCTTCTGGAGCATAGTGTTTTTATCGTGGTAGCTCCTCATTATAGTTGTATCAAGGATTCAACATAAATGCATAATATAATTTTATGAAAAAAGGGTTAATATTATAAAGTAAAATGACCCAATACTAATACAAGTCATCCTTTAGGTAAAAATTATCGTATTTTCGCTTAGTATTATTACGATACTATATAGTACAAACTATGAAATAATGGTGCAATTAGGATAATTATACTACGAAATCCGAGCCTGGTTACGTCGTGTTATGATATGATGTTTGTATTATGACAGATGCGTGCGAATTTCTTGTATGAAAAAGCTATGAGTAAAATATTTAAATGGGCCTATCCGTCTTATTGAAATCATTGGTTTCTTGTCCTTTAGATTTTTAAATGTTTGTAATGTCCTCTAAGAATCGTACTACATTATTCATTACATGCTTAAAGTTAATTCTAATAAATAGTCAATCATCATGACTTTCTAAGACGTGTAGGTAGAGGCGGGGTTATTATTAGATTTACATAAATTATCTTAATGTCACTTCGCAAAATCACTTATTAATATAGATAGCTATTTGGGAAAAAATAAATACACCGACATTCAGTGATGAAAACTTTTTAATGCACACATACATACATAAAATAATTGTATTTTGGAATAGTTGATAAATACATCATAAACAGAAATAAGCCAGCATTTACAAACAGTTTTACACATTTGAAATCTTGTACGGGTATTCTTATACAATGCAATGTTAAAATAATAATAAATGATCAATAAGCCTTTGGAATTTGCCGTGGGTCGAGTAAGTTAGAAAGAGATCTTCTGGATAGAGATTTCTGTAAGAAATTTGCCTTCAAAAATGAATTATGAATATTAAAATTTGAATTATGCCTTCAAAAGATTGGATGACTTGAAATTCCCATGAAAATATATTGTTCATTTTTATAACGTCTTGTGTAGTAAGATTATGTTGATCTATAGAATCTTTTTAATTTCTGGACGCCATTTGCAAGTATGAATTAAAAATTTAGTTTTAAGACGTAGGTATCTTAAGCGCACGGGCTAGAACAGTATGGACAGGAACATGGATCCGGACACGGAACAGAGCAAGGTTCAGGTATACCTGTATACTTTATACTAGGTTCGCCTTTGAAAATAGCTGACGTGGGAATGCATATTGTTGGCGGTTGGACTGTCGGCGGTGTAGGTTGTCGGACGACAATTGGGGGTAGATTTATTGGAGAAGGCTGTGGCTGCGTTACAGTGATTGGTGACGGTTGAATTGGTGCTGGTTTCGGTGGCCTTACAACAACGGGTTTTGGTTGGATTGGAGCAGGCCGAGGTGGACGTACGCAGATAGGAGGGGGTGTTATAGGGGGCAAAGCTGCAGGCCTTACAACTATACGTGGTGGCACTATAGGTGGTTGTTGCGGGGGTTGCACAGTAATAGCGGCAGGAGTGATTGGACGAAGTGGAGCTGGTCTAACTAATATGGAGGGTGGCTGAATGAGTACTGGAGGCGAATGGGTAATATAAAATGTTCCACCTGGTACTTGTACAGCTTGGAAACCTGCTGAGCGTAATTTTTCAGGAATGCTTGACTTCGATATCATGACTCTAATCGGTCCATTGCCACCAGGAGCTACAAAAGTATTAAATTATTTTATAAAGTTCCTGAAGAACAGTTTTAAAAGATTACTTTTATACTTACTTGGTGGCGGCAAATTAGGGTCGGCGGGTTGCGAAGGACGTGGTAATGGGCAAGGTGGGTTATTTGTTTCTAAACAAGGTGGTTCAGATAAGGGTTCTGGGCATGGTTGATAGCAGGGGCTTGGTTCTGGGTCGTAACATGGCTCGGCATAGGGTGGTAATGTATACGGTGCTGGTGCTGCTGCCGTTGATGCAACTAACACTGTTAATAAATAAAAAATAATTTTCCGTTTTTTTAAAAAAATATTATAAGAAAGATAAACTAAATTGAATAATTGTTTTAAAAACGCACCTAAAATCCTCAGAGCCGTCTGTCGTCCCATCGCTTCGTCGTCGCTATGTCGGCCCAGCGGAGTTTGTCTAATAATCCAAATCTTCTACGTTTTTATATTCAAAAGGAACAGTTAGGTGTGTTATGCATGACGAGCAGTGATAATTTTGTTTGATTCGCAATCACTTGAGCGTTCATCAGCAATGATTTGTTGATTTTTAAATTTTAAATATTTTGATTGAATGACACGAAGCGTAAATTGTTTTTCACGATGTATAATATACTTTATGACATTTTGCTGCGATATCAAAACATGATGCATTTTATATGCGTGCTAAATTCTGTCTTAAGGGGATATAGTAAGTCAGCTCAAATTCTAATTTCGTCCCCACTTGCCCGCGCGTCGTATTCTATGTACCGACATGTTTGTAATCACTAATACTGTAAGTAGAAAGGTCGTTAGACACCTATTTCATTAGGTTTATCATATTTATGCCTGTTTCTTAACGCCAAGCCAGTCGCTTCTTATTTTTATTACGGTTATTTCCCATTTTAATTTTACGTCGTTCTCTTGCGTAATTTGTATTCTGATCGTAAGCGACACAACCTCCCCCTTCAAAGGCCGCGGCGAAGTGACCGGGCGGCAGGAATCACGCTTCAAGAGGCCGATAGTTTAGGTAATTTCTTTTTACAGTGAAAATAATGGTATTTAAAAAAAAGTAAATAACATAAGCACTGCTTTATAGTTAGTTCAGTTAGTGTGAAATGTTTCATGATCTTATTTAAAGTATTTTATGAATAACAGCGGTTTATTGTTTATTTTGGTGGTAACTTTGGATTTTTTTTCTATCGAGAAAATTTTACGAAATCGTGTTTTCGTCTAACATAATCCTTAACATTAATCCTCAACTTTACCATATATTTATTTCAAAATTAATGCTGTAATATTTTCGGCATACCGAAGGATCTCGCTAAGCCATTTGAGATTATATTTCCCCTTAGGACTATAACGGGGTTGGTGCAGAATAATTTAAATCTAACGATATGAATTTGCGAGCATATTAGTATAATAATATGATTTTTTACGCGGTAGAGCCACGCTGCAGATGTATATTATGATTGTAGCACGAATGGTGCGGCTCGGCCGGGGAAGTACCACGCTTTCACAGAATACCAGCGTAAAATAGCAGTTTAATGCTGCTGTGTTTCCTATGGTGAGTGTAGAGAATCGAATACCCCTTCTTACTGGAAGCGAGGCGTTAACTCTTAGTCCTCAGGGGTGACAACGCATCTACTTTTTGTTTCTTAATCGAAGATAAATGTAGATTGATATCTATGGACCACATCATCCATTTACCATTAGTTGGACTGTGTGCTCGTTTGTCAACCTAATTCTTTAAAAAATATGACTCTCTTATCGTTTACGGTGAGTTCACTGCCACTTAGTGGTGGAACTAGAGAATAGGAAGTTACGGGGTTGAACGGGGAAATCTCTGTTTATACTAATAACGGACTTGTCGACATAATCTAAGTACTCAGAATTGAGTCTGTGACTATGAGCCTTCTTTGTTGAAAGTTAGTCAAATATGTTCATAGTCCTCATACATTCACTGCCAATTGGCCTCTTATAAGGCAATTATAGCATTTACGCTGCTTATGCGATGATGATAACATGACGATAAATACACTAGTCCGCAAACTTTTAAATTTTACAATGAACGTCGTACTTGTACATAACATTTGAAATCTTATAGACATTATAAAAACCGGCCAAGAGCGGGTCGGGCCACGCTCAGTGTAGGGTTCCGTAGTTTCCCGTCCGTCACAATAAGTGTTCCCACTAATGAGTTTAAAGGGTATCCATTATATTCGCGCTCCAGCAGCGCTCCGCGCTCCTGCAACTGCTCCCGGTAGTGGGTACCTCCTGTTGTTTCCATCCAAGTTCAAAATGATTTTCCTAGAAAGTCCTTATAAAGTTCTACTTTTCAGATTTTTTTCATATTTTCTAAACTTATGGTTCAAAAGTTAGAGGGGGGGGGGACACATTGTTTTTTCTTTTGGTGATTATTTCCGAAATTATTAACATTATCAAAAAATGATTTTAGTAAACCCCTATTCATTTTTAAATACCTTTCCAACAATATATCACACGTTAGGGTTGAAATTAAAAAAAAAATCACTTCCCACTTTACTTATAGGGGGGCTACCCTAATAAAACATTTTTTTCCAATTTTTATTTTACCACTTTGTCGGCGTGATTGATACACATATTGGTACCAAATTTCAGCTTTCTTGTGCTAACGGTCACAGAGATTAAGCGAGGACGGACAGACGGACAGACAGACATGGCGAAACTATAAGGGTTCCTAGTTGACTACGGAACCCTAAAAAACGTAAACAGATCTTTATTGTTTACCTTCTTAAAACAGTTACAGCGGCGAAGTAACAACCCATGCCGTTCCACGGGTATAAGAGACAACAGAGGGAAACATACCAGGACAAACTAGGAACGTGGCAATTGTTATTGTTCTATGTGATAATCTATGGGGAAGGCTTTTGTTCAGAAGTAGAATTTTGACAGGCAATAGGGTAAACTTTGCGAGATTTCCAACTTCGTTTTTATATTAAATTTTCTCCACAAGTTCGCTAATGTAAAAATAATATCGAGAGATTGAACATTTTGATAATTACAAGGCGCTTCATTTTTAATTAACTGCTATCGAAAAATAACGCTCTTCGAGTAATATTTGTTAGCATTAAAAGTTAGACTATTTCTAAACAGTTTTATTAGTGTGTATACTCGTTATTAGACTTTATTTTATATAATTTAGTTAGCGGTTTAAAATAAGTTAATCCAGCAGCGTTTGACTCCGTGGAGAGGCGTCTAAAGCTCATTGGTAATCATACATGCTTTAGTTCTTCCCTCTCCATTCTAACATTGGACAACCAAGTGGTCGGTGGGAATTCGCCTTTTGTCGATTTCATTAAAACCAGATACTGCTTTGTTTTTTGTAGCGCGTACAGCAAGGAAGTGAAATAATTTGCTGGCGTGCAAATAATTTGCTGGGCATCTTTAAGGCAAGAGTGAATAGGATTTTGTTATGCTGAGATAGTGCGACTTACCTTCTAGGGTTTCTTCACCACTTACCACCAGGTACTACTGTGATTAGCACTAGCTTGTAGTAAGCAAAATGGCTTTATACTAGCTAAACCGGAACGAGTGGTGAATAGTAGAGAAGGTCGTGCTCACCTATATCTTATTTAGACCGTCTCTTTAATAATGCTGTAGTCGTACTATGTCCCGGCCTAAATCCGAATTGATATATATTAAGGATGTCATTTCTTATGAAAATGAGTTTAATTGTTGTTGGAAAAGACGTTCTAGGACTTTGGACAGAAAAGGAAGAATTGAAATAGGATGATACTCGGGAAAACTCGAAGGATCAGCTTTTCTTTGGGCAAAGGAATGATTTGAGCATCTTTCCATTGAGAAAGGAAGGAGGATGTTGATATAGAAAAATTTAGGATTAAATAGGTGTTAATATATAAAGAAAGGGAATAATCATTTTACAACTGACATCATCGCTTCGTCAGACATCAGACTCATCACTTCGTCAGGCACAGCGTCAGAATGGATAGAGAGTATATTTCTCCTAACATCACAATTTGCAAATTGCCTAAACACATATGGAGGTTAGTCAGGAGTGGGTAATATTGAAAGTTGAGTTGTAGTTGACTTTACAATATTATCAATGCAAGAAGCACAGGAAAAGTGCTGATTAAGCAAATTTAAATCTATATTATTTTGAATCGAGCTTGAATGTAATTCCAAGAGACCTTAGAAATTTCCAAATATGGCTTGGATTTTCGTTTTGAACAGATTTATGGATATAGCGTCGTCGTAAGTCTCTACACAGCTTGTTGCAATGGTTCCTTAGGATCCTGTATTTCTCTCAAATCATTTCATTTGTAGGATCTGACTTGTGTCTGGTGTTTGCAGCATTATTTTTTGCTATAATTTTTAAGGTGTTCGGTTAACCATGGGGCTGGGGGATGACGTACACGAACTGAACCAACAGGAACATGTACATCGCAAATCTTAATAAGGAGAGGGTTAAATACTGCTACCTGCTGGTCAACGATATAAGCGTTTGTAATAGCCCTTCAATCCGTATTCACAGCATCTTCTCGCAATTTTTTCGAATCCATTTCCACAAAAATATGCTGCAAAAGTATTGTTGCTTTGGCTTTGGGTTGTCTTATTTTATAAGAAAGAAATAAAATATCGTGGTATGAGAAGGCATTAGCAGCACAATGACCATATTTTTCAACGTGGTCGATGGTAGAAACAATAACCAAATCAAGGAGAGAGGGAATGCAGTTAGGAAAAAATGAGTTTCAGAAAGGGAAAGAATATTTAAATTGGATGCTTCAACCAGAAATTTAAGTCGACGGGAGCAGGCATCATCTTTAAGTAGGCAGGTATAAAAGTCACCCATTGGCACAATGTGTGTGTAAGATGGAGTAAGCTCTTCAGGAGGCTATCCAAAGTTGTAAAATAGTCAACTAAAGAACTAGGACTGTAAAAAACACCAAGAAGTAATTTTGTGTGTGACAGGTGAACTTCAAAGACATACACAAATAAGTATTCCGCTTCGTTCTCATTTTGAGATTAAGGTGATAGACGAAATATGAAAAATGGAATATAAAAACGAACGTAAACAGCAACACCACCACCGCCCCGAACAGTCCAGTCATTGCGTATTAAGTGGAATCCTGAAAGGGAATAGGAAATACGTAGGACACTCAATAAGTTTTGAGATATACAAAAAGTATTCTCGATACTATTAATATTTATTTTACATCTTTTCCATCATGCATTATACAAAGTTCCATTCGCCTAAACTAACCTGAAAACACTTTTGCCAGTCTTGATCTGACAGGGCGGAAATTGCTTCTTCGTAGGTAGCCACGGCTTCTTCGGAGCTTGAAAAAAATTTGCCTTTTATTTTTTCTTTCAATCTTAGGAACGAAAAGAAATCACAAGGAGCTAAGTCAGGGCTGTAGGTTGGGTAACTTAGAGTTTCAACACCAGATTCCTCAATATTTTTCGCTTTCGGAGAGCAAACGAGGGATCCATCGACAACAAAGCTTTTTCACTCCAAAATGTTGATATAGGATGGTATAAATGCTCCCCAAACTAGTGCCTACAATCTTTTCAGTGTCCGTATATGTGATTCGTGGTTCTTCTCGCACCAACATTTCAGTAGTCCATACATTTTCTGCCGTTACTGCTGTTTGCGGGGCCCGGGTTTTTTGGTCATCTTTAAGGTTAATTTTACCCCCTTTGAATTCTTCAAACCACCTAAAAATGTTTGTTGCACGTGATGAAGCTGAGTCTCCTAATGCTAATTGTAACCGTTGTAAACTTATTTGTTTTAAATGAAAAGCGGGGTTAGAAAGATTAATAGAACCTAGTTTTTTAATATGGAGCAATTGGCTTATAAAGTTCTATTTTTTAATAAATTTGCTTTTTAGAAACTTATAACACGGGTGCGTTGTATCTTTAAATTTCGAACATCTCAAAACTTATTGAGTGACCTACGTAGATGGCAGACGTGGTTTTAACCATGATTCTGAAACTAAAATTGCATGAATGTTATTACCATCAAAGCTGGCCAGCATATCGGGATGATGAGCCGGAATACTCTGTGCATTTATATGCACAATATTGAAATTTTTGAAAAACTGTATAAAATGGGAGTCAAGAGTTTCTTTTAAAGATACGGTACGCTTACAAAACTGTCGTTACTACTCAGTACATCGGACGTTGAAGAGAAAGATAAGGAACTTCGATTATGATCACTGTCACCTACAGACATGCTATATTTACAAAGAACAAATTATTTAAATAATAAAAAAAGAAAATAAAAACTTAAACTAAAATCACAAAAACTAAATTTATTAATTTATACAAAAAGGATATGATAACACAAGTAATATAGTAAATAAAAACGAACCGAGGAATAATAAGTATACCGGTAGAATAATTTTATAACATATAGCTCTTAAAATTCTGAAGTTTAGATAAATGCTATACCTGCAACTCTAAAACACAACATTTAAAATACTTTTCTGTGAACAAAAAAGTATAAACATTTACGACGTTTACTGTGGGCCAAAGGGCTCGGAAGGGCCAGAACCCACAGCCGTAAAGCCAGGTAATTAAAAAAAGTTATTTTTAGGGTATGTTCCAAAATAGAGTTCCATCGAACAATGTCATGTTTCAACGAGGCCAATTTACATAACATATTGCTTTACATTCAATGGCCACACGTGGCGGCAATCAGAAAATAGTCCTCTGAAAATCGTAATCGAATATTAATTCGGTTATTTAATTTTTATCTTAATTAAATTCCACCTTTTAATATTTCTTGCTAAATAACAAACTCAGCAAATTTCAGTAAACCTACGCAATCATCTCGATGTCTCTCTATCTGCCAAAGAGCCTATCTCATGAGAGTTATTTTACGTACTTAATTGAATTTGGCATAGCGTTTGCCGTAATTTGAGCTTAAAATTTATATTTTTCGACATAAGATTTAAGTCTTAGGGAGGAAAAAGGAAATTGAAGTATGCTGCCTATAATTGCTATGAAAATAATGTAATCTTATAAAGAAACTATTTAGGAAAAAAGTCGAGTTAGTGCACTACTCGTGATCAATTTTATTGAAGTTCCGGGTGACATAACCTAACCTTTTCTTACATACGAGTACCAGACGTACGTAAATTAGTGAATATTTATACACCGCCACTATACGGTCTAGTTTACTTTATCTTGATTACTTATTATTGTAGCAAATTGTACAAATCAACCTGCTATAAAAATGGGATAATTATACGCTCTGGCAGACCTGGCGTAGTACAATAACGGACTAATAGACATTATCTGAGTACTCAGGAGTGGATTAGCGACTATGGGGCTTCCTTGTTGAAAGTTAGTCAAATGTGTTCATGAGCCTCATACTTTCACTGCCAACTGGTCTCTTATAAAGCAATTATAGCATTTGCACTACTTATAGGATACTGATAACATGACGAGAAATACACTAGTCTGCAACACTTAAAATTTTTAAAAAGTATTCTGTGAGAACGTGGTACTTCCCCGGTTGAGCCAACTCATTCATGATAGAACTATAATATATATATATATATATATATATATATATATATATATATATATATATATATATATATAGGTAGGTGCAGTGTGGCTCTACCAAGTAAAGCTCTACCGCGCTTCATTATTAATTGACTTAATCAAAAAATAACGCTCTTTGAGTAATATTTGTTGGCATTAAAAGTAAGACTATTTCTGAACAGTTTTCGTAGTTTGTATAGTAAAATTTTAGCTGTACAAAATGAGTTGGTTCCAGTGACAGCTGCGACCCAGCAGCGTTTGACTCAGTGGAGAGGCGTCTGACTCATTGGAAACATACATGCTTTAGTTCCTCCTTCTCCTTTCTACCTTCGGACAACCAGGTGGTTGTTGGGTTTTCACCCTTTTGTTGTTGATATAACGTATAAGAGGTAGAACGTAACGCATTAGAGAACCAAACACTTTGCTTTGTCTTTTGTAATGCGTACAGCAAGAGAGCGAAATAACTTACCGGCGTGCAAATAATTTGCTGGGCGTCTTTGAGGCATGAGTAAATAGGCTTTTGATACGCTAAGACAGTGCAATTTACCATCTATAAGCTTTTGTCACGCTAAGACAGTGCAATTTACCATCTGTATTTCCACCACCAGGTTGTTGTTGTTTACTGGCTTGTAGTAAGCAAAAAGGCTCTGTACCCGTTAGACTGGTAAATACGAGAGAAGAACGTGTTCACCAATTTTCAATTCAGAGCGTCTCCTTATAAGAGAATTATTTTTATCGCCTGTTAAAATTAATGTAAAAAATTCATAAAAAGTTCACTGGCAATTTTCAACCGCACGTGATAGTGTCGGTTGTAATGTTACCTCTTTCACAACACGTCTACAAAACAGCAATTAATTAATCAAACATACAGCTGTCATCTGTGTCCCTACTTTTTAATTTTTTTTATGTTTTTTTCAACTCGTTTTTGTACTTTTTGTTAAGGATAGAACTTTTTTATTTTTCTTCAATTAATTTCTTTAAGATTTTTTATTCATTACAGCCTAGCAAAAGTCCACTGCTGAACATTGGCTTACCTCATAGATTAACTCATAAGGGGAGATTTAACCAAAGCTGCCACGCTTGGCAAGTGGGCTGGTGGCCACAGTTTTTATTACTTTGAGTAGTTATCCAAAAGATACTCCTGTTTTATTTTCTCTCTGTTCAATCTTACGGCACCCACAGTAGGACACGGAGTAGTAGACATTCTTGTGACGAAACGAAAAAGAATGCTTATAATGCTGTGTCATTTAAACATCCCTTTTTAAGGACGCTTATGAATTTTTCCTACGCTTCATGTTACATGAGCTAGTATATACCTCATTTTGTAGAACATGCCATACAGTAGTTCTTATTTAAGTCCAAATCGCGTCTTTGTTTATTTTTCAAAACTCCTTTTTTGTACAGGAGAAGTCCGTGTAGGAAATGTTTGCACAGCTATGTTCTGGTCTGAAGGAAATTTAGAGAGTCAGTACAATAACATATTGTAAGGGATGCCATCGTAGTCTTCAGATGTGATAACGTAGCGTAACGTAGCTGTATATTCTATTACGCGGGTTCTAATCGATCTTTTTGTTTAACTTATGATAGAGAGACCACTTCTTTGTTTGAAGTTGGCTGCAGTATATATAGACTGCAGTGGCAATTTCCCATCAGGTGGACTGTAAGTTCCTTTGTCACTTGTTTTAATAAAGATTAAAGGGAATCAAATCACCTTTAAAACAAATTCTTGTCAACGTGATATAATATACGTTGAGGCGAAAGGCATCTTTAACACGTGTTAAGGCGAATAAATCTCACGTAAATTGTTCTCCAATTTACGTAGCTTTTAGCGTTCAATAATTCATACAATATTCAGGCTCATTTTCTTTTCTAATTTAATGAAAACACTTTATATATTTCTCACTGGAATTCATTCTAATAACTTCATAGGTATTTCTGCATACTCTTTTTCATCATCAGCTCCGATCAGATATTCCGTCAAAATTCAAGCGGTCAAATATGACCGCACCCACCCACAGCACTTTAACCCATAAAACTTATGTTTAGAGACCACTTTTCTACGAAGAAGTTTGGCATTATAGAATCAATATGAAATTTTCTATCCTCTATTGGATTAAAAAAACAGTTAGTCTATGGATATTAATTTATATTCTACGTTCATTACGTACGCCATTTTCATTTGGATGTTGCGTTGATTTTTGGAGGTTTTTAGTGTTTTACTATAGTTTTTTATTACAAAATTGTTATAAAAGTTTTTGTGTGAATATAATTTATCTTTTTACGTAAATAATTTCGAGTCATAAATAGAAATAATTGTGATTGTCACGCTGCCGATATCTCTTTGCCGACATCTCTTTGCCGACAAATCTTTTTGTAATGAAGTAAAACCTGACTTGCTTAGACCACAGGATATAGAATTATATATAAATTCTATAATGCTAAACTTCTTGCTAGAAAAGTAGTCTCTAAATATAAGTTTTAATGGTTTTAAGTGCTGTGGGTGGGTGCGGTCGCATGCGACCGCTTGAGATTTGCCAGGCGCATGCGACTGCATGGGAATTTTATGGGGATTGAAGGGTTAGCTTGACTTGAGCCTTTCCCTTTGCTGGGATTTTTTTTATAAAATTAAAGCGACAAACTAACTTTCAGTCCATATGTACACAGTTGCAGCCATTTCAAACAAAGAAGGCTATAGATGCTTGTTCAGCTCTGAGCACTAAGATGGAATGCCATACTGCGTAATTGTACTGGCTCTCCAGCAAGAGTATACTTCAGACCGCAACGCAGCAGTGCAAGCACTGATATCTGGTGGCAGGAATTGGAAAAGAGTTGCACCTACCTGGACGCACTCTTAGGCAGAAAAAAAAGGTTGGTACTTACCTAGACGGGCTCCTAGGTAGAAAAGGAAAGAGGTTTGTACCTACCTAGACGACCTGCTAGGTAGAAAAGGAAAGAGGTTGGTAACTACCTAGACGGGCACCTCGGTAGAAAAGGAAATAGGTTGGTACCTACGTAGACGGGCTCCTAGGTAGTAAAGGAAATAGGTTGGTACCTACCGAGACGGACTCCTAGGTAGAAAAGGAAAGAGATTGATACCTACCTAGACGGGCTCCTAGGCAGAAAAGGAAAGAGGTTGGTACCTACCGAGACGAGCTCCTAGGTAGAAAAGGCAAGAGGTTGGTACCTACCTAGACGGGCTCCTAGGTAGAAAAGGAAATAGGTTGGTACCTACCTAGACGGGCTCCTAGGTAGAAAAGGAAATAGGTTGGTACCTACCGAGACGGGCTCCTAGGTAGAAAAAGCAAGAGGTTGGTACCTACCTAGACGGGATCTTAGGTAGAAAAGGAAGGAGTTTGGTACCTACCTAGACGGGCCCCTAGGTAGAAAAGAAATCCTCCATCAGTAAATTGAATGTTAGCGATTTAAATAAAATCATCTCATGTAGCTGTAGTTTCTGAGGAGAACCTCCATGACAGACACATAGACGGACAAACAACCATACACCGGCGATTCTCAAGTTGAACCCAAGTACAGTAATCAATATCAAGACTGTGCCATAAGTGATTTGTTAAGCTTAATTTTTCAAATGATTTTCCAAAATGACTGCCTCGTTGGTTTAGTGGTTGTAGAAGTGCGACTGCTGATCATGAGGTCCTGGGTTTGAATCCCGGTTCGGGTCAAAAAACCAATTATTGAATTTTTCCTTCAAAAAATACTCAGTAGCTGCCCGAAGTCAGGAAGTTGACGGTGTGTCATCTACGTTCCTCGAAAAGCACGTAAAGTTGTTTGTCCTGCGCCTGATCTCTCTCCGATCGTGTCCGTTTAGCATCCCATCAGATTATGAGAGTGGGGGAATAGAGAGTGCATCTGTGCTTGAGAAAACACTTGGGTCCTATTATCCTATCCTGCGCCGATGGGTAGTCTCCGTTGAGGCTGGTCGCCGTGACCGAAATTCGGTCTGGAGGACATTAATATTAATTTTCCAAGAAATGCACCAAAACCAAAAGAAGGGATATGAATGGATATGACACAGTAGGCAATTTTCTTGTAATAAAAGAAAAACCTACTACACGGTGTTGATGGGAGACTTCAATGCAAAACTAGGCACAAGAGAAGGCGGTGAGTCGAAGTTAGGGAAATTTGGAGTAGGGCCACGGAACCGTAGGGGCCAGCAGCTGGCTGAGTTTATGGAGAAAGAGGGACTCTTTATGACGAACTCTTTCTTCCAGAAGCGGCCCCACAGGAAGTTGACCTGGTCAAGCCCCGACGGTTCGACGAAAAATGAGATTGACTTCATTATGACGACCAGACGCCAACTGTTCAGTGATGTCTCACTGATCGCAAGGGTGAAAACCGGCGGCGATCATCGAATGGTTAGAGTAACACTGAACCTAAACGTTAAGTTGGAGAGGTCTCGTCTAATGAAGTCAACGCTCCGTCCCCCTCGTGCTCTAATCGAGAATCCCGAAACTTTTCAGCTAGAGTTACGTAACCGCTTTGAGTGCCTAGAAGATTGCAATGCACGATATGATATGAATGACAAGCTCGTGGAAACTGTCCACGCGGTCGGAGCTAAGTTCTGCAAGACCCGCCGCAGAAGAACACGAAAACTCTCCAATCGCACTCTTAATCTCATGGCTGTTAGACGGGAAATGAGGCTGCAATCGTCAACAGATTTGACAGCATACAGGCAACTGAACAGACAGATCTCCAAATGCATGCGGCGAGACTTACGCAACTTTAATACTGTTCGTTTTAAAAAAGAGATCAAGCGGAACCAGGGTTCCAAAGTCTTAGCCAGAGATCTGTCTGCCAGAATGAGCCAACTGTCAAAGCTGAAGACTGAGTGTGGCAGCATCGTTTCCAGGACACCTGAGATTTTAAGTGAGATTGAGAGGTTCTATGGGCAGCTGTATACATCATCGTTGGAGCCATACGCTATTCCGATGATATCCCGGACGTCAGTGTGAGCGAGATTAGAATGGCTCTCCAGCACCTTAAAAACGGCAGGGCCCAAGGCAAGGATGAAATTACAGCGGAGCTTCTGAAAGCGGGTGGAACACCGGTACTTGAAGTCCTTCAGAAGCTCTTCAATCCATCCTCCATGGTGGCACTACTCCGGAGGCGTGGAGCAGAAGTGCGGTGGTCTTGTTCTTTAAGAAAGGCGACAACGCTCTCTTGAAGAACTACATACCGATTTCCCTTCTGAGCCGCGTCTACGTGCTGTCTTCAAGAGTCTTTACGAATCGTCTCGCACGCAGACTTGACGACGTTCAGCCTCCCGAACAAGTCAGTTTCCGAAAAGGCTTTAGTATCATAGACCCATACATACCCTGCGGCAGATTGTACAGAAGACCGAAGAGTACAATCTGTCACTTTGCCTGGCATATGTGGACTTTGAGAAAGCCTTTGATTCCGTCGAAATTTGGGCGGTGCTACAGTCTCTTCAGCGGTCCCAAGTTGACAGTCGGTATATCGAAGTGCTGAAGTGTTTGTACAGTAGGGTTACGATGGCTATCGGAGTACAGAACCAAAGCTCGAAACCCATCCAACTGCAGAGAGATGTAAGACAGGGTGACGTTATATCCCCAAAACTCTTCACCGCTGCATTTGAAGGCGTTTTCAAGCTACTGAACTGGAAAGGATACGGTATTAACATCAATGGCGAGTACAACGCTCATCTTCGATTTGCCGACGATATAGTCCTTATGGCAGAATCGCTGGAGGACCTGAAGTGTTTGTACAGTAGGGCTACGATGGCTATCCGAGTACAAAACCAGAGTTCGAAACCTATCCAACTGCAGAAAGATGTAAGAAAAGGTGACGTTATATCCCCGAAACTCTTCACCGCTGCGTTTGAAGACGTTTTCAAGCTACTGGACTGGAAAGGATACGGTATTAACATCAATGGCGAGTACATCACTCACCTTCGATTTGCCGACGATATAGTCCTTATGGCAGAATCGCTGGAGTACCTTAACACTATGCTCAATCACCTCACTAGTATCTCCCAACGGATAGGTCTTAAGATGAACATGGACAAAACAAAGATCATGTTTAATGTCCATGTCACACCTATGCCGGTAGTTGTTGGGAGCACTATGCTCGAAGTTGTTGACGAGTACGTTTACCTGGGACGAATAGTCCGACTAGGTAAGTCCAACTTCGACCGAGAGGTCAATCGACGGATTAAACTCGGCTGGGCAGCGTTCGCGAAATTACGACACATCTCGTCAGGTACACCTCAATCTCTGAAAACTAAAGTGTACTCGTACAACCAGTGCGTGTTGCCAGTGACTGACAGTGACTTACGGATCTGAGACGTGGTCCTTCACTGCTGGCCGTATGAGGACGCTCAAGGTTGCTCATCGAGCTATGGAGAGGGCTATGCTCGGAGTTTCTCTGCGTGATAGACTCAGAAATGAGGATATCCGCAGTAAAACCAGAGTGACCGATATAGCCCAACGGATTAGTAAGCTGAAGTAGCAATGGGCCGGCCATATAGCTCGAAGAATCGATAACCGATGGGGAAGAAAGGTTCTTGAGTGGCAGCCTCGTACCAGTAGGCGTAGTGTAGGGCGACCCCCCACTAAATGGAGTGATGACCTGGTAAGACATGCAGGAAGTCGATGGATGCACGTGGCTCAGGACCGTGCTTTGTGGCATTACTTGGGGGAGGCCTACGTTCAGCAGTGGACTTGTGAAGGGCTGTAATGATGATGATGATGATGAATAAAAGAAAATGAAATGATAGTCGAACATTATTTATATAACACCACTCCCCGGGCCGACGTATCGATTGCTACGAACAGTACCTGGTAGCGTTTAATGTCGCTTAATCATAATATTTTATTGGTCGATTTATTGTCTACACGAATTATATGATGCCTTGAAATGTAGGGCGTGTAGTGATAGATTATCTGCTCACCAATTCACGTTACGAGTACGAGTATGCAAACATTATTTACTTGATATCGATATTATTGAGATATTTTTCATTTCATCTTTATTTTTAACATCCAACGTAGTAGTAGTAATTTTGTAACGTCGTGTGTGTATAAACAATATAATTTTTTTTATACAAGAGGGGGCAAACGAGCATGCGGCTCACCTGACGTTAAGTGACTACCGCCGCCCATGATCAACCGCAACACCAGGGGAATCGCAGGTGCGTTGCCGGCCCTTTAGAAAGAAGTAAGCTCTTTTCTTGAAGGTCCCCAGGTCGTATCGATCCGGAAAAATCACCGGTGGTAAACTATTCCACAGAGAGGTTGTACGTGGAAGAAAACTCCTTTTGAAACGTACAGTGGTGGACCGCCAAGCAACCAGATGGTGTGGATGGTATCGAGACGTTTGCCGCGTAGTGCGTTCACGAAATTTTGTGGCTGGGATTAATCCGCACAATTTCTCAGAGCACTCCCCATGGATTTGCGAAAGAAAATGTAAAGAGATGCAACATCTCTTCGCAGCGCCAGTGAATCAAGCCAATCGGAAGGTACTCGGTCGACGACGATTCGAGTTGTTCTGCGCTAGATGCGGTCAAGTAGAAGGAGCTGGTACTGGAGAACCCCAGCCCAGAAATGGGAACAGTATCCCATGTGCGGCCGAACTTGCGCCTTATAAAGTTGCAGGCGGTGTGCCGGCATGAAATACTGTCCCGCTTTGCTGAGCATGCCAAGCATTTTAGTGGTCAATTTGGCCTTCTCTTCCAAGTGTCCACAAAACTGCATGTCACTCGATATGTCGACGCCGAGGATTCCGATACTGGCTGAGGCAACAAGGGGAGTACCTTGAAACTGAGGAGATACGATAAAGCGCTTTTTTTTAGCGGTTAACGCGAAAACTTGTGCCTTCTGGGGGTTAAACTGGACTACATTTAGTCGCCCTCAATCCAAGACTCTGTTCAGCAAAGACTCGACTTTAGACACAAATTTGTCCCGGTACTCGGAGACGTTTTCCCGAGAAATATTGGCCGGTGTAAAGAGCATTACCAGTGCTTTCGTCTGCATAGCAATGAATGTTACGGGTTTGCAACATATCATTGATATGCAGAAGAAACAGCGTTGGCGATAGCACGCAGTCTTGTGGAACACCAGCATTAATAGGCTTGTAATCGGAGCTTGCACCGTCTATAACGACCTTGATGCTCCGATCTGCAAGAAAGCTGGTGATCCAATCGCACAATTTCTCGGAAAGCCCATAGGAAGGGAGCTTCGAAAGAAGCGCTTTGTGCCAAACCCGATCGAGGGCCTTCGTAATGTCCAAACTAACAACCAATGCCTCCCTCCTGGACTATACTACCTCCACCCATCTGTGATTTAGGTAGACCAGAAGATCACCAGCCGACCGACCACGGCGAAAACCGTATTGGCGATCACTAATCAGCTGGTGATCCTCAAGGTACCTCATGAGCTGGCAGTTAACAATAGACTCCATTGTTTTGGAGAACAAGGAGGTGATGGCTATAGGCCGGTAGTTGGACGGGTCTGAGCGTTAACCTTTATTAGGGTCCGAGTAGATGAAAGTCGTCTTACATGATTTTGGGACTACGCCTGGGGAATAGGCGTACCGGCAATGACGCGTTAAACCGGTGCAAACTCTGGAGCACACGACCTCAGCACAATTGGGGGGATTCCGTCAGGCACACTCGTATTGTGGATGTCCAGGGAGGGAAGTGCTTTGCGAACCAAGCGCTGTATGAACTGCACTTACGGCTTGGAGCACTCACACCGCGGGATGGTCGGCGGCCTACTCCCCCCGTCATCGAGAGTCCAGTTGAACGCAAAGAAAGAGCCTAGGAGATAGGCTTTCTCCTTTGCCGTATGGGCCAGTGACTCACCCTCCCTGTGCAGAGATGGAAGTGATGGCTTACAGAAATTCCTCTGGACAGCCTTGGCGAGAGACCAGAATGCACGGGTTCCAGAAGGAAGGTAAACTAGTTTCTCGCCAATTCCGCCTATGTGCTCTGACTTTGCCTTGGCAATGACTCTTTTGAAGGACCTAGAGGCGGAATGATACTTCTTTTTTAGAGCGCTGGTGTTTATATCCTGGGACGTTGATGCATCAGCCCAGGCTTCGTAGCATTCCTGCTTATAGCATGATGCTATTTTATAGGAGCGACCAAACCATGGCTGAGATTTGCCTCCAATGGGCACCACAGAGGAAGGAATAAAAAGTTCCATACCCTGAGTTACCACATCAGCGACAGAATCCGCTTCAACGTTGGGATCGTCCTTCGAGAAGCAAACCCGCCCTCAAGGTTAGGATGCAAAGAAATAACGCATCCCATCCCAATCGGCTGACATATAGTGCCAAACACGGCGGCAGCCTGCAGAATGCAACTGCGATTTCAGCGTGAGTGGCACCACACTCCGGACAAGACAATGGTCCGAGGAGCCTAAAGGAGCGTTGAAGAAATCTGATAACCGTCAGGGTGAGAGGTCAGCAGAAGGTCCAACAGGGAAGGTGCATGATCCTCCACATCTGGAATCCGCGTGGGCAATATGTAACTTCAAATTATATAGGACAAAAATACGACAAAAATATACAGCAAAAATAGCAATGTTAAAAAATACAAGCTGAATTCAACATGGCTAGTGATTGTAGGTAGTTAATGACGTGGGACAAAAATCCTACGCTTTTAAACGAGCAATTCTTGTATATATATAATCGGAATGAAAAAGGCAATGAAAAACTCGTATAATATAAGAAGGTAAGACGCTGTGTTAATGATCGTAATAGCTCAAGTGGATATCGAGCGGTCGAGAAATCGTAATACCTTGATTCGCGTCCTGTCTTCGGTCCGATTTTTTTCCTTTTTTCTCAAGTTCCCTTCTTTCGTGAGAAAATCTATTATTTCGAGCCCTTTTTTTAGTACTTTTTAAAAATACAAAAATTTTAATTAAACTATGTAATTGCACTCATGATTTGTTTTTTCAAATAACCAGTTCAGTTTTTTTTATTATGTCAATAAGATCAAAAAATATTATTTTTCTTTCATCAGTATGTAATTTGTATCTAAGTGTAATTTCAAAAAAAAAAAAACGAGCAAAGCTCGGTCATCCGGTTACTAAAATTAAAACACGCAATTATCTAGTGGTAAGATTAAAACTTTTGTAAAACCTGCTTCAATATGACTCAAAAATACTTGTCAGATCTTGATCAAAGTTATATCGGACCACTCAAAAAGGGCCAGCAAATCTGAAAATTGGATATATATATATATATATATATATATATACATATATATATATATATATATATATATATATATATATATATATATATATATATATATATATTTATATATATATATATATATATAAATGTGAAAAAGTGTGACAAACGATCACACAGTCGACAATATGGTAATTGGAAATTAAGAACCAGAACACTTCTACATCTATCATCGATTAAGGATCAAAATTTAATTCAAGATTCAAAATGTGCTTGCTCATTTTTGAGGTGTTAGAGCATATGTACCGTCTGCTTGGGAATTATACGTATAAGAGAAAGGCCTTCTCTCATTTTTGAGAGGGTTTTAGTTTTAGTATTATATTATTATAAAATCAAATTCCGGGGATTCCATATTGATAAAATCCAAACCCAAGCATAACATTGCAAGATTTCAAAGAATTACTACTAAATTCATTAAAAATATAAATATAAGAAAATTTTACGCGATATATATATATATATATATATATATATATATATATATATATATATATATATATATATATATATATATATATATATATATATATTATGTCATCAAAAATATGCTAAAATATACTAACTCAGTTCTTATATCGTAAAAAGTTGTGACATCCATGTAATTTCAAGTCGGCTAATTTATTCAGTCCCTATATACTCAGGACCCTACAAGGGTCCTCCTGTTTTAAGTTATTTCGTAATTAGCCACTAATTGCAACCTTTGCAAAGCTGTTCATAAATCAAAAAGCAAATCAATTTTTATTCAAAAAATCTTATTGAGAACATACACAGTAATAAAATAATTTAAAAGATACGTATCGTAGCACAAAAACATGCTATTACAAGGGTTTAAACTTACCAAACGTTTAGGCGGCGCGCAGCGTAAATATGGTTAAACTTAAGATCTATTTACAGCATTAATAAAAACTCAAATATTCTCAAATAATAGATCCTAATAAAAAGTTTATTTCATCCTTAACCGAATTGATAAAAATTGTAGCAGTATCTGTTATCAATATTGAAAAACATTAGACATATAACATATAATCACGCCTCATTCCCGTAGGGGTAGGCAGAGACCACTTCTTTCCACATGCTACGATCCTTCCATACTTGTTTCGCTTCGTCCACTTTCATTATTCCCTTCATACATGCTCTACGGCTTACGGTTTACGGTTTAGGTTTACTCTTAACCTGGCCTTTTTTCAAGACGTCCCTAATTTGGTCTAGAAAAGTCCGCCTAGGTCTACCCCTTCCAGCACTTCCATTCACACTCGCCTTATACACTTTTTTCGTCAATCGTTCTTCATTCATTCTCTCGATATGGCCAAACCATCTCAGCATACCTTTCTCGATTTTTGTCACTACATCTTCTTTCAAGCCACAACGTTTCCTTATCTCACTATTTCTTACCCTGTCACTCAGTTTAACTCCTATCATACTTCTTAATGCTCTCATCTCAACTGCATTTATTCTACTTTCATGTTTCTTCTGCCATACCCAACTTTCACTTCCGTACATGAGTGTCGGAACCAACACCCCCTCATGCACAGCCAAACGAGCCTTGTTAGACACCTTCCGACTGTTCATAAAGGAGTGCAAAGCTCCATTCACCATGTTTCCTGCATTCACTCTTCTTTCGATATCACTCTCACACTTTCCATCTCTTGTAAACTTTGAACCCAGATACACAAACTCTTTCACCTGTTCAATTTGTTCATCTTCAATCACGATATTGCAGTCTGTCACTGCCTCATCTTTTTCAAACACCATCACTTTTGTTTTCCTTACATTCATCTTCATTCCCTTTCTAACAAATGCTCCACTCATAGCAGTTACCATCTCCTGCAACTCCTCGGCCGAAGACGCAAGTAATACTTGGTCATCAGCATAGAGAAGACATTTGACGAGTAACTCATTCATTCTCAACCCACTTTCATTCACTTTTAAATCTGTCAAACAATTGTCCATGAACAGATTAAACAGCCACGGTGACGCTACACACCCCTGTCTAACACCTTTTTCGATATTAAACCATTCAGTGTATGCCCCGTTTATCCTTACACAAGCACTAGAATCCCTATAAAGAGATTGCAATGCTCGTATGAGGACACTGCTCACACCGTACACGGACAGTGCTGACCACAATTCATTCCTCACCACTCTATCATAGGCCTTTTCTAGATCTACGAAGGCGCAGTAGACTTTCTTGTTTTTAGCCAAACACTTTTCGGCTATGCACCGCAAAGAAAAGACCTGATCCGTACATCCCATTCCCTTTCTAAATCCCGTTTGTACATCCCATATTTTCTCGTCTGTTTCATTCACAACCCTTTCAATCAACACTTTCGCATACAATTTACCGACGACGCTAAGAAGGCTTATACCACGGTAATTTATGCAGTCCTGCCGTGACCCTTTTCCCTTATACAATGGCACGATTACGGCTTTGCACCAGTCTCCCGGCACTTGCCCATTTCGCCAGCACAGATTGAAAAGGCGGTACAGGTGACTAGCCACCAGGCCCTGTCCAGCCCTCAGCATCTCGACGGTAATCCTGTCATACCCTGCAGCCTTACCTAATCTCATACTTTTCAACGCTTTCACTATTTCATCCATGCTTATCTCATTTTCATCAACATTTATATTCGTTTCCGTGGAAGGTGGCAGATGCTGTACCTGCACTTCCTCTCTTTCAAACAAACTTTCAAAATACTCTTTCCATCTCTTTAACACACATTCTTCTCCTTTTATAATGCTTTCTAAAACATTAGAATTGGTGAATATTCTCTCATAGATAAAGAAATTTACTGCCTTTTTTCATACTTTTTATACAAAGTACCTACGTATCAGTTATTTCTGATATCAGCTTCCGACACCTCGGCGGATCTGTTCATTGTGCGCGTACGTAGAAAGTGATGACCATAATTGAGTTAACGGTTGTCGTTACAGGGTCCCACAGTGGTAAAGCCGATACAGACCGACTTGTCAAACACGTCCGAAGGATTTCGTGCTAAATCCGATCCGCAGAAATAGTGATTTTTGACGATTACGACATTCACTACTCTGAATGGTTTGGTTTATGTTCAACCGATTATGCGGGGAACACTCTTTACAACTTCACCTCGGTATATGGTCTGACAATATTGTTACAAAGCCTACGCAGATTCTATATCTGGAGGTTCCGTAGCAACTCTAGTGTATTTTAATGTTCATAAAACACGTGTATTTGCCTTTGCGTGAAAACGTTTTTCGTATCTCCTCAATTTCAGAGCACTCTACTTTTTGCTGTAGCCAGTGTCGAAATTTTCGGCTTCGAAACCTCCAGTGACGTTCAGTTCTAAGGTTACTTTAAAGGCAAGGCCTCTTAAAAGCTTGGTGAGTTGAGGACAGTATTTCATGCCAGTACATTCCTTGCAACTTTACAAGATGTAAATCAGGCCGCATGGAATACAGTTGTTTTCTCTGAGCTGGGGTACCCCAGTGTCAGTTCGATATTGAACTACTTTACCGTTTCCAGCAAAGAGTGGCCGGGATTGTCGACAAATTGATTTATTTCCGATCAGTTTGACTTACTTACTTTGATGCGAACTGTGGCTTCATTTACCACGGGAAGTGCTCAGAGGAATTGCTTGGAATAATTGCAGTCACCAAGTTTCACCAACACAAATCGCGACATATTTTGCGATAGCATCCACACCATCTGTATGCTTAATATTCCACCACTGTGCGATTTACTGGTAGTTTTCACCAGCGATTTTTCTTGAGCGGTACGACTTAGGAACCTTAGGCCTTTTAAATTAATGCACCCATTTTTTTAAATAGATCATTTATTTACTGGTATCGCGTTCACCTGCATTTTGATTCTCAAACGAATATTTCTGGTGCTCTAAGTAATCGGTTATCGCGTTTATAAAGATGCTGTCAAGAAAGTTACTTTAAATTTATATCATTTTAATGTTGCTATTTTAATATAAAATAAAATATGATAATCTTTGACAAGTCAATCTCTTACGCGCCAATGATACAAAAATATAATCAGGATTAAATTTTCACGACAAAGATTTTCATAAGGCGACCCATTAAAATGTCATATTATTTACAAACAGTACGCAATTTAATTTCCTTGGATCTAAAGACTGTGTGATTGCTGATTTACATAAAACGAAACAAATTCTCTCATGTTACGTGTTTTTACAAGAAGCGCGTAACTTTTCTGATAAACGGCCAAAATTGTGTTAGATCTCCTTTAGTTAAACTAAATATTTTTCATGTACGCTTAAGGTAATTTAGTTCTTTGTCTAAAACAAAGAATTTACATCCTTTCACCTAAAGACGATGGATAGGATGTGTGAACGGGATTTGAGGGAGTCGGCGCTAATTAACTTACCGCTACACGAAAAACAACACACCTATTAGCTTAGGTAAATCGACAGAATCGGCATTCAGCACGTAATAACAAAGATTGAAGAGGCCATCCAAAACAAAGTAAAATGTCTGGGCTCCTTCATAGACATAGAAGGTGCTTTTGACAGAACAAACTTCTCCAACATAAAAATGCACTAAGTAGACATAAAGTTCATACGGCACTAATTAACTGTATAGTAAACATGCCCAGTACACGAACAATAAAGATTGCTTCGAATCTCAAACAATTCAGATCAAGAAAAGATGCCCGAAGGGTGGGGTTCTTTCACCTCTCCTGTGGAATATGCTCATTAATGAACTCATCAGCAAATTATATGCGTATAATTTCTACACAGTAGGTTATGCAGATGATCTGACAATACTGGTCTCTGGAAAGTCAGCAAGCTTGGTGTGCGACCCGACCCGAGCGGTCGTTCGATCTATCAATCTCGATGCGATGGTGCAGGGAATATGACCTAAACGTTAATCCAAACAAAACGGTTTTAGTAATGGTCATACAAAAACGAATGCTGAATAACTATCATCTCCAAAGTTTTTTCGGCACAAAATTCCAGTTATCCTGTGAGGTAAAGTACTGATGCCTTAACTTGGACAGTAAACTCAACTAGAATGAACACACAGAAAACAAAATCAACAAAGCTAGTAAAACTTTCTGGTAATGCAGAAACATGATTGGCAAATGATGGGGTTTGATGACAAAAATTATACTGTGGCTGTACAAAACTGTAATTCGGCCCATGATCACATACGCTGCTATGGTACGGTGGACCAAACTAATGAAGCTACCACAGTAGTTTATATATTAGTAATAATAACTACAATTGTTCTCTGTGAACAGTTACAAGAAATAATTGCATACTTAGTTATTAGGAAGAAGCAGCTGCCCATCTGATTTGCACGGCTAATTCGTATAATAATAAGTAAACAATTAATAATTCCTCTTGTTACGTGAATCATCATCGTCATCTTGATGATGATGATGATGAGACTTGTTAATTTAGCAGGATTTTAAGACATAATATCGCAATCACTACAGGCTTGTACATTTAGAATCATAATTCGGTTCAGTAGGAAACGGTTATAACCCCGCCTGGATGGGTGACCACCTTGTCGTGGCGAGGGAGCTTAGTACCCGTGGCTTGGTCGCCCATGATGAACAAAGAGGAATTCACATGACTGGTCTAAGTTGTGGGGCCGGTCCGATGTAGTCGCTCGGAGTGGACTTGCCTAGCCACTGTGGATGCGCATTAGTCGTTAGTGGACTATGGTGAGAGGTGTCCTCTCCCCCTCTGCGCCGCAGCCGAGGTATAGTCGCGAAGGAAGAGAAGTGTTGGTATGGAAATGCACGAATCACCTTCTTCTCCGCGAGTCTGTTAGGGTAAGACCGTTAACGAGATGGTGGTGGGACCGCGGTGGGAGAAGAGTGCCGACGTTACGAGACGTCAGTCTTCATATCCCCTGCGAACGAAACGTGGTTGGTTGTAGCCATAGACTGGATTCACCAATTAAATCAGGAAGGCTGGTGCTTCGGAGTAGTTGAGTTTTCTGACTTTATGGCCTACGCGTATTGGGTTGAGAAGAAAGGCGTGCCTAGTGCGCCTTACCTGAGAGGGAGAAGGGAAGAAGTTGTCCTTTACTGCGGGGGTGTACGAAAGTGTTCCCATGGCCGTGCTGATATGTGGTTAAGGTGAATTTCTACGGGGTTTTAGTCAGTGCGAGTCCGACATGCTCCTTGAGGCGAGTATGTGTAGGCATTTCTACACGTAAATAAAACCTTTACCCTTACTCTTACCGCATCAAGCTAATGTAAAAAGTTGGTAAGTATTACGACAACACGTTCTAGTGGACTCTTTAATAGAGTTTATTAATTAAAGCACTTTAGGCACAAATATTATTGATTCATGTACTTAAGCTGGGTACAAGATACGGTATGAAAATATAGGCTATAGCGTAGTTCTAATACTTCTTAAATATATTATTGCTGTCGCTTTTAATATTTTAGTATGTTTCATAACCCTACTTAGACGTGACGGATAATAAAAATGGAATGCAAAAGGTATAGAATACTGTCGTAGTACAAAAAGAAACATTCAACATAAACTATATTTTAATAAAGAAATTTACGTTTTGTACAACGAAAATCTGACTCGGGTACCATGCGTACTTTGAAATTTTGTAAAGCGCTTAGCCTGAGATTTACACATTGGCACCAATGAAATGTTTACCTACGATTTTTCCTAATACTCACTACTAAACGGTACATAATTAGAAAACAATATTAAAGAGTAAGTAGTACGAATTTAGAAGTCTATTATTACAATGACAGAAGGTTCATTTTTCAAGCGTCTTTACTTGAGGATCTAGGTATTCTTTGTATCTCAGCTTAACAGTAGCGAGAGAGAGAGAGAGAGCGAGAGAGAGAGAGACTTATTTCCAAGAGGGTTTTTTTAGGGAAAGGAAATGCCCACCATGCTGCCCCAATGTGTTGGCGAACTTCACGTCTTCGAAATATTTTTCTAATTTCTCAGGCATGGAGGTTTCCTCACAAAAGGTTTCTTCATCGCCGAGCACGTGATAAATAAGCACTTAAAATTGAGTTAACAATTTCATTGGTGCTGGAGAGGATCGAACCCGAATTGTTAGCATACTGTGAAATTTATAGCGAGCGCTTAGCCCTGAGGTACCACGACTCTTCTTTAAATACATATAGGTCCAAATTAAAGCGATAAAGTAAAAAGTTTGCTCGTATAGTTTGGGAAAATAATATTCTATTTAAAAAATACAATTATCTCAACTAAAATACAGGGCAATGGCGCCAAATTGCGAATAAAATGATCAAAAATTTTTCTCCTTATATGCACGACCTTTAATCTACATATATTGTTCCAGAGAGGCCGCCGTTGATCCTTAAATGTCAATGGTTATTCTCATAAGACGTATGACATGACCAGAAACTGACTTGAAATACTCATGCATGACATGACAGATGAGTAAGCAATCTATTATCTACTTCCACGGGTATTCATTGGGTTCTATATGAGTAAGTATATTTTATAATAGCTTGTCATACTTGATTAGGTATCTATTTCCAGAGGTTACCAGAACCTTCACAGGTCTGTCTATCTAATATAATGAGCACAATGTGGTTTTGTGATTGTGACTCTACTTAAAAATATCAGGAAAAATCATACAACCTTTTCTTAATCAATGTTGGGGCAAATAGCTTAACAAAACTCCGTGATTTTTAACAATACCCGCACTTTATTTCAATCACTCACACGCATTGTAAATGTAGCTTATAAAGTAGATTCTATACATATATATTATATATTTTATTTAATTAAAATATATTCATTTGGATAGTTATGCATAGGACGGAATTCATCGAGAAGGACATGGTGGGATACAAGGTGTCAGTGGAGAATGTTCAGTTGGGCATGGTGGTTGGTACAAGGAAACGACCGCGCAGCCTGAAGTCCTAAAGCGAGACGGAGGGTTTGGTTGGAAGCAGATGATAGGTGGACTCGGTACTGTAATGCTGGGGGGTTTCACAACTAGCAATCCCGGTGCTGGTGGCTGTATTGGAGGTGGTTGTACCTGAAATTTTTTCATAAAATAATTTGTCTTTAAAGAGGAACATAATAAAAATTCACATTGTATTAAGCAAATTCAATTGAAACAATTAATATTATTTAAAAAAAAATGATATTCAAGAAGTATCAAAAATTCGTACTTTAATTGGAGCAGGCTTTGGCGGTTGAACCGGCGCAGGTTTAACAACAATAGGAGCAGGCCGAGGTGGATACACAGGCTTAGGCCTGACTTCAATTGGTGCTGGGGTAGGCGGTTGTACTGGGTCTGGCTTCACGTATATTGGGGCCGGGGTAGCTGGTTGAACTGGTGGTGGTTTCACCCATATTGCAGGCGGTGTGGGCAGACGGATAGTTCCTGGTCGGACAACTATTGGAGGAGGTGCCCGAAACCGAATTTGACCAGGTCTCAAGATCACTGAACCTATTGTTATTAAATTTGAATATATTAATGATTTCTTATATTTACGCGAACACTACACATGATTAAAACTATTTTTACGGATTTTATCGCGTTTATTTTTACTTTTTATTCTTAAATAGAATATATTACTTCATATTGTTTGATTTTATTTTGGTTGTTTTTAAATAATTTAGTTTGCATAAAACACTTTTAACCTCACCTTGGGGTGCTTGACCATACAAATAGTTAACAGTTGGCTCACAAGGATTGCAAGGTCCAATCTTGATGACGTCATTGTCATCAAAACACGGAGGTGAGCATGGATCACAAGGAGCACATGGAGGTTCTGGCTCACAGGGTTCACAAGGGGGATTATCCGTGTAAGAAATTTGAGGATCTGGATCAGGTATCGGTTGACTTAAAGTCGTGCCCAAAATAAGAGCTGCAAAGTACAAAATATAAAAATAAATAAGTAGTTATATCCTATTAAGATACGCGGTAACTTTACTAAAGTCTGTGATTAAAGGTCATTTAATCTGGCAGTACCCGGTTGACCGAGCTTTGCTCGGTAATTTTCGCTCGGTTTTTTTTGATTCGTGTCTTTTGGAAATAATATTTAGATACAAATTACATACTGATAAAATACGAATAATATTTTTTTGATCGTAGCGACATAATAGAAAAAACTGAACTGGTTATTTGATTAAAAAATCATGAGTGCTTAAAAAATCATGAGTGCAATTAGTTTAATTTAAATTTTCGTGTGTTTAAAAAATACTATAAAAAGGGCTCGAAAAAATAGATTTTCTCAAAAAAGAACTTGAAAAAAAATTTAAAAAAAGTCGGTCGGTCGGTCTGGGCTCGAACCATGGTATTACGATTTTGCGACCGCCCAATATACCATTAAGCTATTTGTAATCATTAATAAGCCGTCAAAATTTACCTTCTTATTCTAACGATATTATAGCAGTTTTTCATTGCCTAAAAACACGGACAAAAAGACATTTTCTAAAAATAAATCCTAGCTAGATCGATTTATTGCCCCCGAAACTCCCTGCACACAAAATTTTATGAAAATCGTTGGAGCCGTTTCCGAGATCCCGATTATATACATATATATTTATATACAAGAATTGCTCGTTTAATAGTATAGGATAGGTACGCAACATTAAAATCTAGAGAAACGATTGAGATACACATCAGAATTTGATAGTAGCGGTATTTTTGATCTAAAGAAAAGACGACAAAAAGACTTTTAACCTAAAGAAATAAATGTCTTTCCTGCATAAGATGAACATTAAAATTTGTCGTATTAAAATAGAATTGAAATAATAGTAATTATTATTACCTGATAACCAAACTACTTTACCCCACGCCATGTTGCGGTCGTCTGATTATGAAAGTAAAATTTTCAATATTTATACATAGCACGAATAAAATGTTTATATATTTGAATGTAATCAAACTTTATGAAAAAAAAAAAGATTTTAAAACAATGATGTAACGCTTCAATTAGCATAAGCTTCAAGGTTTAGAAAATATTGTGAATATTTTTTTCGTTAAATTTAATGTCCCGAAATGGTTTGTGAATATAACATAAAATATTTTCATATTACCCTAATCAATTCATCACATTTTAATAGCATTTCATGCAAAGTTTATAGTTTGAATAAATATCAAAAACATATGATATACCCTATCCTTGAAATAAGCTATGATCGCCATTAATTTAGTTTCGTAATTAAACATTTTTTTCATCTTTTCTCTATCAGTCTCCCTGCTTTAAAAAATTGTCACCCCACATTATAAATTTCTTCTGTACCACGGAGGTGTTTTTGAGTATATACACATGTAGAGAAACATCTAGGTACGAGACAATTATTTGTGCACAACATAAATATATGCTCTGGGCGGGAACAAAACACACGACGCCATAACGTCGCAACTAAGAGATTAGCATTGGTCCTTCCCCAGTCAAGCCGAAACCTTCGCTATAATAGTGAATGGCTCAGTTCCACCGGGGAGGCAGCAATATTATAACTATAATATAGCTGTAGCATGGCTCTACCACGTAAAATAATTCCGTAACATAAATGTATTTAATCTAATTTAGCATTACATAAAACAACGTCTGACGTTGTCCAGTGATAAGTTACGCATGATGGAGCATCAGACGTATATCAACATTTTTATCAAAGAACGTATATAAAAGGACAGTAGAAAACGGTAAAGCAACAGTTGGCAGGCATGGGGTTCTCAACGCTCTTTGTATTTGGTAAGCATAGCAATCGATTAGTTTTTAATTAACAATTATTCTATTTAGAAAGTGGGACTTATTTTCTACCTAGGAGTCCTCTGAGTAGACACGGGAACAGGCAGGTTGTCAGCTATTTCTACGACTAAGCAGAATTGCGTGCTCTGCCTTGCTCCGGTCTAAAGAGTATAGAGAGCCAGTAAATCACAGGCTGTAAAACATTCCATCTTAGTCCTAAGCGATGAAAACGCATCTATAGACTTCTTGGTTTGAAGTTTGTTGCCAGTGTCTATATGCTGCATTAGCCACTTACTAAATGGTTAACTGTAAGCTCGTTTTATTTTTCTTTTATTCATAATAACCTATTAAAAGTCAACTGCTGAAAAATAGGCCTCCCACGTTTGTCATAAATAGTTGAAGATAGGACGAAATTCAACGTCAGAGAATGGTTTGTTACAATAACAGTCAAATGCATTTTGTACTGATATTTTAACTTCGTATGTTTATACGCACCGATGTCAGTACGAAAGTAAACTGAATATATAGAAGTTGCATGACCTTATGAGAAATATTTAATTATCAATTCAGTGTTTCGTGTAATAATAAGACAATTTTAGCAAATTTTTAATTAATTGAATTTTAGCTCTCCTCGGATATGTATCAGCGGCACCGTGGCGATGCTACCGTACCGCCTGTGGGGCCACCGTATGCATTGGAAAGCAAGGAGAGCCTTGCATATCTCCACCGTCGATATGCATTCCGCGGCTAGTCCCTCCTTGCGTCGGACCTGCCCTCGTGTACACACCACCACCACCGTGCCCCCAACCCTGCCCACCCTGCCCCGAACCCTGCCCACCGTGCCCCGATCCTTGTCCACCGTGCCCTGAACCTTGTCCACCGTGCCCTGAACCTTGTCCTCCGTGCCCTGAACCTTGTCCTCCGTGCTCTGAACCTTGTTTCGAACCAAGCCCACCGTGTTATACTCCGTCGCCTTGCTATTAACCATCCGCTGCATCATGACGGCACCATGCATTCCGCCACTTTTCTGATTTATTCTTAGATATTGAAATAAAAATCGATATTAAACAACATCGCAGGTTCCGAAATTTCTTCCAAAATATTTATTCTTCTTCACATGCTATTTGTAATCAAAAAATATTTACAATGTTATTATATAAAATTGGCTAAGTAAAAATTAAATTAATAAATGATTTTGCAAATCTTGGCGTGTTTTAGTAGATGTAATTACCCTAAACCTAGCCTTTTTATTTACATTTTAATTATAAAATGGGCTACGTAAAAATTAAATTAATAAATTTTTCTGCAATTCCTTGGCGTATTTTATTATGTGTAATTACACTAAACCTAACCTTTTTATTTACGTAAAAAGGTACCTCCATACGGATAAAGAATGGGATTATATATGACGGTTCATCGAGCCCGTATCGTCAACATGCACAGTACAAAGAACGAAAACCCCCTAATAACGGTATATCGTTATTATGTTAATTTGAGCGTTAGGTATATCATTCGATTAGTGGTAAATTTTTTGTTAATAGGAATATATTTTATTAGAATTGTATACACAAGTAGACACATTAATATAAAATTTATATCCAGTGACCAGCGCTGGCTTCGTTTAGATAGAATTGAATTATTTGGTAGTATAGATTAGTTAATTATTCACGAAGATTCAGATAAAACAACGTATTTCTTAAATTCGGTTTATATTAATTTAAATAAAATTCAATAAAATATCTATTTCAAATGGGACAGACAGGCAAGAAACTCTATAGACATTTATTTTGTACATATAGTAATCTTTGAAAATTAAATTCTGCTACTTGAACCTTGACCCGAATCGTCTGAGAACACTTTAATTCCAGACATACCATCGTTATCTTCATAATCATTATTAGAATCGGAGCAGCTATCGCTTTCACAATCACTGTTCATCCACGATGATATTTAGAGTTATGTTTAGAATTAATTTTTCCTCAATATATTTATAAATTTATTTAATCTTTATTGTTTTACACCTTAATCTGAGGGTTACAATGGGCGGACTTAATACCTTATGGCATTCTCTACCAGTCAACCTTGGGAGAATTTGACATGTAATAGTTGATAGGTGCTAAAAATATTAAAATGTATAGACATATATTGTAAATAAATACACATGCATACATATATATATATATATATATATATATATATATATATATATATATATATATATATATATATATATGGTAACGCCAGTTAACAATCTACTTTATCAACATTACATTACATATCGCATTGAGTTCGTCCTAAGTTATATCTACTTTATCAACATGACTAGTGCATATTTTTTGTTTCCTTCCTTCCTTCCCTTTCCTACCGCACGCGCTGCCGCCGAGGTGAAAAAGAGGATCTCGGCGCGCGTCATTATACTAAGTGATATTACGCCATCCGCAACGCACGGCCACCCGTCGCGTCTTATGTACATTAACCGCAAACCGCGCAGGACGAACATTGAGTTCTCCTGTTTATGTTTAATATTCACCGCATCAGACATTGTGTCTTTGTAACTCATAAAAGTGTGAGACGCCCCCGTAAGGGCAAAGGTGGAGAGTGTGGGACTTCACGAGACTGTTCCGAGAGTGCGTGTGCGCCGAACCACGTGGCGAGCTTGCTGTATAGCAGACACTCCAGGAGGAAGGCGCGGCAGCCCTCATCAGGTCAGTGCGTGCTATCGCACCTATTTATTTTCCCCTTTGCCGTATGCACCAAAATTACAGTCCACTAAATCTTTATCGAAGATACCTTAAGTTACTGGCGTCTCCATTTTTAATGGTCCTTCGAGCTGGATTGACCTTGACTTTCCGCCCTTATTAGATCGTTATCGTAATAAGCGTTTATATAATTAATTATTTATATTTTAATCCGACTTCGGATTAACCCCACCCTTATTAGAACACTAGAATAGGTCCTAATAGGTGACATTCATAGTAATTTTAAAACTATATTCATAGAATGAATAAGCATATAATTATCTATATAAATTATTTTGTTGTATGTTCACATCACGTCATCAACTTTTAACTACATCTATAGATTATACTGTTAAATTACATTTATTATTTGCACATATATTTAAGCATTATATTCGTTATAAATAACTTCATAATTATTATAAAAGTTAACAATTAAAGTTCATCGTTAACGAAACTAATATTTGAATTATTCAACCGCGTAGCGAGGTCGCTTACAGACTACCCGCTTATAATTATATTATTTTTGCCACATAACTTAAGTTGTAATGCCGCCTAAAAAACAAATAGCATCGAATAATAGCGATTCCTCGGATAATGAGGGCACACCTGATGCTGAGTTGGTTTTATTGTTAGCTAAACGAGATGCTTTATTTGAAATAGTGCAAAAAATATATGATATGTCCTCGGACATCCTCACAAACACTTCCACGATGGAGCGTTTTCTTGATGGAAGTTCTAATATTAATGCTTTACGTATTGAGTTTAAACAGGTCTTAGATAATTATAATTCACATTTATTAAAAATAAACCCTATTGCTAAACCTGATTATAACAGCCTCATTGCGTTTGAGTCTCTTTGCGGTAGAATAAATAGGCTTTATTTACAATATTCGCAATCTAATTCACAAAGTACTAGTACACCATCTAAAGCCAGATTCACACTTCCGCCTATCGAACTTATGCCATTTTCGGGTGACATTCGCTCATGGCCTTTATTTTATGCTAGCTTTAAATCAACCGTCCATGACAACACATCGCTTACCGACGCTGAAAAGTTATACTATTTGCTAGGTAAACTAACGGGCAAAGCCCTATCTGTATGCTCAGGTATAACTCCTTGCGCTGAAAATTATAAAATTTTATTGCAAGCACTCGTTGACAAATATGAAGACCGGCGTATGCTAGCATCTACATATATTAATCAGATGTTCGAATTTAAGCCATTGCAATCGGCCACCGCAAATAATTTTGATTTATTTACTGATAACTTTATAAGTGCAGTGCGCGCTTTACAAAACTTAAAGTTAGATAATCTCGCGGACTTAATTGTTCTTCATATCGCGCTTAAGAAGCTGGACCCGGATACCATTCGCTCTTTCGAATATAGTCATAACTCGATGGTACCTACCTTTGATGATTTAGTAAATTTTATTAAGACCCGCTCCAAAGTTTTGCAACGCACCGATTCTAGTACAAATTCTAATAGCGCACCAAACAATCGACGAGGTAACGGTAATAATCGTCGCTGTAATAATACTTCGTCGCCGAAGTATCAGGCGTACGTAAGCACGACGACTAGTTGCTCAAAGTGTCTGTGCGATAATATTGTGCATCAACACCTATTTAAGTGTGCAGACTTTAATAAAATGACGCCGCAGGAACGATTTAAATGCGTAAAGAGTAACAATGCATGTGTGAATTGTCTCAGTTTAAGTCATCGAGTGTCTAGTTGCTCTTCAAATTATAGTTGTCGAGTTTGTAAATTTCAACATCACACATTGTTGCACTTCCACCGCAGAAGCGATAATGCTTCCCCTGCGCTGGCGCGTTCTCCACCGCTTCAGCCAGTTACACTGAAGTCTACAACCCCCGCGCCCGCACACTCGCCACCCCTCACCGCAGGTGCGCGTTCAGACGTCGCGCTGTGTACTTCGTTCAAGAACGTTTCTCAACGTTCACCGCCTCCCGCGCGCGCAAGTCGTTCGCAGAGAACTGTTTTATTATCAACCGCTCAAGTATTTGCTTACGATGCTAAGGGAGAGAAACAAATTATTCGTATATTATTAGACTCCGCGGCTGAAAGCCATTTTATGACTAAAGAGTGCTGTCATCGTTTAGGCGTTCAACAACACGATACCGAATGTACTGTAGTAAAGGGATTCGGTGGAGTTGAAAACATTGTAAAATCGAAATCGATTGATATTAAAATTTTCTCACGATTCGACTCGAATATTAACTTTAATATTTCAACGCTAGTTGTTGATCAAATCACCGACCTTTTGCCCACCGCTGTGGTAGACACATCTGTCTTATCACACTTCCATGGCATAAGACTCGCTGATGAATGTTATAGCATGCCTAATAAAATTGATGTTTTGATAGGCGCATCCCTTTTCCCGCACTTACTATGTCCAGACGTAATTTATTCGTCTAACGACTTGTCCGGGCCCTCGGCTTTGAATACGGTATTTGGTTACGTTATTATGGGCTCAGTGCCGACACTTCAGGTAAATCATTCTTTAACGTGCTGCTCAGTTCTAGAGTCTCCTATCGTTGACAAATTAGTGCAACGATTTTGGGAGCTTGAACAGCCACCCTCCGCACCGCCCATTCAGTGTCCTTCAGACATTGAATGTGAAGAGTTTTATAAATCTACGACATCCCGCGATCCTTTTACTGGTAGATATATTGTTGGCCTGCCATTTAAAGATGACGTTTACTCTCTCGGAGATTCTTATGAAACCTCTCGACGACGATTCATGTGCTTGGAGAGGAAACTTCAAGCCTCGCCTACATTAAGGTTAGCATATGATGACGTCATAAAGGAATACTTAGCTAAAAATTATATATCCCCCGCACCGCCGTATGACTCTCATGAACCCGCTCCAATATATGTCATACCGCATCATGGAGTCTTACGCGAAGATAAGAAGTCAACGCGTCTGCCCATCGTCCTGGATGCTAGCAGTAAGACTAGCACTGGGCGATCATTAAATGATATTCTGCATTCAGGACCAAATTTGCAAGGCGACTTGTTCAATATAATTTTAACTTTCCGCTTACATCCAATCTTTATGACAGCCGACTGTCGCCAACAATTTCTGCAAATAGTTGTTCGCGATTCTGATCGTCGTTACCAATGCTTCCTATACCGCTTCCGTCCACAAGACCCACTTGTGTTATACCACTTCAATCGCGTGTGCTTCGGTTTAACTTCGAGTCCATACCATGCATTGCGCACGGTAAGACGGCTCATTGATGACGACGGCGCAAAGTATCCGCTTGCGAGTCGTATCGCATTTACTTCGCTATATATGGACGACATCGCGTTCTCTATGCCCAGTGAATCCGAGGCCAGTGAGACCTCTCGGCAGCTGATAGACTTATTCAAGGGTGCCCAATGGGACCGGATAAAATGGCATAGCAACCGTCGATCTGTTTTAGATGAACTCCCTACTTCCCATAAAATTACAGGAGAAGTAGAGTTCGATAAATCAATGCCACATAAAATACTAGGCTTGCATTGGTCTACCGATAGTGACGCCTTTTATTTTAAGATATCTGTTCCCGCTGATGTGACGTGCACTAAGCGCGCCATCTTATCTACTGTCGCTCGCCTGTGGGACATAATGGGTTTCGTTGCTTCCACAGTCGCGTACGCCAAATTGTTAATAAAGCAGCTTTGGCAAATTAATTTAGATTGGGACGACATACCACCACCGCCAATTATTAAGATGTGGAGGCAATTCTGTGCTGAATTACCAGCTCTTAATGATTTACGTATCCCGCGACATGTTGGTGTATCCAAAAACTGTACTGTGTCACTCCTGGGGTTTTCCGACGCCAGCGAGCACGCATACGGTGCCGTAGTCTACATACATGTAAAGAGCGTCAATGGTAACACCGTCCAGTTGATTTGTGCAAAGACTAAAGTCGCACCGACGAAACCACTATCTATTGCACGCCTTGAGCTTTGTGGAGCGGTTTTACTCTCAAAATTGCTTTGCAGAGTACTCGACAATTATACTCTTGACCTTGCAATATCAGTCTATGCCTTTGTAGATTCAAAAGTAGCTCTGTACTGGATAAAGAGTTCGCCACACAAGTGGCAGACCTTTGTTGCAAACCGCGTTGTTCAGATTACCGACAATATTCGCGCTGATAACTTTTATCATGTCGCAGGTACTGAGAATCCCGCTGACATACTTTCACGTGGCGTTACGCCAAATAAATTAGTTTCAAACCCCCTGTGGCTCCATGGGCCTCAGTGGACTTCGTTAGATCCATCTCAATGGCCTCTTCGTACTTTAGACAATGAGGTTATTGCAAATATGCCTGAGAAGAAGATTTTGTCGCACACTGTGTGCACATCCGTCTGTAATTCTGCGATTTATGAGCTCGCACTCCGCATCTCTTCTTGGAGTAAACTTCTACGTATAATTGCGTACGTGTGTAAGTTTGCTAAATTATTGCCCCGCCGCAACACTACTGTAGTGACTGCTGATGATCTCAGTTTCTCTGAGGTTATAATCCTCCGCGCCCTGCAAAAACAGCATTTTGCAGTGGAATATTTAAATATTGAAGGTAACAAACCTTGCTCGCCCGCTTTCAATCGTTTAAGGCCTTTTATTGAGAATGGTTTAATCCGCATTGGTGGTCGTCTTTCGAACTCCACATTAGATTACACACAAAAACATCCAATTATACTCCCGCGCAGTGATCATGTAGTGAACATGATCATTGACTATTATCGTATTAAAAATTTACACGCTGGGCCTGAATTGTTATTGTCATTGCTCCGTCAAAAATTTTGGATACTTTCCGCACGCCGCACTATGAGAAGCAGAGTCTACAAGTGTAATATATGTTTCCGGCTTAGACCCCGTCCAACTTACCCTTTGATGGCTGATCTTCCCCACAGTCGTGTAAGACAAGCTATTAAGGCATTTACACACACGGGCTGCGATTATGCCGGTCCTATCGCATACACTCCTGTACGTCGTCGTGGTGTACGCAGCGAGAAGGCGTACTTATGTGTTTTCACATGCCTCACGACTCGAGCTGTACATATAGAAATCGCTACAGATCTTAGTAGTTCTAGTTTCCTCGCTGCGCTTAAACGTTTCCTCTCTAGACGAGGGCCGATTCAGTTTTTATATTCGGATAATGGAACGAATTTTAAAGGTGCCGCTTCGTATCTTCGCGATCTCTATAAATTTCTAAACGTTGAATACCGCCCAAAGCTTGAGCAAGAGTGTGCTGAGAATCGTATAACATGGAAGTTCATCTGTCCCAACTCTCCTCATTTTGGAGGCGCCTGGGAGAGTATGATCAAAGTCGTAAAAACGCATCTGTTCCGAGTTATCGGACATCAGTTACTTTCATACGAAGAGCTTAATACTGTTCTTGCGCAAATTGAGTGCTTGCTAAACTCGCGGCCCTTGACAGTATTAAGTTCTGATCCTGCAGAGCCTTCAGCTCTTACTCCGAGTCATTTTTTGAATACCGCACCTTTATTGTCATTACCCGCACCCAAAGTCAAATCTGACTCTACCAGTCTGTTACACAGGCATTCTTTACTGGATAAATTAGTTCAGTCGTTTTGGGACCGGTGGAGGTCGGAATACCTTCACGGATTACAAGTTCGTCAGAAGTGGAACACCCCGTCTACGGCTATCGTACCAGGCATGGTTGTAATTGTGATAAATGATAATGAACCGCCCCTGGCTTGGCCATTAGCGATTGTCGAGTCTGTTCATCCTTCGAAGGATGGCGTAGTTCGAGTAGTGACCGTGAGAACTACTAAGGGAACATATCTCCGTCCTGTTGCTCGTATTTGCCCTCTCCCAAGACAATAAATCACGATTATTTTGATTATAATTATTTATCTAAATTAGGAATTAAGTTTATATTTATCTATATTAAAAAAGTATTAAACCGCAATATTATATTTATGTATACATTTTCTCGCTTACCAAGTAAGGTTAGTAGATGAGACATGCGCATTGAGCGCATCCTCTCACTATATATACCGCTTATTTATTTGTTTTCCTTTTACTTTTATATTACGGTTGTCTTTTAAAGGTGACCCTTTAAGGGCGGGAGGAAATGGTAACGCCAGTTAACAATCTACTTTATCAACATTACATTACATATCGCATTGAGTTCGTCCTAAGTTATATCTACTTTATCAACATGACTAGTGCATATTTTTTGTTTCCTTCCTTCCTTCCCTTTCCTACCGCACGCGCTGCCGCCGAGGTGAAAAAGAGGATCTCGGCGCGCGTCATTATACTAAGTGATATTACGCCATCCGCAACGCACGGCCACCCGTCACGTCTTATGTACATTAACCGCAAACCGCGCAGGACGAACATTGAGTTCTCCTGTTTATGTTTAATATTCACCGCATCAGACATTGTGTCGTCGTCCATCGTCTCCAATATATAGAAAATAAAATAATAAATAAATTATGAATTTAGGTATATAAACACAAATACACACAGTTTTCCTCAAGATACCTAGGCTGCACTAAAAGTATCGGGAATGAAATAATTCCACTGTTCCTGTGATATTTAAATCTTTTAAATTGAAAACTCCTTGGTTTTAAAAATCGAATACCGTTTATTTATTAAAAAAAAGATTCTCGGTCCTGTCACAAGGTTTTCTCAAACTTGTTTAGTCGTTGAGAAAATGGAACTGACACGAGAAAATTCCAGAACGATGATTTATTATGACTTTCGAAGTGGTTTAACACAAAAACTTTGTGATTTCTGCGACCGCATGATTTCTGCATTTGGTGATGAAGCCCCATCCAAAACCACAATTTATCGCTGGTTTGCTGAATTTCAACGTGGACGTGTCAAGCTCAGTGATGATCCCCGTCAAGGTCGTCCAAAAACTGCAGTCACCCAAGAAAACGTTGATGCTGTGCGTAAGCTGATTGAGGAAAATCGACATGTGACATACCGCGAAATTCAGGCAACTTTAGAAATTGGCGTGAGTGAAATACAAATAATCTTGCATGAACAATTAGGTGTAAAAAATAAAAATAAAAAATAAATTTTTCCGATGGATACCAAATTCGCCCTGTGAAGAGAAAAAAGCGGCTCGCGTTACTTGGTGCGTCAGAACTCTCGAAAGATTCCACGTACGATCCTCAAATGCTGTATACAACATCGTATCAGGTGACGAATCCTGGATATATGCGTACGAACCCGAAAAAAAACCAGTCACGAGTTTGGGTGTTCGAAAATGAGTTAAAGCCAACAAAAATTGTTCGTTCACGGAGAGTTGCAAAAAAAAATGGTGGACACGTTTGTCTCCATAACCGGTCATGTTACTACTATTCCTCTTGAGGGACAAAGAACAGTTAATGCAGAATGGTATGCTGGCATTTGTTTGCCACAGGTTGTTTCTGAACTCCGTAAAGAGAACTGCAACCGCCGCATCATCCTCCATCACGACAATGCGAGTTCTCACACCGCACACGTAACAAAGAGTTTTTAGAGCAAGAAAACATAGAATTATTAGACCGTCCGCCGTACAGCCCCGAAATAAGCTCTAATGATTTCTATACTTTCCCTAAAATGGTGACAATAATCTTAAAATTAATTTGGATAAAACGCATATTATGTCATTCAAACAAAGAAAAAACCAACCAAAAATTAATATTAACTATAAAACTAAAATCATAAATGAAAAAGAACACACAAAATTTCTGGGAATTTGGCTGGACGAAAAAATGACATGGAGTAAACATATTGAACACATAATAAAAAAGATAAATCAATTCCACTATGCACTACATAACCTTATAAAAAATACAAATCGTGAAACAGTCATAACCGCCTACCATGCATACGTCTCTTCAACATTGAGATATGGTATAATATTTTGGGGAAATTCTCCAAAACGCGAACTAGTATTTAAAGCGCAAAAGAAATGTTTACGAGCAGTATGTCAGTTGCAGGTTACCGATAGTTGCAAACCGCATTTTATTGATCTTAACATTCTGACCCTACCATCTTTATATATATTTGAAGTAGCTATGTTTGTAAGGAAACATTTTAGCATATTTGAAAACGCTAATAATAAACGACATAGGAACAAACTATGCACAAAACCTCATAAAACAGCCCTGTATTCAAAAAGTTTCCTGGGTATGGCTCCTAAAATTTTTAATAAACTCCCAAGATACATCAAAGAAACCGATAATATAGACAAATTTAAGAAATTGCTTTCGAGTTTTTTATTATATAAAGCATACTACTCTATCAACGAATATTTTGAAGATAAAATGAATGGTTATTAGTACCTGCAATAATTAATGGACGATTTATTTATAACATGTTAATATTTATGTAATTGATAATTAAGGTGATGGTGATAAACAAATATTTGTATGCCTTTGTAGGCGAAACATAGTGTTACGATTATACCTTTTCCACCAAGTTTGTAACTTTTTACCTATGTTTGACAAATAAATTATTTGATTTGATTTGATTTGATTTGATTTGATTTGAAAAATAAAGAATAAATTGCGTGGACAGAGATTTTCATCACCTGTAGAAGCTGTAGTTGCCTACAAAACGGCCATTTTGGAGACCCCAACTTTCGAATGGAATGGTTGCTTCAATAATTGGTTCCATCGTACAGAAAAATGTGTCAAATTTCGCGGAGAATACTTCGAAAAGCAATAAATACATTTTTAAATAGTAATGTTGTGTCACTTCCTTGATTCCCGAAATAGTCTTGCCGGACTAGTTTTTTAAACGTGTACTTATTCGATGCTTTTCTTATATTAACGGGCAAGGCGTTTCAGAGAATTATTGCCTGAACTGTAAAAGAAAACTTAAAGAAAACAGTACTATGCTGCGGTAAATCAATCTTAAGGACGTAAGAGGAACGAGGTTCGTCGAAAGATGAATACCGAAAGTGGAAGTTATCTGTAAGATAAGAAGGAGAAGTCGGATCATTTTGTGAAATTTTGCCTATTCAATTCATCATGGTAAACGCTGTTATTGGTTTCGGCCTTAAAATCAACTCAGCTTCCTCCAAAAGTACATTTTCTGAGCCTACATGCACAACATCCATCTCCTTGGGTTCTGTGCCACCAAGTCTACACTGTTTAGTATTTATTAAATAATATACTATTATTATCTTGTTTTCATTATTTGTTAATTAAGTATAGAATACGTAGTATCATTATAGTGCTAATTAGAAAAAATTGATAGATTCAATGATGATATTACCATTTTTAAGATACAAGAAGAAACACAAAAATTGTTGGAAAACTAATTTTTTTCGAAATTTCTTATATAAAGACCCCTTGGGCTATAACATTTTATTCATTTAATTATTTGCCAATAAAGTGACTATTATAGTAACTGATAATTAAAAAGTTACAGCCCTGCGACAAAGAGACAGATAGACATAGTAATAGCGTTCCTTAGGGCACTCCGCCAGGTAGTGGCGGTACGAAATAATCCACTAGCCCATATCATCCCGTGGGTGTCGTAAGAGGTGACAGAGGGAAACAAAGCAGGAGATGGGCAACAGCATTTTACTAATAACGACAAAAAACGAAAAAAAAACAATTGGTTGCCAAGAGGCTTATTCAGTAGTGGACTTTAGTAGGATGTAACGGTACGATAAGAAGCACACTTTAGGTACGGAACCCTTACAACGGACAACAATTAAAAAATGAATATTGGATAGCAAATCACAATATTTTTGATTTATTATTTAATGGTACATAGTCTGTTCAAATCATTAATTATAAACAAACGGATAGCTACTAGATAAATTTGGTACTTACTATGTTTTTTTAATTCAAGCGACAATCCTGTTGCCATACCTGCACTACTATATTGCAATGGGCGATAAATGATAACGGTCCAGCTTTTTCTCTTCCTCAAAATACTTTATTACGTTATATAAAATTTTATGATATAGATAGTGCTACTATTTAGTAATTTCCTGCGCTTATGTTCCATTGTTAACAGAATGTAGATAAAAATAATAGAAGAAAAGCACCAAATAACGTATTTAGTTAACAAAAACAAAATAACTAAGAACGCTTTACCATAAATAGTAAACAAAACAATAACAGCGACTTACCAAAATTATAAACAAAATCAACAATAATTATGTAAAAAATCTCTCAGAATGCGTCTAGCTTACAAATTTGCGAAACGGGGTATTTTTTTTTAATTTATGTCATTTTGTTACCATTTATGCCAATGATAAGACAGACTGAAGTTATAGCACGTACGAAAAACGCATATCGCAACATATTTATTTGTAGTCTCTACCGCCGGGTGTGAGTAAAGATGGCGACAGTGTGCGAGCGAGAGGTAAATAGAGGCGACGCCATTTTTAGTCCCATTCATTATTTTCAATATTCATACAATGAATTTCTTCTGTATCGGATATGGAGTTTATTTTGATGAACTATTTTAAATTGATGGTTGACACTGAATTTTTCTCACAATCATTTGCCACTTACAATACAATATTTTTACATAATATTCTTTTTAAAAACAAGCTATTATCGTAGTATCATTTTTTTTTGTATTAAACAAAGTCATCCCTTTTACAAATTACTGTCATTACACTTTTTGTTTAACAATTTGTTATTTTATAATTCATTTAAATATACAGAATATCCCAACGTCACCTAACGTTTAAGCTCCCCTTTCTAAAAATCAAACTATTACAGAGCTATTATTGTTCGCGTGTTTTGAAAAGGTGTTTCTGTAATTTTCGTTCTTAAATTTATTAATTTATTCTTTAGTTATGGAAATAAAATGAAAGGAAACGCTAAATTTATCTAATTAAAGATAATATCACATAGTCATAGTTCGAACTGCCTGGAGCTAAGATTTGAGCTATTACGGCTGACTAAACAGCTTTTGTACGTGGTAGAGCCATGATTTAGATAAATTATGTTTGTTGTCCTTTAGATTTCTAAATGTTTGTAATGTCCTCTAAGAATCGTATTACATTCTTCATTACATGCTTAAAGTTGATTCTAGTAAATAGTTGATCATCATTATTTTCTAAGTCGTGTAGTTAGAGGCGGGGTTATTATTACATTTATATAAATTATCTTAATGTCACTTTGCAAAATCACTTACTAATATAGATAGCTATATAGGAAAAGAATAAATGCACCAACATTCGGTGATGAAAACTTTTTAATGCACACATATATACATATAATAATTATATTTTGGAATAGTTGATAAATACATCATAAACAGAAATAAGCTAGCATTTACAAACAGTTTTACACATTTGAAATCTCGTACGGGTAATACAATGCAATGTTAAAATAATAATAAACGATCAATAACCCTTTGGAATTTGCCGTGGGTCGAGTAAGTTAGAAAGAGATCTTCTGGATAGAGATTTTTGTAAGAAATTTGCCTTTAAAATGAATTATGATTATTAAAATTTGAATTATGCCTTCAAAAGATTAGATGCTTTAAAATTCCAATGAAACACATTAGTCAGTTTTACAACGTCTTGTGCGATAAGATTATGATGATCTATAGAATCGTTTTAATATCTGGACGCTATACTTGCAGTATGAATTAAAAATTTAGTTTTAAGATGTAGGTATCTTAGGCGCACGGGTTAGAACAGTATGGACAGGAACATGGACCTGGACACGGAACAGAGCAAGGTTCAGGTATACCTGGATACGTTATACTAGGTTCGCCTTTGAAAATAGCTGACGTGGGAATGCATATTGTTGGTGGTTGAACTGTCGGCGGTTTAGGTTGTCGGACGACAATTGGGGGTGGATTTATTGGAGAAGGCTGTGGCTGCGTTACAGTGATTGGTGACGGTTGAATTGGTGCTGGTTTCGGTGGCCTTACAACAACGGGTTTCGGTTGGATTGGAGCAGGCCGAGGTGGACGTACGCAGATAGGAGGGGGTGTTATAGGGGGCAATGGTGCAGGCCTTACAACTATACGTGGAGGCACTATAGGTGGTTGTTGCGGGGGTTGCACAATAATAGCGGCAGGAGTGATTGGACGAAGTGGAGCTGGTCTAACTAAAATGGAGGGTGGCTGAATGAGTACTGGAGGGGAATGGGTAATATAAAATGTTCCACCTGGTACTTGTACAGATTGGAAACCTGCTGAGCGTAATTTTTCAGGAATGCTTGTCTTCGATATCATGACTCTAATCGGTCCATTGCCACCAGGAGCTGCAAACGTATTTAATTATTTAATAAAATGCCTGAAGAACGGTTTCAAAATATCACTTTTATACTTACTTGGTGGTGGCAGATTAGGGTCTGCGGGTTGCGCAGGACGTGGTAATGGGCAAGGTGGGTTATTTGTTTCTAAACAAGGCGGTTCAGATAAGGGTTCAGGACATGGTGGAATAAAAGGTTCTGGGCACGGTGGATAGCAGGGGCTTGGTTCTGGGTCGTAACATGGCTCAGCATATGGTGGCAATGTAAACGGTGCTGGTGCCGCTGCCGTTGATGCCACGAGCACTGTAAATAAATAAAAAAAATAATTTTCTGTTTTTTTTTAAAAATAATATAAGAAAGATTAACTAAATTGAGTAATTATTTGAAAAACACACCCAAAATACCCAGTGCCGTCTGTCGTCCCATCGCTTTAGCGGAGTTTGTCTGATAATCCAGATCTTCTACGTTTTTATATACAAAAGTAATAGTTATGTATATTATGCATGGCGAGCAGTGATAATTTTGTTTGATTCGCAACCACTTGAGCGTTCATCAGCAATGTCGCGATTGATTTCTAAATTTTAAATATTTTGATTGAATGACATGAAGCGCAAAATGTTTTTCTCGATGTACTTTATGACATTTTTCTGCGATATCAAAATATGATGCATTTTATATGCGTGTTAAATTCTGACTTAAGACTATAATGAGGTTGGTGCTCAAATCCAATAATATGATTCTGTGAGCATATTATTATAATAATATGAGGTTATACGTGGTGATCCTCGCTGCAGCTATATATTATGCTTGTAGCACGAATGGGTCGGCTCGACCGAGGAAGTACCATATTCTCACAGAATATCAGCGTAATATAGCAGCTTAATGCTGCTGTGTTTCGTATGCAGAATGTAGAGAATTGGAAACCCTTTTTTTTACCAGAAACGATGCATTTCGGTTTTCGGTATTCGTTTAAGGGTACTCGTAATTTGGTCCGCTTTCAATATATTGCCAATTTGGTTGATAAAATTTCACCTTGAACGTCCCTTTCCAACTTTGCCGTTCATTTCTGCAAAATAAATTTACTTTGTCACTCTTTCCTCATTCATTCTTTCCACATGACCAAACCAACGAAGCATTCCTTTCTTAATCCTGGTCACAACATCATCTTGCAAACCACACTCCTCTATTATCACACAATTTCTCACCCTGTCATTCAGATTCAGCCCAAACATACTCCTTGACATCCGCATTTATACTGCATTTGTTCTAGTTAAAGTAGTTAAAGTAGGGACCAACACAGCATTTTGAATTGCCATACCTGCATATTTTGACATATTCTAACTTTTCATAATAGCGTGTCAGCCATTTACTCTATTTCCTGCGTTCACTCGTCGTTCTATATCCTTATCATATTTCCCATCCTTGCTAAATACGCATCCCAAATATACAAATTCATCTACTTTCTCGGTCAAATTCCCTTCTATTCTTATTTCACATATCGTTACTATATATCCTAAAGAATGGCACCGTCGACATCTCGACAGATGTCGATGGTGCCATCCTTTAGAATGTATCTCCGATAGTTGTTGGTCTTGATAACCCGATCCTGTATCGCACAGACAAAACCCTTGGTTTCCCCGAAGAGGTCACCGAAACATAGCCAGTTGAGGGAGGCGACTGTGTCTACTAAAGGTTCATGTAGAGCCTTGTAGAACCTCCCGTGGAGCTCCTTCTCCTTCTATACAGTCTCCCGGTCGGAAATGCTCTGTACTGCCGGTTCTTGCCATTGCTCGTTGTCCAAGGATAGAGGGGTAAGCCCTTTATCACAACAAATAACGTCCCTATAGAATTGATCATCCGATCTCGTCAGAAAGTAATTACGGAGGCTGCACACTTCGCGATTATGTATGGTAAGCGCGCTTAATAAGCCACGCCGACACACAGTCCACCTGATGGTAAGAAGTTACTGCGGACCATAGATATCTACATCTAATATAAAAATGCAGATCCGTTGTCACCCGTGAGGACTAAGATGGAATGCCTCGTTTCCAGTAAAAAACGGTCTCCGGTCTCTACACTCACCAAAAACGTCAAATAGTACGGACTTTTTCAAATAGTCCGGAAGTTCAGTCTGAGTTGACCTAAGTATGCCAAAGGTATACATGAGTACAGGCATGACCCAATCGTTATATGCTTGTGTCTTATTCACACCGGACAAAAGGCTGTTAAGCACTTTGATCAAGCGTGCATAAAACACGTCGCAAACTGACTGTTTCATACCAGCCTCATCGATACCGATGTTCTGTGACATACCCAGGTATTGGTATGTTTCAGCCTCGGAAAAGGTCCTTAAGTTGACGGGCATAGATATGTCTATGCCCTCAGAGTTAACAATCCTTCCCCTTTCAACATGGAGGACCGCACACTTATCCGTTCCCAGCTCTCTTCCAATAGAACTTCCAAATTCACAAGTTATATTTAGCAATTCCATAAGTTGGGAGCGACTGGAGGCGAATAACTTGAGCTCATCCATATAGAAAAGGTGGGTCACTTTTGTACCTCCTTTCCGTAGCTAAAATACCCTTCCGCAGCCCTCCAGTAATGTTCTAAGAGGGTTCAAAGAGAATCAGAACCAGATTGGACTCAGACAGTCGCCCTGAAAGTTACCCCTATACATATCGTTACTAGAGAAAAGTCTATGCCAGCCCATGCAACCTCTTAGGCAGAAATAGAGTATTTCCATCAAAGGAGGCTGTCTAATTAAAAGAAATGTATTACAGAGCTCTGTTGTAGCATGCAATAAGACTAAGAGGTAAAGTCTTAAGTTTTGTAAACAAGCTTTAATAATGTTTTACAGACTATCCTTCAGCATATCAACGCATCTAATACCGTGTCCTCCTGGCTCTACGGATGGCAGAAGAGCGAACTGAGAGATCCCTGTTTGGTTGTAATGAATGAAATTTAAATTATTTTATTTGCTGGTAATTATCTACCAAAATTTTGCAGACTGTCACCTAAAACATACATTATTTGATGGCTTGCTTATGGTCAATGTTTATAAAAAAGCTTCACAGTAGAATTTTCTCCTGTATCGTCGAGACTTACTATATATTACCTTATACTTCTTAAAATATATTTTTACTGTCGCGTTTAATATTTGAGGATGCTTCAAAACCCTACTTAGACTTAATGGACAATAGAAATGGAACGCAGAAGGTATGAAATACTGTTCTTAATCCTTGTACAAATGAGGTTATGAAAGATCGAAAGCAACGAGAGTGAGCTCGTAATGGTCTACAATATTACAAAAAATGCGTATATTTTGCAAATCCTGAGAAATACAAACGAATGCCTGTCTTTTAGTTTAAAAAATCTACCTTTTTCTCTTGGACCGAATCCTTTCTTGCAGTCTAAGCGTAGCCAACTATATACCCCCATAAAAGATCTTTCTTCGTCATCATAAAACTCTGAGTGAGATTTATTTCTCGCAGAGTCTAAGCTTAGCCAGAGCCTATAAAAGAATTTTGTTTTGTCTATATTTGTATCACATTTTATATATTTCTATCATATTATGTTAACCATATGAAAAATATAGCAGCGAAATGTTTCTATAGTATTTAATGAGCACTATTTTCTTCCCCGGTCAAGTCGACCCATTCGCACTGCGGTCATTACACAGATGCAGCGTGACTTTACTAAGAAATATCAGAAATTTTACTTTTTTAGTTTTTAATAATAATAATAATTATTATTATTTAAAAGGCGTAGGGAAGTGACGACCCCATCGCCCGCTAACGTGACGGTTATGTGACAAAACTGCTACGTCCGCGCAGTCAATCAGCACCTTGCCAAGAGGTGTGAGCGCCGTGCCTCGGCAAAAATTGATGTTGCAAGGGCCCGCTCGTGCATATGGCCTCACCATGAAACGGCGCCGGGTCTGGGCATCTCCCGTTAAATGACGCCCACTATGGATGATGGAACACCGAAGATTGCGCAAAGGGCCGCTGCCTGGAGGTCGCCTGGACGCGACAGCATGCGAAACGCCAGCCGAGCGCGAGGTACTGCACAACCACACAGCAGCCCCGCGCATTCATCATCCTCACCAGCTTGCTTGGTGTCGGCAGGGTCTTGGCAGGCCCAGCAATCGGCACCCGCCACTGGTGGAGTACGCCGCATGCGATGGACTATCAATATGAATACAAACGCATTGCGGGCGTATTTTAGGGCGAAAGGGGGAGAAGTTGGAGGTTTCGCGTATCAGGTTAGGATGCATCGTCTTTTTACTTTGTCTTTGTCTTTTATCTATAACCGTCACCAAGCAAAACCTGGCAGACCGAGTTCGGTATTTATATACGCTCAAATATATTTGATGGCGCCAAACTCGAACGGCTACGACGTGAGATGCCGCCGTGAATAACCCATTGGTTGCTGAATCAAATGATGATGGAACATTCACCCAGGAACTAGAAATAGAGCAAATGGGGAGTACATTGGAAGAGGCGATTGTGGAAACGCGCAGTACGCCTCTCGAAAATCGACCGCGACTTTCCCGCATAGCCCTAAGCAAGCGGAATCGGGCTGTCGTGAGGGCTCTGAACCCAATGCTGGTGACCTATTTGGAAGCCAGCCGGGACCTTTGCGAGACGGACTCAATTCTTTTTGGCGCCGCGCTGGCAGTCTGCCGTACTTTAGGCGCCAAGGTTTTCACGGCTGGACGCGCTACTGGCCAAAGTAGCGCGTTCCCAGCATGGATAAGAAGAATTGAGGAACGTATCGCAAAGGCTAGAGCTCTCATCGGCAGACTGATGTGCTTCAAATCAGGCAATAACATGCCAAGAATTGTGCGCACCGTCAGGACGGCGTTTGCTGGGACAAATGTCAGTTTGTCCCAGCCGGAGCGCACAGATGAGCTGAAGCAGAGAATCGCTGCTTGGGGAAAGCAGATTCGGCGATATACCGAGAGGTTGACACGGTTCAAACAGAATCGCCTCTTCCAGAGTGATCAGAAGAGGCTCTATGAATCATTGGAGCGATCAATGGTAAGTGGAACGGGCCCAGCACCGAATCAGGCTGACACTGTAGCATTCTGGCGCGGCCTGTGGTCAGAGCCCGTACACCACAGCGAGGGCCCTTGGACGAAAGTTGTAGCGAGTCAGTGTGCGAGTATAACGCCCATGGACCCCTTCATTATAACACCGGATGACGTAGCTGAGGCGGTCTGTAGGGCCTTGAACTGGAAAAGTCCAGAACTCAACGTGCTGCATCACTACTGGCTAAAGGGGTTCGTGGTGTGTCACACTGTGCTTGCCCGACAGTTTCAAGAGGCTCTCAACCAGAAGTCGCTCCCAAGCCTCTTCACTACTGGGATCACCCATTTGGTTCCTAAAGACCAGGGTACCACAGACTCGAGCAAATACCGCCCCATCACGTGTCTACCGACCATATACAAGACACTAACATCCGAGCGCGAAAATCACTCGTCACCTGGACTCAAATCAGGTGATTTCGCGCGCTCAAAATGGTTGTCGTGGCGGTGGTCGTGGAACCAATGAACCACTCCTCATTGACGCGGTCATTGGCAAATTAGTGAAACGCAACCGTCGGAACTTCTCCGCCGCCTGGATAGACTACAGAAAGGCATTCGACTCGGTGCCCCATACATGGCTAAAGAGAGTCCTCGAGCTGTACAAGATAGACTGTACAGTTAGAGACTTCCTCGAGTAGTGTATGGGGCAGTGGAGTACGATTCTTTGTCATCTGGTCGAGCGGATGATGCCTGCGGAGAACCACATAAGGATAAGATTTTTTTTGGCGGTAGGCGTGAAATAAAGTCCATATTGCTCTAAGTAACAAAATTATTTTTTATTGATATTCTAAGTAATTTATGGTTTCCTAGGTTCCTAGGTTTACATTTTTTTTCTATTTATGTGTATTTAAATACATACATTGTGGGTTTAACTCCCCTTAATGGTTAAACTGTGATAAATCACCCTCACTTTCAACTCTCAACACACCAGAAAACAAGTTTTCCAGAAAATGTCCACTATTGCCGAGTTAGCAAATATCCAAAAGGCTGCATTAACTTCTCTCAATCAACGTAAGGCGGAATTTGAAGCACTTATGAAAAATCTGCCACCACGGCTCCTGAAATGAAATCTCTCTCAAGCGACTTTCAAGCGTTTAAGGATAATGTTTGGCAAATCATGTCACCACTACACCGCAAGATCAATGAAGTTAGTCAAACTGTTGACTATATTGAGATGCGGCATCGGAGAAAATATTTGCTGCTAAATGGAGTTCCGCAATCATCTGATGAAAACATCTTAAATAAAGTTGTAACTGCCCTGCAGGAAGAGCTTTAACCACAGGAGTTTTCTTCAAGCTCCATTACATATATACATACACGAGCTTCAGATACAGTCTAGGTGCAGTATCTGAAGCTCGTGTAAGACCAGTTCTGATTCGGTTTAGTGATCAGTCCATTAAGTCAACCATTTGGGCCAAAAAGACTCTGTTAAAAGGCACTTCATATGTGCTGTCCAAGTTTCTTACTCGTCAGCGTCAAGGTTTATTCATTGCTGCATGTAAGCACATTGGTATTAGACAAGTTTGGTCACGATGGTAATATACACGTCAAGTTGCCTTGTGGTAAGCGCAATCGGCTGACGGACACCAAGGACCTCGATGAGCTCATTACACAATATAAGCAGCCTGCTTCGTCGGATCGACCATCTGATTCTACGACGAAGAAAGTGTCACCAAATGTTAACAGTGGTAGTGCACCAAAGTCTACGGTGAGGTCCAAGCGCATATCCGCAACAAATAACTCTCATCGACTTCGCTTTATTCTCATGTTGGATATAATTTGTAAGCTGTCATGTGTATTTGTTATTTGTCTTAATATTATTGATAACAACTGGGCATATTTTTGTTATGATACTGTAATAATGGTAGCATAATAACTTTTATTTACCTACATATTGAGTAATATTTTCTTTTTATTAACTGGCTCTACGGATATGGGTTCTAGCCCTTTGAGCCAGAGTAATATTTTGCTGAACTAAGACCAAACATATTATAACTATAGTTCATAAAAGATAGCTTGATCTCTGCGATTGCTGTCAGTAAAAATCACGCCTATGAATGTGAATGTCAATGTTATACGAGTACTTTATGGGCATGCCGAGGCCGACCTAATTAGTGCATGCCCATAAAGTATGACATTGACAGGTACTGTCTGTACTACTAAGTAATTCAGGACTTCATAGGCGTGATTTTTACTGACAGCTGTCGCAGAGATCAAGCTATCTTTTATGAATTATAAGACATATTATTCACAGATGTCAGATGACATAGACAGATGGTTATGTTGTTTTGCCATGCTAACTACATTACTGTTGACAAAATATGTACACAAGTTATATTTGATTCAACTTTATTTTAGTTATATGTAATAATCTAGCCTTATTACTTTGTTTTTTATTATATTTTCTTTAGTTGTTTACTTTTAAATGCTTTGCTCGTTTATTGATTTTCTTTTTCTATTTTGTTTTAACTTGGCATTTGTTTTCTTTTATTTTTCTGGTGTTATTTTAAGATTGTAAACAGTTAGGCGGAGGGTGATGTATGGAGATACATATATATTTAGTTATTTTTTGTAATATTCAGTTATAGTTATTTGATATAATTTTATTATTTATTATATATATATATAAGTATTATTCTATTATATTATAATAATTATTTTATTATTTAAACTATTTTTATTTAATGTCAGCTGATGAATCTTTTTATTCCATTTGGAACAGCTCCTCTTCCCTTTCAATTGTTGATGCTACGGATGAGCCTGCCACCCTATGTACGCTGATATACGAAGAATCTCAAAAATTGTTAAACTGTTTTCACATTTGTCATTTAAATGCACAAAGTATTCCTCAACGTCATACGGAGCTCCTGGATACTTTCTCTTCTAATGCGGTTCATGCTATACTCATATCCGAAAGCTGGCTCAAGCCAGAACTCTCTTCCACGTCTTATAGTCTTCCAGGTTATATTTTACTCCGTAACGACCGCACTGGTAAAAGAGGCGGAGGTGTCGCTATCTATCTGCGTAGTAATTTACATTATAAAATATTAAACACATCTTCTTCCCTATATTCCGGTTCAATGGAATACATTTTTGTTGAAGTTAATATCAAGAATGTTAAAGTGTGTCTTGGAGTTGTCTACTGTTCGCCTCAAGTGGACTGCTTCTCCGATTTGGAAGTAAATTTATTGCCTTACAGTTCTGCCTACACAAATCACATTATCATGGGAGACTTTAATGAATGACCTATCCGGGGTTTCTCTTAAATCTTCGAAACTGAGGTCGACAATATTGTCGCATAATTTCACTATTTTGCCTCTAAATGCAACACATCACAACTTCCACTCTGCTGACACCTGGATTCACCTTATAGCCGTCTCCTCCGTTGATCACGTTGTCAATTATAGACAATTTCCTGCTTCTGGATTTTCACGGCATGACCTGCTTTATGTGTCATATTAATTGAAGTTTCCCAAGCCTTTATCTGTGTCCATCTCCATTCGTAGTCTTGCTAGAATAGATATGGAGAAGCTTAAATGCGATGCAGATGCTATTAACTGGTCATCTGTATATACTGCTTCCACAGTTGATGAAAAAGTCGACTTCTTTAACAGCAACATAATAGGACTGTATAATAAACATGCTCCTAAACCTGTTGTTTGACTGAAGCGTCCTCCTGTTCTGTGTGGCTATGGCTAAACGCGATAGAGCTTTCTGTGCTTTCAAGAAGAATCGCACTGATGTAAAGTGGCAAGCATATAAAGCTGCAAGAAATCGATGCAATTAGATGGTGAGAGCTGCTAAACACCGATATATCCACGAACAACTACTTAATTAATCTTCGGCTGATATATGGAAGTTTCTGAATACGCTTGGATATGGAAAATTGCAAATTGACTATAATAGCGTCACCTTTTCTCCTGGCGATTTTAATCGTCATTTTCTGTCTTCTCAAATAGTTTCTGATAATTCTAGAGCTAATGCTATCTCTTTTATATCTTCCACGCCTCCTGATTCTCATAAAACAATCACTTTCAGCCCTGTAGACGAAGACGAGGTACGCAAAGCACTTTCCTCTATTAAATCGAAAATCGAAAGCCGTTGGATGTGATGATGTGAGAAGGGCAATGGTTTTGCACGCGCTGGATTATGTTTTTCCCGTGATAACTCATATAATCTTTTCGTTGACGAATGGTGCTTTTCCAACACTCCGGCGTAAAGCCTTTATTATTCCCATCCCGAAATCTTCTGAATGCAACGTTTTATATAATTTCAGACCAATTTCTATCCTGCCTTTTCTATCTAAGGTTCTGGAAGCTGTTGCTTATAAATAGATTTCTTCTTTTGTTTACTCTAAGAATATTATATTCCCTTATCAGTCTGGTTTCTGCCCGGATCATTCTACAACTACTGCTCTTCTGAAGGTTACGGAAGATATTCGTGATGGGATGGAAAAATCAAAATTGACCGTTCTCATCTTAATTGATTTTTCTAATTGAATTTAATTCTGTCGATCATATCATGTTAGCTCTTCTTTCTCATTTGAATATCTCGTCTTCAGCTCAGGAATGGTTCTCAACTGGACATTACCATTCCGTATGACGAGAACCTCGTGAAAGCCGAAACAGATAAGCAAACGTAATATCTCGACCTGGCTCGCGAGGTGACCGACATGTGGGGTGGTCTGCCGACCGAAATTATTCCTGTAGTCGTCTCTGCAAACGGCCTAATCCCAGTCAGCCTCTCGGGTCATCTGAGGCGGCTACGTGGCGGACTGCTTCAGGCTCAAATGCAGAAGGTGGTGCTCCTCGAATCCGCCCGCATCGTCCGCCGGTTTCTTTTCTTTTCCCCCTAACCCTCGGCCGTTTGGTCTCCCCTGCCGAGGGCTTCCATCTGGTTGGGCTTTTATTTATTTATGTATTTTTATATTTATTTAATTTTATTGATATTTATGTATATTTATCTTTTCCTTTCCATTTATAATTATATATTTATTGAACCCAACCAGATGAGAAAACCATATTGATACCCCCCAATAATAATTATAAGTAATAGCTGCAACAGGTAGTACCCTCCTTTTATATCTAAGAGAGTTAACAGGACTTCTACTCTATAAGGCAGAGATATGTTCTCCCAGTTGCTCCAGTACGAAGTAGCGGCCATTAACATCGCACATTTATTTTCTCATAATATAAACATATTCTACGGTCAATATCACGCTACTGGAAGACATGCATTAAAAATAATAGTTGAAGTATTTTTATAAATTTTTAAAACTTGGACAATTTTGTCAAATTTTACTAATTTTTTTTTAAATATTTTGTGCAACGTTTGAATATGCTCTTAAACCACTGCCGGAAGTATTTCTTTTAACCAACATGTACAGCACGACCCTAACTAAATTCATCAAATTAAGTAATTAAATAATTAATTAATAAAATAAACACATATAACACTAGTCACATCTGGATACACAAGAATTATATAGGACATATACGAGACGATTATGCCACTATTTATACGAAGCAATAATATCTGTTATTTCCCATACACTACTCTACAGTATCTGCAATCTGCAGTCTCTACAGTATCTGCAGGATGATTCGGGCGATTCGATACATTCTTTTTCGCCATTACCACACGATCATAAATAAATAATATACAACTAAAAGTAATTCTTTCTTTCTTTTTGCTGACCTAAGTGAATGCAGTAATATTTCCAGAGGTTACTAGAAGCTTCGCAGGTCTGTCTATCTAATTTAATGGGAAAGTGACTCTACTATAAAATATCAAGAAAAATCATACAAGCCTTTCTAAATCAATGTTGGGGCAAATAGTTTAACAAAACTCCGTTATTTTTCACAATACCCGCACTTTATTTCAATCGCTCACACGCATTGTAAATGTAGCTTATAAAGTAGATTATATACATAAATACTATATATTATATTTAATTAAAATGTAATCATGCTAATAGTTATGCATAGGACGGAATTCATCGAGAAGGACATGGTGGGATACAAGGTGTCAGTGGAGAATGTTCTGTTGGGCACGGTGGTTGGTACAAGGAAACAACCGCGCAGCCTGAAGTCCTAAAGTGAGACGGAGGGTTTGGTTGGAAGCAGATGATAGGTGGACTCGGTGCTGTAATGCTGGGAGGTTTTACAACTAGCAATCCCGGTGCTGGTGGCTGTATTGGAGGTGGCTGTACCTGAAATTTGTTCATAAAATGTTTTGTCTCTAAAGAGGAACATAATAAATATTCACATTGCAATAAGCAAATTCATTTGAAACAATTAATATTATAAAAAATAATATGATATTCAAGAAGTATTAAAATTCATACTTTAATTGGAGCAGGCTTTGGTGGTTGAACCGGCGCAGGTTTAACAACAATAGGAGCAGGCCGAGGTGGATACACAGGCTTAGGCTGGACTTCAATTGGTGCTGGGGTAGGCGGTTGCACTGGGTCTGGCTTCACGTATATTGGAGCTGGGGCAGCTGGTTGAACTGGTGGTGGTTTCACCCATATTGCAGGCGGTGTGGGCAGACGGATAGTTCCTGGTCGGACAACTATTGGAGGAGGTGCCCGAAACCGAATTTGACCAGGTCTCAAGATCACTGAACCTATTGTTATTAAATTTGAATATATTACTTCATATTGTTTGATTTTATTTTGGTTGTTTTTAAATAATTTAGTTTGCATAAAACACTTTTAACCTTACCTTGGGGTGCTTGACCATACATATAGTTAACAGCTGGCTCACAAGGATTGCAAGGTCCAATCTTGATGACGTCATTGTCATCAAAACACGGAGGTGAGCATGGATCACAAGGAGTACATGGAGGTTCTGGCTCACAGGGTTCACAAGGAGGATTATCCGTGTAAGAAATTTGAGGATCTGGATCAGTTATCGGTTGACTTAAAGTCGTGCCCAAAATAAGAGCTGCAAAGCACAACATATAAAATTAAATAAGTAGTTATATCCTATTAAAGATACGCGTTGACTCAACTAAAGGCATAGGTACGTAACATTAAAAATCTATATCGTAATTTTAAAGCTTATAAAACTTTGTATTTTTACGCATTTCATTAAAAAATTGAGGATTGATGAAATCTGCTATCTACATTGGAGCAGCGGACTCTTATCTGCCCCACAACCTTCTAGAGAAACGATTGAGATACAAATCAGAATTTGATAGTAGCGATATTTTTGATCTAAAGAAAAGACAACAGAAAGCCTTTTAATCTAAAGAAATAAATATCTGTCCTGCATAAGACGAATATTAAAATTGATCGTATTAAAATAAAATTGAAATAACAGTAATTATAATTACCTGATAACCAAACTACTTTACCCCACGCCATGTTGCGGTCGTCTGATAATAAAAGCAAAATGTTCAATATTTATACATAGTAATAATAAAATGTTTATATATTTGAATGTAATCAAACTTTATCAAAAATGAAGATTTTAAAACAAATGATGTAACGCTTTAATTAGCATAAGCTTCAAGGCTTTGAAAATATTGTGAATATTTTTTTTCTTTGAATTTAATGTCCCGAAATGGTTTGTGAATATAACATAAAATATTTTCATATTACCCTAATCAATTCATCACATTTAAATAGCATTTCACGCCAAGTTTATAGTTTGAATAAATATCAAAAACTTACGATAACCCTATCCTTGAAATAAGCTATGATCGCCATTAATTTAGTTTTGTAATTAAAAAATTTTTCATCTTTTCTCTATCCGTCTCCCTGCTTTAAAAATTGTCACCCCAGATTATAAGTTTCTTCAGTACCACGGAAGCATTTTTGAGTATATAAATGCATGTAGGGAAATATTTAGGCTCGAGACAATTATTTGTAGACAATGCAAATATATGCTCTGGGCGGGAACAAAACTCGCGATGTCACAGCGTCGGAACTACGAGTAAGTGATTAGCATTGTCCCTTCCCCAGTCAAGCCGAAACTTTCGCTATAATATTGAATTGCTTGGCTTCACCGAGGACAGAGCAATGCTATAATATAGCTGTAGCGTGGCTCTATCACGTGAAATAATTCAGTTAAATAAATGTATTTAATCCAATTCAGCAAAACACAAAACAAGGTCTGACCTTGTTCAGCGATAAGTTACGCATGATGGAGCATCAGACGTATATCAACATTTTTATCAAAGAACGCATATAAAAAGACAGTAAAAACTATAAAGTAACAGTTGGCAGGCATGGGGTTCTCAACGCTCTTTGTATTTGGTAAGCATTGCAATCAATTCATTTTTAGTAAACAATTATTCTATGCAAAAGTATGACTTCTTTCTATCTAGAAGTTCTCTGAGTAGACACGGGCACAGAAAGGGTGTCAACTATTTTCTACGATCAAGCATCATTGCGTGTTCTGCCTTGTTTCGGTCTAAAGGGTATAGAGAGCCAGTATAAGATATAGACATTCCATCTCAGTCCTAAGAGATTAAAAGGCACCTATAGACGTTTTTGTTTGATGTTTGTTGCCAGTGTCTATATGCTGCATTAACCTCTTGCCAACTGGTGGACTGTTTTTTTAGTTTTATATTTCTTTTATTAATAATAGCCTATTAAAAGTCAACTGATGAAAAATAGGCGTCCCATATTTGTCACAAAACAGTTGAAGATAAGACGAAACTAAATGTCAGAGAATGGTTTGTTACAATAAAACTCAATTGCATTTTGTACAGATGTTTTAACTGAAGATGCATTTATGTAACGCACCAAATTTAGTACGAAAGTAAACTGAAAAAGTGGAGATTTCATGACCCTATGTGAAATATTTAATTATCAATTCAATTTTTCGCGTAATAGTAAGCCAATTTTAGCAAATTTTTAATTAATTTAATTTTAGCTCTCGTCGGATATGTATCGGCGGCACCGTGGCGATGTTACCGTACCGCCTGTGGGGCCACCGTATGCATTGGAAAGCAAGGAGAGCCTTGCATCTCTCCACCGTCGATATGCATTCCGCGGCTAGTCCCACCTTGCGTCGGACCTGCCCTCGTGTACACACCACCACCACCGTGCCCCCAACCCTGCCCACCCTGCCCCGAGCCCTGCCCACCATGCCCCGATCCTTGTCCACCGTGCCCTGAACCTTGTCCACCATGCCCTGAACCTTGTCCTCCGTGCCCTGAACCTTGTCCTCCATGCTCTGAACCTTGTTTCGAACCAAGCCCACCGTGTTATACTCCGTCGCCTTGCTATTAACCATCAGCTGCACAATGACAGCGCCATGCATTCCGCCACGTTACTGATTTATTCTTAGAATACTGAAATAAAAAAAACGATATAAAACAAAATCGTAGGTTCCGAAATTTCTTCCAAAATATATTATTCTTCTTCACATGCTGTTTGTAACCAAAAAGTATTTACAATATTATTATATAAAATGGGCTAAGTAAAAATTAAATTAATAAATTTTTCTGTAATTCCTTGGCGTATTTTATTATGTGTAATTACACTAAACCTAACCTTTTTATTTACATAAAAAAGATAACCATTTACGGATAAAGAATGGGATTGTATGTGGCGGCTCATCGAGCCCGTATCGTTAACATGCACAGTACAAAAAACGAAAACCCACTAATGACGGTATATCGTTATTATGTTAATTTAAGCGTAAGGTGTATTATTCGATTGGTTGTAAAATTTCTATTAATAGGAAAATATTTGATTAGAATTGTATACACAAGTAGATACATTAATTTTAATATAAAATTTATATCCAGTGACCGGCACTGGCTTCGTTTAGATAAAATTAAATTATTTATTAGTGTAGATTAGTTAATTATTCACGAAGACTCAGATAACGTATTTCTTAAATTAGGGTTATATTAATTTAAATCACATTCAATAAAATATGTATTTAAAATGGGGCAGACAGACAAGAAACTCTATAGACATTTATTTTTTACATATATTAATCTTTGAAAATTAAATTCTGCTACTTGAACCTTGACCAGAATCGTCTGAGAACACTTTAATTCCCGACATCCCATCGTTATCTTCATAATCATTATTGGATTCGGAGCAGCTATCGCTTTCACAATCACTGTTCAGCCACGATGATATTTGGAGGTATTTTTAGGATTCATTTTTCCTCAATATATTTAGTGAAATTTTGCCTATTCAATTCATCATGGTAAACGCTGTTATTGGTTTCGGCCTTAAAATCAACTCAGCATCATTCAAAAATACATTTTCTGAACCTACATGCACACTAATCCGTCTCCTTGGGTTCCGTGCCACCACTGTTTAGGTATTTATTAAATAATATACTAATATTGTCTTGTTTTTATTATTTGTTAATTAAGTATAGAACATGTAGTATTATTATAGTGATAATTACAAAAAATAGATAGATTCAATGGTGGTATTACCATTTTTAAGATACAAGAAGAAGAAACACAAAAATTGCTGAAAAATTATTTTTTTCGAGATTTTTTACATAAAGACCCCCTTGGGCTTTATTAACATTTTATTCATTTAATTATTTTTCAATAAAGTGACCATTATAGAGCTAACAATTAAAAAGTTACAGCCCTGCGACAAAGAGACAGATAGAATTAGTAATAAGGTTCCTTAGGGCACTCCGCCAGGTAGTGGCGGTACAAAAATATCCACTAGCCCATATCATCACGTGGGTGTCGTAAGAGGCGAAGCAGGTAACAATGCAGGAGGTGGGCAACAGCATCTTCCTAATAACGACTAAAAACGAAAAAAAAAAACAATTGGTTGCCAACCCGCTTGCGAAGCGTGGTAACTATGGCAAAATTTCTCCATTGCGGCAAACTACGAGGGAGGCTTATTCAGTAGCAGAATTTAGTAGGATGTAACGGTACGATAAGAAGCTCACTTTAGGTACGGAACCTTAAGAACGGACAACGATTGAAAAAACGAATATTGGATAGCAAATACAATATTTTTGATTTAATATTTTATGGTACATAGTCTGTTCGAATCATTAATTATAAACAAATTGATAGCTACTAGATAAATTTGGTACTCACTATCTTTTTTAATTCAAGTTACAATCCTGTTGCCTTACTTGCGCTACTATATTGCAATAAATGGGCGATAAATGATAACGGTCCAGATTTTTCTCTTCCTCAAAATACTTAATTACGTTATATACAGTTTTATGAGTAGCACTATGTAGTAATTTCCTGTGCTTATGTTCCATAACCGTGCCGTGCGTGCCGTGTAGTGGCGATTGAGAATATCCACTACCCTACATCTTCCCGTGGATGTCGTAAGAGACGACAGAGGGAGACAGGCAGGAGATGGGCAGCAGCATCTTCCTGATAACAACTGTGATATAATAAAAAACTGCGGTTGCCAACCCGCTCGCCAAGCGTGGCAACTATGGCAAATATCCCCCCACGAATAACGACGCAAACAAATGGCCCCCAGTCCCCGGCGGCCCCGCTATTCCTGGCTACGGTGGCGACCATGATAACGACGTGGCAGGGGGTGCTAAGAATCTCCGGTGGATGTTCGGTTGCCACCTACAACGACTCGACCTGGCAACAAATAACGCACGCACCCTGAGGACTGACGAGAAGATACTGGAGCTGGAAGAAGAGGTAGACAAGTTGCGCTGGCATATTATTGGATTATCCGAGGTCCGAAGAGAGGGGGAGGACACGGCAATCCTCGATTCAGGCAACCACATCACCGGGGGTGATAGAACATCACCGGGAGGGCGACTATCTGTCCCAAGGAGGTGTCGGATTTATTGTCCACAAGTCTCGCGTCAACAACGTTGTAAAGATTGGGAGTGTGGAGTGTCGACGAGGGTCCCGTACCTGATACTCAGAATCACCAAACGGTATTCACTGAAGGTCATACAGATTTACGCACCAACCTTGGCACATCCGGATGAAGAGGTGGAGGAAATGTATGAGGATATTTCCAGAGTCATGCATTCCTCCAAAACCCACTACACGGTGTTGATGGGAGACCTCAACGCAAAACTATGCACAAGAGAAAGCGGTGAGCTGAAGGTAAGGAAATTTGGAGTAGGGCAACGGAACCAAAGGGGCCAGCAGCTGGCTGACTTTATGGAGAAAGAGGGATTCCTTATGATGAACTCTTTTTTCCAGAAGCAGCCCCACAGGAAGTGGACTTGGTCGAGCCCCGACGGTTCGACAAAAAATGAGATTGAATTCATTATGACGACCAGACGCCATCTGTACGGTGATGTCTCAGTGATCGCAACGGTGAAAACTGGCAGCGATCACCGAATGGTTAGAGGCACACTGAACCTAAACGTTAAGTTGCAGAGGTCTCGTCTAATGAAGTCAACGCTCCGTCCCCCTCGTGATCTAATCCAGAATCCCGAAACCTAGTGCCTAGAAGATTGCAATGCAGTGGACGTTATGAATGACAAGCTCGTGGAAACTGTCCACGCGGTCGGAGCTAAGTTCTGCAAGACCCGCCGCAGAAGAACAAAAAAACTCTCCGATCACACTCTTAATCTCATGACTGTTCGACAGGAGATGAGGCTACAAACGTTAACAGATTTTACAGCATACAGGCAACTGAACAGACAGATCTCCAAATGCATGCGGCGAGCGAACTTTAATACCTCTCTTATTAAAGAAGTGATCGAGCGGAACCAGGGCTCCAAAGTCTTTGCCAGAGATCTGTCTGCCAGAAAGAGCCAACTGTCAAAGCTGAAGACTGAGTGTGGCAACATCGTTTCCGGGACACCTGAGATTCGGAGTGAGATTGAGAGGTTCTATGGGCAGCTGTACACATCATCGTTGGAGCCACACGCAAGTGTGAGTAACGATCCAAGGGCAAGTCTTATCCGACACTATTCCTATGATATCCCGGACGTCAGTCTGAGCGAGATTAGAATGGCTCTTCACCACCTTAAAAACGGCAAGGCCCCGGGCTAGGATGGAATTACAGCGGAGCTTCTGAAAGCGAGTGGAACACCGGTACTTAAAGTCCTTCAGAAGCTCTTCAATTCCGTCCTCCATGGTGGCACTACTCCGGAGGCGTGGAGCAGAAGTGCGGTGGTCTTGTTCTTTAAGAAAGGTGACAACGCTATCTTGAAGAACTACAGACTGATTTCCCTTCTGCGCCGCGTCTACGTGCTGTTTTCGAGAGTCATTACGAATCGTCCGCACGCAGACACGACGACTTCCAGCCTCCCGAACAAGCCGGTTTCCGAAAATTCTTCAGTACGATAGACCGCATACATACCCTGCGGCAGATTGTACAGAAGACGGAAAAGTACAATCTGCCACTTTGCCTAGCATATGTCGACTATGAGAAAGCCTTTGATTCCGTCGAAATTTGGGCGGTGCTACAGTCCCTTCAGTGGTGCCAAGTTGACTGCCGGTATGTCAAAGTGCAGAAGTGTTTGTACAGTAAGGTTACGATGGCTATCCGAGTACAGAACCAGAGTTCGAAACCTATCCAACTGCAAAGAGGTGTAAGACAGGGTGATGTTATATCCCCGAAACTCTTCACCGCTGCGTTGGAAGACGTTTTCAAGCTACTAGACTGGAAAGGATACGGTATTAACATCAATGGCGAGTACATCACTCACCTTCAATTTGCCGACGATATTGTCCTTATGGCAGAATCGCTGGAAGACCTTAGCACTATGCTCAATGACCTCAATGGTGTCTCCCAACGGATAGGTCTTAAGATGAACATGGACAAAACAAAGATCATGTTTAATGTCCATGTCACACCTATGCCGGTAGTTGTTGGGAGCACTATGCTCGAAGTTGTTGACGAGTACGTTTACCTGGGACAAATAGTTCGACTAGGTAATTCCAACTTCGACCGAGAGGTCAATCGACGGACTCAACTCGGCTGGGCAGCGTTCGAGAAATTACGACACATCTTCTCGTCAGGTATAGGTATGTGTAACCAGTGCGTGTTGCCAGTGATGACTTACGGATATGAGACGTGGTCCTTCACTGCTGGCCGTATGAGGACGCTCAAGGTCGCTCAGCGATCTATGGAGAGGGCTATGCTCGGAGTTTCTCTGTGTGATAGACTCAGAAATGAGGATATCCGCAGTAAAACCAGAGTGACCGACATAGCCCAACGGATTAGTAAGCTGAAGTGGCAATGGGCCGGCCATATAGCTCGAAGAACCGATTACCGATGGGGAAGAAAAGTTCTCGAGTGGCAGCCTCGTATCGGTAGGCGTAGTGTAGGGCGACCCCCCACTAGATGGAGTGACGACCTGGTAAGACATGCAGGAAGTCGATGGATGCAGGTGGCTCAGGACTGTGCTTTGTGGCATTACTTGGGGGAGGCCTATGTTCAGCAGTGGACTTGAGAAGGGCTGTAATGATGATGATGATGATGATGATGATGCTCCATAACAGAATTTAGATATAAATAATAGAAGAAAAACACCAAATAACGCAATAGTTAACAAAAACAAAATAACTAAGAACGCTTTGCCATAAGTAGTAAACAAAAACAATAACAGGGACTTAACAAAATTATGAACAAAAGTTACAGCCTATATACGTCCCACAGCTGGGCACAGGCCTCCCCTCATTTCTGAGAGGGTTTTAGGGCAAGGAATTGCCGCCGCGCTGCCCCAATACGTGTTGGCGAACTTCACCTGTCTTCGAATTTTTTTTTGAATTTTGAATTATGAACAAAATGATCAATAATTATGTAAAAAAAACTCTCAAAATTCGTCTAGTTCAAATATTTGCGAAACAGGGTATGTTTTATTAAATTTATTTCATTTCGTTACCATTTATTCCAATGATAAGACAGACTCAAGTTATAACACCTACGAAAAACGCATATCGCAACATATTTATTTGTAGTCTCTACCGCCGGGTGTGAGTAAAGATGGCGGGAGTGTGCGAGCGAGAGGTAAATAGAGGCGACGCCAGTTTCAATCCCATTCATTAATTGTTTGTGTGTTAATGAATTTTTTCGGTATCGGATATGGAGTTAATTTTGATGAACTATTTGAAATTGGCGGTTGACAATGAATTTTTCCCACAATCATTTACCACTCACAATACAATATTTTTACATAATATTAAAAAACAGGCTATTATCGTAGTTAATACTTTTTTCACAGGATTTTTTTTGTATTAAGCAAAGTCCCTTTTACAAATTACTCTCATAACAATTTTTGTTTGTTAAATTATAATTCATTTAAATATACAGAATATCACCATGTCACCTAACGTTTAAGCTACCCTTTTTAAAAATCAAACTATTACGGAGCTATGAGTATTCACGTCGTTCGCGTGTGGTAAAAAGGTGTTCCTGTAATTTTAGTTCTTAAAGTTAGCAATTAATTCTTTATTTATGGAAAAAGTTAAAGGAAACGCTTAATTTGTCTAATTTATAAGATAAGATAATATCATATAGTCATAGTTTGAACTGCCTGGAGCTAGGATTGGAGCTATTTCGGCTGAGTAAACAACTTTTGTACGTGGTAGAGCCATGATTTAGATAAATTATGTTTGTTGTCCTTTAGATTTCTAAATGTTTGTAATGTCCTCTAAGAAATGTACTACATTCTTTATTACATGCTTAAAGTTGATTCTAGTAAATAGTCGATCATCATTATTTTCTAAGGCGTGTAGAAAAAATAGAGGCGGAGTTATTATTACATTTATATAAATTATCTTAATATCACTTTGCAAAATCACTTATTAATATAGATAGCTATTTGGGAAAGAATAAATACACAATTATTCAGTGATGAAAACACTTTAATGCACACATACATATATAAAAAATTATTGTATTTACGAATAGTTGATAAATATATCATAAACAGAAATAAGCTAGCATTTACAAACAGTTTTACGCATTTGAAATATTGTACGGGTATTCTTATACAATGCAATGTTAAAATAATAATAAATGATCAATAAGCCTTTGGAATTTGCCGTGGGATGAGTAAGTTAGAAAGAGATCTTCTGGATAGAGATTTCTGTAAGAAATTTGCCTTCAAAAATGAATTATGAATATTAAAATTTGAATTATGCCTTCAAAGGATTAGATGACTTGAAATTCCGATATAAACACATTGTTCATTTTTATAACGTCTTGTGTAGTAAGATTATATTGATCTATAGAATCGTTTTAATTTCTGGACGCCATTTGCAAGTATGAATTAAAAATTTAGGTTTAAGACGTAGGTATCTTAAGCGCACGGGCTAGAACAGTATGGACAGGAACATGGACCTGGACACGGAACAGAGCAAGGTTCAGGTATACCTGGATACCTTATACTAGGTTCGCCTTTGAAAATAGCTGACGTGGGAATGCATATTGTTGGTGGTTGAACTGTCGGCGGTGTAGGTTGTTGGACGACAATTGGGGGTGGATTTATTGGAGAAGGCTGTGGCTGCGTTACAGTGATTGGTGACGGTTGAATTGGTGCTGGTTTTGGTAGCCTTACAACAACGGGTTTCGGTTGGATTGGAGCAGGCCGAGGTGGACGTACGCAGATAGGAGGGGGTATTATAGGGGGCAACGGTGCGGGCCTTACAACTGTACGTGGTGGCACTATAGGTGGTTGTTGCGGGGGTTGCACAGTAATAGCGGCAGGAGTGATCGGACGAAGTGGAGCTGGTCTAACTAAAATGGAGGGTGGCTGTATGAGTACTGGAGGGGAATTGGTAATATAAAATATTCCACCTGGTACTTGTACAGCTTGGAAACCTGCTGAGCGTAATTTTTCAGGAATGCTTGACTTCGATATCATGACTCTAATCGGTCCATTGCCACCAGGAGCTGCAAACGTATTTAATTATTAAATAAAATTCCTGAAGAACAGTTTTAAAATATCACTTTTATACTTACTTGGTGGTGGTAGGTTAGGGTCGGCGGGTTGCGATGGACGTGGTAATGGGCAAGGTGGGTTATTTGTTTCTAAACAAGGTGGTTCAGATAAAGGTTCAGGGCATGGTGGAATAAAAGGTTCTGGGCACGGTGGATAGCAGGGGCTTGGTTCTGGGTCGTAACATGGCTCAGCATAGGGTGGTAATGTAAATGGTGCTGGTGCCGCTGCCGTTGATGCAACTAACACTGTAAATAAGTAAGAAAAATTTTTCTCTGTTCTGTTTGTTTTAATAATATAAGATAAATAATCTAAATTGAATAATTATTTTAAAAACGCACCTAAAATCCCCAGTGCCGTCTGTCTTCCCATCGCTTTAGCGGAGTTTGTCTGATAATCCAGATCTTCTCCGTTTTTATATACAAAAATAGCAGGTAAGTTATGCATGGCGAGCAGTAATAATTTTGTTTGATTTGCATTCACTTGAGCGTTCATCAGCAATGATTTGTTGATTTCTAAATTTTAAATATTTTGATTCAATGGCACGAAGCGTAAATTGTTTTTTATGGTGTGTAATAACTTTATGACATTTTGCTGCAGTATCAAAATAAGAGGGATGAGTCGGTCGCGTCCGTGGGCTTCCACCACCTAACCCTAGGCCCACCCTACACGTGTCCACCGGGTGGTGCTAAACGAGCAACAAAACCGAAAAAAAAATTGACTCGACTCCTCGCCGTATGATAGTGGCGTAAAATCTACAACCCCCTCTACTCACCCCCTTAGTTCGCACCATGAGGCAGAAAATAAAAAAAATGGCCCCGATATCCTGGCTCCCCTTTAATGGAGCAGGGTTGCGAAGTATATCCGGGAGTAAAATCTGTGACGATTCGCCACCCGTCACGTTTTGTCTCTTGGAGGGGCGAAAAGTGTATTGCGGAAGCCCGCCTAGCCATGCTGAATGTATGAGGAGAAATGAATCACAAGATGGATGAAGTATGCGAAATTATGAATGACGGAGGAATATTTATTATTTAGTTATTAAAATTTCATACAATATGTAAGATGTGTTATGTGTAAATGTGACGAAACGAAAGGGAAATGATGCCACCGCGCGTGTCATGTATACCGCGTATTGGTCTGGTGCAGGCGAGACCGAGCCGGCATGTCAGGGAGTCGGTTTCATCGTTTCAGAAAGAATAGGTCAATGTGTGAAGGAGTATGAATATGTAAGCCCGAGGGTGCTATGGATACGAATGAAAGTGGGCTTAAAGAAGCTGTTTGTGTTAGGGGTGTTCGCCCCAGACATATCTAAGCCCACTTATATCCGAGAGCAGTTTTGGGACATGGTAAATTTTTTGAATTAAAAAAAATTGAAAATTTGGGAAATGTAAGGAAAATTAAAATATTTTTATGTTAGGAGACTTTCAATGGAAGGGTTGGGGTGGGGTTAAGAGGTCTAGTTATGAAAGGATATTGGGAACGTTTGGTGACGAAAGTATAAATGAGAATGGTGAAGACTTCCTTACCTTATATAAATATATATAAAGTTTCTTTATAGGGACTTTAGTGCTTGTGTCAGGATCTACGGGGTCTACTCTGACTGGTTTGACATCCAAAAATGTATCAGACAGGGCTATGTAGATTCCCTGTAGCTGTTCAACCTATTTATGAACAGTTGTTCGCAAACTTTTAAGGATGAAGAATATGGTGTTAAGAATGGGCTAGTTGACCGTCAAATGCCTTTTGTACGCCGATCAACTCATATTTCCGTCGTCGGCGGCTGATTTGCAAATGATGGTTACATGAACTAGGCATTAAAAGAAAGGAGCAACGCAAGTGAAAGTGAACGCAAGTAAGGCGGAAGTGATGGTTTTCGAAAGAGAAGAAAGTAAAACGTTATGTGAATTAAGAATAAAAGGGGAGTTGATTGAGTAAGTGGATGAGTGTATTGTGATCGTGTATTAAGCAGGGATGATAGATATGATATGGATATAGAACGACGAGTAAATGCAGGAAATGGAGTGAATGGGGCTCTACACTCAATTATGAAGAATCAGAATGTGTCAAAAAAGCCACGTATGGTAATTCATAATGCTGTGTAAATCCCTACTTTAATGTATGGTAGTTAAAGTTGGGTGTAGCAGAAGATGCACGAAAGTAGAATAAATGCTGTAGAAATTCGGTCTTTAAGGAGTGTGCTAGAGTTGAATCTGAATGGCAGGGTGAGAAATTGTGTGATAAGAGAAAAATGTGGTATGCAAGATCATGTTGTGATCATGTTGTGATGTGTTTAATTGTACTGGCTCTCCAGCGCCAGTACAATTAAATTCAGACCGCAAAGTAGCAGTGAAGGCATTGATATTTGTCGGCATAAAAGGAAAGAGGGTGGTACCTACCCATACGTACTCTTGGGCAGAAGAGGAATAAGGTTGATACCTACCCTGATGTACTCTTGGCCAGAAAAGGAAAGAGAGTGGTACTTACCCAGACGTACTATTGGGCAGAAGAGGAATAAGTTTGGTACCTACCCAGACGTACTCTTGGGCAGAAGAGGAAAGAGGGTGGTACCTACCCAGACGTACTCTATGGCAGAAGAGGAAAGAGGGTGGTATCTACCCCGACGTACTCTTGGGCAGGAGAGGAATGAAGTTGCTTACCCAGACGTACTCTTGGGCAGAAGAGGAAAGAGGGTGGTACCTGCCCAGACGTACTCTATGGCAGAAGAGGAAAGAGGGTGATACCTACCCAGACGTACTCTTGAGCAGAAGAGGAATAAGGTTGTTACCTACCCAGAAGTGCTCTTGGGCAGAAGAGGAAAAAGGGTGGTACCTACCCAGATGTATTCTTGGGCAGAAGAGGAAAGAGGGTGGTTGCTACCCAGACGTACTCTTTGGCACAAGAGGAATAAGGTTAGTACCTACCCAGAAGTACTCTTGGGCAGAAGAGGAATAAGGTTGATGACCCAGACGTACTCTTGGGCAGAAGAGGAAAGAGGGTGGTATCTACCCCGACGTACTCTTGGGCAGGAGAGGAATGAAGTTGCTTACCCAGACGTACTCTTGGGCAGAAGAGGAAAGAGGGTGGTACCTGCCCAGACGTACTCTATGGCAGAAGAGGAAAGAGGGTGATACCTACCCAGACGTACTCTTGAGCAGAAGAGGAATAAGGTTGTTACCTACCCAGAAGTGCTCTTGGGCAGAAGAGGAAAAAGGGTGGTACCTACCCAGATGTATTCTTGGGCAGAAGAGGAAAGAGGGTGGTTGCTACCCAGACGTACTCTTTGGCACAAGAGGAATAAGGTTAGTACCTACCCAGAAGTACTCTTGGGCAGAAGAGGAATAAGGTTGATGACCCAGACGTACTCTTGGGCAGAAGAGGAAAGAGGGTGGTACCTACACAGACGGGTTCCTAGATAAAAAGGTCCCCACATCAGTAAATGGAATGTTAGCGAATTTAGAATATCAGTCATCTCATGTGGTTGTAGTTTCTGAGAACAACCTCCATGACAGACAAATTGTATTTTCTGATTCTTAATTTGTACCTAAGTACAGTAATCAATATTAAGAATGCGCCATAAGTGTTTCGTTAAGCTTTATTTTCAAAGAAACACACCAAATATAAACGAAGGCGATATTACACAGTAGGCAGCTTTCTTGTAATAAAAGAAAATGAAACGACAGTCAAACATTATTCATATATCAACACTCCCCGCGCCGTCGTATCGATTGCTACGAATAGTAGGTGGTGCTTAATATCGTTCAATCATAATATTTTGTTGGTCGGTCTATCGTCCACATGAATTATATGACGTCCTGAGATGTAGAGGGTGTAACGATAGAATAACCGATCACCAGTTTGCGTTACAAGAATGCAAACATTATTTACGAGACCCTTGACATCGATATTATTGGGATATTTTAATTTCATCTTTATTTTTAACATCCAACGTAGTATTCGTAACGTCGTGAGTGTATAAATAACATAACACGTAACTTCATAAATTATACAGGACAAAAGTATGCCAAAAAGACACTGAATATATATCAGCTTATATTTTTTAATATTCATATACAGAATTAATATGAATATGTGACCTGATGCTAAGAGGGCTAAAGTACGTTTTTTAAGAAATGAGATTTTAGAGCCATATTATTGTAGATTATAAAATTTGTTTATTATAAAAGGGCGTACGTTTATTGATAGTCTTTCAAAAGATACTATGTTAAAAACGCCATTGTAATGTGTACTTTCATACTGTTTATAAAATAAAATATGTGCTTCTCTACAGTACTGTACTGTTTAATAAAAACGTGCTTTGGCTCTTTTAATAAAAACGTGCTTTGCGAGACAACACGAGACAGGCCGAGTACTAGTGTGTACATGGTGCTCTCGTCGCGCCTCGTGGCCCTCGTGCGCTCTCGGAAGCGTGTCGGTTTTTCGCGCTCGAGTCAAAGGGTCTCAAGAGGAAAACGAAAGCGTACAATATTCTATTCACCATACATGGTTCAGTTACGGTAAATAGAAACCATCCACCATCTTCTTCTTCGAAGTGGCTTATTAATTTTATTTTTACGGTAAATGTGTAAAAAGTTATAATAACTAATAGCACAAAGGCAAAACGCAGCAACAGTTTCATCTAGGTCCATCTCAACGGGCATGCGGAGTTCAAATGATACAACGAGTGTGTACTGAACACGACGAGAGGTACGGGAGGACGTGTACAGCCGGGATTAGCACCAGGTCACAGAATTATAACTAAACAAAACAAAATTAAATAGCCATTTACATTCCATGGCTTCCCACGTAATAGATGGAGAGATTAAAAATAGTTTGAGTTGTACAGTAAATATTTTTAAAACTTGTCGTGTTTACCCCTCCATGCAGACTAGATAAATATTCACAATGAACCACTAGAACCACCCTTTTAATGTAAAAATAGCAATTAATTGATGAAGTTCAACAATCAATACCTTTCTGAAAATTTTATATCTTTATATATATATATATATATATATATATATATATATATATATATATATATATATATATATATATATATAAAACTTTTACATATAGAAACGTTGGATTCTCGATTTTTTAGGCGCTAGTAGAACATACCCACGCGGTTTGCGGTTCCCCCAGCGAGAGACCTTGAGCGTTCGGTCCCATACAATCCACGCGCTCTCGCTACAATATATCACGGAAAAATACGCCCGAATATTTGGAATTATTTCAATTAAAAGAGATAAGCGAACTTAAGAAATTAAACAAAACATGTAGAATATAGATTTTTAAATTATCTATCCATTAGTTTAATTCTCAAATGATTAGAGCATTTCCTTTAACAACAGATGCATGTAATCAATAATTTTAGTCATTTTTTAAAAGTAGATTTGAAATGTATTCATAACACATAAAAACAAATTAGAACGTGAAATGTGATGATAGGATACCAAACATTAATAATGTGCTTTTAGATGTAGCTTATTTCTCATAACTAATGAGATAATAGTCTCTGAAAAACGCACTTTTGCACTTCTAATTATTTTACTTCGTTAGATTAACGTTGGTTTAAAGTTTCAATTTCATTATTTCTTTTTAGAAATTAAAAATAAGTAATAAACGTATACGTATACACAAACATCGTTTTAAATCAAGTTGTTCGTCCGATTACACGGACTTTAGGCACCTCAAAACGTTGAGATATGTTAAAATTATGACCAAAATATCCGACACTTTATAATTACTTCCAAATATTTTAATTATATTTTTCTAAATGCGGAGATAATAATTGAATAATTGGCTCTACACACTACAACTAAAATTGTTTTAAAATGTTGTCGAAACAAATAATTCTGTTGCATATAACAGAAATATTTGTTTCTCTCATAAGAGAATGTAATGACGTCATACTTTTTCTAATCAATTATCACCTTATAATTTAGCAGCCTGGATCTGGATTATTATTTATTTACTTATTTATTTACACTTTATCGCACCTTAATAAAAACGATTACAAAGGATGGACTTAATGCTTATAGGCATTTTCTCCCAGTCAACCCGGGACGTGTGGAAAATAATGTGATAGGTGACAAAATAAAATGAACAATAGAGTAAATCAGGAAAAAAAACTACTATATATATATATATATATATATATATATATAAATATATATATATATATATATATATATATATATATATATATAAAATTATACGCTGTAAAATTTAATACAGACACTCAATATATGTTTACATACAAATACATAGATACATAAATATATACATATTTTAATTACAAATAGATATATAACGTAAATCTATTAATAAAATAATAATAAACGTTACCAAATTGACCACATTAATTATCTTATAATATTTTCATAAAGTGCTTATTTACCAATCTTTTAAAGGCAGTCTTAGTCTTAGTCTTAGTCTAGTAAAATGTAGTGGGATACTTAATTTATTACTATATGAGGAACACGGAGTTCTATAATGCGTTAAGGAAATATACTGAAATTTCTCCTTGAGATAAGAAGGAGTGGATGGTTAGAGAAGAGAAAAAGCAAAATTCTAGAGTCATGCCTTTGTTTAATAGTGAGTGAGGCGAGAGCGATAGTAAGAAATATGGTCATATTTACGACTTTGGTTCAAGTCCGGGTGGCACACGTCTGCATAATCAACGACCGGTAGTATAAGTAACTGTAAATGATATGTTCCAAAATGTATGGAGCCCGGGCCAGGTTCTTCTACACTATACTCAAAATAGGGGAAGAACATTTTAAACGATTCGCAATTGTTTTTATAATGGCTTTGTTTGCTGGTAAAGCACAGAAAATTACACTTGAAATTGCAACACAGCAAAAACCCGTCATTCATCAGTCATTTTTATTAATTAGTGACGTTTGACATGTTAATTTCACGTTTTATGATAATGTGACAACTGACAGTTCTTTTGACGTGATCAATGGTCGCTTTATTGTTTACTGTCATTGTCTATAAACACAGAGTAACTAAGTCGGTAAGACGCCATGTTAGAAGTTGATAAAAATAATTGATAAACATCAATTGTTTACCACGACAGGATACATTTAAATAAATTATCTGTATTTTTCCCGAATTCTACGGATTTTCTCTTTTTTTAAGGTAGTGTACATAGACCTTAACGTCACGTGTACATAGACGTAACGTTTTGTTTAATACCCCACTACATTATGTAATTTATGAATCACGGTGACAAATACTGTGTGAAATGGCGGAAATTTTATCGAAGTTTTTTACATAGTGAACGTTTCCCAAAATTGAATTAAAGAGAACTTTTGAAATTGTATTAATGGCGAGACTAGTTTTACTACTATGCTGTAACAAAGAACTTCACTTAGCACTTTCCGAACTGATTTTGCATTAGAGCGATCTGCATTGCACATGCCCCCGCTCTTACTGAAGTCATTAAATGTAGAAAAGAACTTTCAGATTATTTTAGGGTTTTTGAATAATTATTCACTTTATATTCCACAATTGACAATAACATTATAAGAATTGGCTGCCTCGTTAGTCTAGTGGTTGCAAATGCGATTGCTGATCATAAAATCTCGGGTTCGAATCCCGGGTCAGACCAAAATTATTTAACCCATTAAATAATTTATCGAATCGTCCCGTCCGACTGTGAGAGTGAAGGTATAGAGAGTGCATCTATGCTTACACATACCCTTGAGCGCTGTGATTCTGTCCTGTGCAGATGACTAGCCTCCACTTTCAACTGAGCGTCGTGACCAAAATTCAGTCTAGAGGTCATCATTATTCAAAAATTTGTAGCCGTGATAGCTCAGGATAAAAGTGCAAGACGTACATTTCAGAGTACTTTCTTTACCTTAATAATCTTCTTTCTTAGAACTAAGATTTTTTACGGTATAGGAAGCATTCCATCAAAGTTCTAAAGTGTGACATACTTAGTCGAGGATATGTGTAGATGTCTATGTGCCACAGTATCCACTTCCGATCAGGTGGGTTGTGCGCTCACTTATCTCTTTCTATAAAAAAACTGATTGGTGTCTGTTCAGATCTCAAATCTTTATCGGTAACCCCGAACATCGTTTATACTGAATTTGGCCCTCTTTTTAAAATTAGTATTTGGTGGGATATAAATTATTATTGACAGTAGTCAAATGAAATAATACAGGGCACTGTAGTTATCTACTTTTAGCTCCAGCTAATGTGAAGGCAGATCCGTTAACTCCATGAAGTTGAGAAATTCGACGGGGTAGGCGGGACTGTGGTCACCGTCCAACACAGTATTTCTATCGATGAATGATGAATGAATCATGTAAACCTTTGGCATAATAGCAGTTTTTATGGTTTGCAATGACCGTAACCAATACTAATTATGGATATAATTAATTAACCTTAAAAAACGTACGCAATCACCTGCGTCCGTTTCGATTCGTAGCAGCTTATTGATTCTTGTATTATAGTCTGCACAGCGAAACTCACCTTACTCGTTTTCACGCACTTGGCGTCTTGATAGTGTCAAATTAGTATAAGCAATAAGAGTACACGTTTTTTTTTAAATTATTTTGCATTGCAATAAATTATTATACATTGTTATAAATAATAAAAAATTGCAGTTGCTAACTTGTCCGCCTCCGTGGCAACTATGGCAAATTCCCCTATCCTATGAGGCAAACTATTGGAGGCTTCAGTTAGGTATAGGGATGTTATATATGTGTTATACATGCATATCATAACCGGCTTTTTGTTTCAAATAAACTCATTTTTTGTTTCGTGGTTTTTAGGATCCTACCATCACACAATATTCCTTTATATTTTTGTCTTCCGTCTCTCATAATGTGTCACAAGATCATGATGTTAGTCGATCGATAAAGCGTTCGCAAATATGAAAACATTTTTAAAATTTTGAAAATTTTGGATGGTAGAATACCAAGATTCAAAAACTTAAAGAATTTAAAAAACTTAGAGCACTTAAAATATGATTAACAATGAAGTTTTTGGTTAAAATTTTAAGTGCTGAATAACAACGCGCTCAGCGTTTAAGGAAAACATCGTGGAAAAACCTGTAGGTCTGATAAATAAGAAAACAGAACATTTTAAAGGGATTTGAAGTTTTCCAACACCCTTTCGCTATTAACATTAAAAAAACATCCTAATTTCAATAGAGAAGATGGATGGGAGCTACCACCTGCTTGAAATCTTGGACGGCAGGACTTCAAGATACTGTAAGCTCATTGTTGTTTCAATATTGTAACACCAAAATTAGCTCAGTCAAATAATTGTATTAATAAAATCATATGGGGGAGAGCGTGATAATGATCAAATTGGTAAATATTACAATGAATGTAACTCCAGGTTAAAATTAATAGATTTTCGAGCAGAATTTTCGGATTGTTGCGATAGTAGGTGTAGTAACCATCAACACAAAATAGCGCTTGACAGATTGTATGAACATATTGTGTGTATACTTTCGGAGGCCGCTATCTGTAGTTATAGTATTAGGACGGGGCGAAAAGGCAAATACTTACCTGGTTGGAACAAACACGTTCGCGAGGCACATGGGAGGGCTCGACGTTGTTTTCAAAGTTGGTCACTACATGGCAGACCCGGCTCTGGTCACGCATATAATGAAATGTGTGAATCGAGACGCATTTTAAACCTAAATTAAAATGGTGTCAAAATAATCAGACACAAATAAAAATGGACATAATAGCTGAACACCACAAAAGTAAGAACTTCGGTCAGTTTTGGAAAGCCACCAATAAAATGAATCATAAGTTGAGCCTTCCCGTGAGTGTTTCGGGAGCATGTGATCCTAGTGATATTGCTAAGGTGTTCAGAGAATACTTTAGAGTGGAATCACCACTGGGACCGGCAGAGCCACTGGTGCCTGATGCTGAGGCAGGTAGTCTGAAGCGTAGTGTATTTTTTACCGCCAAAGATGTAGCTAAAGTCATTAAGGGCATGGTGAGAGGCAAGTCGCCTGGGCATGACCACCTCAGCATTGAACACCTGCGGCATGCTGGAGTTCATTTGCCAAGGGTTTTGTCCTTGTTGTTTAATTTGTGTATTGGGCATTCATATCTCCCTGACAAATTGATGCGAACTATTGTTATTCCTATTCCAAAAAAACAGGACTGGTGACGCCTCTGATGTGTTCAACTATAGGCCCATCTCCCTTGCTTCTGTGATCGCTAAGGTAACGGTTTAACGGGTTCCTGGATAAGCACATCACGCTCAATGATGCTCAATTCGGTTTTAGACCAGGTCTTTCTACCGAGAGTGCTATCTTGTGTCTCAAGCAGACTGTCCAGTATTACACAGCAAAGAAGACACCTGTGTTTGTTTGCTACCTGGACCTATCAAAGGCGTTTGACTTAGTAGCTTACCAACGCATGTGGGATAAGATGAGATCTGAGACTAGCCTGCCCGAAGAAGTTGTATTGCTCTTTCAGCACTGGTATAGCAACCAAAAGAACAATGTCAGATGGGCTGGCTCGCTCTCAGAAGAATACAGATTAGAATGCGGCGTGAGGCAAGGTGGTTTAAGCTCTCCTATGCTCTTTAACTTATATATGAATAGGCTCCTTGATGAGCTCAGCAGTACCGGTATCGGTTGCCACATAGACGGAGTTTGCATTAATAACATAAGTTATGCAGATGATATGGTGCTGCTGAGTCCATCAAGTGCAGCCTTAAAGAAAATGTTAACTATATGCGAATCTTATGCTGTGGCACAGGGGCTCAAATATAATGCTGTTAAGACCGAACTCATGATGTTCAATCCGGACCACAAGCGATACACTAATGTGCCACTTTTTAAGCTCTGTGGAACCCCTTTGAAAAAAAATGAGACCTTTAAGTACCTGGGCCACTGGATCACAGATGACCTGAAAGACAACCAGGATATTGAGAGGGAGCGGAGGTCGCTGTCTGTCCGCTGTAATATGTTGGCCCACAGATTTGCTAAATGTACTGACGAAGCAAAGATTACGCTTTTCAAGGCTTACTGTCAGTAATTTTATACGTGCAGTCTGTGGGTTAACTTTACGCAGAGGGCATACAGTGATCTTCGCGTACAATACAATAACGCGTTCCGGGTATTGATGGGGCTGCCGCGTTTCTGTAGCACTTCTGCTATGTTTGCGGAGGCTCACGTAGATGGTTTCACCGCCATAATGCGTAAACGTTGCGCTTCACACCTTAGGCGCTTTCGTGACAGCCCCATCAGTATCTTGTGTGCTTTGGCAGACCGTTGGGACTCGCCGATACTTGCTCGATGGATACGGCTGCACGCAGTCAAGTAGTCATTTTGCGGGCGGGGCCGGGTGCCATATTTGTTTGTGTGGTTTTTCTGTTTGTCCTTGTTTTATGTTATATGTGTTATGTTTCAATTGTCAATTACTAACATTAGTAATAAGCTCTAAAAATTGTTACTAACCTATAATATGGATCATGATGTCCGAAATAAACGTTTGTTATTATTATATTATTGTGTGTAGATCGGACTGAAAATAAATATTCAAGAATTGAAGTAAGCCGCGCTAACTATGAAATCATGTCGTCAGTCCGCCGTGACCATGGGTGCTGTAAAGAATGAAGAAGAAGAAGTAAGAAGATTTTTAATTCCCAACGAAAACGTTGGGAATTAAAAAAAAACAATTAGTAAATAAAACGCGATAAAATCCATAAAAATAGATTTGTTCAAGAATAGGGAGGGGATCCGCCAACATCACGTAGGTGATTTCTGGAACTTAGCAATAGTGCCACCTACCGGTCTAATTGTGAACTTTAGCCATCTAGGGATCATCTCAAACACACACAAAAAGTTTATTCAAAATCTGTCGAGCCATTTTCGAGTGTTGGCGAGACTAGCGAATAGTACCTATTTTATTTTATATTGTTACGCGCTCAAGTCGACGACACAACTAGCGCCATCTAGTGTCAGGAACGAGAGCGAGGGGAGCTTTGCAGAGAATGACATCACAAATCTCTCAACCAACAGCGCCATCCGAAGAACTAAGTTTCTAGAAAATCTATACTCGCACAATCGTCCCTTTGCGCGCATTTACTTGAATATTCGGGATGCTTCTTTGCTAATTTAAATAAATAGGCGCTGCAAGATGCGATCGGGGCAGAGTTGAACTCGGCGATACAAGCGAAGCTTCGGAGCGGAATTAAGTGAATTAGTGTGTTTAATTATTAGTGTTTTTAACTTTAATTTGTGTAAAGTAAATTAAAGTGTTAATTTAGGTAATTTTATCGGCAATTTTTATTGTCACGAACCTCAAGCTCGTAACAATTGGTGTCACAAGTGGGATAAAATCATGCCGATTTTACCTAAGGAGGAAACGGAGGGTGTCCGTACCCGAAGTCAACGCCAGCAGGAGACGGACCAACGAAGATTTGGTGGTGCAACGCCGCAGACGTCGGAGGGCCAGCCATCAGCTGCAGGCCCGTCGGTAGCTCCTACATCTGCAGCACCTGACTTAGGTGCTCTGATGGTGATGCTGCAGGAGCAGGCTCACCGACAGGAGGAACAGGTCCGTCGGTTGGAAGAGCAGCTGCGGGGTGGACAGGATGAACAGGTCCGCCTACAGGAGGAACAGGTTCGCCGACAGGAGGAACAGGTCCGTCAGTTGAAAGAGCAGCTGCAGAGCGGACAAGAGGAACAGGCCCGCCGACAGGAGGAACAGGCCCGTCGGTTGGAAGATCAGCAGGCGAAACAGGCTCGTCGGTCGGAAGAGCAGATGCTCCTCATGAAGGACCTTCACGCTACCTTTGGGAAAGAGATAAGGCAGGTGAAGGATAAGGTTGCTCAACATGATAACCGCCTGTCGGAAGCTGAGACCCAAATCAACCAAGTTAAGAAAACGCTGGATGAATTCAAACTTGGGGATGGAACTACAGCTCCCGTAGTAGCTTCAGCACCTTCGCTACGTGGGTTCAAGGTGCCACCGTTCGACGGGACTTCTTCCTGGTCAGCCTACAAAATCCAGTTCGAGGCTGTTATGAAAGCGAATGGCTGGAATAAAAGTCAGGCCATGACCTCTCTCACACTAGGCCTACGCGACCAGGCCTTAACAGTTCTGGAAGCTCTCGGTGAGGAAGTGACTTATGAGCAACTCCTTGAGGCATTGGAGGCGAGATATGGCGACGCTCACCTGGAACACGTCTTTCGTGCGCAGCTTAAAGATCGCGTGCAGCGCATCAACGAAAACCTGCAGCAGTGGGCTCTAGAGGTGGAGAAACTGGTGCGAAAAGCATACCGGTCTGTACCTGCGCTCATTGAAGGGAACCTGGTGCAGACATTCATCGACGGCATCCGCGACCTGGAAGTCAGAGCTGCTGTGAGGCTCGGGCACCACGAGACGCTTAAGGACGCCTTGGCCCATGCACTAGAAGTGGAAGCCGTGCGCCAGGATCATCGTTCCCATCGCATCAGGGAGGTTGCAGCAGCTACAGTTCGCGACCGCAACAGAGGATATAGCCCTAGGTGCTATGGCTGTGGGGAAAAGGGCCACCTTCGATCCAGCTGCCCTAAGCAAACCGTGGAAAGGAGAGTTGATCGATCTCGAGAGGGTAGTGCAGCTAACGGCACTGCCTGGCGGCGACAGGATCATCGTTCACGTCACGCTAGGGAGGTTACAGCAGTTACGGTTCGCGACCACAAAAAAGATACAGCCCTAGGTGCTATGGCTGTGGGGAAAGGGGTCATCTTCGGTCTAGCTGCCCTAAGCACACCCTAGGAAGGGAAGGTGAACGGTCTCAGAAAGGAAGTGCGGCTAACAGCACCGCCCAGCAGCAGCAGGAATACGACTTTACTATCCGACACTGCAGCGGGAAATCTCATGGCAACGCAGATGCATCGTCAAGAAAACCTTGTCCTGAAGATTGCAACCATTGTAGTAGGCAAGAGAGTAAGGAAGTGGTATCCGTGAGGATGCTCAGGACAGACCACCTCAGCAACGGGTGGAAGGACAGCCTACGACATGCACAGCAGGAAGATCCGGACATCAAGCCGATTCTGGGATGGATGAAGGCCCGTGCTACCAAGCCTAAGTGGAGGGACGTCTCAGCGATGAGTTCAACCACGAAAAGCTATCGGGCCCAATGGGACAGCTTGCTGCTTCAGGATGGAGTCCTGTGTCGTAAATGGGACAATAGTCGATGAGACGGCTGTCGTTTGAAAATGGTTGTCCCTAAAGCTAAAGTGCCGAATGTTTTACAGCTGTGCCATAATGGTCTTTCGAGAGTCCATCTGGGAGTTAAACGAACTCTACTGAAGGTCCGAGAACAGTTTTACTGGTTTTATTATCGTGACGATGTGGAGGATTGGTGTCGTACATGTACAAGTTGTGCGGCTGTGAGGGGACCTCAGACACGGAGTAGAGGAGCATCGAAATTGTACAATGTTGGTGCACCACGGGATCGAACATCCCTTGACATTGCGGAGCCGTTACAGAAAGGCGCAAGAGGGACTCCTAAGATCGTCCATGTGGATCGCTTGGCGCGTTATTATGGGGCCGATAATGCTCGGGACGAGCATGTCTTAGGAGGGGGCAGTGTTACGCGCTCAAGTCGACGACACAACTAGCGCCATCTAGTGTCAGGAACGAGAGCGAGGGGAGCTTTGCAGAGAATGACATCACAAATCTCTCAACCAACAGCGCCATCCGAAGAACTAAGTTTCTAGAAAATCTATACCCGCACAATCGTCCCTTTGCGCGCATTTACTTGAATATTCGGGATGCTTCTTTGCTTATTTAAATAAATAGGCGCTGCAAGATGCGATCGGGGCAGAGTTGAACTCGGCGATACAAGCGAAGCTTCGGAGCGGAATTAAGTGAATTAGTGTGTTTAATTATTAGTGTTTTTAACTTTAATTTGTGTAAAGTAAATTAAAGTGTTAATTTAGGTAATTTTATCGGCAATTTTTATTGTCACGAACCTCAAGCTTGTAACAATATGTAAAGATCAATAATATTAGAATGAGTATTGTTGAGTAAGTATGATGATTTTATTTAGTTTTATCTGTTGCTGTTGTTTGCCCGATCTCCGCATAATAATTCTGGTCCAACAAAATCTGTATTAGTAATTGATAAATATGCGCTATACGATCAGCGTACTACAACATACTAGAACATTTTTACGTGGTAGGGCCATGCTGTAGCTATATTAGTAGTATAGCTGTGGCACAAACGGGTCGGTTCGACCGTGGAAGTACCACACTCTTACAGAATACCAGCGTAAAAGAGCAGCTTATTGCTGCTGTTTCGTATGGCGCGGAATCGTAACGAATGGCATCAGAAAATGTCGAAGGCCAAACCATTTTGGGTCGCTAAGCTTGCACAATTGTACGTAAAATATGCTAACCAGTTTCAATAAGAATCCCTCTAAGTTCTACGTGTTTTCTATCTGGCATAAAAACGAGACGGTTTTATTACGATTTTTCAGATGTCCCATTAATATTCATAAGTTACAAATAAAAATGTAAAATACTACAAGGTACGTTCGTCATATATCGACATACATCGACGAGGGCTTATAATCCAGTATCCGTCGATGACGTCAACGATATAAAAATCGTTCCCTGTGAATTGGCGAGGTATTTTCATACAAGATATAGAAAATAATAATCAATTTTTCACGATTTTTAGGTAAATTATAAATTAGCTACAACTAGGCGAAGTCTGTCTTACCAGTTAATATCATTGGTTGTGTTCAGCAACGTTTTTTTTTATTTTAGCACATGCAGTTTAATTTATTAATTGCCACACTTAATTGATAAAAATAGAAAAAAAATCAAATATTTTAAGTTTATTTTGTTTAAATTTTTTTACTTAATTTTTGTTGATAAATATAAAACTTTTCCAGTGAAAAATACATATATGCCAATTTTCATGGTCAACGATCAAATAGATTGTGAGTTTAAAGATTTGATATATAAAAACATGTTCTTTTATATGTATAAAGTACGAAAGTTTTAATTCCTGTGAAATAATTGTTTTATTTTTTAGTTAATGTGTCCTTCAAAACAAAAACATTATTGTTAAAGGACTTTATTTTTACCAGCGCTGTAAGATAAAATTTAACTTATGACGAAGTATGTACACAAACTCGTTACGAACGAAATATAAGTAATAATGAAGACTTGCAAGATACTCATTAATAACAAAGAAAATTATGGAATGGAAACCTTTGATGAGACAAAGGTTGTGCAAAGAATCACTTAATTCCGAAGCACGGCGGACTCATTATTGCTCCGAATCATAGAATGTTGCCAGAGCTCCTACGAGAAACTTGAGAGGTTTTCGCTTTTTGAACATCTTTATTTTATTTTTCCCTTCATAAACAGAAAATTCGAATCGGAAGTTTCTATTTACGTTTTGTAATTTAGTTATATAATCTGAGCAGAAATGTATAAGGAGCGTGTTTGAGCAAAATGCCGCACTGGTCGTTATTTGTGAGGTTTTTAGGAGCAACTTTCTTGTTGTTAAAAAGATATATCAACTAGTAAAAAATCTATTAAATTTCTAACTACATAATAGTCAATTCCAATTTTTTTGAAAGGAGTCCATACTTGATTAATCTCCCTACAACTAAACCACAGAAATGCGAATTAATTATTGGTAATATGCGGCTCTTCATAAAGTAAGCATTATTTTATCCTGCGATTGACACTGTGTGGATAGGAAGTTATTAATGAACATTTTGTTCTATAAATTTTTTTCAAAGGACTAAAATTTGATTTTATAAAGAAAATATTTTAAAATTTGGGCGTATTTCTTACGCAACATATTGTAGCGAGATTACGTGGATTGTCGAAGCATCGTAGGTCGTTCGCTACGAGTAGCGCCTAATACAATAAATTAAATTTAAGTATGAAATACCAAATTTCATTACATAATTGAGAATAAAAAGCACGAAATAAGATAAAATAATTTTTATTCAATTTAAAATACAAGAAATTCTTATTGAAAGTGATGTTTTTTAACTTAACCACTGCTACGAAAAAAACGCCTCGAAAGAACCAGCAAGGAAACCAACGGTACATTGTTCATCTCTAGCGGTGTTTTGCTTACGAGTTGATGAGGAACAATATAACGGAAGAACCGAAAATGGAAAGGGATGAAAGGTTCTGGAGTGTTAGCAACGTGGTGAAAAATAAAATGTAGAGCAGACTTAATAGAGTAATTACCTGATAAAACATCCAGGAAGTCGGTGTATGCGGGCTCAGAACCATGCTTTGCGGCATTTCGTAAATGAGATCTATATTTACCAGTGGACTTTAATCATGTTAATGAAATTGATACGTCGATTTATAACGTGCATTATCATAAATTAAAAAAAAGAATGTTTTAACACGTTAATATTGAAGGTTTAATCAATAGTAGTGCCAATGTATATGACCAGAAGCCATTAATTTATAACAACAACAAAAACAGACAAAAATTGTAGACTCTATTCTTGGCATGAAATATCCACGAGTACATACATAATTAAGTTTATTCGGAACGATTAGAACGCGAGTCCTATTTGCTCATCAGTCGGTTTTTAAAATTTTGTCTAAATAAAAAAGTTTGATAAATGCATAACATTTTTATTTCCATTTTTGAGCAATGTTAAATTAATGAAGTGAGTAAAAAATTATGCAACTATATTCTCTTTGAAAGTGTCCTTCCTCACAGATAATATAAAACTAATTACTTTTCCAAAAGTAAATAGTTTAAGAGTTAACTCAGCATTTAATATGTTCCTGGTGCGGTTTATTTGATACTAAAATTGTCATTTTGTGCATATTTAAACCCGCATAAAATAAACTAATGATGCTGCAGTATATTTAAATGCGAGAATATCTTTTATGAACCATCCATTTACTTGTAATGCGACGAAGAATTTTAAACGTTATTTTTTTAATAAAACAGGTTGTTACAAAGGAATGATATTAAAAAAAATCCAAATTTCAACACATCTCCTTGATTTTTTTGCATAGAGGTCTAATTCTACCGTTTTAGAAGCACGCCTGTGTATGTGAAGCATGTGTGCGTTCGTTCATACATTCAGTTTTACTTGATTTTATCTAGTTCTATGAAACTACGTATCTTAATATTAATAATTAAAATTTACATTCAATAAATTCTGTAATATTTATGATCAAAGAGAAGTTAATAACAAAGAAGACTGCACGGCAACTGAAATCATTTCTTATATTTATTAAAAAATAAAACATATTAGCGAGTCTACCGCAACAAATTCGTATACGCTTTCGATGCAGAATATACATATATACGTATTATATACCTCTGTGTACTTATTTTAACAACTGTCTCTTGACAACATCCTGACGTATACGCTGTTCATTCACCTGAAATGAACTCTCAATTTTCAATAAATATTTCAATGGGTGAACTTGACTCTGCAGTCGTTAAAATGAATGAATCTTTAATTTTGGAAAATGAAAAACATCATGTTACGCCAAGTATTGTTAATTTATATGAAAACTTCTGTTATCAAACCACCAATAGATCCCTAGAAACCCTATGTTCAGCATTGGACTGTAATGAAAATGATGAAAAATCAAGAATAAATGACCTAGTTTAATATAGCGTGTTTGAACACTGGTATATAAATCAATCTCTTTACGGGGTGAGACATTTTAAATTGTCATTATTTTTGACGAATGGTAACGCCACCCTCAAAATGAAATTCTATTTTATATAATCTTTTGACGATAAGAACAAAAATAGCAAAATCGACGTGTATTAGACGCAAAATCAAATAATCCGACTGTAAAATAATGGATGCTAATTATACGTCGATATATGGATGTTTTTTTATTACAGTATACCATATGTCTACTGATGAACAAAGCCCTCTCCGATAGATTGCCTACTTAGGAGGTATTTGCCATAATTACCACGTTTGGCAAGCGGAACCTTATGGTACTCATTTAAGCAAAGTCCAATCAACTTTGGGCTTTTCTTATTTTATGGGCGTTATAAATGTGGAAAATGTCTGACACATTACTCACCCCATTATTTGCACGCCCCTAAACAGGGTAAACACAGTTTCGTTACGTGAAATCTCTCTTATACTTTTAGCTAGACATGAAATCCATATTATTATTAACGTTACCATAACTACAGACATTAAATTATAAGATTAGTTTATTTTCTATTTGATTATTCAGTGAGGAAACGCAGCCAGCGCTCTTGACACGATACTACGGCGAGAAGGACTTTATGACAATGTGAATGTTTAGATGTAGTTGTTATTTATTATATCTTTTTTAAATATTATGTTTAGATTTAAAATCAATAATTGTAACAAAGTTTAGAGGATAAATATTTTTTTATTTCGTTGATATATTTGGTAATAATGGTTATATTAACAGTATGCATTGACATGTAATTTCATTATAACATTCTTAAGTTCAATATATTATTTGCATGCTATTTTCATTATGGCGAAACATATGCGCTCTATCAAACTTGAAACTTCTAACTTATAAATATTAAAACTAATAAGATTCCATTATATATTCTAAGGAGGATCCCTATTTTTTTATTGAACTCTACATCGTTTAAAAGTTATTAATGAAAGTCGATAGGATTCTCTGTTTTTTTTTCTTGTAAATATTATCGTCACTATTTTGATCTCTTTTAACTTTATTTTGTAACATAATAAGCATGTGAAGCGCGCACTTTTGGATTTTCCAAATATTTTTGATTTTAGTTTTAGTTATTGTTTTGAGGTCTTTATAATACAATATAACTTTATACCTCCATTTATTCGGCGGTCGGTGACGTAACAGAAGTGTCTTACTATATTTTATTATAGGATAGGATGATAAACGAGCACGAGTTACTGTGGACCATAGACATCTACATCTATCCTCGATTACGAATCAAAATGCAGATGCATTGTCACCCGTGAAGATTAAGACGAAATGCCTCGTTTCCTATAAAATGGGTCTCCGGTTCTCTATACTCACCACACGAAACACAGCAGCATTAAGTTACTAATTTATGCTGCTAGTCTATGAGAGCGTGGTCTTTCCCCGGTTGAGCTGACCCATTCGTGCCACAACTATACTACTAATGGCATGGCTCTACCACGTATAAATATGGAATAAAACGTAATGATTATTATATACTCTTTGATAAGGGATTTGTTGAGTATTTGCGGTTGACCGTGTAGTGGCGGTGTATATTCACTAACCAATATCGTCACATGGGTGTAATATTACGCGACGGAAGAAAACATACTAGGATATAATGTGCAATAGCGGCTTTCTTAAAGTTACGTCAAAGGATTATTTGCGGTATGGAATTGAAAAAACACTATTGAAATATTAACGCGCAATTATTTAAACGAAATTAAGGAATAATTTATTATAGTAATATTTTGAGTTATCTTTGTTGTTTTAATTGCGTATCTAACATGTTGATATTATTAATATCTTAAACAGTTTTAATTTTTTTTTAAATTGTTAATTAATTTATTGGTTGATATATAATAGGCATTAAATGCGCCCTTTGTAATCCTATTTCTATAAAGCTTGTAATAAAGTATAAATAAAAAATAGAAAATTTATTATGCAGAGTCAGGAAAGGAAACACTTTTGCATCTCCTCAGCTTGAAAGCTAGCGATATAATGGAACCGTCACACGAATAGGACCTTCAAAGCTTAATATAAGACTCATATTAAATTTAGTTGACTCCGTCTTCTATATCATCGTGTATATTGAGTAAAGGATTTGCATATTTGTAAATGTCAGATAAGATATTGTTTGAACTAAATCTTAATATATTCAGATATATAAATAACGTGTCACGTTGTTTGTCCGCGGTGGACTCCTAAACTACTTGACCGATTTTAATCAAATTTTCACACCGTGTGCAGTTTGGTTCAACTTGAGATATAAGATAATTTTTGCCCACAATTTTTTTTGCGATTTTAAGGATTTTTAATAGGACATGACAAATTGTCGTCGAAAAGGGCAGAACAACATCTGCCTGGCAAGCTAGTATTTTATAACACATGTAATATATAGTATAATACATTGAAATAGTGAGTAAATATATTTATAAACTAAAATAAGATTGCTAAACTATAAAAAATACATATAATGCTTTTAATTATGCAACTATTAGGTTATCGGATTCCTATCTTTTCCTAGGGCTCTAGTTTGGTACTATTTCTACCGGCAAACACAATGCGTGCACTGCTGTGTCCCGTTCCGAAAGTTATAAGACAGTTTAATTGCAGGCTGTAAGGCATTCCATCTTTGTCCTCAAAAATGACAAACATCATCATAGTCCAATGCTAAACATAGACCTCCACCAATTAATGCCACCAAGCACGGTCCTGAGCCAGTTGCCCTACACTTCACCTACCGGTACGAGGCTGCCACTCGAGAACCGTTTCCCTCCATCCACTTACCATAAGGTAGACTATAAGTTAGTTTTTCACTTCAATTTAATATGATTAATATCTACATGGGAGAAAAGTGAGGATGCGTCAATGATCTTATGTGTACATATAAGATCATTAGGATGCGTATATTGAAAGTATACAACAACAGTACCTACGCACAGTTCTGGACTGATCGCGTGTAGTTTCAATTTGTCATCAGCATAACCATTTTTGGGAACTATACATGGTTATTACGCTTTTATCGCGTATACTTTCCAATAAGGTACAATTAAACTTTGAGCAAAAAACATACTGCACTAGTTGAAAACATACATCGAGCATAAGCGCGCTAGAGTGTATGTTATTAATGTGTGTAGATAGTATTTCTATGTTATACAAAATAACAATAATACAATTAAACTTATAATTACTTCTTGTTCGCCTGACAATTACGTGATAAAAATAAAATAAAAAATAAAACAAAATATACTATGTAGATTATATAACATATATTGACTAATATTGCCCCTGAAGTTACTTTAGTAACAGCTTCGGCGCTGTGGGAAGTGCAATCTGTCGAAATAATTAACCATTCATCTAATTAGCTGTGTTTGCGTCACCATAGATTTTTTCCGAAAATTCGTTTTATCTTATTATTATCCTACGACATGTATAAGGTACACATAATTGTATTTAACTATGACAATGAATGCCGTAAAAAAGTATGTGTCAAATTGAAAATTAATTGTATTTCTTGTTGAAGGTAATTGGACATATCATGAAGCTAAATAAGATTTAAGTGCCTTTATAATAAAAACACTACTTTTATAATAAAAATAACTTTGTCTCTCACAAAGGCCTTCATTATTTTAACAGTTACCTTTAAATTGCCATAAAGTAATGACTAAATGATTAATTGATAACGAATTGTTGCATATTTTTAATATAATGACATTTACTTCGTAAATTTCTATGCTTGTATACTTAACTAATACTTGTTACGCGTTTACATCCTAAATGTATACAATGTCAGAACATGTGGGTCCTAGCCTTGTATAATCTCTTAACAAATTTACTGAATCAGCGTTAGAAAGTATACGCGACTAGTACGCAGAAATTGTGTATATTTTCTGAAAATTTTATTTGCTAGAAATTCTGAAAACATACAGTGTAAGAACACTACGTATGAATGCGTGTTGTCCTTCAATACTTTCAATATACGCAGTGAGGATACACCTACTCAGTTGCGATGTCGAGTTCAAATACCAGTCAAAAATTTGTACTAACGCACAAGTTATATTTAGAAGCGCATATTAGGCTTACTCCATCTTTACACAAGTAACTTGTCAACAACTTCTTGATACGGTGTAGTGGGCAGAGACCTTAATGCTCCCAATAACTACCGGCATAGGTGTGACATGGACATGAAACATGATCTTTGTTTTGTCTATGTTCATCTTAAGATCTATGCGTTGGGAGATACTACGGACGTAATTGAGCATAGTGCTTAAGTTCTCCAGAGATTCTGCCATAACGACAATATCATCGACAAATCAAAGGTGAGTGATGTACTCGCCATTGACGTTAATACCGTATCCTTTCCAGTCCAGTAGCTTGAAAACATCTTCCAACGCAGCGGTGAAGAGTTTTGGGGTTATGACGTCACCCTGTCTTAGGCCTCTCTGCAGTTGGATAGGTTTCGTACTCTAGTTCTGTACTAGGATAGCATCATAGCCTTACTGTACAAACACTACGGTACTTCGATATAACGACAGTCAACTTGGCACCGCTGAAGGGACTGTAGCACCACCCAAATTTCGACGGAATCAAAGGCTCTCTCATAGTCCACATATAAAGTGGCAGATTGTACTCTTCGGACTTCTGTACATTTTGCTGAAGGGTATGTATGTGGTCTATGGTGCTAAAGCCTTTTCGGAAACCGGCTCGTTCGGGAGGCTGGAAGTCGTAGAGTCTGCGTGCGAGACGATTCGTAATGACTCTCGAAAACAGCATATAGACGCGGCTCAGAATGAAAATTGGTGTGTAGTTCTTCAATAGAGCGTTGTCGCCTTTCTTAAAGAACAAGACCACCGTATTTCTGCTTCACGCCTCCGGAGTAGTGCCACCATGCAGGACAGAATTGAAGAGCTTCTGAAGAACTTTAAGTAACGCTGTTCCACCTGCTTTCAGAAGCTACGCTGTAATTCCATCCTCGCCTGGGGCCTTGCCGTTTTGAAGGTGCTGGAGAGCCATTCAAATCTCGCTCAGATTGACGTCCAGGATATCATCGGAATAGTGTCGGATAAGGCTTACTCTTGGATCGTTACTTACACTTGCATGAGGCTCCAACGATGATGTGTACAGCTGCCCATAGAACCTGTCAGTCTCACTGAAAATCTCAGCTGTCCCGGAAACGATGTTGTCACACTCAATCTTCAGCTTTAACAGTTGGCTTTTTCTGGTAGACGGATCTCTGGCAAAGACTTTGGAGCCCTGGTTCCGCTCGATTGCTTCTTCAATACGAGCGGTATTAAAGTTGCGTAAGTCCTGCCGCATGCATTTGAAGATCTGTCTGTTTAGTTGCCTGTATGCTATCAAATCTGTTGAAGACTGCAGATTCATCTCCCGTCTAACAGTCATGCGATTAAGAGTGTGATCGGAGAGTTTTTGAGTCCTTCTGCGCCGGGTCTTGCAGACTTTGGCTCCAACCACATGCACAGTCTCCATGAGCTTTCCATTCATATCGTATACTGCATTGCAATCTTCTAGGCACTGACAACGGTTTTGTAACTCGAGCTGAAAGATTTCGGGATTTTGGATTAGAGCACGAATAGAGCACGGGACGGATCGTTGATTTCATTAGACGAGACCTCTCCAACTTAACGTTGAGGATCAGTGTGCCTCTAACCTTTCGGTGACCGCTGCCAGTTTTCACCCTTGCGATCACTGAGACATCACTGAACAGTTGCTATCTAGTCGTCATAATGAAGTCAATCTCATTTTTTGCCGAACCGTTGGCGCTCGACCAGGTCCACTTTTTATTGCGCCGCTTCTGGAAGAAAGAGTTCATCATAAAGAGTCCCTCTTGCTCTATGAAGTCGGCCAGCTCCTAGCCCCTTGGGTTCCGTTGCCCTATCTCAAATTTCCCTACCTTCAGCTCACCGTTCTTTGTTGTGCCCAGCTTTGCGTTGTAGACTCCCATTACCACCGTATATTGGGTTTTGGAGGAATGCATGGCTCTAGAAATATCCTCATATATTTCCTCTACCTCCTCATCGGGATGTGCCGATGTTGGTGCGTAAACCTGTATGACCTTTAACAATTACCGTTTAGGTTATTCTGAGTATAAGGTACGCAACCCTCGTCGACACACTCCTAATATTCACGAAAGACTTGTGGAAAATAAATCTAGCACCTCCTTGGGACAGTTCCTTTTGCTTTTATCTTCTTTTATAAACAATTAGCTATTACATAATTTTATAGTTTTGTTGTATTTTAGGTTAACATAAAAGACGATCCAAAAAAATCTAAATTCATTATTTTCTTGATCGTAAATTTCGTGAGAACTGAAAAAGGAATATGTTAAAAAAGTCGTTTGCACCCGCTAAATGAAAACTCGAAATTTACGGAATCGAATATTAATTAATTTAATTAATATTAATTAAACTCATATGCCACGTGTGTGAAGTATCTGATTTGCGAACGCCAATCTGCTTGACCTAGGTTAAAACATACCTACCTAATTTCAGCACCCATTATTGCACCCTGAGATATGCTTGCCTACCTGCATTATAAGAAATATTGTAAAATATTTCACAACTATTAATAATTATGATTTTCCGTCAAAGTTATTGAATTTTTAATAGATGCAACTGCACGTCAACTTACTAATATTATTTATAATAGTATCGAATCTAGTCTGGCATTTGGAGTTTTATTAAAAATAGTGCCGAACATTCTGCAAACACTAGAAACAAGCACAAATTTTAATTGACCCAAAATTGTTTGATAAGGGTTATTATACAATTTAAATTTATATGATATATACATGATTTATTTAAGATATCGCTACCATGCTATTTCTAGATCTTTTCATATTTAATTGCACAACATAATAAATCGCTTATCAATGTTTAAAAGAAAGACCCGCTGGGTTTCTTAACTTATAATATTAACGAATAAATTAATTTCAGAGAGTATTATTGTAATCTTGATTATATGAAAATTACTCTTTTCTTTTCTGTAAATTGAACGGTGGGCAATCATGTCAATGCAATTATGAATCCACCTGTGTTTGTTATCATGACATCTTGCTGTACGCAACGTCAAAAGCTCTTTGCTGAGATTTTACCCTAAGAGCTTGGGTTTAAATAATATGCTTTACGTTTTTCCATTTTGAAATATCCCATTCATTCATTACAGCCTATCAAAATGTACTACTGATCATAAATTGCTTCACAGGGGTATAGCCACGCTTTACAGGCGGGCTGGTAACCGTAGTTTTTTTTAAATTATTTTCAGGCAGATGCTGCTGCTTACCTTCTGTTTCAGTCTCATGCTGTGGTCCGTAGACATCCACATCTATCCTCGATTAAGAATCAAAATGTAGATGTGTTACAGCCCTTGAAGGTTAAGATCGTATGCCTCTTTTCTATTAAAAAGCGTTTCCAGTTCTCTACACTCAGCACACGAAACACAGCAACATTGAGTGGCTATTTACGCAGATATTCTGTGAGAGTGCGGTCCTTCCCCGGTTAAGCCGAACCATTCGCACTATTATCGTGTGTACGTGCCCGAGTAGATAGAATACTTAACAAAATGTCATTTAATATAATGAAGTAACAAAATACTACAGAAATTTTTTGAAGTAAAAAACATTAAAGTAATATGTACTTATGTACTAGAAAAGCTATTTCATACAAAAAATGTGCGCTACTCTGTGTTTGCGCGATTGGTTTTTTTATCATAGATTAACATAGGTAGAATGATCCGTATGTAATATTAGATTGTATTGTTAAATAGATAAATTATATCGAGAACAATATTTAAATTTTATAATTTATTTTGTATATTATTTTTGCTTATTTAATATAGTAGTTAACTAAAAGTAATTTTTCGCTGACCAAACTGTTTGCAGTAATATTTCCAGAGGTTAATAGAAGCTTCACATGCCTGTCTATGTAATTTAATGAGGGAGATGTGACTTTCTGATTGTGACTCTGCTTTACAATATCAGGAAAAATCATACAACCGTTTTTATATCAATGTTGGGGCAAATAGTTTAACAAAACTCCGTTATTTTTGACAATACCCGCACTTTATTTCAATCGCTCACATGCATTGTAAATGTAGCTTATAAAGTAGATTCTATACATAAATATTATATATTATATTTAATTAAAATTTAATTATGTGGATAGCCATGCATAAGACGGAATTTATCGAGAAGGACATGGTGGGATACAAGGTGTCGGTGTAGAATGTGCAGTTGAACACGGTGGTTGGTACAAGGAAACGACCGCGCAGCCTGAAGTCCTAAAGCGAGACGGAGGGTTTGGTTGGAAGCAGATGATAGGTGGACTCGGTACTGTAATGCTGGGAGGTTTCACAACTAGCAATGGCGGTGCTGGTGGCTGTATTGGAGGTGGTTGTACCTGAAATTTGTTCATAAAATATTTTGTCTCTAAAAAAAGAACATAATAAAAATTCACATTGTAATAAGCAAATTCATTTGAAACGATTAATATTATTAAAAAATACACATGATATTCAAGAAGTATCAAAAAATCATACTTTAATCGGAGCAGGCTTTGGTGGTTGAACCGGCGCAGGTTTAACCACAATCGGAGCAGGCCGAGGTGGATACACAGGCTTGGGTCTGACTTCTATTGGTGCTGGAGTAGGTGGTTGCACTGGCTCTGGCTTCACGTATATTGGAGCTGGGGCAGCTGGTTGAACTGGTGGTGGTTTCACCCATATTGCAGGCGGTGTGGGCAGACGAATAATTCCTGGTCGGACAACTATTGGAGAAGGTGCCCGAAACCGAATTTGACCAGGTCTTAAGATCAATGAACCTGTTGTTATCAAATTTAAATATATTACTTCATATTATTTGACTTTCTTTTATTGGTTTTTAAAATAATTTAGTTTGGATGAAACACTTCTATCCTCACCTTGGGGTGCTTGACCATACAAATAGTTAACAGTTGGCTCACAAGGATTGCAAGGTCCAATCTTCAGTACGTCATTGTCATTAAAACACGGAGGTGAGCATGGATCACAAGGAGCACATGGAGGTTCTGGCTCACAGGGTTCACAAGGGGGATTCTCCGTGTAGGAAATTTGAGGATCTGGATCAGGTATCGGTTGACTTAAAGTCGTTCCCAAAATAAGAGCTACAAAATACAAAATAAAATAAATAGTTACATCCTATCGCAGTGACTCAACTAGTCTGTCATTAAAGGTCATCTAATCTGGCATATGTACGCAACATTAAAAATACTCGAACACTACTGGGAATTTCGATCGTAATTTAAAGTTTAAAAACTTTGTATTTTTACAAATTTTATTAAAAAGTCGAGGATTTGATGATATCTACTATTTATACTAGAGCAGCGGACTCTTATCTGCTCCATAACCTTCTAGAGAAGCGATTGAGATACAAATCAATCTTGGATACTAGCGGTATTTTTGATCTAAAGAAAACACGACAGAAAGACTTCTAATGTAAAGAAATAAATATCCTTCCTCCATAAGAGGAACAAAAAAATTTGCCATATTCAAATAAAATTGAAACAACAATAATTATAATTACCTGTTAACCAAACTACTTTACCCCACGCCATCTTGCGGTCGTCTGATTATAAAAGTAAAATTTTCAATATATATACATAGTACGAATAAAATATTTATATATTTAAATGTAATCAAACTTTATCGCAAATGTAGATTTTAAAATAAATGATGTAACGCTTTAATTAGCATAAGCTTCAAGGTTTTGAAAATATTGTAAATGTTTTTTTCGTTGAATATAATATCCCGAAATGGTTTGTGAATATAACATGAAATATTTTCATATTTTCTTAATCAATTCATCACGTTCAAATAACATTTCATGCAAAGGTTATATTTTGAATAAATACGATAACCCTATTCTTGAAATAAGCTATGATCGCATTAATAAAATTTTGTAATTGAAACTTTTTTCAAAGTTTTTCTATATCCATCTCCCTGCTTAAAAATTGTCGTCATAAATTGTAAATTGCTTCTGTACCACTGAGATGTTTTTGAGTATATAAATGCATGTAGAGAAACATCTAGGCCCGAGAAAATTATTTGTAGACAATACAAATATATGCTACTCTGAACGGAAACAAAACACGCGAAGTCACATCGTTGCAACTAAGTAATTAACATTGGTCCTTCATCAGTCAACCCAAAACCTTCGCTATACTAGCGAATGACCAATGCTATAACTATAATATAGCTATAGCACGGCTCTACCACGTAAAATAATTCAGTAAAATTAATGTATTTAATCAATTAAGCAAAACATAAAACAAAGTTTGACCTTGTCCGGCGATAAGTAACGCATGATGGAGCATCAAACGTATATCAATATTTTTATTAAAGAAAGCATATAAAAAGACAGTAGAAAACGGTAAAGCAACAGTTGGTAGGCATGGGGTTCTCAACGCTCTTTGTATTTGGTAAGCATTGCAATAAATTAGTTTTTAATTAACAATTGTTCTATTTAGGAAGTAGGACTTCTTTTGTGCCTTGGGGTCCTCTGAGTGCCTACTCAGCAATACACAGGGTGTCAGCTGTTTCTACGACCAAGCAGAATTGCGTGCTCTGCCTTGCTCCGGTTTAAAGGGTATAGAGAGTCAGTTTAATTGCAGGCTGGAAGACGTTCCATCTTAGTCCTAAGAGATGAAAATGCATCTATAGACTTTTTTGTTTGAAGTGTCTATATGCTGCATTAGCTACTTACCAACTAGTGGACTGTAAGCCCGTTTTATTTTTCTATCATACATAACAGCCCACTAAAAGTCAACTGCTGAAAATAGGCCTCCCATATATGCCATAAACAGTTGAAGATAAGACGAAATTCAATGTCACAGAATGAATCGTTACAATGACACTCAAATGCATTTTGTACTGATGTTTTAACTCAAGATGCGTGTATGTTTACACGCACCGGTGTAACTATGACAGTAAACTGAAAATGTAGAGAGTTCATGACCTTATGAGAAATATTTAATTATCAATTCAATGTTTTGTGTGAAAGAGAGACAATTTTAGCAAATTCTTAATTAATTGAATTTTAGCTCTCCTCGGATATGTATCAGCGGCACCGTGGCGATGCTACCGTACCGCATGTGGGGCCACCGTATGCATTGGAAAGCAAGGAGAACCATGCATCTCTCCACCGTCAATATGCATTCCGCGGATAGTCCCACCTTGCGTCGGACCTGCCCTCGTATACACACCACCACCACCGTGCCCCGAACCCTGCCCACCGTGCCCCGAACCCTGCCCACCGTGCCCCGATCCTTGTCCACCGTGCCCTGAACCTTGTCCGCCATGCCCTGAACCTTGTCCACCGTGCCCCGAACCTTGTCCTCCGTGCCCTGAACCTTGTTTCGAACCAAGCCCACCGTGTTATACTCCATCGCCTTGCTATTAACCATCCGCTGCAACTTGACGGCACCATGCATTCCGCCACGTTACTGATTTAATCTTAGAATATTGAAATAAAAAACAATATTAAACAACATCGCAGGTATCGAAATTTCTTCCAAAAATATTTATTCTCCTTCACATGCTATTTGTAATCAAAAAGTATTTAAAATTTTATTATATAAAATTGGCTAAGTAAAAATTAAATTAATAAATGTTTCTGTAATTCCTTGGCGTGTTTTATTAGGTATGATTAACTAAACCTACCCTTTTAATTTATATTTAAAAAAGATATTACCCCTTACGTATAAAGAATGGGATTATATAAGGCGGCTCATCGAGCATGCATCGTCAGCATGCATAATACAAATAACGAAAACCTCGACGAAAACGAAAACGAGGCTCTCGTCATACGGAATGGTAATATCGACCAAAAATATCCTTGACTGTGCCCGGTCCATCAGCACAATATCAAGCTTATTCGCAAGAATAGTCCTATTTGTGATGATGGCCCGGTCCCTGTAGAGCCTATCTCGGTCATTTTCGATTATAATTATGTGGGGTATCTATATAGATTTCTCATCTGGTTGGGTTCTACAAATATATAATTATAAATTAAAATGAAAAGATAAAGATACATAAATATCAATAAAATAAAATGAATACAAAAATACATAAATAAATAAAAGCCCAACCAAATGGAAGCCCTTGGCAGGGGAGACCAAACGGCCGAGGGTTAGGAGGAAAGGGAAAGAAACCAGCGGACGATGCGGGCGGTATCGAGGTGCACCGCCTTCTGCATTTGAGCCCGGAGCGGTTCGTCACGGAGTCCCAGTCGTCTCAGATGACCCGAGAGGCTGACTGGGATTAGCCCATTCGCAGAGATGACTACAGGAATAATTTCGGCTGGCATACCACCCCACGTGTCGGTCACCTCGTTAGCCAGGTCCAGATATTTTGTTCGTTTATCTGTTTCGGCTTTCACGGCGTTCTCGTCATACGGAATGCTAATGTCGACTAAAAATATCCTTGACTGTGTCCGGTCCATCAGCACAATATAAGGCTTATTCGCAAGCATAGTCCTGTCCGTGATGATGGCCCGGTCCCAGTAGATTCCCCGGCCATTTTCGAGCACGGCTTCCGGCAAGTACTTCATTCATTATCATCATCATTCCACTTCACTTCACAAGTCCACTGCTGAAATAAGGCCTCCCCAATTAATGCCACAAAGCACGGTCCTGAAACACCTGCATCCATAGACTTCCTGCATATCTTACCAGGTCGTCACTCCATCTAGTGGGGGGTCGACCTACACTACGCCTAACAGTACGAGGATGCCACTCGAGAAACTTTCTTCCCGATCGGTTATCGGTTCTTCGAGCTATATGGCTGGTCCATTGCCATTTCAGCTTACTAATCCGTTGCGATATGTCGGTCACTCTGGTTTTACTGCGGATATCCTCATTTCTGAGTGAAGGACCACGTCTCAGATCCATAAGTCATCACTGGCAACACGCACTGTTTGTACAATCTAGTTTTCAGAGATTGAGGTACATCTGACGAGAATATATGCCGTAATTTCCCGAACGCTGCCCAGCCGAGTTGAATACGTCGATTGACCTCTCGGTCAAAGTTGGACTTACCTAGTAAGACAATTTGTGCCAGGTAAACTTACTCGTCAACAACTTTGAGCATAGTGCTCCCAACAACTACCGGCATAGGTGTGACATGGACATTAAACATGATCTTTGTTTTGTCCATTTTCATCTTAAGACCTATCCGTTGGGAGACACCATTTAGGTCATTGAGCATAGTGCTTAGGTCCTCCAGCGATTGTGCCATAAGGACTATATCGTCGACAAATTGAAGGTGAGTGATGTACTCGCCATTGATGTTAATACCGTATCCTTTCCAGTCCAGTAGCTTGAAAACATCTTCCAATGCAGCGGTGAAGAGTTTCGGGGATATAACATTACCCTGTCTTACACCTCTCTGCAGTTGGATAGCTTTCGAACTCTGGTTCTGTACTCGGATAGCCATCGTAGCCCTCCTGTACAAACACTTCAGCACTTCGATATACCGACAGTCAACTTGGCACCACTGAATTGACTGTAGCACCGCCCAAATTTCGACGGAATCAAAGGCTTTCTCATAGTCCACATACGCCAGGCAAAGTGGCAGATTGTACTATTCGGTCTTTTGTACAATCTGCCGCAAGGTATGTATGTGGTCTATGGTAATAAAGCCTTTTCAGAAACCGGCTTGTTCGGGAGGCTTGAAGTCGTCGAGTCTGCGTGCGAGACGATTCGTAATGATTCTCGAAAACAGCACGTAGACGCGGCTCAGAAGGGAAATCGGTCGGTAGTTCTTCAAGAGAGCGTTGTCGCCTTTCTTGAAGAACAAGACCACCGCACTTCTGCTCCCCGCCTCCGGAGTAGTGCCACCATAAAGGACGAAAATGAAGAGCTTCTGATGGACTTCAAGTACCGGTGTTCCACCCGCTTACAGAAGCTTCGCTGTGATTCCATCCTCGCCTGAAGCCCTGCCGTTTTTAAGGTACCATTCTAATCTCGCTCAGAATGACGTCCGGGATATCATCAGAATAGTGTCGGATAAGACTTGCTCTTGGATCGTTATTCACACTTGCGTGTGGTTCCAACGATGATGTGTATAGCTGCCCATAGAATCTCTCAATCTCACTTAAAATCTCAGGTGTCCCGGAAACAATGCTGCCACACTCAGTCTCAGCTTTGACAGTTGGCTCTTTCTGGCAGACAGATCTCTGGCAAAGACTTTGGAGCCCTGGTTCCGCTCGATCTCTTCTTTAAAACGAGCAGTATTAAAGTTGCGTAAGTCTCGCCACATGCATTGGAGATCTGTCTGTTCATTTGCCTGTATGCTGTCAAATCTGTTGACGATTGCAGCCTCATCTCCCGTCTAACAGCCATGGGATTAAGAGTGTGATCGGAGAGTTTTTGTGTTCTTCTGCAGCAGGTCTTGCAGAACTTAGCTCCGACCGCATGGACGGTTTCCACGAGCTTGTCATTCATATTGTCCACTGCATTGTAATCTTCTAGGCACTCAAAGCAGTTACGTAACTCGAGCTGAAATGTTTCGGGGTTCTGGATAAGAGCACGAGGGGGACGGAACGTTGACTTCATTAGACGAGACCTCTTCAACTTAGCGTTTAGGTTCAGTGTGCCTCTAACCATTCGGTGATCGCTGCCAGTTTTCACCCTTGCGATCACTGAGACATCACTGAACGGTTGGCGTCTGGTCGTCATAATGAAGTCAATCTCATTTTTTGTCGAACCGTCGGGGCTCGACCAGGTCCACTTGTCCAACTGTGGGGTCACTTCTGAAAGAAAGAGTTCATCATAAAGAGTCCCTGTTTCTCCATAAAGTCAGCTAGCTGCTGGCCCCTACGGTTCCGTTGCCTTATTCCAAATTTCCTTAACTTCAGCTCGCCGCGTTCTCTTGTGCCTAGTTTTGCGTTAAATTCTCTCATCAACACCGTTTTGGAGGAACGCATGGCTCTATAAATATCCTCATACATTTCCTCCACATTCTCATCGGGATGTGCCAAACTTGGTGCGTAAACCTGTATGACCTTCAGCAAATACCATTTGGTGATTCTGAGTATCAGGTACGCGCCCCTCGTCGACACACTCCCAATCTCTACAACTTTGTTGACGAGAGACTTGTGGACGATAAATCCAAAACCTGTTTGGGACAGATGGTCGCCCTCCCGGTGATAGAACAAGTTGCCGGACTCGGGGATTACCGTGTCCTCCCTCTCTCTTCAGACCTTGGATAATCCAATAATATGCCAAGGTAGACAAGTTGCGCTCAACTTGTCTTCCTCTTCTTCCAACTCCAGTATCTTCTCGTCAGTCCTCAGAGTGCGTGCGTTGTATGTTGCCAGGTCGAGTCGTCGTAGGTGGCAACCGAACCTCCACCGGAGATTCATAGCACCCCCTGCCCCGCCATTACCCTGGTCGCCACCGTAGCCAGGAATAGCGGGCCGCCGTGGACTGGGGGCCATTTGTTGGCATCGTTACTCATGGGAAGATATCTGCCATAGTTGCACGCTTGGCCAGCGGGTTGGCAACCGCATTTTTTATCAAATTATTGTGTTATAAGAAGATGCTGCTGCCCATCTACTGCCTTTCTCCCTCTGTTGCTTTTTACGACACCCACGGGAAGATATAGGTAGTGGATATTCTCAACCGCCACTACACGGCAAGTACTTGTAATACGGAAATTTCCGTTTCGCGAGACCGTTTTTCAGACCGAGCTTCTGGTGTAGAATTCTGGCTACTAGGTTGTGCATGTGCAAGTACTCAGAGTTAGAAAGCGCCGAAAAACCGGAGATGACATGCCTAAGTGACTCCCCGGGATGGCGACAAGCTCGACAGACGTCGACAATTACATCCTTTAGGATGTATCTGAATAACCTGATCCTGTATTACACAGACAAAACCCTCGGTTTTCCCGAAGAGGTCACCGAAACGTAGCCTGTTGAGGGAGGCGGCTGTAACTACGTGGGGCTCATGTAGAGCCCTGTAGTACCTCCCGTGGAGCTTTTTCTCCTTCCATACGGTCTCCCGGTCGGAAATGCTCTGTATTGCCGGGTCCTGCTACTGCCATTGCTCGTTGGCTAAGGTTAGAGGGGTAAGTCCTTTATCACTAGAAAAGACGTCACTATTGAATGAATCATCCGATCTCGCCAAGAAGTAATGATGGAGGCTGCACACTTCGCGATTATGCATGGTGGGCGTGGCCTCCTGAGCGCGCTCACCATGCATAATCGCGAAGTGTGCAGCCTCCGTCATTACTTCTTGGCGAGATCGGATGATTCATTCTATAATGACGTCTTTTATTTAGTAGTTTAAGTACAGCTTCATTACCGACGATCTCGGATGATGAATCCTATGGGACGTCATGGTAGTGCAGACTTTTCTATCCAGGGCGTTAAGTTCAGTCTGACTCCACCTGAGTATGTCAAAGGTATACATGAGGACAGGCATGACCCAGCCGTTATATGCGTGTGTCTTATTCACACCGGACAAAAGGCTGTTAAGCACTTTGGTCAAGCATGCATAAAACACGTCGCAAACTGACTGTTTTATACCAGCCTCATCGATACCGCTGTTCTGTGACATATCGGTATGCTTCAGCCTCGGAAAGGGTCCTGAAGTTGACGGGCATAGACAAGTCTATGCCCTCAGAGTTAGCAACCCTTCCCCTTTCAACATGAAAGACCGCACACTTATCCGTCCCCAGCTCCATTCTAATAGAATTGCTAAATTCACAAGTGATGTTTAGCAATTCCATAAGATGGGAGCGACTGGAGGCGAATAATTTGAAGTCATCCATATAAAAAAAGGTGGGTCACTTTTGTACCTCCCTTTCGAAGCTGTCATCCCCTCCCGGAGCCCTCCAGTAAAGTACTGAGAAGGTTCAAAGAGAGGCAGAACCAGATTGGACTCAGATAGTCGCCCTAGAATATAACCCTTCCTATCTATATGCGGCTTTCCGCAGCCGTCATCCGCTCGCCTAGATGACATACGATCGTACTCCACTGCCCCATATACTGCTCGAGGAAGTCTCGAACTGTACAATCAATCTTGTATAGCTCGATGACCCTCTTTAGCCGTGTATGGGGCACCGAGTCGAATGCCTTTCTGTAGTCTATCCAGGCGGCGGAGAAGTTTCGACGGTTGCGGTTGTGGTTCCTTAGTTCCACGACCGCCACCCCAACGTTCATTTTGATCGCGTGACATCACCTGATTTGAGTCCAGGTGACGAGTGATTCTCGCGCTCAAAATGGATATTAATGTCTTGTATATAGTCGGTAAACACGTTACGGGGCGGTATTTGCTCGGGTCTGTGGCACCCTGATCCTTAGGAACCAAATGAGTGATCCCAGTAGTGAAGAGGTTTGGGAGCGACTTCTGGTTGAGAGCCACTTGGAACTGTCGGGCGAGCACGTCGTGACACACTACGAACCCCTTCAACCAGTAATGATGCAGCCCGTAAAGCCCCGGACTTTTCCAGTTCAGGGCCCTACGGACCGTCTCAGCCGCGTCTTCTGGCGTTATGGAGACGGGGTCCATATGCGTAACACCCGCACTCTGGCTCGCCACAACTTTCACCCAAGGGCCCTCGTTGGGGTTTATAGGCTCTGACCACAGGCCACGCCAATATGCGACAGTGTCAGCCTGATCCGGTCCTGGGCCCGCTCCACATACCTTTAGTCGCTCCTATGATTTATAGAGCCTCTTCTGATCACTCTGAAAGAGACGATTCCTGTTGAATCGCCTTGACCTCTCGCTAAATCATCGAATCCGCTTCCCCAAAGCAGCGATTTTTTGCTTCATGTCGTCTATGCGCTCCGTTAGTTTCTGCGTGATATCCGGCAGGGACAAACTAATATTTTTCCCAGCAAATGCCATTCTAAGGTGCGCACAACTCTATTATTACCCAACCTAAAGCTTGTCAGTCTGCCGATAAGGGCCCTTGCCTTTGCGATACGGTCCTAAATTCTCTTTTTCCAGCCTGGGATGGCGCTACTTTGTCGAGTAGCACGTCCAGCCACGGGAAGTTTTGCGCCAATAATACGGCATACTGCCAGTGCGGCGCCAAAAAGAATTGAGTCTGTCTCACAAAGGTCCCGGCTGGCTTCCAAATAGGCCACCAGCATTGGGTTAAGAGCACGCACGACAGCCCGATTTCGCTTGCTAAGGGGTATGCGGGGAAGTTGCGGTCGATTTTCGAGGGGCATGCTGCGCCTTTCCAGCATAGACTATTTCAATGTGCTCCTCATTTTCTCTAGTTCGTGGGGGACTATTCCATCATCGTCTGAATCAACCACAAATGGAATATTCACGGCAGCATCCATATTTGCAGTTTGCTGCGCAAGTAGTGGCGCCGCATTCCCAGCCGTAGCATTTCTATCCGATGAGGGAACAGCCTCACGTCGTAGTCGTTCGAGTTCGGCTTCACCAAATATGTCGGAGCGCAGGATGTACCGAACTCTGTCTGCCAGGTTTTGCTCAGTGACGGATAGAGATGGCTCCAGCTCTGCAAAAAAGCGATGCATCCGAGCCCGATATGCAAAACATCCAGTTTCTTCCCCTTTTACCCTAAGGTACGCCCGCAGTGCGTTTGCGTTCATTGTTTGTGACCAACGCATGCGACTTGCTCCACCAGCGGCGGGTGCCGCTTGCTGAGTCCGAGAAGACCAAGCCGACACCAAGCCTTCTTGTGGGGATGATGGATGCGGAGGGCTGCTAGGTGACCGTGCAGCTCCTCGCGTTCGGCTGGCAGCCCGCATGCTGTTACGTCCAGCGCCAGCTCCAGACGCGCCCCGGTGACCCCCAGGCAGCGGCCCTATGCAAGTTCCTCTTTGTGTCATCATCCATTTTATGGGTGCCAAATAACGGGAGACGCCCAAGCCCGGCACCGTTTCGTGGTTTGGTCGTAGGCACAAACGGACCTTTGCACCCACAATTTTGCATAGGCACGGCGCTCACACCTCTTGACAGGGCGCTGACTGACTGCGCCGATGTAGCAGTTTTGTCACATAACTGTTACGTCAGCAAGCGATGGGGTCGTCACTTCACTATGCCTTTTATTATTATTATAGGGTATATATATAGTTTTCTCATCTGGTTGGGTTCTATAAATATACAATTATAAATTAAAATGAAAGGGTAAATATACATAAACATCAATACAATAAAAGGTATACATGAGGACAGGCATGACCCAACCGTTATATGCGTGTGTCTTATTCACACCGGACAAAAGGCTGTTAAGCACTTCGGTCAAGCGTGCATAAAACACGTCGCAAACTGACTGTTTCATACCAGCCTCATCGATACCGATGTTCTGTGACATACCCAGGTATCGGTATGTTTCAGCCTCGGAAAGGGTCCATAAGTTGACGGGCATAGATAAATCTATGCCCTCAGAGTTAGCAACCCTTCCCCATTAAACATGGAGAACCGCACACTTATCCGTCCTCAGCTCCATTCCAATGGAATTGCTAAACTCACAAGTGATGTTTAGCAATTCCATAAGATGGGAGCGACTGGAGGCGAATAACTTGCGGTTATCCATATAAAAAAGCTGGGTCACTTTTGTCCCTCCTTTCCGTAGCTGAAATCCTCTCCCGCATCCCTCCAGTAAGGTACTGAGAGGGTTCAGAGAGAGGCAGAACCAGATTGGACTCAGACAATCGCCCTGGAGTGTACTCCTTCTTATCCTTGTGTGCCATCATCCGCTCGCCCAGATGACAAAGGATTGTACTCCACTGCCCCATACACTGCTCGAGGAAGTCTCTAACTGTACAGTCTATCTTGTACAGCTTGAGGACTCTCTTTAGCCATGTATGGGGCATCGAGTCGAATGCCTTTCTGTAGTCTATCCAGGCGGCGGAGAAGTTCCGACGGTTGCGTTTCACTACTTTGCCAATGACAGCGTCAATGAGGAGTGGTTCCTTGGTTCTACAACCACCGCCCCGACATCCATTTTGAACGCGTGACATCTTTTGATTTATCTCAAGGTGACAAGTGATTCTCGCGCTCAAAATGGATTAGTGTAGTGAAGAGGCTCGGGAGCGACTTCTGATCGAGAGCCTCTTGAAACTGTCGGGCGAGCACAGCGTGACACACTATGAACCCCTTCAGTCAGTAATGATGCAGCCCGTCGAGCTCCGGACTATTCCGGTTCAGCGCCCTACGGACCGCCTCAGCCACGTCTTCCATCGTTCATAGGCGTAACACTCGCACTCTGGCTTGCCACAACTTCCATCCAAGGGCTCTCGCTGTGGTTTACGGGCTCTGACCACAGGCCACGCCAAAATGCGACAGTGTTAGCCTGATCCGGTCCTGGGCCCGCTCCACATATTCTGGTTGCTCCAATGATTTATAGAGCCTCTTTTGATCACTCTGGAAGAGACGATTCTGGTTGAACCGCCTTGACCTCTCGGTAAATCGTCGAATCCACTTCCCCCAATCAGCGATTTTTTGCTTCAGGTCGTCTATGCGCTCCGTTAGTTTATGCGTGATATCCGGCTGGGACAGACTGTTATTTGTCCCAGCAAACGCCATTCGAACGGTGCGCACAACCCTCGTGTTATTATTACCCGACCTGAAGCTTGTCAGTCTGCCGATAAGGGCCCTTGCCTTTACGATACGGTCCTAAATTCTTTTTATCCAGGCTGGGATGACGCTACTTTGTTTAGTAGCGCGTCCAGCCATGGGAAGTTTGAGCCAATTATAAGGCAAGCTGCTACTGCGGCGCCAAGAAGAATTGAGTCCGTCTCGCAAAGGTCCCGGCTGACTTTCAAATAGGCTACCAGCATTGGGTTAAGAGACCTCACGACAGCCCGATTTCGCTTGCTTAGGGTTATGTGGGAAAGTCGCGGTCGATTTTCGAGAGGCACGCTGCGCGTTTCCAAAATCGCCTCTTCCAATATACTCCTCATTTGCTCTAGTTCGTGGGAGACCATTTCATCATCGTCCGAATCAACCACAACTGGAAGATCTAAGGCGGCTCCCACGCGTGGATGCTGGTCTGTCGGCTGAGGAGCCGCATCCCCAGCCATAGCCAATTCATTCGATGAGGGAATGGCCTCACGTCGTAGTCGTTCAAGCTCGGCATCATCAAATATTTTCGAGCGCATGATGTACCGAACTCGGTCTGCCAGGTTTTGTTCCGTGACGGGAATAGATGGCTCTAGCTCAGCAAAAAACAATGCATCCGAGCCCGATACGCTATCCCCGCAGTTTCTCCCCTTTTCGCCCTATAGTACGTCCGCAATGCGTTTGCGTTCTTATTTTTTATCCAACACATGCGGCACACTCCATCAGCGGCGGATGCCGCTTGCCGAGTCCGAGAGGACCCTGCCGACATCAAGCCATCTGGTGGGGATGATGGATGCAGGGGGCTGCTAGGTGATATTGCAGCCCCTCGCGCTCGGCTGGCGTCCCGCATGCTGTCGCGTCCAGCGCCAGCACCAGACGCGCCCCGGCGACCCTCAGGTAGCGGCCCTATACGCTTTCTATTACAATCCATCATCCATTTTTGGGCGCCAATTAACGGGAGGCGCCCAGATCCAGCACGGTTTCATTGTATCATTGTACGGCTGTAAGCACAAACGGGCCTTTGCACCCTGAGTACTGCCGAGGCACGGCGCTCACACCTCTTGGCAAGGCGCTGAATGACTGCACTGACGTAGCAGTTTTGTCACTTAACGTTATGTCAGCGGGCGATGGGGTCGTCACTTCCCTACGCCGTATTATATTATTATTATTATTATCTATAAAAAATTATTTTTTAAATATAGTAATATTTGAAAATTATATTCTGCTACTTGAACCTTCATCAGAATCGTCTGAGAACACTTTGATTCGGACATACCATAGTTATCTTCATAATCATTATTAGAATCGGAGCAGCTCTTTCGCAATCACTGTTCAGCCACGATGGTATTTTGAGATATGATTGGTATTAATTTTTCCTCAATATATTTAGTGAAATTTTGCCCATTCATTTCATCATGGTAATATCCGTTTTTGGTTTTAGGCCTTAAATATCAACTCAGCATCCTTCAAAAATACATTTTCTGAACCTGCTTGCACAATAATCTCCTTGAGTTCCGTGCTACCAAGCCTATCACTGTTTATCTTGTTTTCATTATTTTGTATTTAAGATAAGAATACGTAGTATTATTATAGTGATAATTAAAAGAAATATAGAAATTCAATGACGGTGTTACCATTTTTAGAAAAACAATTTTTTTTTCAATATTTCTTATATAAAAACCCCTTGGGCTTTAACATTTTATTCATTTCATTATTTGCTATTAAAGTGACCATTATAGTAAGTAATAATTAAAAAGTTACAGCCTTGCAACAAAGAGACAGATAAACTTAGTAATAGGGTTCCTTAGGGCACTACGACGGGTAGTGACAGTATAAAAATATCTACTACCCCATATCGTGTCGTAAGGAGCGACAGAGGGAAATAAATCAAGAGATGGGCAGTAGCATCTTCCTAATAACGACAAAAAAAAACCGCGGTTGCCAAACTGCATGCGAAGCATGGCAACTATTACAAAAATGTCCCATATGAGGTAATTTATGAGGGAGTCTTATTCAGTAGTGGACTTTAATAGGATGTAAAGGTACGATACGCGGCATAATTTATGTACGGAACCATAAAAACGGACAACGATTGAAATAACGAAAACTGAATTGCGAATACAATATTTTTTATTTATTTTTTTATGGTACGTAGTCTGTTTAGACCATTTATTATAAACAAACGGATAGCTGCTAGATAAATTTGGTACTCACCATCTTTATTAATTCAAGTGAGCCTTACCCGCACTTGCATTACTATATTACAATGGGTGATATGGGTTCAGATTTTTATTTTCCTCAAAATACTTTATTACGTTATATACAATTTTATGAGTAGCACTACTTAGTAATTCCTCGCGTTTATGCTCTATTGTTAACAGAATCTAGATAAAATAATAAAAGAAAAATACCAAATAACGTAATAAATAGTCAACAAAAACAAAATAAGTAAGAATGCTTTACAATAAATAGTAAACAAAAACAATAACAGCGAATTAACATAAAGTATGAACAAAATCAACAATAATTATGTAAAAAGCTCTCAGAACGCGTCTAGCTCACCAATTTGCGAAACCAGGATATTTTTTTTAGTTTATGGCATTTCATTACCATTTATGCCAATGACAAGTCGGACTAAAGTTATAGCACGTACGAAAAACGCATATCGCAACATATTTTTTGTAGTCTCTACCGGCGTGTGTGATAGATAGATAGCGACAGTGGGCAAGCGAGAGAAAAATAGAGGTGACGTCATTTTCAGTCCCATTATTTAACCGCACGAGTAGTATCTGCATACAATGAATTTCTTCATTTTGTATAAACAAAGTCATCTCTTTTACAAATTACTATCATTAAACTTTTTGTTTAACAGTTTGTTATATTATAATCATCATCACTTAACGTTGAAGCTCCATTTTTTAAAAATCAAACCATTATTGAGCTGATTCGGACTGGAGGCGACTAAATCTAGTCTACTTTAATCCCCAGAAGATATAAGTTTGCGCGTTTACCGCTAAAAAAAACCCTTCGTCGTATCTCCTCAGTTTCAAGGCACTCCCTTGTTGCCTCAGCCAGTATTGGAATCCTCGGCGTCGACATATCGAGTGACGTCGTCTTTCTAAGTGACCACGGACGTCGGTTCGTGGTCACTTAGAAGAGGAGGCCAAATTGGCCTCTAAAAAGCTTGGCGTGCTCAGCAGAGCGGGACAGTATTTCATGCTGGTTCACCGCCTGCAACTTTACAAGGCGCAGATTCGGCTGCACATGGAATACTGTTCCCCTCTCTGGGCCGGTGCTCCCCAATGCCAGCTCCTTTCATTTGATCGCATCCAGCGCAGAGCTGTTCGAATCGTCGGCGACCGAGCTCTTTCCGATCAGCTTGATTCACTGGCACTGCGAAGAGGTGTTGCATCTCTTTGCGTATTTTGTCGCATCTACCACGGGGAGTGCTCTGAGGAATTGTTTGGCCTAATTACAGCTGAACAATGTCACCATCGAACATCGCGACAAAACTCACGATATTATCCATACCATCTGAATGACTGACGGTCCACTACCGTGCGATTTAAAAGAAGTTTTCTTCATTGCACAACTTTCTTGTGGAATCGACTACCACCAGAGATTTTTCCAGGCCGACACGACTTAGGGACCTTCAAGAAAAGAACCTTTTCCTTTTTAAAAAGCCCGCAACGCATCCGCCATTCCCCTGATGTTGCAGTTGCTCATGGGCGGCGGTAATCACTTACCATCTGGTGAGCCATATGCTCGTTTGCACAAAAATATATTGTTGTTCGCGTGTGGTGAAAAAAGATGTTCTCGTAATTTTAGTTCTTAAAGTTATTAATTTATTCTTTATTTATGGAAACACAATTAAAGAAAACGCTTGATTTATCTCATCATCATCATCATTACAGCCCTTCACAAGTTCACTGCTGAACAGAGAGACCTCCCCCAAAGTATGCCACAAAGCACGGTCCTGAGCCACCTGCATCATTCGACTTCTTGCATGCCTTACCAAGTCGTCACTCCACACTTCGCCTACCGGTACGAGGCTGCCATTCGAGAACCTTTACCCCAACGGTTGTCGGTTCTTCGAGCTATATGACCGGCCCATTGCCACTTCAGCTTACTAATCGGTTACTCCGGTTCTACTGAGGATATTCTCGTTTCTAAGTTTATCACGCAGAGAAACCCTGAGCGTAGCCCTCTCCATAGCTCTCTGAGCGTCCTCATACGGCCAGCAGGTAATAAGTAATTTATGTAATTAAAGATAATATTACACAGTCATAGTTTGGACTGCCTGGAGCTAAGATTAGAACTATTACGGCTGAGTAAGCTTTTATACGAGGTAGAGCAATGCTTCAGGTAAATTATGATTGTTGTCCTTTAGAAATGTTTGTAATGTCCTCTAAGAGAATCGTACTACATTCTTCATTACATGCTTAAAGTTAATTCTAATAAATAGTCAATCATCATTATTTTCTAAAACGATTAGGTTAGTGTAGTTAGAGGCGGGGTTATTATTAGATTTATATAAATTATCTTAATGTCACTTTGCAAAATCACTTATTAATATAGATAGCTATATGGTAAAATAATAAATACACCAACATTCAGTGATGAAAACTTTTTAATACGCACATACATACATAAAATAATTGTATTTTGGAATAGTTGATAAATACATCATAAACAGAAATAAGCTAGCATTTACAAACAGTTTTACACAATTAAAATCTTGTACGGGTATTCTTATACAATGCAATGTTAAAATAATAATAAAGATCAAGAAGCCTTTGGAATTTGCCGTGGGTCGAGTAAGTTAGTAAAATATCTTCTGGATAGAGATTTTTGTGAGAAATTTGCCTTCAAAACTGAATTTCAGAAGATTAAATGACTTGAAATTCCGATGAAAACACAATGGTCATTTTTACAAAGTCTTGTGTGATAAGGTTATGGTAATCTATAGAGCCGTTTTAATTTCTGGACGCAATTTGTAGGTATGAAATCAAAATTTAGTTTTAACACGTAAGTATCTTAGGTGCGCGGACTAGAACAGTATGGACAGGAACATGGACCTGGACACGGAACAGTGCAAGGTTCTGGTATACCTGGATACTGTATACTAGGTTCGCCTTTGAAAATAGCTGACGTAGGAATGCATATTGTTGGCGGTTGGACTGTCGGCGGTGTAGGTAGTCGGACGACAATCGGGGGTGGATTTATTGGAGAAGGCTGTGGCTGCGTTACAGTGATTGGTGACGGTTGAATTGGTGCTGGTTTCGGTGGCCTTACAACAACGGGTTTCGGTTGGATTGGAGCAGGCCGAGGTGGACGTACGCAGATAGGAGGGGGTGTTATAGGGGGCAACGGTGCAGGCCTTACAACTATACGTGGTGGCACTATAGGTGGTTGTTGTGGGGGTTGCACAATAATAGCGGATGGAGTGATCGGACGAAGTGGAGCTGGTCTAACTAAAATGGAGGGTGGCTGTATGAGTACTGGAGGGGAATGGGTAATATAAAATGTTCCACCTGGTACTTGTACAGCTTGGAAACCTGCTGAGCGTAATTTTTCAGGAATGCTTGATTTCGATAATATGACTCTAATCGGTCCATTGCCACCAGGAGCTGCAAAAATATTTAATTGTTTAATAAAATTCTTAAAGAACAGTTTTAAATGATCACTTTTATACTTACTTGGTGGTGGCAGGTTAGGGTCGGCGGGTTGTGAAGGACGTGGTAATGGGCAAGGTGGGTTATTTGTTTCTAAACAAGGTGGTTCAGGTAAAGGTTCAGGGCATGGTGGAATAAAAGGTTCTGGGCACGGTGGATAGCAGGGGCTTGGTTCTGGGTCGTAACATGGCTCAGCATAGGGTGGTAATGTAAACGGTGCTGGTGCCGCTGCCGTTGATGCAACTAACACTGTAAATGAATAAAAAATGATTTTCTGTTATTTTTCAATAATATAAGAAAGATAAACTAAATTGTGAAACTATTTTAAAAACGCACCTAAAATCCCCAGAGCTATCTGTCGTCCCATCGCTTCGTCGTCGCTATGTCGTCCCAGCGGAGTTTGTCTAATAATCCAGATCTTCTACGTTTTTATATTCAAAAGTAACAGTTAGGTGTGTAGGTGTTATGCATGGCGAGCAGTGATAATTTTGTTTGATTTGCAATCACTTGAGCGTTCATCAGCAATGATTTGTTGATTTCTAAATTTTAAATATTTTAATTGAATGACACGAAGCGTAAATTGTATTTCATTTTTCTGCGATATCAAAATATGATGCATTTTATATGCGTGCTAAATTCTGACTTAAGACTGTAACGGGGTTGGTGCAGTATAATTTAAATACAATAATATGAATTTGCGAGCATATTATTATAATAATATGAGTTTATACGTAGTGGAGCCACGCTGAAACTATATATTATGGCTGTAGCACGCATGATTCGGCTCGACCGGGGAAATACCATGCTCTAAAAGAATACAAGCATAAAATGTATGTTGTGTTGTGTGTTTTGTATGGTGAGTGTAGAGAACCGGAGACCCTTTTTACTGGAAACGAGGCATTTCATCTTAGTCCTCAGGAGTGGCAACACATCTGTGTATTGATTTTTAATCTGGGATAAATGTAGATGTCTATGGGCTACAGCATCCACCTACCATCAGGCGGACTGAGTTCTTGTTTGTCACCCTTATTCTATTAAAAATGTGACTCTCTTGTCGTTTACGGTGAGTTTACTGCTACTTAATGGTGGAACTAGAGAATAGGACGTTACCAGCCCATGCGAACTCGTGGGCCTAGATGAAGTCCTTCTATCAAGGAAGGCTGTCTAATTAATAGAATTTTTTACAAAACAATTCTATAGCATGCAATAAGACTAAGAGGTAAAGTCATAAGTTTTGTAAACAAGCTTTAATAATATTTTACAGACTATCCTCCAGCATATCAACGCATCTAATACCGTGTCCTCCTGGCTCTGCAGATGGCATCTGACACTGTTTCCAACTCTCTGCTGAACGGAGAGATCCCTGTTTGGTTATATTATATGGAATTCAAAATATTTTGTTTGCTGGTGGTTTTCTACCATATACCTGCATACTGTCCACCTTGAAAAATACAATATTTCATGGCTTGCTGATGGTCTATATTTAAAAAGAAAAACTTTATCCCCACAGTCGGATTTTCTCCTGTATCGCAGGGGCGTTATAATTTATCAAATAAATACTTGTAGCTTGTGGGATCCCGACTCGCGGCCACGCCACTTAAAAAACTCAAAACACCAATGGGTAACAAAACAAAGCTTTCGAAAAAAGTTTAACCACAAAATAATAGACCCTCAAACAATTACTATTATGTACAAGAAAGTCAAAAGTATAAAATTGGAACACCTCTCTCTCTCTCCCTTTTCAAAATATTTTTTGTTGGTACGAAAAACAACACACAAAAACACACAAAACGAACAAATGAAATCTAACTTATTTTCCTGTGAATAATGTATGTATACGAATGTACACCATGAATACAATATATTGTCTGAATAAAATGTTTTGTGATGGGGTTAACGGAGGGAGGAAGGAGGGAATTACAGGAAAGTACACACTTAGGTCAGCCAAATCGTATTTCAAATCTATTCGTGCGAACATTGTAAGCAATCAAATTAATAATAACGTAATTTCTCACCTGTGAGGTTTAAGCTAGAATATTTCACTACTTACTTTTTTCCACTTGTTTATCAGCATTTATTAGACCCACATTTGTATAATTTAAATACAAACAATACCAACGTTACAATAATAACATTTTTATAGTTAAAAAATAGTGTTATCAGGATTTCGGATGACTAAATCATCTAGGAAAGCTAAAGAATTATTTGCCTCTAACTCCATTGTGAATTCTATTTTAGAGTTTATGGAGTTAAGGTGGTCTAAAAATGATGTTACTTTGTCAGATGGTAAAATTGTGAAAGTGTTGTCTACGTACCGCTTGTGGAATCTTCGATTTACAGGAGCAGTAAGAAGGGCTTTCTCGTCAAAATCATCCATGAATATGCTGGCGACTATAGGAGACACAGGTGAGCCCATCACCACACCATCTTCTTGCTTGTAGAACTCCTCCTTCCACAATAGATGCCAGATGTGAGGCAGTGTTCAAGTAATATTGCATATTCTTCAGGCATGTTATTTTCTTCTGACTTCCCAGTTACAATTGAGATGAAGTCTTTAATAGGTAGACACGTTAATAGTGACTGAACAGGTTGTATGGGTTATCGAAGATACACAAACCAAACGATCCCCTACGTTACATAGTGAGCCAGATCGATTTACCGACTTATAAGCTGGCACAACACTTGCCGAAAATACTGTCACCACCGAGATGACAAACCAGAGTACACACAAAGGATTCATACCATTTTGTAAGTGAGATAAAAGACCTATATCTCTCTGACAATAAAACTATGGTCGGTTTTGATGTTCAGTCACTATTTACATGCCTACCTATTGATGACTGCATCTCAAATCTGCAGTCTGTGAACATGGTCTAGATCGACTCACCGTTACATCAGATTTGATAAACCACAAATCCGCGCAAAAGAACACCAATTCCTACCAAGGATGATACGCAAGGCTATTGAACTTAAAAACATCCTAATTTCAATAGAGAAGATGGATGGGTGCTGCATCTGCTTGCGATCTAGTAATTAACAAAATTAAACCCAAACCCAAGCATACAACTGAAAGACTTCAAGATACTCTAAGCTCGTTCTGCGTAGATCGGAACAAAAGTTAATATTCAAAAACTGAAGGTAGCCGCCGGGCTAGCTATGACATTGGGGCGTCATATATCTTAGTCTCCCCGTGACCATGGGTGCTGTAAAGCACCAGAAATATCGGAATTAAAAATAAGTTAAAATAGTTAATTAAACGCGATAAAATCCGTAAATATAGTTTTATTCAACGTGAAGTGTTCGCGTTAATTTATGAAATCATTACACCAAATAAACCTCTCCCACAATTAAACAACTATGAAGTCTATTGCACCTCTTCCCAAATAAACCAAAGTGACGGAGTATATCATACATACTTCATCACTTTGATTTATATTAAAAAATGCTTAAAACACAAAGTCAAGGACGTAATTTTATACACGCTTCATGTCTACATTTTGATGTATTGAATAATACAGTGTTATGTATTTACAGATCACCATCGAAAAATGTCATGTTCGAACGAGGCTAATCTACATAATATACTGCCTTATATTCAATGGTCACACGTGTCGGCACTCAGAAAATAGTCCTCCAAACATCGTAATCAAATATTAATTGAATTATTGGATTTTTGCTTTAATTAGATTCCATTTTTTAGTATTTCGTACTAAATAAGAAATTTAGCAAATTTCAGAAAACCTAAGCAATCATCGCGGTGTCTCTCTATCTGCCAAAGAGGCTTTCTTATGAGAGTTTTTTACGTACTAAATTGAAAATAATGTAATATAATAAAGAAAATATTTAGGAAAGAGAAGTCGAGTTATTGCATTACTTATGCAAAGCATCCAGTAGTAGTAGTACTGCGTGACATAATCTAACCTTCTCTCACATGAAAATTTGTGAATATTCATACACCGCCACTATACGGTCTAGTTTACCTTATATTAACTTCATTTCTTATTATTGTAGCCAATTGTACAAATCAACCTGCTATAAGAACATGATACATATGATAACTGTATACAAATTTCGTATCCAATTGTAAGATCTAGCAGACATGGCGTAGTACAATAACGGACTTTTCGACTTTATCTGAGTACAGAGGAGTGCGTCTGCGACTATAGGCCTTCTTTGTTGTAAGTTAGTCAAATGTGTTCATGGTCATGTTCATACATGCACTGCCAATCAGCCTATTATAAAGCAATTATAGCATTTACACTGCTTATGGGACTTTAAAATTTTACAATAAACATCGTAATTGAACATAACATTCGAAATCTTATAGACTTAACGTAAACAGTTCTTAATTGTTTACCTAAGTTACAGCGGCGAAATAACAACCCATACCGTCCCATGGGTGTCCTAATAGGCAACAGAGGAAAATAAACCAGGAAATGTGGCTATTTTTATTATTCTATAAGATAATCTATGAGGAAGGCTTTGGTTCAGCAGTGAAATTTTGGCAGGCTGTAGGAGCAAACATTCGAACTTCGCTTTTATATTGAATTTCCTCCGTAAGTTCGCTAATGTAAAATAATATCGAGAGATTAAACATTTTGATAATTACAAGCGGGAACGTCATTTTTAATTAACTGCTATCGAAAAATAATGCTCTCTACGTAATATTTGTTAGCATTAAAAATAAGACTATTTCTACACAGTTATATTAGTTTGCATACTCGTAATTAGACTTTATTTTGTACATTTTGAAGGACTCAGAGAGGTGCCTAAGGCTCATTGGTATCATACATGCTTTGGTTCCTTCTTTTCTTTTCTAACAACGGACTACCAGGTGGTCGGTGGGTATTCAACTTTTATCAATATTCCACGCATTAGAACCAAACGCTGCTTTGTCTCTTGTAATGCGTAGAGCAAGGGAGCGAAATAATTTTCAGGCTTGCAAATAATTTGCTGGGCATCTTTAAGGCTAGAGTAAATAGGCTTTTGTTAGCTGAAACAGTGCGATTTACTATTTAAGGTTTCTGCACAACTCACCACCAGGTACGATTGTGGTTAGCACTGGCTTGTAATAAGCAAAAAGGCTCTGTACCAGCTAAACCAGAACAAGTGTTAAATAGTAGAGAAGGTCGTGCTCACCTATTTCCTATTCAGACCGTTACCTTATAAGAAAAATATCTTTATCACCTGATAAAGTGCATTTAAAAAAGATAATTCATAGAGAGTTATATGGGTAATTTTCAACCGCGCGTGATATTGCCAGTTGTGAAGTTACCTACCGCGTGGAGTTTAATTAAAAACAGAAACCGTCATCGACCGACCTCTTTCACGACACGTTTGCGAAACAGCGATTAATTAAACATACAGCTGTCAGCTGTAGCACTTTACTTTTTAATTTTTTATGTTTTTTCAACTCCTTTTTGTACTGAATGTTTAAGGACAGAACATTTTTATTTTTCCTCAATTAATTTCTTTAATTTTTATTTATTTATTACAGCCCACCAAAAGTCCATTGCTGAACATTGGTTTACCTCATAGATTTACTCATAAGGGGAGATTTAACCAAAGCTGCCACGCTTGGCTAGTGGGCTGATGACCACAGTTTTTATTACTTTAAGTTGTTATCCAGAAGACACTGCTGCGCATCTTCTGTTTTATTTTCTCTCTGTTCCATCTTACCGCACCCACAGTAGGACACGGGGTAGTAGAAATTCTTGTGACGAAACGAAAAAGAATGTTTATAATTCTGTGTCATTTAAACATCCTTCCTTAAAGACGCTTATGGATTTTTCTTACGCTTCATGTGCAACATGAGCTAGTATACCTCATTTTGTAGTACATGCCATGCAGTAGTTCTTATGTAAGTACAAATCACGTCTTTGTATATATTGTACAACTCCTTCTATGCACAAGAGTCCGTGTAGGTCTCTTGTGCATAGAAGGATATAGATATAGAAGGATAATTTATATAGCATAAGCTATATAAATTAGGTCAATGCCATCCTTTTACGTTTTACGCCGCCAAATTGAAATGCTTGCACTGCTGTGTTTCGGTCTGAAGGAAGTCAGAGTTATTTAGGGAGTCAGCATAATTACAGATGTTAAGGGATGCCATCTTAGTCTTCAGAAGTGATAACGTGTATGTAGACTTCTTTGTTTGAAGTTGACTGCGGTACATATAGACTGCAGTGTCCATTTCCCATTAGGTGGACTGCAAGTTCCTTTGTCACTTGTTTTAAAAGAAATCGAAGCGTACATACAAATCACCTCTAAAAGTAATTCTTGTAAACGGGATGTAATATACGTTGAAGCAAAAGGCACACGTTTAGGTGAATAAATAGGTTATGTTAATTGGTCTCTAATTTATATAGCATAAGCTATATAAATTAGAGATCAATTAACATAACGTATTTATTACATTTATATTATATATTATAACAGCCCTATAACTTTGGTAGTAACACGTGATATTACATTACAACAAGCGTTCAAAAATTCATAAAATAATCAGACTCATTTTCTCTTTCAATTTAATGAACTTTATATATTTCCTACTAGAATTAATTGTAATAACTTTTCTACACACTATTCTTCATCATCAGCCCGTAAATTTTCTTAGCTTGACTTGAGCCTCTCCCTTTGTTGGGGTTTCTTTTATCACTAAAGTGACTAACCAATATTCAGTCCATATGCACACAGCTGCAGCCAACTTCAAACAAAGAAGGCTATATATGCACTGTCACGCACTAAGATAGAATGCCGTACTCTGTAACTGTACTGGCTCTCCAGCAAGGGTATACTTCATACCGGAACGCAGCAGTGCAAGCATTGACATTTGGCGACAAAAATGAATATTGCTTTCGTACTTACTTACTTACTTATCTTCACGCACAATCCCTAACGGGGTAGCCGGAGAGAACAAATCGCCAAGTGTCACGATCCTTACATACCTCTTTCGCTTCTTTCAGGTTTATTAACTTCTTCATACATGCACGTCTAGGTATCCGAGTACTCTTGACCTTCCCCTCTTTGCTCACATGGTCTTCGAAAGTTAGTCTCGGTCTACCTCGACACCTTTTAATATTTACTTTCGCTCTATATATTTTCTTCACCATTCGGTCTTCACTCATTCGCTCAACGTGCCCAAACAATTGGAGTACGTCCCTATCAATTTTTGTGATAAGATCATCTTTCAGTCCTGCCATATTGCGAATCTCTTCGTTTCGCTTTCGGTCGGCTATGGTAACGCCACACATTTTACGAAGAGATCGCATCTCCACTGCATTCAACTTGCTTTTATACTTCTTCTGGCATACCCAGGTTTCGCTGACATATAACAAAGTCGGTACCAACACTGCGTTATGTATTGCAAGGCGTGCACTCTTCACCACGCCTTGCCTTTTGACTAATGCAATCAGGGCACCATTGACTTTTGACTAATGCAATCAGGGCACCAGCGACATGCCTATCCACATCTAAATCACATCTTCCATCCCGACTGAAAGCACTCCCCAAGTATACAATTTCATTTACCTGTTCTAGACATTTCATGATTTTTTAAGCAATGGGTTAGCCACCTTTCACAATTTTCCATCTTAACTTTTTTTATTTGGATATGTGTGGTTCGAGTAACTCGCTACCCTTTTGATTCTCTCTCTTGGATTATAGGTGTGATGTATATGTTTAAACTTTTTCAATTAAATATATCAAGCATTTAGAACCCTGTTCCTTTTTTATTGGTATTGATATATTCAATCTTAGTGTTTCTCTTCTCTTCTTCGTGTTTGTATCTCTCCTACCCGGGGTACAAACTGGAACACTCCTTTGTGCCTCGGGCTGGAATTTGCGTATACGTCAGAGAGGACATCTTTTCTTGACGCCTCGGTAGTCTTGAAGTTTCGCACCTGTCCATCCTTTGGCTACGCATATACAGCGACGAGCATCCGCGCATCTACGGGTGCCTCTATAAGTCCCATAGCGGTAATGCCGAAATAAACTGACTCTTCAACCACGTCCAAATGACTACAGATTCGTTGCTACGGCAGATCTCCTCCGCAGAGGTTGTAATCCTCGGCGACTTTAACGCTTCTCACGCTGAATGGCTTGGTTCACGTTTAACCGATCATGCAGGGAGATCTGTTCATGGTTTTGCCTTTGCATATTGTCTAACACAACTGGTTTCTTCGCCTACGCGGATTCCAGATGTGAAGGATCATAAAACTTATGGTATTTCTTAGACCTTCTGCTGACCTCTCATCCGGACGGATATCAGACTTTAAGGCTCCTCGAACCATTGTCTTGTCCAGAGTATGGTGCCATTCACGCTGAAATCGCGGTTGCATTCTGCAGGCTGCCGCCGTGTTTGGCCTATAGGTCAGCCGATTAGGATAGGATACGGTATTTCTTTGCATCCTACCCTTATGGGCGGATTTGCTTACTGGAACTTTTTGTTCATTCCTCTGTGGTGCCCATTGACGTAATATCAGTCATGGTTTGGTCGCTTCTGTAAAATAGCATCATGCTACAAGCAGGAGTGCTACCAAGCCTGGGTTGACGCATCAACGTCCCGGGATGTATGCATCAGCGCTCTAAGAAAGAAGTATAACTCCGCTCCAGGTCCTTCAAAAAAGTCATTGCCAGGGCAAAGTCAGAGCATATAGGCAGAATTGGTGAGAAACTAGTTCGCCTTCCTTCTGGAACCACCTGAGGACTAAGATGGAGTGCCTCTCTCTTTTCAGTAAAAAAGGGTCTTCGAATCTTTACACTCACCATACGAAACACATCAGTATGAAGCTGCTATTTTACGATGGCATTCTGTGAGCGCGTGGTCCTTTCCCGAACGAGTTGACCCATTCGTGCTACAACCATAATATAGCTGCAGCGTGGCTCTACAACTTATAAATACTTTAAGAGTCAAAATGTTTTTGATTCTTAACTATCAGCCCTTAAAGACTAAAATGTTTACATATTTACCACTAAAAACTGTCTTTACGCACCATAAGGGACAGCAAGAATAAGCTGTTCTTATTAGACAATTACATTATGCGTTTGACGTCTTCTTCTCATATCTAAGGTTTTAGAGCATATGTACCGTCTGCTTGGGAATTTAGTTTAAATAAAGCTAGATACAGATTTTATACGTATAAGACAGAGACTTTCTCTCGTTTCTGAAAAGAGGCTAGTATTATATTAATAAAATTAAATCTTGGGGATTCTACATTGATAAAATCGAAAACCGAGCATAACATTGCAAGACTTGAAGTAACTACTACTAAATTCATTAAAATATTTAAAAATAGAAAAAAATATTTATAAATCTGTTTAATGTAAAAATAGCAATTAGTTGATAAAAAAATAATAATAAAAAGTTCAACAATCATTTATCTTTCTGAAATGTGCTTTTTATATTGTTTATATGTTCAATATGATTGTTAGATAAAATTTCGTGCAACAAAAGGATGAATTCTTGATTTTTAGGCGCTAGTAACATACTTACGCGCTTTGCGCTTAAGGCATGCAATAAGAAACGCGATACAATCCGGATATATGAGATTCATTTATTGTTCTACTACATTCGCGTAAAATAATTTAAAAAAAACCTTTAGAAAAATATGTTACTTAAATTCAAACTTTTATTTTCTATTTTTGCCCTCGATTATTACATTAAATTTTAATTTTAGTTTTAATAAGTGTTTAGGGTTGGAATTCACGAAGTATTTTATTTTGTGCACGAATAATCGTCTGGATGAAAAGTTTTGTATTCAAAAATCTTGAACGGTACAAATGGAGAATTCATGTAGCCAGTTGGCGACACTCAATTTCGTACTTTGCTTCGGAAATTGAACATTTGTTTGATATAGTTAAAGTTTAACTATATTATTAACAGTAAATATTTGAGAACTATTTATATTATAGTGATATTTCATACATTCATATTTTCAGCCCTATTATCTAAGATAATCAAAAACCTTATAAGTATGAAAATTGTTAAAGGCGATTAAATGTAAAAAGGTACGTTTTATAATTCTGTCTGTAATCACTTTAAATTATTTTACTTCGATAGAATAACATTGGTTTAAATTTCTTATTTTATTATATCCTTTTAGAAATTGAAAAAAGTAATAAGGGTATAACACATACACAAACGTCGTTCTGAAACAAATTGTTTCTCCGATTACACGGACTTTAGGCACCTCAAAACGTTGAGATATGTTAAATTTATGAAGTTCCTAACTCCATAAATTTAACATATCTCAACGTTTAGTTATTTATAACGTTAAGAATTTGGTGGCGTTTCCTTTTTCTGAAAGTGAATGCTATTGGCGCTGCGGCCTTAATTCATAGAAATAGACTCGTGAGTGAAGGCCCACGAGCTATTGAGTGCATCGATTCTGCCGTTGGCGAGAAAGCGCGAAGCGCCGCTTTGCCGACTACAGTCCAAAGGTACCCCGACTCCTGCTTTTGGAGTGAGGCTCCTCAAGCTGGGTGGGGGCTCGATGTGTTTTCAAGGGCCCCTCTAAAGTAGGTACGAACCTCGGCTTGAACCACTATGGTTGTAATGGGGGAAACGGGTCGTAACTAAAAGCGCCCCGTATCGCGGTTGTTGAACCTCGTATATGGGGTGTGTATATGACCTCGCGCTCACCGGTGAGCACGGTGTGCCCTAGTGTTCTAAACTAGTGTAATATCTGAATGTGTATCGTATGTGGGAGGGAGGGGGCGGGATTAACTTATTCTTGGAGGTGATCTTGTCATCGGGATCTAGAAAAACGTTCTTGGGACGTCTCCTGGCAGGGGCAGCATCCCTTTCTGAGGAGTAGGAACCCCCCTCCACCACCAACGGATTTTGGAGCTCTTTGATCGAGGCGAAATGTGGTGTTTTACCCCGTACCTCAGTATTATATGCGCTGGCATTCTGTGAGAGCGTTGGTCGAGTTGACTTATTCGTGCTACAACTATAATATAGCTGCATCAAGGCTCAAACACGTACTCGTATATAAGCTAAACGAAATTTTAACCGTAATTTTGTTTTGTTTAACACCCCAGTACATTATGTAGTTTATCAATCACGGTGACAAATACTATGTGAAATGGCGGCAAATTTATTGAAGTTTTTTACACAGTGAACGCTACCCAAAATTGAATTAAAGAGAACTTTTGAAATTGTATTAATGGCAAGACTAATTTTACTACTATGCTGTAACAAAGAACTTCACTTAGCACTTTCGTAACTGCTTTTGCATTAGAGCGATCTGCATTGCACAGCCACCCGCTCTTACTGAAGTCATTAAATGAAGAAAAGAACTTTCAGATTTTTTGAAATTCATTGAATTCACTTTATATACCACAATTAACAATAACATTATAAGAATTGACTGCCTTGTTGTTCTAGTGGTTGCAAACGCGATTGCTGATCATAAAATCCCGGGTTCGAATTCCAGGTCGGACCAAAATCAGTAATTGGGTTTATCCGTCAAGAAGTTCCCAATAGCAGCCCAGACTTAGTAAGTTGGTAGTGTTTTACCCCGTGCCCCGGAAAGCACGTATAGCTTTTGGTCCTGCGCCTGATCTCTCTCCGGTCCTGTCGAATTATCGTCTCATCGGACTATGAGAGTGAGGAAATAGAGAGTGCACCTGTGCTTGCGTATACCCATGGGAGCTATAAACCTTTCCTGCGCAGATGCACTGTAAACTGACCTCCGCGACCGGGATTCGGTCTAGAGATCATTATTATTGTAAAAATTAGTAGCCGTCGCTCAGGAGATAAGTGCAAGACGCTTCACAGTGCTTTCGATAATCTTCCTTAATCTTTTCGTTAATCGTTATCTTCTTTACCGGATAGGGGGCATTCCATCTTAGTCTTCAGGAGTGACAACGCATCTGCATTTTCATACTTAGTCGAGGATATGTGTGGATATCTATAAGCCACAGTATCAACTTAAGATCAGGTGGCTCGCTTGCCCCTTCTATAAAAAAACTGCTTGGCGCCTATTCAGATCTCAAATCTTTATTGGTAACTCCGAACATCGTTTTTTGAAATTATGAAAGATTTTGAAAGAAAGCCAATTCAGTAGACGTTACCGTGGTCACTGTGCACCACAATATTTCTATCGATGAGTAAACCTTTGGCATAATAACTGATTTTCTTTTGGTTTGCAATGACCTCATTATGGTATGGCGGCGCTATCGTCGCGCCGTCAGCGAAACACACCGAAGCCTAAATCACGCTATCAAAATTCCGACTCATAAACAGCATATATAGAACATATCCGAACTATCACACGGAGCGTTGGCCGCTCCCCGGGCAGAACACCTTGTCCGGCGGGAGATCTCCCATTCTCCTTCAATGGCCACAATGGATATAATAAATTAACCTTGGGAAAACGTATGCAATCATCTACGTCCGTTTCGATTCGTAGCAGCTTAAGTTGATAGGAAACTGATTCTTGTTTTATATTAGTCTGCACAGCAAAACTCTACTTTACTCGTTTTCATGCACTTGGCGCTTTTATAGTGTCGAATTAGAATAAGCAACAGGAGTACACATCATAATCATCATCATTACAGCCCTTCACAAGTCCACTGCTGAACATAGGCCTCCCCCAAGGTATGCCACAAAGCACGGTCCTGAGCCACCTGCATCCATCGACTTCCTGCATGTCTTACCAGGTCATCACTCCATCTGGTGGGGGGTCGCCCTACACTTTGCCTACCGGTACGAGGCTACTACTCGAGAACCTTCTTTCTCCAACGGTTGTCGGTTCTTTGAGCTATATGGCCGGCCCATTGCCACTTCAGCTTACTAATCCGTTGGGTTATTTCGGTCACTCTGGTTCTACTGCGGATATCCTCATTTCTAAGTTTATCACGCAGAGAAACTCCGAGCATAGCCTTCTGCATAGCTCACTGAGCGACTTTGAGCGTCCTCATACAGCCAGGAGTACACGTTTTCTTTTAATTTTTTTATATTGCATTAAATTATGATAAATTGTTAATAAGAGGCGATAGAGGGAAATTAAAACAAGGAATGGGCAGCAGCATCTTCCTTAAACTCAAAATAATAAAATATTGCGGGTGCTAACTCGCCTGCATCCGTGGCAACTATAGCAAAATCCCTCATCCTATGAGGCTATCTATGGGAGGGGCTGGGTTTCGGGAGTGGACTTTCTTAGGCTGAAATGAAACAATCACGTGTTGAAGCAGCGCGGAGGACTAACTGCTCCATAACCCTGTCTGAAATGAGAGCAGGCCTGTTTCCAGCTCAGAGATGTATTATATGCTGTAACTAATAAAATAAAGTTATTATCAATTTCAAATCTTAGCGTAGAACCATCATATTATAATACCTTTCTCAAGCTATCTTAGGAAATTCTGTTTCATGTTGAAATTGCTGCTGTGATTTTATTTCCAAAGTGCTACTACTCGCGCATGTCTTGCTATTTAATGACATAAGCAACTTTATTGCAAGGGCACTTTGTGCACTGTGGGCATGTTGTGAGATACATAATTACACCGACAGCAAACATTTATAGATGTTACTTTGATAAGTACGTTGCAGTATACGAAACTTCGTTAAGCTGCAAAACTTAAATGAGTATCTATGTAAAAGTATAATGGAATAAAACTTTAGGGATATAAAGTCATTTTTAATTATCTTAAAATTATATGTGTGTTATACAGATATATCATTACTGGCTTTTTGTCCCAAATTCATCGAACTATATTACTAGCTGCAATACCTCAATGCCCAAATATACTTATATTTTGATTTGTGGTTTTTAGAATCCCACCGTCGGTCTATCATATTATGTCACCTTATCATGATGTTAATTGATCGATTAAGTGTTCGCAAATGTGATAACATTCTCTTGATAAAATAGGTGCTCTACGCCAAGATTCAAAAACTTAAAAAATTTAGTGCACTTAAAATTTTCATTAACAATGAAGTTTTTAATTACAATTTTAAATGCTGAATTGAATGATGTGCTGAAATGAACCTGCACGTCTGGTAATTAAGAAAACAAAGAATTTCGGAGACATTTGATGTTCCCCAACACGCATTGAGGCAGCGCGGCGGACATTTTCTTGCCCTCAAAACCTCACAGAAATAACAGAAGGCCTGTGTCCCAGCTGTGGGTTTTATATATATAGTTACTTTGACTTTGTGTTCCTTTTAATGTGTAATATATTTAGAATGTTGAAAAATATCATGAAATTCAATTATTTGTTTAACAAAACATTAAAATACAAGCTAATTTTTAAATTAACAATCAAATAAATAAAGCAACAGAATCATCAGCAAAACATGTTTTAATTTTAAAAGTGATAGGATAAATAAATATTATTGAGCAATGATATGGCTTAAACTTTTTCGTTTTTACTATAAACGTTTAAATCACCATAGTTTTGTAGAATCGCTTGATGTAAGCTATAGAGTCGAATTAGCTGAGAAGGTTCAGAATAAGTAATACAGGCAAATGGTGAAGAAAAAATAATTAAAAAAACCGGCCAAGAGCGTGTCGGGCCACGCTCAGTGTAGGGTTCCGTAGTTTCCCGAACATCACAATAAGTGTTCCCACTTATGAGTTTAAAGGTGGGTATCCATTATGTTCGCGTTCCAGCAGCGCTCCTGCTCCCGGAAGTGGGTACTGTTGTTTCCATCCAAGTTCAAAATGATTCACAATGATTTTCCTAGAAAATCCTTATAAAGTTCTACTTTTCAGATTTGTTTCATATTTTCTAAACTTATGGTTCAAAAGTTAGAGGGTGGGGGGACACATTGTTTTTTACTCTTGGAGCGATTATTTCCGAAATTATTGACATTATCAAAAATGATTTTAGTAAACCCCTATTCATTTTTAAATACCTTTCCAACAATATATCACACGTTAGGTTTTAAAAAAGGTTTTAAAAAATCACTTCCCACTTTACATATAGGGGGCTACCCTAATAAAACATTTTTTTCCAATTTTTATTTTACCACTTTGTCGGCGTGATTGATACACATATTGGTACCAAATTTCAGCTGTCTAGTGCTAAAGGTCACATAGATTAAGCGAAGACGGACAGACGGACAGACAGACATGGCGAAACTATAACGGTTCCTAGTTGACTACGGAACCCTAATGATTGCTCATGTTAACGCCAATACTACACATTGAATTAACTATTTTTGTGGATTTTGTCAAGTTTAATTCACTTCTTTTTAATTCCCGAAGTTAAGTAAGAACATATAGGTGACATGAAGCACCTACGTTCCGGAAAGTCTGCAGTCTGTGAACATGTTCAAGATCGACCATTACATCAGATTTGATAGACCGTAAATCCTCGCAAGAGAACACAGATTCCTACCAAAGATACGCTAGGCTATTAGAATTAAAAATATCCTAATAACAATAAAGAAGATGGGTGGGAGCAACCATCTGCTTGGGATCCCATACTTAATAAAATTAAATCCATGTCCGATCATACGACTGCAAGACTACAAGATACTGTGAGCTCTTTCTGTGTAGAACCGGAAATTAATATTCAAGAATTGAAGGTAGCTGGGCTAACTATGACATCAGGTCGTTAAAGACCTCAGTCCTCCATAACCATGGGTGCTGTAAAGAACTGGAAAGGTCGGGAATTAAAAAAAAACAATTAGTAAGTAAAACGCGATAAAATCCGTATAAATAGTTTTATTCAAAATTAAGGATCCGCCCAGCTACGTACAGGTGATTTCTGGATCTCGACAACAGCGCCACCTACCGGATCTAATTGTGAAATTATTTCTATGGACCGTCCCAAGCACACAAAAAATTTAATCAAAATCTGTCGAGTCATTTTCGAGATTTAGCGGACAGCAATTGATTTTATAAATAAAGATAAATAAAATTAGAATAAGTATTGTTGAGTAAGTATGATGATTTTATTTAGTTTTATCTGTTGCTGTTATTTGCCCAACCTCCACTTAATAATTCTGGTCCAACGAAATCAGTATTAGTAATAGATAACTATGTGCTATACGACCAGCGTGCTACAACATATTATAACATTTTTTACGTGGTAGAGCCATGCTGCAGCTATATTAGTAGTATAGTTGTAGCACGAATGGGTCAGCGCGACCGCGGAAGTACAAATACCAGCGTAAAATAGCAGATTAATGTAGCTGTTTCGTATGGCGTGGGATCGTAACTGTCGAAGGCCAAAATCCTCCTTTGGTCGCTATGCCCGCGTGATTGTAAGAAAAATAAGCTAGCCAGTTTCAATAAGAATCCCTCTAGATTATACGTGTTTTCCATCTGCCGTATAAATCAGAAGGTTTTGTTACAATTTTTCAGAGGCCAAGAAATCTCCCATGTAATAACTATAAGTCAATACTTACTAACGAAAATGAGCAATACTACAAGGTACGATCGACATTCATCGACATACATCGACAAGGACTTAATAATTATAACCCAGTACCCAGAAGCAAAATGGCATATGCTTTGGTGATGTTAACGGTATAAAAAAATCGTTCCCTGTGAGTTGGTGAAGTATTGAAATAAAAATTTAAAGTAAATTACAAATTAGCTAGAACTAGCTGAACCCGGCAAATGTTCTTCTCCTGCCTGTTAATATCATAGGTTGTGTTCAGCAACGTTTTTAATATTGGGCATGAAATTTAATTTATTAATCGCCACACTTGATTATAAAAAAGCAAATAAAATCAAAAATTTAAAATTTTGTTTGTTTATATTTTTTTCCATTATTTTTAGTTTATTTAATAAATATTTTCCGATGAAAAGTACACATACACACACTCTAACACACACGCTATTAGAATTAAAAATATCCTAATAACAATAAAGAAGATGGGTGGGAGCAACCATCTGCTTGGGATCCCATACTTAATAAAATTAAATCCATGTCCGATCATACGACTGCAAGACTACAAGATACTGTGAGCTCTTTCTGTGTAGAACCGGAAATTAATATTCAAGAATTGAAGGTAGCTGGGCTAACTATGACATCAGGTCGTTAAAGACCTCAGTCCTCCATAACCATGGGTGCTGTAAAGAACTGGAAAGGTCGGGAATTAAAAAAAAACAATTAGTAAGTAAAACGCGATAAAATCCGTATAAATAGTTTTATTCAAAATTAAGGATCCGCCCAGCTACGTACAGGTGATTTCTGGATCTCGACAACAGCGCCACCTACCGGATCTAATTGTGAAATTATTTCTATGGACCGTCCCAAGCACACAAAAAATTTAATCAAAATCTGTCGAGTCATTTTCGAGATTTAGCGGACAGCAATTGATTTTATAAATAAAGATAAATAAAATTAGAATAAGTATTGTTGAGTAAGTATGATGATTTTATTTAGTTTTATCTGTTGCTGTTATTTGCCCAACCTCCACTTAATAATTCTGGTCCAACAAAATCAGTATTAGTAATAGATAACTATGTGCTATACGACCAGCGTGCTACAACATATTATAACATTTTTTACGTGGTAGAGCCATGCTGCAGCTATATTAGTAGTATAGTTGTAGCACGAATGGGTCAGCGCGACCGCGGAAGTACAAATACCAGCGTAAAATAGCAGATTAATGTAGCTGTTTCGTATGGCGTGGGATCGTAACTGTCGAAGGCCAAAATCCTCTTTTGGTCGCTATGCCCGCGTGATTGTAAGAAAAATAAGCTATCCAGTTTCAATAAGAATCCCTCTAGATTATACGTGTTTTCCATCTGCCGTATAAATCAGAAGGTTTTGTTACAATTTTTCAGAGGCCAAGAAATCTCCCATGTAATAACTATAAGTCAATACTTACTAACGAAAATGAGCAATACTACAAGGTACGATCGACATTCATCGACATACATCGACAAGGACTTAATAATTATAACCCAGTACCCAGAAGCAAAATGGCATATGCTTTGGTGATGTTAACGGTATAAAAAAATCGTTCCCTGTGAGTTGGTGAAGTATTGAAATAAAAATTTAAAGTAAATTACAAATTAGCTAGAACTAGCTGAACCCGGCAAATGTTCTTCTCCTGCCTGTTAATATCATAGGTTGTGTTCAGCAACGTTTTTAATATTGGGCATGAAATTTAATTTATTAATCGCCACACTTGATTATAAAAAAGCAAATAAAATCAAAAATTTAAAATTTTGTTTGTTTATATTTTTTTCCATTATTTTTAGTTTATTTAATAAATATTTTCCGATGAAAAGTACACATACACACACTCTAACACACACACACACATATATATAAATATATGTACCAATTAAATAGTATTATTAATTTTCGCTCTTGCAAAATTGCATTACATCATAAGCAGGAGTGTTACCATGCCTAGGCATTCGCATCGACGTCTCGGGCTGTAAATACCAGCGTTCTTTTAAAACGAAGTATAATTCTGCTTCCAGATCCTTTAGAAGTGTCATTGTCGAGGCAAAGTCAGAGCACATCGGCAGAATTTGTGAGAGACTTGTTCGTCTTCCTTCGGGAACACGTGAATTCTGGTCTATCGCCAAGGCTGTCCAAGGGAACTTCTGCCAGCCATCTCTTCCATCTCTGCACAGGGAGGATGACTCACTGGCCCAAGCCGATCTACTGGGCTCTCTCTTTGCGTCCAACTCGACTCTTGATGACGGGGGGAACACACCGCCGACCATCTCGCAGTGTGAGTGCTCCATGCAAGATGTATTGTTTACCCAACGCTCGGTGTGAAGAGCACTCCTCTCCCTGGACATCAACAAGTCGAGTGGGCCTGATGGTGTCCCTCCCATTGTGTTGAAGACGAGTGCTCCGGAGTAGGAACCTGTCTTAATGCGTCTTTTCCGGTACTCCTACTACCTAGGCGTAGTCCCAAAATCATGAAAGACACCCTTCGTGCACCCGATCCTCAAAAAAGGTAACTGCTCTGATCCGTCCAACTATAGTCCTATCGCCATCATCTCCTTGTTATCTAAAATATTGGAATCTATTATTAACAGTCAGCTCATGCGGTACCTTGAGGATCACCAGCTGATTAGTGACCGCCAGTACGGTTTCTGTTGCGGTCGCTCGGCTGGTGATCTTCTGGATTACTCAACTAATAAATGAACGAAGGCAGTAGAGTCCAAGGGGGAAGCGTTGACCGTTAGTTTGGACATAGCAAGGCCCTCGATCGGGTTTGGCACAAAGTGCTTCTTACAAAGCTTTCCTCCTATTTTTTATAGAAGGGGGGGCAAACAAGCATACGATTCACCTGTAACCCTAAGTGACTACCGCAGCCCATGACCAACCACAACACCAGGGGGATTGCAGGTGCGTTGCCGCCCCTTTAGAAAGGAGTAAGCTCTTTTCTTGAAGGTTCCTAGGTCGTATCGGTCCGGAAAAATCGCCGGTGGAAAACTATTCCACAAAGAGGTCGTAGGTGGAAGAAAACTCCGTGTGAAACCTGGAGTGGTGAACCAGCCAAGCATCTAGATGGTGTGGATGGTATCGATAGGTTTGCTGCGTAGTGCATTCATGAAATTTGGCGGCTGGTATTAATCCGGACAATTCCTCAGAGCACTCCACGTGATAGAAGCGATAAAATACGCAAAGATTTGCAACATTTCTTAGCAGCGCCAGTGAATCGAGCCGATCGGAAAGCGCTCTGCGATCGAAGATTCGAGCCGCTCTGCGCTGGATGCGGTAAAATTGAAGAAGCTGGCATTGGGTAGCCCCAGCCTAGAGATGGGAACAGCATGGAACCTGCGCCTTGTAAAGTTTTAGGCGGTGTGCCGGCATGAAATACTGTCCCACTCTGCCGAGCACGTCAAGCTTTTTGAGGCTAATTTGACCTTCTCTTCCAAGTGACCACGAAACTGCACGTAACTCGACATGTCGATGCCAAGCATTCCGATACTGGCTGAAGCAACAAGGGGAGTGCCTTGAAAAAGAGGAAACACAATAAAGAGGTTATTTTAGTGTTTAACACACAAACTTGTGTATTCTGTGGGTTAAAATGGACTAGATTTAGTCATCCCCAATCTGAGACTTTGTTCAGCAAAAACTCGACTTCAGACACAAGTTTATCCCGGTCATTGAGAGTCAAAGAGTGTGAGGGTCAGTGAGTCGTCCTCCCTGTGCAGATATGGAAGAGATGGCTGACAGAGATTCCCTTGTATAGCCTTGGCGAGAGACCTATTTTCTCTGATTTTGCCTTGGCAATGACTCTTTTGAAGGACTGGAGGCGGAATTATACTTCCCTTTTAGAGCGCTGGTGTCTATATCCCAGGTTGTTGATGAGGCAGCCCAGGCTTGGTAGTACTCCTGCTTGATAGCATCTTTGTGCTCTGACTTTGGATTGACAATGACTCTTTTGAAGGACCTGGAGGTGGAATTATACTTCTTTTTTGGAAAACTGGTGTTTACATCCCGGAACGTTGATACGTCATCCCAGGCTTGGTAGCACTCCTGCTTATATGCATAGGCATGATGCTATTTTACAGGAGCGACCAAACCATGGCTGAGATTTGCCTCCGATGGGCACCACAGAGGAAGGAATAAAAAGTTCCACACCCTGAAGTAACACATCAGCGACAGAATCAGCAAGAACGTTGGTATCGTCCTGCAAGAAGCAAACCCGCACACAAGGGTAGGATGCGAAGAAAGATCGCATCCTATCCCAATAGGTTTAAATATAGTGCCAAGCACGGCGGCTGCCTGCAGAAATCAACCGCAATTTACGCGTAAGTGGCACCACACTCTGGACAAGTCACTGGTACGAGGAGCCTAAAGGGGCTTCGACGGAAATCTGATATCCGTCCGGGTGAGAGGTTAGCAGAAGGTCCAACAGGGAAGATGCATAATCCTCCACATCTGGAATCCGCGCAGGCGAAGTAACCAGTTGTGTCAGACCATATACCAAGGCAAAATCATGAACAGATTTCCTCGCACGATCGGTTAAACGTAAACCAAGCCATTCGGCGTGGTAGGCGTTAAAATCGCTGAGGATCCCTGCGGAAGAGATTTGCTGTAGCAAAGAATCTGTATCCATTTGGAGGTGGTCGAAGAGTCGGTCTGTTTCGGCATAACCGCTATGGAACCTATAGAGGCAAACGTAGACGCGCGGATGGTCGTCGCTGTCTACGCGTAGCCAAAGGATGGACAAGTCCGAACCTTCAAGACACGCCGAGGCGTCGAGAACAGATTCCTCTCTGACGTATACGCAAACTCTAGCCCGAGGCACAAATGAGTGTTCTAGTTTGTACCCCGGGTAGGAGAAAAACGAAGCATCAGCCGGAGAGAGCACCTGCGTCTCGGTCAGAAAGAGCAGAGCTGGCTTCGCCGTATCGTGATATTAGTGGACGGCGTTTAGGTTAGAATGAAGTCCCCTGTAATTGAAGAAATTCACCGATAGCGTGGCAGGGGTCACCTTGGTTTCGTTGCTCAGTTTTCCCCGAGCAGTTGTTGTCTTGAGCGGAATTTTGCGCCCTCCCCAGGCTACGTGGGGCAGCCTGGTCACCCACGCTCAGGAGTGTGGTAACTTGATCGTGAATGCTCAGCGAGGGACTCTCTAGGGGTGCTGGTACCCTCCTTGGGTACATATTTACTTAACTGCGCTACCATGTTAGAGGGGGGAGGGAATGGGGCCTCCGGCCACCTACACTTACCAGACGAAACGCGGAAGCTGAGCTTCCACTTCACGCCAGCATTCTGTGAGGTCGTGTTACCACCCCGGTTTGAGCCGGCCCATACGTGCAACAGCAAAGCTCCCGCGTGGCTCTACCACTGTAAAGCTTCCCGAGAAATTGTGTAATTGGATCATCAGTTTTTTTGCTTATCGAGTCATCAATGTCGTAGTAGACGATACATGCTCCGATTACAAGCCCATTAGTGCTGGTGTTCCACAAGACTGTGTGCTATCACCAACGCTGTTTCTTCTGCATAACAACGACATGTTGCAAATCGGTTGCATTCATTGCTATGCAGATGACAGCACTGGTGATGCTTTATACACCAACCGTGCCAAAATTTCTCGGGAAAACGTCACCGACTATCGGGACAAACTTGTGTCTCTAGTCGAGACTTTGTAGAACAAAATCTCGGTATGGGGCCGACTAAATATAGTCCAGTTTAATCCCCAGAACACAAAAGTTTACCGCTAAAAAGAACCTCATCGTCGTATCTCTTAAGTTTCAAGGCACCCTTCTTGTTGCATCAGCCAGTATCGGAATCCTCGGTGTCGACATATCGAGTAAAGTGCAATTTCGTGGTCACTTGCAAGAGAAAGTCAAATTGGCCTCTAAATAGCTTGCCATGCTCAGCAGAGCGGAACAGTATTTCATGCCGGCTCACAACCTGCAACATTACAAGGCGCAGGTTCAGCCGCATATGGAATAATGTTCCCATTTCTAGGCCGGAGCTTCCCAGTGCCGGCTCATTCCATTTGATCGCATCCAGCCAGAGCAGTTCGAATCGTCGGCGACCGAGCTTTTTCCGATCGGCTTGACTCACTGGCACTGCGAAGAGATGCTGCATCTCTTTGAGTATTTAATCGCATCTACCACAGGGAGTGCTCTGAGGATGTGTTCGGACTAATTCCAGCCGCACAGTTTCACCATCGCACATCGCGAGAATACTCGCGATACCATCCATACCATATGGATGACTGGCGGTCCATAACCAAGCGATTTAAAAGAAGTTTTCTTCCTCGCACAACTTCCTTGTGGATTCAACTACCACCAGAGATTTTTCCGATTCGATACGACTTAGGGACCTTCAAGAAAAGAGCCTATTCCTTTTTAAAAGGTCGGCAACGCATCTGCGATCCCTCTGGTGTTGCAGCTGTTCGTGGGCGGCGGTTATCACTTACTATCAGATGAGCCATATGCTCGCTTGCCCCCTCTCCTATAAAAAAAAATATATTATTGTAAATAGATTTTGAGTTTAAAGATTTCATATATATAGAAACATCCTCTTTTATATGCATAAATGACGATAGTTTTAATTCTCGGAAAATAATTGTTTTATTTGTTAGTTAATGTCTAATTCAAAACAAAAAAAAAATAGTGTTAATGGACTGTACAAGCGCTATAAGATAAAATTGAACTTATGACTAAGTATGAACACAAACTTCTTACGAACGAAACATAAGTAATGGCGAAGACTTAAAAGATACTCATTAAAAACAAAGTAAATTATGGAATAGAAACCTTTGATGGAACAAAGGTTGTGCAAAGAATCATTTAATTCCGAAGCACGACAGGCTCATTATGGCTCCAGGTTCATAATATATTTCCAGAGCTCCTTTAACGAGAAACTTGAGAGGTTTTCGCTCTTTGAACATCTTTATTTTATTTTTCCTTTCATAAACAGAAAATTGGAGCAGAAATGAATACTGCAATAAATTAAATTAAATTATGAAATACCAAATCTCATTAGATTATTAAGAATAAAAATGAAATAAGATAAAATAATTTTTATTCAATTTAAAATACAAGTAATTCTTATTGAAAGTAATGTTTTTTTACCTTAACCACTGTTACGAAAAAAAAAGTCTGGAGATATGGTTCGCTCATGTTCGCTTTTTAATATTTGTCGAAATAAAAAGCTTGATAAATGACATAACATGTTTATTTTCATTTTGAATAATGTTAAGTTAATGAAGTGAATTAAATATAATGCAACTATATTCTCTTTGAAAGTTTCCTTCTTACAGATAGGTAAATAATTACTTTTCCAAAGATATAACTAACGAATAGTTGAAGAGTTAATTTTGAATTTAATGTGTTCCTGGTGCAGTTTCTTTGATACTAAAATTCACATTTTGTAAATATTTAAACCATAAAATAAACTAATGATGCTACGGTATACTTTAATTTGAGAAAAACTTTTAAGAACCATACTTTTACTTGTAATGTCAGGAAGAATTTTAAAATTTATTTTTTTATGAAATAGGTACTTGCAATGGGTTGATATTTAAAAAATCCAAATTGCAATATATCTCTACGATTTGTTCCTTAGAATTCTAATTCTACTGTTTTTAGAAGCATAGTTTTATGAAACTACGTATCTTAATAATAATAAGTTTCCATTCAATAAATTCTGTAATATTTATAATCAAAGAAATGAGAAGTTAATAACAAAAAAGACTGAATTGCACCTGAAATAATTTCTTATATTAATTGAAAATAACACATATCCGCGGGTGTATCGCAACTAATTCGAATAAGCTTTCGATGCTCAATATACATATATACTCACTGTGTACCCCTTTGTATTTATTTTAACAACTGTCTCTTGAAAACATCCTGACATTAGGATGGCGTGTGTGCCCTGCCCTATTCATTCACGTGTTAAAAGAACTCTCAATTTTAATAAATATATCAAAGGATGAACTTGACTTGACTAATCAAGCATAAAGAACCTAGTTTAATATAACGTGTTTGAACACTGGTATATAAATCAGTATCTTTACGGAGTAAGACCCTTTAAACTGTCACTATTTCGTAGGATTAGCAACGCCACCCTCACAATTAAATTCTCTTTTATATTATTTTTTGTTGCTAAGATAAAATTAGCAAAATCGACTCATATTAGGCGCAAAATTAAATAACCTGACTGTAAATTAATGGATGCTTGTTATACGTCGATATAAGGAACTTCATTCATTACAGCATACCATAAGTCCATTGATGAACTAAGGCCACTCCTATAGATTGCCTCCTTAGGAGATATTTAAAGTGTTTTCAGAGTTGGTTTATGCGATTGGAACTTTGTAAAGAGCATGATGGAGAATATTTTGAGAAGATGTGAAATAAATATTAATAGTATCTTGAATACTTTTTGTATATCTCGAAACTTATTAAGTGTCCTACGTTGCGTTGAAATTTCCCATCCCATCCAATACTGTGTAGAGGGTTTGGAGGAAAGCATGGCTCTGGAAATATCCTTATACATTTCCTCCACCTCCTCATCGGGATGTGCCGAGGTTAGTGCGTAAACCTGTATGACCTTAAGCGAATACCGTTAATGATTCTGAGTATCAGGTACGCGACTCTCGTCGACACACTCCCAAACTTTACAATGTTGTTGACGATAGACTTGTGGACGATAAATACGATACCTCCTTGGGACAGATGGTCACTCTCCCGGTGATAGAACAAGTTGCCAGACTCGAGGATTATCGAGGATCGAGGATTATCGTGTCCTCCCCCTCTCTTCGGACCTCGGATAATCCAACAATATGTCAGTGCAACTTGTCTACCTCTTCTTCCAGCTCCAGTGTCTTATCGTCAGTCCTCATGGTGCGTGCGTTATATGTTGCCATTTCGAGTCGTCATAGGTGGCAACCGAACCTCCACCGGAGATTCTTAGCACCCCCTCCCCGCCGTTACCATGGTCGCCACCGTAGCGAGTAATAGCGTGGCGCCGGGGACTGGGGGCCGTTTGTTTGCGTCGTTATTCATGGGGAGATATATGTCATAGTTGCCACGCTTGGCGAGCGCGTTGGCAACCGCAGTGTTTTTATTATATAGTGTTGTTATTAGAAAGATGCTGCTGCCCATCTCCTGCCTGTCTCCTTCTGTCGCCTCTTACGACACCCACGGGAAGATATGGGGTAGTGGATATTCTCAACCGCCACTACACGGCAAAACATTCACACTCCGCTTAATTAAATACAATGGTGTGCCTTACCTGGATTGAAGAGCACCTCCCATCCCCCCTCAATTGCGTGCACAAATCCCGCTACCACTAAACCCAGCACCACTACTCCCAACACCACCACTCCTGGCACCACTACTCCCAACACCACTATTCGAAACACGTGTCGTATTATCTTCGATGGCGTGTTTTTCCTGGAATAGTAGCTGCAACATTATTGTATTTAATTAAGCGGAGTGTTGCAAATTAATATTTTTATTATTACGGATTTCCGCAAAGTAACACCTGTTTCTATCAATCAGCTGAAATAATATTTCTTTAGGTGTTTGAGAAATATAGGACATAATATTCAAACTTTTTTCTGACGTCTAAAACATTTTTCATATTGATTCTTTTCATTTATAAATTTTTAAATAGTCAAAAGTATCCGACTTTAAAAATTTTCAAACTTTTAATAATTCATAACTTAGCCTTTATATTTGTATTTCATCAAAGAATATTAAAAAAATCATTGTATATATTTTACTTCTTTTCTTTATGTAATTTTAATGAGTTTGATTCTTATTAACTATCTAATGAAAAAGTGTTTAAAATGTCACGGAGAATACTTTAAAAACAGTGAATGTATTAGTTTAAATTGTTGTATTACAGTGTACCTCATCTATATATTATTTCTTTTCAAGTATGAAATTATACCTTGTAATTTCATGCTTCAAAAATATATTAATTTTTATCTATAACTATAACAACTCACCAAACGATTCCTTGTGCTATATAAGAGTATAATTTCTTAAATATGTTTTTATGTAGTGTTGACTGTTCTGTTGTTGAAGTGTTGAGTTTGCCGATCGAATTTTCGATATGACAGAGGTGTGTCATGAACTTGCCAAATTAAATTTCGTAGTCTCTGTCGCCTGTCACCCAGTGAGGTGAGCTCACTGGGTGATAGACGTAAAAGCTTACGTATTATGTATTTAAATAAATAAAATGTTTAATTTCAAAGAGAAAAAATGATAAACTATAGTTTACGCCACCAAGTACGTCCGAATTCAAAAAAAACATTTTCTTTCAATTCCTAATTACATTTTTTCTTCTTTAGTATATTGTACAAGTGATAGCCATAGGTAGAATGATAGAAACCAGTGCGTGTTGCCAGTGATGACTTATGGATCTGAGACTTGGTCCATCACTGATGGCCGTATGAGGACGCTCAAGGTCGCTCAACGAGCTATGGAGAGGGCTATGCTCGAAGTTTCTCTGCATGATAGACTGAGAAATGAGGATATCCGCAGTAAAACCAGAGTGACCGACATAGCCCAACGGATTAGTAAGCTGAGGTGGCAATGGGCCAGCCATATAGCTCGAAGAACCGATAACCGATGGGGAAGAAAGGTTCTCGAGTGGCAGCCTCGTACCGGTAGGCGTAGTGCAGGGCGACTTCCCACTAGGTGGAATGACGACCTGGTAAGACATGCAGGAAGTCGATGGATGCAGGTGGCTCAGGACCGTGCTTTGTGGCATTCCTTGGGGGAGGCCTATGTTCAGCGGTGGACTAGTAAAGGGCTGTAATGATGATGACAAATGATAGCCGAAAATAGATCTCTTTTATGTTTTCAAACATTGAAATACGAATAAATTATTATTAATAAAATATTATTAAATAGAATACGAAGAAAATAAAATTATATATGAAATATATGGGTTGTTGCTTTTACTTTTATCTTGTTTAATTCAAAAGTAGCTAGAATTATAATACATGATCTTATATATTTTTAATGTGAACATAAAAGACGGCACATCAAAATCTAAATCCTTTACTTTTTTGGTCGTACAAATTTCGTCAAAACCGAAAAAGGAATATGTTAAAAAAGTCGTTAGCCCGATAAATGACAACTCGTTATTTTAAGAAATCGAATATTTCAGGGAAAGTTAGGAGATCATATGCCACGTGTGTGAAATATATCATTTACGAACGCGAATCCGCTTGACCTAGTTTAAAACATACCTACCTAAGTTCAGCACCGTTTATTGTAAAATATTTCAAAACTTTTAATATTTATGGGTATTTGCAGTAAAGGTTATTGAATCTGTAATAGATGCAATTCACGCCAACTTGCTAATATTATTAATAATAGTATCGAATCTGGTCTGAGTATTTGCAGTTTTATTAAAAATAGTGAGGAACATTCTGCATACACTAGAAACAAGCACAAATTTAACTAACTAGAAATTGTGCGTGTGTGCATTTGCATGTGCGTTTGCTAGTTTTTGGATTTTATTCAGAATACTTCTTGTGACAAAAGCCATAGTAGCAAAGCTTGTATTTAAAATATACCTGTATTTTATATTAATAAAATAAATTTTGTTAAGCATTCTAAATAAAATAATCGTATCTTAATGTATAGAATACTCAACAAAATGTAATTTAATGAAATAAAGTAATGAAATACAACAGAAATTCTCGTCAGAAATGACTTATTGCGTCTTAAAATTTTTGTTTTCCTTATAAGATGGGGTGACAAACGAGCATACAGTCCATCTGATGGTAAGTGGTAACTGTGGCTCATAAACATCTACATCTATTTTCGATTAGGAATCAAAATGCAGATGCGTTGTCCCCCCTGAGGACTAGGATGGAATGTCTCGTTTGCAGTTCAAAAGGGTCTACAGTTCTCTAGACTCACCATACGAAACACAGCAGTGTTATGCTACTATTTCATGCTTGTATTCTGTGAGAGTGTCGTCCTTCACCGGTCGAGACAACCCATTCGTGGTACAGCTTTACTACTAATACATCTGTAGCATGGCTCTACGACGTATAGTATGTTTATATACTCAAGTAATAAGGTGAAAACGAGAAAACATTACAGGAGACGTAAATGTATCGCAGGTCTATCTAAACATAATTTCCTCTTCTCACGGTAGGCAATTTATTTAATATGTAATATGAATTTCACGGGACTCCTCAGAAATATTATAGCGTTTACAAAAAAATAACTTAAAAAGTTAATAAAACCGATTTTGTACTTTTAAATTACCTATTTAAAATAGACCTTATTTATTAAAATAATGAATGAAATATATTTACTTCTTCAACGTAAAAACCGTTCTACTACCCTTGCAGTATGAGATTCTTCTTCTGAATATTATATAAACAAAATTTAAAAATATGTTCTAGATTTATTCTCTTCACCGTTTTATTTCATACCTATGATTAAGATATGCAAATCTTAATCATACGTATCGTTGCATTCAATGCATATTTGCATCAGAAATCTGCGTCGATTTCGACCCTTGTTTTAGTTTATTTGTTTCACATTTTGCGTCAGATCAGTACATTTGCATTTGGTTCTTTGATATAATTTAACATAACATTAATGTTTTGATATATAAGTAACTAAATTCGGGAATTTTCATATACATTGGATGCAAATATACTAAAATCAACTTCACAGCAACATATACTCCACTTTTTATGTTTTCGAAACGTGACTTTTTAGTAACTAGCTGCAGGAAACGTATGTGGTATTCTAGCACTCACCTATATTTAGCCATTTATGCGAGCTTGACTTACAGACATGCACTGGCGTGGCATGGATTTTCGCCGCTCGGGGCCATCCGGAAATTCAACGCCACCCCCATTTTCTAAAATTATTCCAATTTAAAGTTTAAATATTTTAACTTATTGAAAGACTATAAATTACCACTGATTAGAAAGGAACAAACATCTATGGGAAGAAATGGTGCAAGAAACCCACAGGAAGTTTATCTTTAATTGTCAGATTGTTTACAAGGCGAAACTTTACGAACTTAACACTAGGACAATAAATAACAATAATGAATGTACAGTTGGATTTTAAATTATACGTAGTGCTCAACACTTAGCAACCTTTACAGGTATTGCAAAAAAAGTATACTTAGTTATATTTATACTTAAGGGGCAGACGAGAGCGCCACCCACCATTTTATTTCTTTACTCCTAGATCAGATTAAATTAAAAAATCTAAAAGTAACTTGACTAGTAAATTACGTGTAGTGGATTATTAGAATCAATTTTCGTTATTTTGCATTTGATAAATTAAGAGAATCGTTAATTACCGCCTAAATTGGTTACTTATAGCGGTTGTCAACGTTCTCTTAACCAACAGCAATTGAGATCAACTTCGATAGAATAAAATATTTATGTTATAGGGTGCCTAGAATTATTAATTATTTTTGTCACTTAGTTTTAAAATTAGATTGAAAATATACTTTTAGTGTTTTTTTTCAAAGCAAAATCATTAACACAATCGTCAATGTCAAAATGTATGTCATGTTTTATTTCCAGAATATTTTTATTATATTTTTATTCTCAATGTTGGCGCAGTCGGTCTCAGATAGATTTTTATTAACTTTAATTTAAAAAAAAAACGTTTCTGTTGCAACTTGCATTAAGGTGCGATTCCGTAGCCGACTGCAGGCAGCAGCAGCAGGCGACGTGTCGCCGCGAAATGTCGTGGCGTCGTGTCGCTGCAGTCATGATTTCGAACCTGACTGCAGGTGGCAACAGCCCGTGTTCAGTCTGTTTCAAGTATTCAGTGGGACATGATGTCTGACGTGTTTGAAATTAGCGATCCTGTGTTGAAATGCAGAGGAATGAAGGAACGTACAGTGCGGGATATTGGGCCACCTAGATTATCAGTTTCTCTTCCTCGGAATCGTTGAAACTCATTTTTTAAGTAAAATTCAACGTGTTGTCGCTCGGGCGTTTGCGGCACTAGGCAAACGACGTGTCGCTAGTTACGGAACGTATTTCATAGAACTACATAGCCACTCGATTGCTTGCGTACAAAAAAAGGGTAGCTTAGTTTGCCAGTAATCAGGACTGTGTTTCTCACGTTCGACCCGCCGTCAATAAAACTTAATTTATGACTTACTCGAGAGGAGCACTTCAAATATTTTAAATTTTATGAATAGCCATTGAAATAAGAAAAGAAAGTTCGTATGTTATTCTTTCAAAATATGATTAAAATAATATTTTAGAGGTGTTGAAATCATAAGTACAAGCCATTTTAGCGAATTTTTGTAAAACATCGGGTTTATCAAAAAAATAAGATTGATAAGTGTATTATTATTTATTATACCCTTAAACTTAATGAATTACTTGATATATTTGTCTATATTATAAAACGATTTATATTTAAATACATAGTAAAAATATTAAGTGAAACCTGATGCAGAATTCACGGATTGCGAATTGATCGCTATTTGTTAGTATCGATCTAGGCTGTTATTACATAAAAACCTATATTATAATATGATGAACAATTTATAAAACTTTATTACTTAAATTGAATAATTATGTTCAAATACCACTACGACTATTTCGTGTTTAAAGAACACAACATAATTACGATAATGTAAGCTATAGAAAATTATGTTTAGATTCGCGTCATTCTGAGTACTTTTGAAGGTCGACTTTATCACATTTTTCATACACTATTTGCAAGAATATGACTTTAATATAAGAAAACACTAATAAGACATTAATTTGGTATATAAATACTAGCTAAAATCAATAAAATTCAATACTCATGGTATATTTTATCACCTCGTTAAATTCACTCAAGCGTTACTTCACTCACTAAACTTAAACTAACAAAGTTTCAATATTTTTCGTCCAGAAGGTTGGTAGTTTTAATGCAAACCTATGATTTATATATTCGTCTTTGTTTCTAATACTTAATAGTTAGACTCCGTGCATTTAAAATACGGACTAAATTCAATAAAAAGAACTTCGTCGCTTTGCAACCACAGTTGCAAAGAGCAAAGTTAAGGATTATGTTTTTGCGACTGTGGTTGCAGGAAGCAAACGAGCGGATAGAAACCAGTTGTATCGCGACAACACGTCGCTTTTTGCTACTGTCTGCAGTCGGCTATGGAATTGTACTGTAATTTACTAACGACAGGTGTTAAAAAAATCCTCCATGCTGTAACTATATTATGTTATATATGGGACCAAACGGCATGTTCTATCTCAAAAATGGTTCGGACAAAAGTCGTGTTTCTGAAACCGTTTTGATTGTTTTATATTTTGAGAAGATAATGCAATTTTATATGATAGTTAAAAATTATAATGAGTTTTTAAAATATAAAATTACACCAAAACTTTGCACTACGATAATTTCAAAAATAGATTGACGATTCCCGTTATTTGTACTTATTTAAGACGTTTGTGGATACAAAAAATACTTGTTATTGTTTGTTGTTTGTACAACAAAATACTTTTAATTTAACACTAATTGTTCCTCGCGACTTCGTTCACATAAAATTTATTACGATTGAATTCCATGGATTTGAATTTTTTGCGAGAGACCCCAATTCTTTTTCTAAAATAAAAATGAGACTAAGTTATTCCTTATCACATCAGCTATCTGACAGTGAAAGTCTTGACAAAATTGGTTCAGCCATTTCAGAGATTAGCCGGAACAAACAGAAAAACAGACACAAACATTTTAAAAATTGTTTTTTGTTTAAAAATATTTTGTACAGCTGTGCCCTGCGGTTTCACCCGCGTATATCACATATCTGCGTCGTACGACATGCCATGACACCTAGCTCTAATAAAATATTATAGGTATTTAATATTTGGAAAAATATTTTTACAAGAGAGTTATTTTGATCATTTTTACCACACGTATAATGAAACCGATGTTTTTTTTTACAGGATAAGTGGCAAATGAGCACACGCCTCACTTGATGATAAATGACTATCGCTGCCCATGAAAACTGCAGCACCAGAGGAATTGATGGTGCGTTGCCAGCCTTTTAGAAAGGAGAAACCTCTTTTCCTAAAGTTCCCTAAGTCATATTGGTCTGAAAAAGTTGCTGATAGTAAACTATTCCACAGAGAGGTCGTACGAGGAAGAAAACTCTTAGTGAAACATACAGTGGTGGACCGCCAAATATGGCGATGGTGTGGATAGTATCGAGAGTTTTAACGCAATATACGTTTGTGAAATTTGGCGGCTGGGATTAATCCGAACAATTCCTCAGATCGCTCTCCGTTGTAGTTGCGAAAAAAAATGCAAAGGGATGCAACATCTCTTCGCAACGCCCGTGAATGGAGTCGATCGGAATGCACACATTCGTCGAAGATTCGAGCCTCTACGCACTGAATGCGGTTAAGTGGAAGGAGCTGGTACTGTGAGCCCATAGTCAGAGGTGGGAACAGTATTCCATGTGAGGCCGAACCTGCGCCGTGTAAAGTTGCAGGTGGTGTACCGAAATTAAATACTGTCCCGCTCTGTTGACCACGTCTAGCTTTTAGAGGCCAGTTTGGCCTTCTCTTCAAAGTGACCACAAAACTGCACGTCACTCAATATTTTGACGCCGAGGATTCCGGTACTGGCTGAGACAACAAGGTGACTTGAAACTAAGATATACGACCAAGGTTGTTTTTTCATCGGTAAACGCGCAAACTCATGTCTTCTGAGTATCAAACTGAACTAGATTTAGTCGCCCCAATCCGAGACTTTTTTCCGAGAAATATTGGCACGGCCGGTGTATAGAGCATCACCAGTGCTGTCATCCGCATTGCAATGAATGTTACCGGTTCGCAACATATCATTGATAATCAGAAGAAACAGCGTTAGTGACATCATGCAGCCTTGTAGAATACCAACATTAATAGTTTCGTAGGTAATCTAATCATGCATCGTCTACAACGACCTTAATGCTCCGATCTGCAGGAAAGCTGGTGATCCAATTGAACAATTTCTCGGGAAGCCCCTAGAAAGGGAGCTTCGAATGAAGCGCTTTGTGCCAAACTCGATCAAAGGCTTACACAATGTCCGAACTATTTATGGCAATTAAATAAATTTGAATTTGAATTTAGAAAAAAAAAGTACTAACGGCCAATGCATCCCCCTTGGACTCTACTACCTTCGCCCATCTATAAGTCAGGTAGACCAGAAGATTACCAGCTGATCGACCCCGATAAAAACCGCAATGGCGGTCACTAATCAGCTGGTGACCCTCAAGGTACCGCATGAGCTGACAGTTTATAATGGATTCCATTATTTTGGAGACCAAGGAGGTGATGGCGATAGGCCTATAGTTAGACGGATTTGAGCCGTCGCTTTTTTTAGTGATCGGGTATAACAGTACCCCGGCTCCCCGAGCTACTGTTATTCTCATACCTTTCCTGCCGAGATAACAGTATCCTTACACCTACGCTCCTACCCCCAACCTTCTTTTCCCTTTTCTCAAAATGGTAGCTTCCTCTACCAACAATAGCATACCCAAAGAGGGTTGGTGTCAGGCAGGCGGCCGACTGTAAAACTTTTGCCAAATCCCATGCAGTAAACTTATGAATATTACGAGTTGTGGGATATATGACAGGGCTAGGGCGTACCCCGCAGGCGACGCGCAGGAGCAGCACCCGGCTCCTGTGGGAAGTGGGCAAGGGTTGTCGCACCTTACGGAGCGGGTGCGACGTAAGAGGCGAGCCCGTAGAGGCAAGAATGTCAGAGTGAGGTTTGCAAGCTGGAATATAGGTACGATGACTGGAAGAGCAAGAGAGTTAGCAGATGTTTTGAAACGACGAAGAGTGAATGTTGCCTGTTTGCAGGAAACAAAATGGAAGGGCAATAAAGCAAGAGAGATTGGGGAAGGATACAAGTTTTATTACTGTGGAAGTGACGGGAAGCGAAATGGAGTAGGAGTTGTGTTAGATAGTGGAATGAAAGAACGAGTGACAGATGTGAAAAGAGTAAATGACAGAATGATAGTTGTTAAATTAATGATTGAAAACAATGTAGTGAATGTTGTAAGTGTGTATGCTCCGCAAACAGGCTGTGAAGAGAGTGTGAAAGAGAAGTTTTGGGAGGAATTTGATTGTATGATGATGGGAATACCTGAGAGTGAGGATGTTTATATGGGAGGAGATTTTAATGGACATGTAGGGAGAGTGAATGACGGGTATGAAAGAGTACACGGTGGATGGGGGTACGGAGTGCGCAACCGTGAGGGGGAAGTTCTTCTGCAAGCAGCATGTGCTTTCGACCTGGCTGTAGTAAACACGTGGTTCCAAAAACGAGATCAGCATCTTATTACTTATAAAAGTGGCCACCACGCGACACAGATCGACTATCTTCTGTTAAGACGGAACCAAATCAAGAGTGTAAAAAACTGCAAAGTGCTTCCAGGTGAAGACTTAGTATCCCAGCACCGAATTCTGCTGGCTGACATCTGCTTAACTGTTCGCCTCAACAAACATAAGGATCGTCCCCCACCCAAAATAAAGTGGCATTTGTTGCATAAGGAGGAGTATGCAAGTGAATTTAGAGAGCTAGTTGTAAACAAGATGATAGAGACGGGTGATATGGAAGGAATGAGTGTGAATGAGTGCTGGAAGGAAATGGCTGATTGTATCCGAAGTGTGGCAAGGAAGGTGTTAGGAGAAACAAAAGGGAAGCGTATGATAGATAAGGATGGGTGGTGGTGGAGTGAAAGTATTAGAGAAGTTTTGAGAGAAAAGAAAAATGCCTTTAAAGAATGGCAGAGCGTAGAAGACCAGAATGAATCCATAAAAGAAAGTAAGAGAGAGGCGTATAAAGAATGTAAGAAGAGAGCGAAGAAGGAAGTTGCTATTTGTAGGGCAGAGGCGCAAGATAAATTATATCGGTCCCTTGAAAGCCCCGAAGGTCAAAAACGACTTTTTCAAATTGCAAGAGCGAGAGAAAGGAATGGAAGAGATGTTTCACATGTAAAATGTATAAAAGATGATTCTGGAAAAATTTTGACTGACGATGAAGGTATAAAGAAGCGATGGAAGGAGTATTTTGAGAAATTGATGAATGAGGAGAATGAATGGAATGGTATGCTTGAAAACCCACCAGTGAATATGGGCTTAGTGAGAGAAATTAGTGTGGAAGAAGTAAAAATGGCTGTTAGGAATATGAAGAATGGGAAGGCAGTCGGCCCAGATGGAATACCAGTAGAAGTGTGGAAGTTGCTGAGTGCGGATGGATGGAAGTGGTTGAGTTTATTTTTCGGTAAATTGTTGCAGGAAGAACAAATTCCTGAGGAATGGTGCAGTAGTACACTGGTCCCCATTTTTAAAAACAAAGGAGACGTTCAAAACTGCAGCAGTTACCGGGGAATAAAACTCATGTCACATACTATGAAAGTCTGGGAAAGAATAATAGAGAGAAGAATGAGAGAAGAGTGTGAGATAACACAAAACCAGTTCGGATTCATGCCCGGTCGAGGTACGACAGATGCCATTTTCGCATTACGCCAATTGTGCGAAAAGTACAAGCGCGTGCATAAAAATCTGCACATGGTTTTTGTCGACCTTGAAAAGGCGTACGATCGGGTTCCCCGTGAGGTTTTGTGGTGGGCGTTAAAGATGAAAGGTATGCCTGGGAAATATGTGAGGTTAGTCCGTGCTATGTACAGAGCATCCCGTACATGTGTACGATCTGCCGCGGGAACTACGGGCAGTATCGATGTGGCGGTAGGGCTGCACCAAGGGTCGGCATTGAGCCCTTACCTCTTCCTACTGATTATGGACGCTTTGACGTCGGACCTGCAGGATGAGGCACCCTGGTGCATGCTCTTTGCCGATGACATCGTGCTTGTCGGGGAAGAAGGCATCGAGGTACAGAGCAGACTGACGGGGTGGCAACAGAGGCTGGAAAGTGTTGGCTTGAAGATCAGCAGATCCAAAACCGAATATCTGTGCTGTGATTTCGGCGGTCTTTCCAGTCCTGTACCCATGTCGTTGGATGGCGCTATACTGCCTACCTGCTCAGATTTCAAGTACCTCGGTTCCCTCATTCAAGGCGACGGCGGAATAGATAGAGCTGTGCAGCATAGGATTAACGCAGGGTGGATGAAATGGCGACAGGTCACAGCCACAACGTGCGATCCCCGAATGCCAATAAGGCTGAAGGGGAAAATTTACAAATCGATCATCCGACCTGTCGTCATGTATGGAAGTGAATGCTGGGCCGTCAAGAAGAAGGATGAAAATAGACTGCATGCGAATGAAATGAGAATGTTACGATGGATGTGTGGTGTGACAAGGATGGATAAGATAAGGAATGAGTATATAAGAGGAAGCCTGAAAGTAGCGCCAGTGGTAGAAAAGGTGAGAGGAAGCAGATTGGCATGGTTTGGGCATGTGATGCGGAGGAATGAAAGTCATGTCACAAAACGAGTGTTGAATATGAATGTGGAGGGACACACGGGCAGAGGAAGGCCGAATAAAAGATGGATCGATTGTGTGAAGAGTGATATGAGAATGAAAGGAGTAAGTATGGAAATGACGGCTGATAGAGAGAAATGGAACAAGAAGGTTTACTGCGCCGACCCCAGATAATGGGAAATGGTTTAGAGAATGATGATGGGTGGACGAAAGCCGTCTTCCATGATTTCGGAACCACAACTAAGGAGTAGGAGTATCGGAAAAGACGCCTTAAAACTAGTGCTAGCTCTGGAGCACACGTCCTTAGTATAATTGGGGGAATTCCAACAGACCTACTCGACTTGTGGATGTTCAGGGAGAAGAGAGCTTTGCGAAATGAGCTATGTGTGAACTCCACATCCGGCACGGGGTACTCATATTGCGTTGATGGTCAGCGGTGTGAGTGCTCTTTTTTAATCAGTAATAATTATAATCAGTATTTTTATAGTAATATTGTGAGAACCATTTTAATAATTTTTTCTTATTTAATTTTGTATAAGAATTATCAAAATTTTCATTAGGTACGTCATTTTTTACTTAATAAATAAAGTTTAAAAAGTTGTAATGTTTTAATTATCTAACAGCAAAAGTATTCAGAAATAAGTTTCCAAAATTTAACTTCGAAATGTCAAGAAACAAAAAAGTTAGAGATTTTAGGGAGGGAGCGCATCGTTTGGTCCCACAGTACGGCGTGCCGCGGCATCCAATGGAATGTCGTGACGTGCCGCAGCATGGCGCGGTGTTACGCGAGACGTTTCGGTCAATTCGTGTTGAAATAAAGAAATGTCAGTGCTAATTTAATTCATAGTCCGGGAGGTAGGGTTAAAACTTTTCTGGGAATTTCATACCGAATGAATTTTACATTAAGCAGTTGTTTAATGGTCAGAAATCAATAAAGTGACCATCAGTTGTCGCACTAGCGGTGGAGCTAAAGAAGACATTATTCTGTCAATACATGTGACGACATATATTTTTTAATTAGATTGAAAAAAATAATATAATACATTTTTGCTCGGTATAAAAATCATCGGAGCAGATTTTTTCTCCTTTAGTTCCACCGCTATAAGGGCAGTTGACGTTTGACGCTGTTATGTGTTAGGGGAAAACTATTTTTGTTACGATTTTCATTCATTCATTCATTCATTACAGCCCTTCACAAGTCCACTGCTGAACATAGGCCTTCCGCAAGGTATACCACAAAGCACGGTCCTGAGCCACCTGCATCCATCGACTTCCTGCATGTCTTACCAGGTCGTCACTCCATCTAGTGGGGGGTCTCCCTACACTTCGCCTACCGGTACGAAACTGCCACTCGAGAACCTTTTTTCCCCAACGTTTGTCGGTTCTTCGAGCTATATGGCCGGCCCATTGCCACTTCAGCTTACATTTCAGCACTTCGATTACCGACAGTAAACTTGGCACCGCTGAAGAGACTGTAGCACCGCCCAAATTTCGACGGAATCAAAGGCTTTCTCATAGTCCACATACGCCAGGCAAAGTGGCAGATTGTACTCTTCGGACTTCTGTACAATTTGCCGAAGGGTATCTATGTGGTCTATGGTACTAAAGCCTTTTCGGAAACCGGCTTGTTCGGGAAGCTGGAAGTCGTCGAGTCTGCGTGCGAGACGATTCGTAATGACTCTCGAAAACAGCACGTAGACGCGGCTCAGAAGGGATATCGGTCTGTAGTTATTCAAGAGGGCATTGTCACCTTTCTTAAAGAACAAGATCACCGCACTTCTGCTCCACGTCTCCGGAGTAGTGCCACCATGGAGGACGGAATTGAAGAGCTCCTGAAGGACTTCAAGTACCGGTGTTCCACCCGCTTTCAGAAGCTCCGCTGTAATTCTATCCTCGCCTGGGGCCCTGCCGTTTTAAGGTGCCGGAGAGCCATTCTAATCTCGCTCCGACTGACGTCCAGGATATCAACGGAATAGTGTCGGATTAGACTTGCTCTTGGATCGTTACTCATACTTGCGTGTGGCTCCAACGATGATGTGTACAGCTGTCCATAGAACCTCTCAATCTCACTCAAAATCTCAGTTGTCCCGGAAATTCTGGTGGTACACTCAGTCTTCAGCTTTGACAGTTGGTTCTTTCTGGCAGACAGATCTCTGGCAAAGACTCTGGAGTCCTGGTTCCGCTCGATCGCTTCTTTAATACGAGCAGTATTAAAGTTGCGTAAGTCTCGCCGCATGCATTTGGAGATCTGTCTGTTCAGTTACCCGTATGCTGCCAAATCTGTTGACTATTGCAACCTCATCTCCCGTCTAACAGCCATGAGATTTAGTGTGTGATCGGAGAGTTTTTGTGTTTTTCTGCGGCGGGTCTTGCAGGACTTAGCTGCGACCGTATGGACAGTTTCTACGAGCTTGTCATTCATATCGTCCACTGCATTGAAATCTTCTAGGCACTGAAAGCGGTTACGTAACTCAAGCTGAAAGGTTTCGGAATTTTGAATTAGAGCACGAGGGGGACGGAGCGTTGATTTCATTAGTCGATACCTCTCCAACTTAACCTTTATGTTCAATGTGCCTCTAACCATTCGGTGTTCGCTGCCAGTTTTCACCCTTGCGATCACTGAGACATCATTGAACAGTTGGCGTCTGGTCGTCATAATGAAGTCAATCTCATTTTTTGTCGAACCGTCGGGGCTCGACCAGGTCCACTTCCTGTGCGCCCGCTTCTGGAAGAACAAGTTCATCATAAAGAGTCCCTCTTTCTCCATAAAGTCAGCCAGCTGCTTGCTTATGCGGTTCCGTTGCCCTACTCCAAATTTCCCTAACTTCAGCTCACCGCTTTCTCTTGTTCCTAGTTTTGCGTTGAAGTCTACCGTCAACACCGTGTAGTGTGTTTTATAGGAATGCATGGCTCTAGAAATATTCTCATACATTTCCTCGACCTCCTCATCGGCATGTGCCGAGGTTGGTGCGTAAACCTGTATGACCTACAGCGAATACCGTTTGGTGATTCTGAGTATCAGGTACGCGACCCTCGTCAACACACTCCCAATCTTTACAACGTTGTTGACGAGAGACTTGTGGATGATAACCCGACACCTCCTTGGGACAGATGGTCGCCCTCCTGGCGATAGAACAAGTTTCCGGACTCGAGGATTACCGTGTCCTCCCCCTCTCTTCGGACCTCGGATAATCCAATAATATGCCAGCGCAACTTTTCTACCTCTTCTTCCAGCTCCAGTATCTTCTCGTCAGTCCTCAGTCTGCGTGCGTTATATGTTGCCAGGTCGAGTCGTCGTGGGTGGCAACCGAAACTCCACCGGAGATTCTTAGCACCCCCTCCCCGCCGTTACCATGGTCGCCACCGTAGCCAGTAATAGCGTGGCCGCCGGAGACTGAGGGCGGTTTGTTTGCGTCATTATTCATGAGGGGCAATATTTGCCATAGTTGCTTGGCAACCGCGGTTTTTTATTATATAGTGTTGTTATTAGGAAGATGTTGCTGTCCATCTCCTGCCTGTCTCCCTCTGTCGCCTCTTACGACACTCACGGGAAGATATGGGTTAGTGAATATTCTCAACCGCCACTACACGGCAAATGTTATGATGAATGTAATGATGTTATGATTTTCAGCCGGTATAAAATGACTCGCTCAACTATATCGCTATCTCTCAGATTATCGGACAAGGTTGTACGGGCTGCAGCACGTACATTTTTGTGGCGTCGGCAGTTTACGCTATAACGCTACAATAATGCATTTTGAGCCAGTGCGCTAATTGAGCCCAGCAATACCGGTCACGCGTGCTCGCAGTATCATTTCGCATCTATCATTAAATTAGATTTAGTTAGGTCTATCAATAAAACATCGATTATCAACTTCCCGGTATTGACTATCATTTATTATCACATACTATCAACCGACCACGTGGGGGTCCCATCGCAGCCCATACATATTTTTGGTCCTTCGACAAACTCGCGTGTGTGTACAAAAAGTGTGCAACACAAGTGAGAGCAACCAGCAGGAGACGTGAGCTATCATCGGATTTTCAACATCGGGAGTCGGTGAACTGCAAACAGCTGAGCAAATCTGAACAAGTAAGATCTTTCCTTTTTTTCTATCACTATGTCCAACATGGAGGATATTTTGGCAAATCAACAACAATTGTTCGGGGCAATAGAGCAGACTTTTACCAATTTTAAAAAGGATAGTGCCGATCGAAAGACGGCAGATTATATCAAACGGAGGTTAGATACTCTAGACAAATACTGGGCAGAATTTCAATCTAATCATGGTATATTAAGTGGAATAGAGTATGCGAAGTCTCATTCCTATTTTACGAGTAACCAATTTGAATCGTGTAGAAATAAATACGAGAAAATTAGAACAGCAATCGCTACCTATCAGGTTAGAGAGGACAGGCCGGCAACTCCAGTGTTGAAACCCGCTACACCGCTAGGGACGCCTGGACCATCTTGGCAGCCGTCGCCGCAGGTTACTCTGTCCCAGTCCCAGGGGACTAATAGCAAGACGGACGAAATGTTACGCAAGCAAACTAGTAATTTTAAGGCATTCGAACACACAGTATCCAATATCAACTTAGATTCGATATCAGAAAAGTGGGAATTCGATCATTTATTACGTGCTATACAATCGCGTTGGTCTTTAATTGATAATATGCATTGGGAGTTAGACAGTGAGCTTGGGGGTAGGAACCCAGATTATGAGTTATCATTTTTCACATACGAAAGAAAATATAACGAGATTATCAAAGCCATCAACCGTAAACTGTGGTCTGTATCATATCGAGAGCAATCGACCCCTCACGTAGAGATACCTACATTTAGTGGTAGCTACCATCAGTGGAGTTCCTTCAAAGACCTATTCACGGAAACTATTCACGGCAACCCGTCATTATCTAACGCACAAAGGATGCAATTCCTTAAAACTAAAGTTAGAGGTGAAGCGGAGAGACTAATTCAACATCTACCAATATCATCCGATAATTATCCAATCTGTTGGGACATACTTAACAACAGATATAATAATAAACGCTTAATTTTCCGCTCGCATATCGATATCTTACTAAATATCCCCATAATGCAACATACGTCTTTAAATCATATAAAGCGTATTCATGACACAACCCTAGAAACATTAAACGCTATCAAAAATTTAGGCGTTAACGTTGATTCATGTGATTCATTGATTGTGCATCTCCTTTCGCAAAAACTCGATGCTGACACGCATAATGAATACATGGCGTCAGTCAAGGAGCCCCGCGAGTAACCTAATTTGCATGAATTTCTGTCTTTTTTAGAAGGCAAGTTTACAAGCTTAGAATCTTCTCGAAAGAAGTCTGAGACCTCTGCAAAAAATGTACATAGCAACAACAATTATTCGCCGCGACCTTTCAATAATAGGTATCAAAGAAACTTGAATAAACAAGCCTTTCCGTTGCACGGTAAATTCACTTTACAACAATCAAACGCTAATAACAATACTTCTTGGAAATTTTATAAGTGTGCACTTTGCAAAACCAATGAACATTGTCTTTATTACTGTCGACAGTTTTTAAACGTGACACCTTACCTAAAGCTTAAAACTGTATCAAGACTGAATCTATGCGAAAATTGCCTTTATTCACATAATGGTAAGCCATGTATTTCCGAAAAAAGATGTACAGAGTGCAATGAAACGCATAATTCTATTTTGCATAAATCATTTCAACATAATTATAATAATTCGCCGAAGGCAGCAACCCGCGTAAGCAACCAGAAACCTGAGACTTCGGGTCAAGTACGAAGCAACTTACACGTGTCGACGCAATGTGACGTGCCTGAAATTCTTTTAGCTACAGCTATACTTAAGGTACAAAAATATGATGGGAGTTTCGTCAGCATGCGTGCTTTAATAGATCAAGGGTCCCAAGCTTCTCTCATCAGTGAACATGCGGCTCAGTTGCTCGGCCAACCTCGACTTCGATGTAGGGGAGTGATATCTGGAGTAGGTACTAAGGATAGCAATTGTAAAGGCGTCATGACTATCAAATGCAAAGCTATAAATAACGATTTTGAATTTGAACCGGAAGTATACATAATGAAAAGCCTTATCAAAAATTTACCTAACTTTAGCTTTTCAAAACCGTCCTGGACATATTTAAATAACATCACGCTAGCAGATCCCGAATTTAATATCAGTCGCCCGGTCGACCTTCTGTTAGGAGCAGATGTTTACTCTTTGATTTTATTAGAGGGAATTTGTAGGTTGAATGATAATATACCGATAGCTCAGAATACTCGTTTAGGCTGGATTTTAACCGGTAACGTAAAAACTTTACAATGTAACGTGATCATTAACGACTTAAAGGAGATTCAAAAATTCTGGGAGATGGAGGATATCAGTGAAGAATCTACCCTATCATTTGAGGATCAACTATGCATCGACTATTACAAGTCTACTACTATCAGGCGCGAAGACGGTCGATACGAAGTACGTTTGCCCCTCACCCCAGACTTCCCGGATAAGCTGGGAGAATCAAAATCAAAAGCTATCGCTCAATTTAAATCGTTAGAAAACACATTTAAAAAACACGAAAACATTAAAAATCAATATCAATCATTTATAAAGGAATACCGCGCCCTCGGACACATGATTCCAGCTACCAATAAACCGACTCAGAGACGTCAGCATTGTGTATTAACTCATCATTGTGTGCGTGCTGACGACACTATCATTAATTCCAAATTTAGAGTGGTATTTAACGCTTCGTGTAAAACATCATCAGGTAATAGCTTGAATGACGTCATGAGATGTGGTCCTAATCTCCAACTGGATCTGCAGTCTCTCATAATCAAGTGGAGACAATATCAGTTTGCGTTCACAGCCGATATTGAAAAAATGTTCAGGCAGATTTGGATCCACCCCGATGATCAACAGTTATTAAGGATCGTTTGGCGTGACTCTCCCTCAGAACCTATCAAAGACTATCAACTAACCACAGTCACATACGGAACGAAAGCAGCGCCGTTCCTAGCGATGATGACTCTCAAGCAACTTGCATGTGATGAACAACCTAACTATCAAAACAGTCAGGCGATCGACGTATTAAACAACTGCTTTTACATGGATGACCTAGTCCATGGGTGTCACGATATAAGAACCGCACGTCAATTACAGCAAGACCTTATCAATTTATTAAAATCAGCTGGATTTCATTTGAGGAAATGGAGATCAAACTGCGATGACTTGATCAGAGAGGAAGAGTCAGCTCTATCAAAGGATGACAACTTTGATTTCAAGCAATCAGCGCAAACGAAAACCCTTGGGTTAAGATGGAATCCACAAGAGGATGTTTTCATGTTTCAATCAAATTTAGAACCGACGGAAGTCTCCAACAAGGTCACAAAGAGAAACCTTTTATCAGACATATCAAAACTTTTTGACCCGCTCGGTTGGCTATCACCACTATCAACTAAGTTAAAAATTATTTTTCAACAAGTGTGGACTGCTGATAACATTAACTGGGATGATCCTATACCGAATAAAGTATATGTCGAGTGGAAGAAGGTCAGAGAGGATATGCACAATATTCAAGACCTTCAGTTACCCCGATGGCTGCAAATCCATGAGTGCGACAGTATCGAGCTACATGGGTTCAGTGACTCGTCTGTCAGAGCTTATGCATGTGTGATCTATTGTCGTATCAACCAAGGCAATAAATCGTCTGTAGTGTTGGTGGCCGGCAGAGCCAGGCTTGTGCCAACCAGCAAGACAGTCTCGCTACCGCGGTTGGAACTGAGCGGAGCACTACTCCTATCAAAGCTAATGGGTAAAGTCGCAGAGTGCCTTAGTGGGTACAATATCAAAATATATGGTTGGACTGACTCCATGGTAGTACTAGGGTGGCTCAACGGAGAACCATCCAGATGGAAAACGTTTGTGGCAAATAGAGTTCGTACAATAACCAAAAATATGCCACCTGACTGCTGGAGGTACGTTAAGTCGGAAGAAAACCCAGCCGACTGTGCCAGTCGTGGTCTAACTGCATCACAACTCAAAACCCAGACCTTGTGGTGGCTGGGCCCGACTTGGCTATCAACATATAATGATCAAGGGCATAAGATAGCTTATACCACAAACGAAGAATTAAAATTATCAAAAACAATTTTAGTAGCACAACATCAACCTGATTTTATCATTCAAGAAATCCTATTAAAATATAGTACAATTAACAAAGCGGTAAGAATAGTTGCATGGATTCGGAGATTTCTAACTATCAAAAAAGGACAAAATATAAAATATTTAACAGTACGAGAGTTGAAAGAAGCTAAGTTATTAATTATCAAAAATATACAACAAACGGGATTTGCAAGAGAGTTATCAGATTTAAAACAACGAAATAAAATAAATCGAAAAAGCAACATTTGTGAACTAAATCCGTATATTGATCAAGATGAAGTATTGAGAGTCGGTGGGAGGTTGCGAAATGCCAATCTGGACCCAGACATGAAAAATCCTATCATTATACCCGGCAACAGTCGTCTTGCGGAGCTTCTTATAGACCAGGCGCATGAAATGACATATCATGGTGGTGCTCGGCTAACGTCAGCCAACCTGAGACAAAAGTACTGGATCGTCGGTGGCAACAGAGCTACAAAGAAGAGATTACGTCATTGTATCAAATGTAGAAGGCACGAACCAACCAAACACTATCAAATTATGGGTGACCTTCCAGCAGCTAGAGCAAACCCTTCCCGCCCCTTCCATCATGTCGCTGTAGACTACACGGGCCACGTGTTCATCAAAGCTAACTCAGGCCGTGGGATCAAAACTACGAAAGGTTATATCGCTGTGTTCACGTGTATGGCAACAAAAGCTGTACATTTGGAGTTGGTGTCTGACCTGACGAGTACTGCATTCTTAGCAGCGTTACGGAGAATGACAGCTCGCCGTGGCAAACCTAATCACATTTATAGCGATAATGGCACGAACTTCATAGGAGCCAACAAGGTCTTACAGCAGGAATACGAAGAGCTCCTCAAAACATTTAGTGATGAGTTCCTCTCAGAAGTGTCCGAGATGGGTATAAATTGGCACTTGAATGCACCTTCGTGGCCGTCAGCCAATGGTCTTTGTGAAGGAGCCGTGAAAAGCCTCAAGTATCATCTAAGGAGGGTGGTTGGTGATCAAAAACTCACCTACGAAGAGTACAGCACGCTGCTAGCACAATTAGAAGCTTGCTTAAATTCGAGACCACTATGTCCATTGACGGAGGACGCTGATGATTTAAATTATTTAACCCCTTCACATTTTCTATCAAGCGGTCCGATTCTATCAATTTATGAGACGGAACGAGATCTTAGGACTAGGTGGCATTTAACACAAAAAATATTCCAAGACATTTGGAAAAGGTGGCAACAAGAATATTTAACAAATCTATCAACCCGGAGCAAGTGGCGCCAACCTCAAGAAAATATAAAATTAAATGACATCGTACTCATCAATGATGGCAACCTTCCTCCAGGCAGATGGGCCCTCGGTAGGGTGGTCGAATTGCACCCTGGTAATGACGGCTACGTGCGTGTTGTGACGTTAAAAACAAAAAACGGTTATATGAAAAGACCTGTTATCAAACTATCAATACTCCCTATCATCTCCGAAGAAACACAAGATCAGGAATTAAAGCAAGAGAAACCAATAAAGCGTAAGATAAAACAAAGGAATAGAGGATACAGTTTCATTACAGTTGCAACTTCTATCTTATTATTTTTTATGACCCTTATAACTAATACTAGAGGACTATATACTATAAATAAACTGCAAAATAATACTAGCCTATTTTTCGACAAGATTGTAAACATGCATTTGATAGCTGACGATTGGAAACTCGTTGTCTATTATGATCTCTACCCATATTGGGAAGGCACCGCCGCGTCCTCGAAGTACATGGAATACCTAGAAAACATCTGTTCGAAGATAAGAGGGCATTCACACTGCGAGAGTGTCATGTATCAATTGAATCACGAGCGGTCGGAACTACGGCGCTACAATATCGTGTTGCAAAATAAG